>JAFREQ010000022.1:5774318-6415909 GCA_025331565.1 Holacanthus passer
TTCCACAGGTTACTGCGCTGCTCACAATCAAGCACAGACCCACTTGGTTCACTAACAGCGCCCTGCAATCAAAACCAAATATCACTGTAGTGTTTGCCTCCTGCATTTCTATTTAAGTTCAGATTTGTCTGATGATGGTTCTGCAATCATACAATCATTTCAAACAGCTTGGGGAAACCTGAAGGGCTGTTGTATATTTTTAAAGTAATTTGTGAGAAATTGGATCCTTATTGATGCCTTGCATGTGAATGGAAGTGCTGTCAGCTTCAACAGGAGTTTTTCAATGATCATGAATTTAGTATGAGGTCAAGATAGAAGGAGTGGTGACTTACACTCTTTAGTGTAAGTAGTGTAAGTATTCACATTTACCCCAACCATGTCCTTCCTCAGAAGTCAGCAGTATCTTAAAATCTTCTGGGGGATACGGTCTTTAAAGCTCCTGACGTTGCAGATCTAGTCACTCTCTCCCAACTCCGCTCTTCTCATTCACCTCACCCGACCCTTCACGCCCATCTCCTCACCTGCATCTCATTCCCTCATTAGTTTAGTTAGTTTAGTTAGTTAGGTCCATTACCTCACACGATTTGCCAGCTCATCTAAAATACATAAATCAGCCTTGACAGCAGCGTCTACCTTAGCAGTCACCATTGTTGTTACTGCTCCTTGGTTCTGGCGTACAGCTTGACAACAGCTTGATATCAGTATTAGTCCCACCTTTGGACCCAATTGATCGATTGCTTTTTCAACCGAGAAACCACTGTTTCATGTCATGATACAAATTCAAAGGTTCTGCACACAGGCAAAGTTTTGATCCCTGCCTGCCTGTTTGACTAAGTAAACTGAACTTTTGACACTGCTCTCGGTTTCATGTTTTTGGGTGATAATCTGCCATTCATCTTGAGGCTTTACACAATGTCTGAAAATATAAAGGCTCTATTATAAAATAACACTTAACTGTCTAACAAGGAACAAAACGATTACATTTCACTTTGTCTGAAATCCCTCTGAATCCAAAACAATTTGTACAGTAAATTGGTTCGTCTTTGCAACCCCAGGAAATCAAAAACAATGCAGATATACTAACCTAAATCATGAAACTCTGCTCTTAAACACTGACTATTGCATGATCCACTTTCTATCCAAACACTCTGGTAAGGAAAACATCTCTCTCATTTGTATTATAAGGAATATTGGTGCTGTCTAGACATGTGCTAACATTCATTGTCTGGGGTTAATCCAACACTAGGCCACCTGCCAGACCAGAGGAGAAAACGATAACTATGTTTACCCTGCAGCCTCCAGTGTCCCATTATCATGACCTGTATTGTGTTTGAATATGTCAACACCATGACCCAAAACAGCTGTCAAAGCTAATTTAGATAGATGATCAGCATGATTGTGCAGCGTGATGGGAGGATAAAATAACTGACTTAACAGGTATTGCAAGGACATCAAAACCCCAAAACTGCATGTCATAATGTAAATGATACAGAGACAATGCTAGCGGCATGGCATAATATTTACTTTATTCACCATCTTACTTTAGCTCATTACATAACATTATGTAACATTTAATTAGGGTTAACTGTTTATAGGGTACTCACTGAAATACTTTGAAATTCAAAAATTCAACCTTAGAGTGTTATTGGGGGACATAACAAAACTGTATTTCTGTTGTAACATTTTTCAAAATTTTGTCATGCGGACATATGTAAAGCACGCGGAAATGACCAAAAATAGTCACTTGTCCAATAAAGGGTTAAACAAAAAATGCATGTGAGGATGATGGGAATGTTTTATGCTTAGCCAGAATTTGCAAATGGTGGAGAAAAATGAAAACATGCAAGGAGAATAAACTGTACTTGTTGTGGAACAAACTGCAAAGCAACAATGTGCTTTGACGGACTGGATGCCATTTTGAGGCGTTGGCAGGCTTGTGTTGACGTCAACTCTAAGCCTGTATCTCAGGTTATGGCAAAGCCCAGATTATGGGGACAATAAGGTTCTTTGGTGAAAAATGGTTACGGGTTCCCTGATGTCACGACAAAAATACTATGTCACTCAATGGCCGTTGTCACTCAGGTGACAATGCTGGTTATTTCACCTCTAGTGTCTCTTCCTTCTTCCTGGTGACTTAATTCCTTATGATTTTATTGAGAAGATATAAAATCTGATTAAGGTGTTGATTGGTTGCTGTCTTAGACTTCACAGATAACTTCACAGATGTTTTCGACAATCTATAAACTCAACCAAAATTCAATTCACGAAAGATTTTAATTTGCTGTTCTAAACACCTGATAGAGTAGATCTTCAAATATTAAAACTTTATGTGGATGAAGCAAACAGGTCTCAACTCACAATTGTGCTGCTTTTTCTGATCTGCAGGAGACGTAGCGCTGGACTTGAGCTTGGTTTACCCCGTACATGGACAGCCAAACCATTGTGCCACCAACAGACAGGCTCCAGAAGGAATAGCGCTGCCGCGGGTCGACGTCAAAACTGGTGGAAAACATTGACAAATCAGTCAGTCAGTTTACAGCGTCTTTCTTTTATAACGTTCAGATTTTGGAAAACAAATCCAATTTTCACTACATTTAAATGGGGTGATATTCTTGAACGAAAACGAAAACATCTTTACTCCAGGTCCGCAGAGCTTTTGACAGCATCTCATGAATGCGATGACTGACTTTCAATAAATAGAGGTCCCTCATATACAACATGATATCATACGACCAAAGTTCCTCACATAGGTCCTTTGGGGACAGCTGAGCAAAGTCTGTCCACCAAGATGTGACACGACAACCTCAAGAAAAAGCTGGTAAGTGGACCTTGAGTTAAGATTGCTTCTGTCAAACTGTTCCCTTGATCAATAATTAACTTTAATAATTAAATTTAGTCCTTAAATGTACACATATATTTTTTGGCCTGGCTGAAAAAAGTTGAAAGAGTAAGACAACAATATTAGTGGCAATATTAGTGACTAGCTTGAAATAAATTCATACATCATGATCAAAATGTACTTGGTACACACACAGTGATGTGTTGAAATGGAAACAAGTGTTTTTACTCATTGAAATTAATGCGTGATCCATTCTTGGCGATCTCAAGTACCATTGCAGGACCACCAACCAGAACTGTGCCGTGGATGAAAATGGCCACAAAGCCTGCCAACATGACAACAATCTGGAACACGTCGGTCCAGATCACAGCTTTCATGCCACCCTGTTACAGACAGATTATAGAAGAGAAAGCGACTCGGGTATGGATCCATGTTTCACAATACATACAAGTTAATCTTACTGAAAGTCTGACAGTAAAAGTGGAAGAGCCACAGTCAAAGGCAGTGGAAAAACGTATTGCAGCACTGAGAGACGAGATGTGTTCAAAGGCGGAAAACGATGCACATTTTCAAACAGTCTATCCTCAAAGGCGGTCACGGTTTTGCAATTGTTTGTACGTACGAAAAGTGAGAGAAGTTGTTGTGCAATGAATAAATTCGAGAACTTCAAACACTGACTACTTTTTCACCTTGGTACATCCAGCAAAAACAAAGTGAGTCTGCTTGTCGTGTTGTCTTTTGGGAGTTCAAATGCAAGTGTTAAGTAAGGCACCTCAGACACATTCAGCTGTTTTGGTAGTCTTGGCTTGGGTTAATTACCCCCTCAAAGTCTTGGCAAGGCACAGGTGGAGGACACGGTAAAGTTAAAAGGATGGGACTCCTGCCAATATGCATTTCTAGGTGTGAAAAGAAACCAATCCTATCTAGTGCCAACGCTAAGTGCTTGGCTTGCTGGTTTGATGAGATGAAAAAGAATTTCTTACCAGTGTGGTGTACACAGTGCAAATGATGCCAGTAGAAAACAGAGACACCCACATGTTCAGTCCAGCGGCTGAAATCATGAAGAAACACGTGTACAGTGTTTACATATTTGGATTATAAACTATAGCAAATGGCTGGTCATTAACCTCATTCACCACACTCTGAATGGCTTTGATCACATATATCATAATGTGTGACGCTGGAAGCCGTCACTTGAAAACAAATAACAAAGCTTTGTCCACCCACCAGCACTTTCTTAAAAACTGCTGCTTAAACCTTCAGTAGCCAATATGCTCAAAATTTAGATGAAGCAGAACAGAAGACTAGAAGAGATAAACTCCCACATTCAATAGTTGGCCAATGGTTTATAGTTGATGAAAATAATTTAATAATCTGGGCTTTGCTGTTGCATCCTTGCAGTATGGCCTTGAGGATGGGTGTGATGCTTCTTCTGTATGGAGACACATTTAATGAAAATGACTTTTGATAACTTTTAAATGAATCATTATTGGTCCCGGGCAGCAAAGACGCCCTTTTGGTCGGGTATTTGAATCAACTCTCTGAACAAAGAGATACATTTAAGATCATTTGTTTTCATTTAAAGGCCTTGTTTTTTGCATTGTGTCGTCAAACGTGAACTCACACAGGTCTCAGAGGGTTGATTTAATGATGTAAATAAATGTATGTTGTTACATACAGTCATTGTGTGTTTTACTTGTCATTCTCCTGATGGAGACTAGATTCTAGATATTGTTGTTTTTCTACTCCATTGGTGTCTAAGTCATTCTATTATAACAATATATCTGCCTACTAAAACATTGGTTTGGCTCTAATAAAGAGCAAATGACATAATGCAGATACAGCAAAAAAAATGTCAAAACTATTGTTAAAAAGGAGCAAAAGAAAATGGGGTTTGACCATAAAAATCTTTTTTTTCTTTCGTCTTTCTTTTTCTTTCTATAACATTAAAATTTGAATATGTTTTTGTTACTGTGAAGTTTGCGGTGCTTTATAGTATCTAAAAGTTTAGCACAAAGCAAAAGCTAATCTATTCAACATGTTGATGATTTTTACTGAATGTTCAGTCTAATATTTTGAATATGTTTATGTAAAATCCCTCCAAGCCCACTGTTAAAAGGTTTCAGTGTTTTTTTTCTTGAATCACTTTCACTCTATCATATCATTATTTAAATTAAATAAATACTTCTGTGGCCCATATTTCTCTCAGGTTCAATTCACACATCCTGTCCTCTGCAATAAACTGTTTTGTTATTCATGTTATTCATTCACCTTGGCCTAATCCACGGACAGGAAAAGTTGTAAAGTCTAAAGTCTGAGATTGCGGGTTTCCTCTTGGACAAAGTTTGGGAAAAGTTTGCTTACTTTACGTGCTCAGTTTTTGCTCAATTCCTGGATGCCTCCAGGATCATGATTATGATTATGATTATTTAAGATAAGATATTCCTTTATTAGTCCCACAACAGGGAAATTTACATTTACATTTGATTCCCATAGACACTCAACAGTTGAGCAAAGATAGCCAAATATTGCTGTTTGAAATAACTTCAGATGCCAAATACATAAAAAGGTCTGTCATAAAGGTTTTATTAGTTTTTGACTCTTGGAAAGTAGAAAAAATAGTAAAATTCCCCAATAACCAAATCGCACACATTTAGCTATTCCATGTGATCTCCTTTTGATAACTAATGTAATATTTGTTCACTTCCATTCATTGAGCCGACACTTAAACTGAGGAGGCTCGTCTCCCACTTTGAAAACCTCTGATCTAAACAAATGATGTGTTACCATCAATACGCAGATGATACACAGGTTTTCATTTCCCTATCCTGCTTATTTTACCATTCCCAGTGTTGGGTATAAAGAGCAGGAAATCTCTGACTAGATACTCACTTACACGTGGTAATAAAGTTGTGTATTCATGGGGAAGTCAAGTGTTGTTTGTGAGTGATTGCTCAAATATCAAAGAATTGACTGAAAATATGAAAACATATCATGAATGCATACAGACAAAGGAGTATCAGGTGATCTCTCCTACCTTGGTTGAGGATCAAGGCAGGTGCATAGATGACAATCCCTGTGTAAAGCAGCTGAGAAAAAGAAAACAACGGTGACAATCACAGGGTTAAAGAACTCAAGGTCATGATTCACTTGAACTGCTTGCCTGGAGCTGAGTTGGCACACTGAGCCAAAATGAATATTTGCATGATTAATGTCACGAAAACGTGACATCTTTACAAGCCCTGACACCAACTTTGCCTTCACCAATGTATCAGAGTATCAAAGGACACAATGATGTCTGTCTTACCGTGGCCACAAGAAACTGGATACTCCCCAACAGCTGCATCCCTCTGCCAAATCTCAGCTTCAGATACTGTGACAGGCAGACAGTTGGAGTTACAACATGGCCAAGTATCTCTGCACGCACCCCTCATCTTTCCTCATCTCTTGCATTCATCATGTTTAATTAGCCACAGGTGCATTTCAGCGTTGTGTCAGAGAAATCCTGACCTGATGTCTGCACTGTGTTTGCTTAGAAATACTTTTACTGACGTATTTCACTGATTAATTATTTGATGTTTAGGTTGTTTAAACCCTCAAATCAAACCTTTCTCTCTCATGATTCTCCTGAAAAGTTGACCATCGAAAACTAATAAATTGATAATTAATAATAATTGAATATATTATTTCTAAACAATCCAAAATTGAAATCTTTGGATCTTTGTAACACGTTACATGAAGTTGAAACATATATTTAACCGAGGTAATAACTGGAAGCCCATTATGACCTGATTGGTGCTGGTGATGCCCAGTCGAAAGAAAACTGGCAGGAAGAGATAAGCTGTCAGCAGGAGTTGATGCTTTGTCCGAGGCACATGTAGAGGAATTTGAAGCCATAGCGAGAGGCCTCAGAAGGGACACCCAGAACCTGGACTGCTGACATAAAACTGGCACAGAGCGACACCCCAACAGGCACTGCTGGCATGCTCCGACCACCGGTGAAGAAGTCATCAGCGCTGGCCTTCTTGGGGCTCTTCTTCAGGGCCTGGAAGAGTCCGATGGTCATGGAGACCAACAACATGACGGCAAAGACCACATAGTCAGCCAGGACGAAGCCTGATGAGGCTGGTTCACTGCCAGACTGCTCATCCATTATTTTACAGCTCTGTACTTTGGTGGTTTTCGATTTTTTGGTGGATCTGTAAGAGTGAAATAGTCAGTCACTGATCATACAACAACTGATAGAGACACCAGGTATATATGTAATCTATTATAGGCCTTTCTCAAATGTGATAACTTGCAACAGTAGGTAAAAAGCAAACATGGGGTGCCACTGGATGGAGCAGTTTCTAATATTTCTGGTGATTTTACTACTTTGAAATGTCAAAAAAATAACATTTAATATTTGTTACTTAATGTCCCAGAGACAAGGACGAAATGAAGTCAATAAGTAATAAACTCATAAACAAATAATTTTTTGTCCATTAATTCCACATGGTTGGCAGCTCGATCCCCTGCTTTTGATAAAAACAAGAAGTGGACCTGCTCATAAAAATATTGCTCGTTAGTGTTACTAGTGGTCAGGAACTTCATAGGGCACTTTCATCAATCCACACGGCAGCTAATTATGAGAACAAAAAACAAATGTCTTGATTATTTGTACATGAGAAAGATACACTAGGAAGGAGAAACAAACATAATGGATTTTTGCTGACATTTCACAAACATTTCATCATTTCAAACTGAAGGAAAAGATCTCCTTTACGACCACGTTTCCCACTTCTCATAAGATAAGATAAGATAAATCTTTATTCGTCCGACAGTGGGGAAATTCACAACTGGGGAAATTCAACTCTGTTGTTTCAGTAAAACAACAGCATTGTTTGCTTGCAGCTTAAAATGACCTGGGATTATGTTCAGAGCTACAACACAAAGCAGCCTCACATTCTTGTGCCACTGCAAAAGAATTGAGGAGTTTGGACAAGTTTGATGTAAATGGAAGCATAGTTCATCTGACTCTAACACTGTGAATCAGAGATTGTGTCTCCTGCCAACAATCAAATGAAACAATACAATCAATCCAATGCAATCAGTGCTTCCTTTTGAGCAGTCTTTCCCCAGCATCAACAATGGTTATCTTAACTAGCCCAAGTTTTACTTCTGTTATCTTTACTGTGGTATAACCATGGATGAATTGCACAGTGTTTCCTTAACCTTCCTGCTGGTGTGTCTTTATCTTACCATAGCTGCACTGGACTGAAAGATGCTTATATGCTGCTGGTGACAATTGTTGCTTGTGTAGTTAATAGAAGTTCTCCAGCAAGATCTAAGTAATGATCGGAAAGACTGCTGAGTATTATCATCCAAGAATAATTTACAACATAAGACTCCAAGTAGTTTCAGACAAAAAATATCAAAATATTTATAAATACTTTTCAATGATTGAAACATTGTTTTGTTATTAATTATCATTATCTTTTTATTTATTTATTTCTCTTTTGCCTCTTCTTTTCTTTCTAGAAAAAAAATACAAACTGGAGAAAGTGGGATCTTGATCCTTGATATATTAAGTGTAGTACATAAGTTTGCTCCTACCGCAATATCTATTCAATCTATTTTCAATTCATTTTTAATCGTGAATAGTCTGTAAAATGTGAATAATCTCTATAAATGTGTCTGATTCTGTTGATCAGGATAAGAGAGCTGCACCTAAAATGTGATCAGATTTTCCCCCCACCCAATCAGAACATTGAATTAAAATGTTAAAAGACTCACCGCAGATCAACCCAGTTGCTTCCACTCAGTGAAAGAGGAATGTGCTGACAGCCTTCTTCAATCCTCAACAGCTGCTGTGTCTCCACACGACCTCTTTAAAGCAGCGTGCGTGAAAGAGGTGTGCACACAAGGTGAAAATTGCCTTGTAGGTTCCTCCCTTAAAAAAATGCCACTCAGGTGTGTGCGATGACAGACTGAGGTATGGTGGGCAGTCAGAAGTTTCCAATGTGTGACCAAAAACAAAAGGATGGTCAAGTGGCTGTTGAGGAATGCAGGGACCTGCTGGAGAATGAAAGTAGCCCTCTTTCTGCAGCGCATGACCCTTCTCTCTCTCTCTGTGTGTGTGTGTGTGTGTGTGTGTGTGTTTAAATCCCGGTGGGGACTTTGACCAGACTACACACTTAACCATGGGGACATCTTGTCACTGTGGGGATGTTTTCTGAGGGTAAGACTTGGTTTTAGGGTTATGGCTACAATTAGATCAGTTAGGGTGAGGGTAAAGGTTAGGGTTAGGCATTATGTCAATTGAGTGTCCCCACGGGGATAGTGAAACAAACGTGTGTCTGGGTGTGTGCATGTGTGTGCTTTAATGATATCATGTTTGCTTTTGACTTTTGTGGGTGCACATGAAGAGGGAGAGCTAGAGAGGGGAGGTGAGGATGAGTGGGAGATCACAGAGTGATTATTATTCAGTTGTAACATGTCTGATAACTGTGTGTGTATTGAAAATATTACAGAGTCTATTGTCTTCTTTCTCACTTTACAACACGGCCGTGAGTAACACTTATTTTCCTTATTAATTTTACAGTGTATAAAATTTGTGAAATTTATGAAACCTTCTTGTAGTCGAAAAACAAAAGAAACACAAAAAGAAATATTACTTCTTTAAAAAAAGCTCATTTTACACATAAAACTCCTCAAATACAAATGAATGAATCTCTCATTTATATGAAATTCCAGAGAAGGAGAAAATAATTGACTCCATGTTCTCAGTCTATCGGGTCCTCTCCTTTGTTAACATGGCATCTGTTCCCACTGCTTCATTTATCCACAACGCAGATGACACACAACTCTATATCTCAGCTTCACCAGATGAACTCAGCCTTGTGACAGTCTTGTAAAGTTCATTTCAGAAATTCGTGAATGGATTTCTTAAACGTTGGTCCAGTGAAATAAGGGCACAGGGCGTCACATCTTAGTCATATCCTCTAAACATTACATCTGCAACAAAGAATCTGGGCGTATTCTTTGATTACAATTTAAATTTTAAAGTGCACATTCACAACACCATAAAAAAATGGCCTTCTAAGACTTAAAGAATATTGCACATCATCATCATTCTCCTGATATGAACAACTTGTTCCTACCTTTGTTTACACCTGTGTTTTCAATTACTGTCACGTTCTATTCACAGGCCTTCTGAGGAACCTGATCAAACTATTACTGGTTCAAAACACTGCAGCCAGGATGCTTATTAATGAATGCTTGTTCACCAATGTTTACCAGCTGTATCTGTTAATGATAGGTGTGACACGGAGGTAACTAATTTTGTGTCCTGGTGATTTTCGCTTGGGCTGACTTCTTGTCTAGTACACTTTCTGTTGTGCAATTTTCTGATCTTGTTTGCCCGGCAGATAGAAAGGAACAGATCAACATTTTATGAAACAAGTTTAGTAGCTATAATGTAGAGTGAAGATAGATGCCACTCCCATATTTATTCCCCAATGCCAAAGTAAGCAGCCTGCAGCCACCTCGTTTTTTTAAACGTGCAAAAAAAGCTTGAAAAAGACAATTCACCATATTACGAGGGTTCATGTACAGGAGTACTCCTTGGCAGGGAACAGTCAGTTTGTTCCTCCTGGCAAAGAAATAGTCTGGGACATAACAACCCCTAAAATCAGGTGTTGGGTCCCTGTCCACACCCGCCATGACGTTACACAGTTGACAGCACAAACAGTTAGATCAAATATATGACATGTAAATCATAAAACTGTCGATAAAGGCCAACTCCTCTATTGTCCTTCAGTATGCTCAATGCCTTACTCAACATTTTTCCAAAATCCATCCAAACATGCTGCTTTCATTTTGTGTTATCACTTTCATCAACAGTCTAAAACTGTGCTGGAAGATGAGTCACTACCAGTATTTGAGGTAATCTGAGGTAAACACTTACTCATACTGAGTATGCACGTAGACAGAGGAGAAGTGGATTAAACTGCTGAGGAAAAGTTTATGTGGATGCTGGTTTTAATATCTGAAAGAAATCATATCTATCATGTAATGTCCAGGATAAAAGGAAAAGGCAAAAAAAAAAAAAAAAAAAGAAATGCGGACCAGAACAAAAATGGTTAACTGAAGGAACATGTCATGCAAACAATAAAACGTTTGCAGTTCAGAGACCAGGTGGTTTTCTAGCAGCTCTAACAGGAAACTGCTAAAAAGCCTCAGTGCTGAACAGGGAAACTGCAGTTATCAGCTGGTTCTCTTTTCCTGTAACATCACATGATTTTTTTGTTTGACTCTTTCTGCACATAACTGCATTTACTTTCACTCTAGGAAGACTTTCATTCATTGTGACTCTACTGTATAGCTCATACTATCCTGCTTTAAATTGCTCTGGTGTTTTCCCCCACTGGCTTTTCCCACAAAATTTCTGTTTCACAAAGACACACAACACTGCAGAACAGTATTTTTTGGAGTGATGATTTTATTCTTTATCAGCCTGTTATTCTAAATGAAAGTGCCACTATGGTAGTCGATGGAGGATGGATGTTAAATACACCCCATGATACAAAAGTATTGAATGGATGGAAAGAGATGCTATGGATTCTGCTTTTTGTATTCTTCTGTATTCTTAGAGTCTGTGGTTAAAATTGAAAGGTTTTTCCTTGGTGTAGATTTAGGGAAAAGGTTATGGAGGTCGAATCTATCTATATAGGAAGGAATCTCTGTCTGTGTGTCTTCTCTTTTCTCGACAACCCTTAATCTGATTGATGTCACATTTGGTATTGCTTAGGATCCAAGGAAGTGTAGTGTCGAGTGTGAAGTAATTTGGATGAGTGCTTCTCGAGAAACATAAGGAGGAGAAGAAAAAAAGAGGCCCTGCATACACAATGTCTGTGACTAAGTCATATGTTATGTATGTAACAATCTCAAAGATTTTCATTTAAACAGGTGTCTGTTGAGTCATTGGTCTTCTGTATCTATCAGCAAATGAAGTAATTCAAATGTTATGTGTTTGTCAGTGAGATTGACACTGACCTCTATCGTTCATCTCAGATACAATCAGATCATGGTTGCTCACAGAATGACGGAAAAAGGCCAGTTGTTGCCTGATTAATATCTTGTGTATATATTTGATATTTTTACATGATGACGGTGGTAGAGGAAAACATATACCCAACATTAAAAGGTGTGCAATGTTGCAATTGTTGGTCAGTAAATTTCATGACTCATCATCTGATGATCATAAATATTGCTTTCAGTGAAAGTGTTAGACAGGAACAGCTGCCCGTAGAGTCGCCACCAGTGAGGCAAAAACCTGCTTTATCCAGAATATGAAGGAATTATCTTTAACAAATTTGTAGCATCTTTCATGTCACATTTGCAGTTAAATGTTTAATATGTTAAGTCATATTTTATAAGACTTTTCATATTAAATTGTGCAATTTCTAATGCAGCTCTCGACTGAATCAAGAGAAATGTCTGAACACTAATATATACCCCAGAGATTCCAGTGTTTAGTGACCGTGTCAATTCAGTCAGTGAGATGAGAACAGTTTGACAGAGATGATGAGAAAATGTCGACTGTGTCGCATCTACTTGTCTAAATCAGGAAATCCTCCTGAACTTCCTGTCAACACACACACACGCTCACACTCAGCATAAACGCAGATGTTAAAGAAGAGAGTCCTGGTTTACAGGAACAAATGACCGAGATGATGACTTCTGCCACACAAATGTAAAGGTAACACTCCAACAAATACCTTCAATAACACATAAGATTGATCTTTAGTTCTAAAATCTGTGAGTACAAAGCTGCTGGGCTGTGTTAAGAAATGTCGTTTTAAATTGACAGGACTCACAATACAATGAGGAGAATGTGTAACTTCATCTTTTAACTTCTGTTCAGCTGCTACCGGTCATGACAAAAACTAGATGTTCACCAACTATTTCATAAAGGGTTAGCTGGGCATTGTACATTATCGTAGTTATAATTCTTATGTAAATGATGTTTATGTTAATGATCATATCGCAAGTGAAAGTAATCAAATCTATATTGCTATCAAGTATTTTAAAACCAATTATGGAAATGTGAAACGATGTTATGTATTATTATGTAGTATTTTGTATTTCACCCACTCTCTTCCTGATTCAGCTACAGCAGAACATAGTGAGCAGTTTCCTCTGATATGGTGGGAATCCCCACAAATCTACATTTGACATTTTAAAACATCATTCAGAGAGTTGGCGGAAATTCTCACATTTGATAACATACACAGCGAAGAATACAAACATGCAAAGTTCTATACTTAAATGATATTTATATATTGTGAACATTATAATGCTTTTCATGACAGTAACAGTCTGAGTTTGAGTCTTGGCTGTGTTGAATGGGATTTTTTAGGCTTGCTCATAACATCTTGCTGGGGAACATTAGTCTGAATCACTCAGTCACTGCGGACGTACCTGTGAGCAAGTCATATGACAAAAACTCCATGAACATGACACCAAACCTGCTGTGCTGTTGCAAAATAATGATTAAATTAATCACTCTGTAATAATCTTCAAGCTTCAAGAAAGAAAGAGTTTCACAAAGTTAATATCAATATCAAACATTTATATTTGGAAAGAAGTTCAAATTAATGTGCACAACAAAGTAACCAAGTACATTTACTTAAGCACTGTACTTGAGTGCAGTGTTTAGGTACTTTACTTGATTATTTCCATTTAATGCTACTTTCAAGCCAACAAATACTTCTACACCACCACATTTCACAAGGAAAATATTGTACCTTTTATTCCACAATATTTTAACATTTAACAGTTATATTTACTGTTCAGATTAAGATTTAGTGAATAAAACATCAGTTTATAAAATATGCATAGATGAGGCAGAAGAAGAAAGAGATAATATATTCTACTATATGTTTGCTTTAAATTAAATAAACTGTTCAAAGAAATAGCTGGTTAATGTTTAGTAGGAGTCAGCAGACAAAACGCCTTAACAAGGCATAGTTGATAAATAAAAACTAAATTGTATTTGTGAATTGTAAGTATAACTAATATCATATGGCAAAATTCTTGCTCATAGTTTGTTCGAGGTGTTCAAAGATAAAACCAGCTACGACAGTGTAAAATAGTGAAGAGCTCACACAGCATGTTCATGTTTCTTGCACAGCATTGTTTGTGTGTGATGCTTCATACAAAAGTGTCAGACGAGGAAAATGTGAACCCTTGAGCTCTTGTTTGTGTTTATCACAGTTTGTGGCCAGAGATGATTTTCGAAATGTAACTTTACAAAACTGCGAGACAAATATTTGTTTATTTCACTGAGCTTTTGAATATGTTTAATAATATCAATCAATGGATCAAGTGCATTTTTAATTTTTCAAGATCATCATTTGCATTTGAAACTAAAAAGTGAAGCATCAGTTTTCTATTAAAGCTGTCTGAACATAATGACAAGTCTGTTCATTTGGCCCTCAGGCGTACCCATGGATCCCAGTGAAGAGGAGTCGGCCCCTCTGGTGATCAGAGACCGAGGCTGCCAGAGGTCCAGTTCAAGCACTGGTCCCAGTTTAAAAGTGCACCTCTACTTCCTCCCAACCACAAAGGACGCAACAACAATACACATTTCATCTGGACAGATCTCTGCTGAAAATGTCTGCATTCAAGCAGGCAAAAAATGTGGTAAGATTTCACCGGCAAGTCAGAATGTGTGTGTAAAATAAATTGCACCATACTATGCTGAAATATTTAGCATCTCTCTTGAATTTGCAAACGTATTCTTATGGTCATGTTATGATGATTTATGTGATCTCTTTTTCCAGGAATCTTGCCAGTGTATCAAAGTCTATTTGGTTTGGCATCTGACGATCTCTCATTTTGGTATCCTCCATCGCACATGTTCAGCACGGAAGAAAACTTAGATGCACACTTTAGAGTCAGGTAGGTGAAAAATAACTGAGGACATTTCATGAAATGGGATTGTTTGACCCAACAAAGCATGTGGGAGTATACAGCTAGAGGTAGATTGCAACAAAAGCCAAAAATATCTTATTTCTTCTTAGTCAGATTCATACATTTTACTTGCTTCTAGAAGTCACAATACTCATTTTAGTTTGTAGTAGTTAGAGGTTGTACAGCTGTAGCAGTACAACTTGAAGTCATAGGTGAATTATCTGAGGATTTTTTGAACGACCATAAATGAAGAATTTTGTTGCCAAATTATCATGTTCAAACGCACATACAGAGACACACTCGCACAATGCATATACTTATAACTTATATAATGTCATGCTTTGACGAACAACAGATTGATTTTTGCCATGCAGGTTTTTCTTTGGAAACTGGATTGAAGAAGGGCCGAGAGCATCATATCGTTACAGTCTGACCCGAGACACAATCAGTCCAGTGCTTGATTACAGTGTCATTGATTATCTCTTTGCTCAGGTAAAGTATATTATAGTTTTAAAAAACATGTAATTTAGTGACTCACTGAGATACATAATATTTTATTTAATTTCAGCACAATGCATTCTTAGATCATTTTTTTTTATTTGGATATAAATCAGCAACATTCTCACAGTACATCTCCTGAACTGCTATACAAAACAATGAACGATCATGTTAAGGACAAAGTAAAGTACAAAGAGGTCTTATGTTCTTTTATTGTAAATGTAAAGTTTTGACTCATCCCACTTATGTAGTTATCCTTCTCAGAAAGCATTCTCGTTACTTTCTAGTACTTATCCCAACATCTCAAAATGTATACATGGTTTCAAAATACTACATTTGTCACTTGTGTGGAATATGGTATCAAATAGTTGCATGCATGTCCATCTAATAAAGACTATGGTCCATCACTGATTTCTTTTGGGTCATAGTTAAGAAGCGACTTTATTGCTAGTGAGGCAGGAGTGTCTCCACCGTTGAGTGCCCAAGAAAAATGCCTCAGCCTTGCCATGCTGGACTTGTGGAGAATGGCTAAAGAGCGCCATCAGAGTGTAAAGGAGCTCTGTAAGACTGTCAGGTATTTACCTTTGGATGATGTTTCATTTTGCCCAAAGCGATCCTCGCAAGTTAAAGTTTAAACAACCAAGAACTTTGTAGGATTTGATTTTGATTTTTCTCTTTCACAAATAGAGCAACTTTCTCACATTTTGAAATATTTTGTTATATTTGGTGCAGTTTGCAATCATTGGAACAAATTCTCTACTCTATGTCTTCCAGCTACAAGTCATGCCTTCCGAAGTCACATCGCCTCGACATCGAAAAACGAAACTACCTGAATCGTTATCTAATCCGAAAGACACTCAAGTGTGTCCTGAAGAAGTATGGCAACTGTTCAGATGAGTGCAGCTTGAAGATCAAGTACCTGATTGAACTGGCCGGCATCGAACCTTCTTTGGGAAGTGAAACCTTCCAAGTGAATCCTTCTTCCTCCCATTGGAAGTCAACATTCTCTCTCGTGCGGGTCACTGGGGGAATTGGAATTGAAACCAGTGAAAGTTGTCATCCTGACGGCGCCATGGTAAGAACAAGTTCAACTCAAGTTTGGGTGGGAATGAGGCACAGTGGTTAGCCAGTCTTTCATTCCACCAGACGAGCTGTGTGCTACCCCGTTTCAACATCAATCTACCTGAACGTGCTTCTTTTATTTTATCTCGTTATATGGAAAAAAAGTGTGTTTTATAATATTATTTCTTCCTGATACCTGTTGTTCTCAGCAATCCAAGGGAAATCTGCTTTGAACTGGCAAACCCTAAGCAACCAGATCTTTCACTTAGAATCAGGTTGCTTCAGCTCGGTTAATGTGCTGTGTCCTTTTTTTGCTTGTAAATAGCATTGCACTATTGATTAGGTCTTGATTACTTAGATCTAAATCCCTTTGTCTTATCTCTGCATTTATGACGACTTTACTTGGCCCTTCTGTCTCTGCATGCAAAATGTAACCCTACAAGCTCCAGTGGTCAGACTCCATCCCTGAGTGAAGAGACATTGAATAATCAGCCTCTCTTATTCTTTTTTGGTAGTGGCAGACCTTCTGTGATTTCAAAGAAATCATCGACATCAGCATAGAAAGGGCATGTCATGAGCAGGTTCCCCAAGACAGCAGGATGGTGACAATAACCCGCAAAGATGACAGATGCTTGGTAATGGACGTGTCACATTCAAAACTTCTTCAATCATTGTTTTCTTTACTCTTTTCAGCGTTTATTGTTTTGATTTGATGCAACATATGCATATCTGTTGATCCTTGATTTGCACTACAGAAGGCCAAGTTCCAGAGTCTCAAGGAAGCACTTTCATTTGTGTCACTTGTTGACGGCTACTTTAGACTGACCACAGACTCAAGCCACTACTTCTCTCAAGACATTGCTCCTCCATGTCTTCTGGAGGGGATCAAAAACCACTGTCACGGTCCAATCACGTGAGTCATTTTGATAAGTACTGAATTCAGAACCACCATTTACGGGGCACCTGTTTTAGATATTTCCTTCATGTCTCGTTTGATCAGATCAGAGTTTGCAGTCAACAAGCTGAAGAAGTCTGGATTTAAAGGTGGTACGTTCCTTCTGCGGCAGAGTCCCAATAACTACGACAACTTCTTCCTCACTGTTTGTGTTCAGGTACAGGTTCCTGCTGAAGCAACATAACACACTGATTTAAAGTGTAACTTCACCCCCAGGTCTGAGCTGAACTCCACCCACTGCAGAATTTTGAAAAAATGTTAAAAAGTGAGCAAGGGGCTGAGGAGGGTGTGGGGAGGGCCAGACAAAATTGGAGACGTAGCTCCAGCTAAGAGATGTGTGCAAGCAGTGACTTCACTACGTTCCACAAGCTCTCTTCGATTGTTTAGTCTAATAAATAAACAACCACACATCATGAATGCAAGAAAAATATTAATCTCACTCCTTATCGGCTACTTGGTCCGGCAGTGTCATTACTGTCATTAGAGGGCATTTACATTCTTTTAAATTTCATGATGTTGAGTTGAGTCTATGTCAGCTTTGGCCTTGTAAGGTAAGGTTTTGGGTGATTTAAAACAGTAGATGGCGCGTGCGTAGCGGTTTGCGTAAGTGGGGGAGCAGAAATTCAAAAAGACTTACTGTTTGGTTCGGGGAGGCAAGGGACACAAACAGAAAAGGTAATCCAAACTGGCAAATGAATCCAAATAGGAGCAGGCAAAATCAAGAGTCCAAAAAACAAGCAAGGTCACGGGCAAAGATCTCAAACATACAGGAGAACACAGACTAAAACTAGGAAGGGCTGGAATGCTTGTCAATATGTTGAGGACAAAGTGGACAAAGTGGCAAAGAGAGAGGGGAACACACAGACTAAATACACAAGGAAAGGTGGAAAACAGGTGAAACTAATCAGTAATTCTGAAGGTGGTAAAAAAAAACAAAAAAAAACAAAGACAGGAAGAAAAGCAATAAAACACACCTGAGGACATACACTCACAAAATAAAGCAGAAAGTAACGAAACTAAACCCCAAACCATAACAGTGTGGAGCTATTTCAAACCCTCAAATGCAGATTTTTATGCATTTGGTAAGAATGTCAATATGAACACCATTATGGATGTGTTTCATCATGGTACAGTCAAATCATTTAGTCCATGACTAAAAAAACACATCTAAGTGTGTAGTACCTCTTTAAATTTTACTCTGATGAATAATTTATTAGTTATGTCTGTGCACATTTGTATGTACCTCATAGACCTGATGACAAAAAAAGATATTCTTGTGCCATTTATTTGACAAGCATGTGACATGTTTAGCACAGTTGCATATACATATAAAATTAAGATAGTGTTTACTTGTGATTACAAGCACTGTTTCTGTAAATCTCTCTGCTGCAATCATGAAAGTTGAACATTTTTGCATAGATCAAAATGTGTAGAACATATTTTCTGAAGTCTACTCAAGAATGTTGTTTCTTCAGGGTTGTGAATTTTCTTATGTATTTATATTTCTTCAGACCCCGCTTGGACTTGATTATAAAGACTGTCTCATTATTAAGAATAAGGACTACAGTCTCCCGGGTGTCCAGAAATCATTTTCCAGCTTGACAGAGCTCACCAGCTATTACCAACACAACAAGCTGGTACTGGCTGAGGTGCCAGTCAAGTTGGGCCGCTGCTGTCCACCCCGACCCAAAGGTGTGTTTCCCAACCATGGATATGATGATACTAACATACATATACACATACCGTGTGTAGCAGTCAATCTTTAGCTTTGTCAGTAGGTATTGCTCCTCATTTTTTACATTCTCTAAATTATACATATTTGTATGCACTGTACTATCTTTCATAACCATTGTTACAATACAACACATGATCTTTTGTAATTTTACAGGCGGAAGGTCAAAGTCTTCTGTACCAACCTGAGGCAAAACCCAAATTTACCAATATTAAGAAAACTTAAATGTATGCTTGCATCAACACTAGTGTCCAATTCTGAATAACCCAAGTACATGCTAGCTAATACCTTGTCCAGGATTCTGATCATTTCAAGCCATGTAGTAGTTAGTTAAACAAACAAAAAGATGTTAAACAAACTCTACAATCTATATGTTTAAGTAATATTGTTACTCTACATAACATAAAAGACACAGAAAGACTCATTACTAGGATACATTTGAATGAACTCACTGTCACTCACTAGTTGTAATGCAGTGACGTGCGGTGAGGTTCGTGACTGGTGAGGCACTGACTCCTCTGGAGTCGGATGTAAAAATATATGAACCCAAAATAGAAGTTTATATTTCAATTTTGACCTTAATTGAAACATTTAGTTGTTTTAAAAGCTTTTAATTATGCTTTAATCAATTCCACACTGTTCAACAATACGATAGCAAGAAAAACAAAAGAATATTTAATACAAGGTCAAATTCGATTTGACGTGCACCTGTTCCCCTTTGTGCCTATGGGGCTCAGCACTGCCCCCTATCAGTGTGGCATGGTACTTTCTGCCTCACCCTTCCCCAAAGGGAAGTCAAAGCACAATAATGTATGGCCAGGGGTACCCAAAGCTGTTTTCTTAAAGGTTAGGTTTGAAAGGACATTGAAGTAAAATGACCTAATATGAAAAATAGCCCCCTTATCATGAGCTTAAGTCTGAATTTCCTCCTCTTAATGAATAAATAAACCACAGCAAGGCCTCACCTGCCTCCCCTGACAGCACGTCACTTTTGTAATGTATCAATATAATACCTCAATTTCTGGTTTTAACTGAGATATGTGCCTTCATATTTGCAACCTTCACAGACTGTATCACAACAAGCATGTTTTCTGTTGTTCCTACAGAGCTCACAAATCTGATCATCATTCGCAACAGCAGCTCTGTAGAAGCCCAAGCATCCCCAACAACTGAAAGGAACAAATTCAGTCACATCCAGTTCCACATGATCAAATACGAAGACCTGAAATGGGTGAGTGTGTCGACATGACTCCAGCTGAACCAGGCCCGTTCTAATAATACCACTAACATGAACATCAATACTCATTTTTTGCTTTTTGGTATCAACATTATTTCATCATCTCTTATACTATTACTGTTGCTCTAACTAATCCTACCACCATTACTACTACAATGAAACTGTAGTCAAACTAATATGAAAGGTGCTTAAAAGGTAAAATGTTATTTATGATGAGGAAACTTTTCTGTATTTATGTTTTCTGTCAGGATGAAAGCCTCGGACAGGGTTCCTTCACTCGAATTTTCAGAGGCTACAAAACAGACATTCGGGACGGGGAGAAACACATGACGCAGGTTTTCCTGAAAGAGCTCGATGTCGGTCCCAAAAACTGCTGGGAGGTGGGTCTCTTGATATAGAAATACATTGAAATGTTCATTGTGATCCAACACATTCATTTTAATATTACACACATGTTGTTTGTTGCTTGTCTTTGCCTTCTCTCAGTCATTCTTTGAAGCTGCCACCTTGATGAGCCAGATTTCACACAAACACCTCATCCTTGTATATGGCGTCAGTGTTCATGGAGTAAAAAGTAAGTTAGAACCAAACTGCAGGTTCTTCCACACAAAACCCCTTATTTACTGATGCAAATATTTGATGATTGTTTTATGATCATTTCTTCATGTATTTGAATTGTATTTGATGAAACATTTGTGATTATTCCACCATGATCCTATAAAAGGGGGGATTGTATTAAATGAAGAAGATTGGTCCATATCACAGTGTATTTATTGTGTGGCTTTTGGCCCCTGTAAAAAAAATCTGTACATCTGCAAACAACCAAAACAAAATGAAATGCAAAGGAATTAAAAAATCAGTGAATTAATAAAATGGAAATAATAGCTCATTATCTTCATTTTGAGCAACATAATCTTCTCATAAAATCCTCATGTGACCCCGGCTCAGTTCCTTGTCCATGGGTGTGCATTTCTTTCTTTGTGTTTGGTTTGAAGTACAGCTGTAGAAACAAACCTCACTGTGCCTTACAGACATCATGGTGCAGGAGTTTGTCGAGTACGGGGCCCTCGACCTTTACTTGAAGAGAGGAAAATCTGTGTCAGTGAGCTGGAAACTTGACGTAGCCAAACAGCTTGCATCTGTGCTAAACTTCCTGGTAAGTTTGTGCGTCTGTGTGCATGATACAAACATTCAAATTTTTACTTCCAAGCTTGAAAATACATCACAAGTGTCAAAGTGAAAGCGGTTGTTGTATTGTAGAAATCCTTTACTGATGAAAGGACACAAATACTCCTGCCCAGGATGACATTTTGCATACTCAGTTTGGGTCTGAAAATTAAGTTGACCAACACTGATGACAACACTATAATGAGTCTTCATTAACATGTAACTGTCTTACAGGAAGAAAAGAACATTGTTCATGGGAATATCTGCGCCAAAAATCTGCTGCTGGCCAGAGAAGGTGACATGTCACAGGGCAGCTCGCCTTTCATCAAGCTGAGCGACCCGGGCATCAGTGTGGTCATCCTGGGCAAGGATGGTAAATCAAGGAGGTTTTTACAATCCCAATGTAACCATGTCTGACACCATCGGGTCCATTTATAGTACATATACTGTATATAACAGTCTGGAGACACAAGGGAAGATGTCTGATGAATGATGATGTACTGTGGCTATAGATGAATTCAGTGACACTCTAATGAAATGAAATAAAGAGATAGACAAGTATAGTAATAACATTTTAAAATAAATGAGACTTTTCAACATAAACTGAATTATGTATCATGTACTACATATATAATGTAAATGTATCACCCCAGAAAGTGCAACATATTTAAAAATATGATACCTAATCTTTTAGCATAATTCATGTATGTGTGAATATCTGTCATGTCTGTGTGTGTTTGTGTAGTGATCCTGGACAGGATCCCCTGGGTGGCCCCGGAGGTTCTCGAGGACCCGGACAACCTGACTCTGGAGAGTGATAAGTGGAGCTTTGGTGCCACTGTGTGGGAAATCTTTAACAATGGGAACAACCCACTGCAGGGCTGGGACTTGGACCGGGTATGCCCCCTTCATTCCTAATAAGTCAAATGCGCTGTGCACTCAACGCTGATCTGGGAACAGGCTGTCAAAGTACTCACCAGTAAACAAGCTGCTTGTCAGTCCACTGACTTTAAAATATACTTAAACTTTTCTATTAGAGTTCAGAAAAAGGAAAAGGCACTGAAGGTACTCAGTACTTGTGGGATCAAACCTGTGGAAAAGAAATCAAAGGACTTTCATGTTTACAGGTCCAGATCATTTAAGATTTACTTAACTTCATCAAAAGTTATCACACATTCTTCTGTACATTGTTCAAAAACTGAAACTTTTTTTGCTCAACTCTGTCCTAACTTGAATTTTTTTTAAAGTTTAGCAATGACTAAAATATCTCTCTATGACATGTGCAGACAAATTAAAAAAAAAAAAAAAAGTATAATAAAGCTTTGCTGCAGTGACTGACGTGAGCTGCTGATGTGTTTTCTGCAGAAGCAGAGGTTTTACGAGAGCTTCCAGCAGCTGCCTCCCTCCCAGTGGACAGAGCTGGCCGATCTGATCAGTCAGTGTATGGACTACCAGGCAGCCTTCAGACCTTCCTGTCGCAGTATCATCCGTCAACTCAACAGTCTGATCACTTCAGGTAAAGATGTGTCGCACTACTCAGCTGAGAGTAGGACAGTATAAACCACATATCTAAAAACATGTCAGCTCCCCTTTCTTTATTTCAGTTCAATAAAAAACTACATTTCTGAAGTTTTCTGATCAGTTTTGATCACAATAAATTAAATATAGCAAGGAGAGACTATCCATGTCAAAACTGTGGAATAAAGCATGTTAATTTATTTACTCATCATTTTCCTCTTTGCCCAGTTTGTTTTCATGTGTAACTGTGTGTACATAGTTCTTCAAGTGGTCTTTATGTGATAAAGTCTATAGAAGATTTTGTTTTGGATTCAACAAGTTGAATGTCAAAGCCATTTACTTTGTCCAAAATGGGTAGAGTTTTTGAAATCAGGCTATTCAATTACATCACATACATTTTCTCATTTCATGGCAGACTATGTGATATTACACGCCACCGAGCCAGTCACACAAAGTCCTTTGTGGAGAGCCCTCAGCCCTGCTCAACACGAACAGACCCCATATGAGGAGAGACACCTGCGCTACATCTCTCTTCTGGGAAAAGTAAGTTTGCACTCAGACATGCACATAATGCAGAACCCTTTGGGACAATCAGTGATCACAATCTTATTTTCTAAGAAGAGTCTTGTCCATGTTACTGTGCTGGGTCATTGTCTGGATGCCCATGATGTATGCACGATTAAAATAACACAGTTTTCTATTTTTAACATGCCAAAATTTCATTCCAAGAGTTCATTCATGGGGCCCAAGATATCGTGTTTAATTGTAATCAGTTATAATTGTGCAAGCAAGGTAGCAGGAACACAAAGGACTGGACCCAAATGTGGACAACAGAGGCACAACTAGTTCAGTAACAAACGCTCAAAAGGTTTATGGGATGGTCAAGCAAGTAAGGGTCCAAAGCAGATAAAGTGGTCAGAACATGCAAACAAATCCAACTAAGAGCAGGCAAGAATCAGAAGTCCAAACTACAGGCAAGATCCCAAACACAAGGAGAACACAAAGACAAAACACCAGGACGAGACATCGGGACTCAGCACTAAGACAAGATAAACCTTTATTCGTCCCACAGTGGGGAAATTCACAAATTACAGCAGCAAAGGGGATAGAAGCAGTTAAATAGTACAAAAGCAGTTTAAACAGGCAGTTAAAACTGCCTGTCTGGGAAAAGGGGCTAAAACACATGACATATGGTACATAGACGAACTGACCCAGAGTGAAAGGAGCACGCACACTAAGTAGACAAGTAGGAGAGGATTACAGGTGAAACCAATCAGCAATCCAAAAGGAGAGAGAGAGCAAGAGCGAGCGAGCGAGCGAGCGAGAGAGAGAGAGAGCGAGCGAGAGAGAGAGACAAGGGCAGGAAGTAAAGTTATGAAACATGTCCTCAGGTGTTCCGAGAAACATGTCCTCAGACCACATGTTTCATGTCCTCAGAATACCTGAGGACAAAAAATACCAGAAAATAACCAAACCATGACACAATCTGCACTTCATACAACTACTACTACAAACTATAAAAAATATTATGATAAGCTGTCTTTTTCTATTTCTAAAGCTCACAGAATCTTGTCTATCATGTGTCCTGACCGACAACTGAGTGACTCAAAGCTTTTTTCAGGGGAACTTTGGCAGCGTTGAACTTTGCCGTTATGACCCGCTGGGTGATAACACGGGCGAGCTGGTCGCCGTGAAGAAGCTGCAGCCCAACAAGCAGTCGACCCTGGAGGACTTCAAGAAGGAGGTCAAACTCCTCAGTGTTTTTCACTGCGACTACATCGTCAAATACAGAGGAGTCTGCTACAGCACGGGTAAATAAAACACAGCACATGATGCACCAAAGTAATCAACTTCAGAAAAAACAGAAAGTTCAAAAACAGAAGTTACCTGGATGTAACTTCAGTTCTATGAGTGTATGCATAAACCATTAGAGGGCCGGGCACATACAAAATACACACAGTGATGAAGCTCTAAAAATAAATATTATCTCAAATTAAATGTACCTTGTCTTGTTAACATCTCATACTTAAACTGAGAAAAACGTAAGTGTCTGAGTAACGTAAGTGTCACTTAAAAGATGAGATGACAAAAAGGTCCGACTGATCTTTCACTAAACTCAAAAGTAACTATTTGTTTATCAGCCTCCTTCTTAGCTTTCACTGTATGTGGGACAAAATTCCTCAGAATGCTTGTTATGTTATTTTTATACATGAGGCACATTCTCTTCTTTCTTTTGACAGTGTAAACGTGTGTAAAACATGTAATGTTTGCTTGCACAAGCGATAAGACTTAATGGTGCTTTACAAGAGAAAAATAAACAAAGTCAAACCACTCGAGCAACTGAATTTATGCGTTGACTTAGATGATCCTGGATTACACCAGTCTTTAGCTGTCACTCTTGTCCAGAGTGACTTGTGACTGATTTAAAAAACAAGAGATGACTGGGAGTGTCTGTCTGCTTTGGAAGGTTTTTCTCTGTTGGATGATTTTAATGTTTAAAGATCCTCCACTAAACTTATTTCTGTCTGTGAAAGGTGGCCAACATCAACAGTGCTCTTTCACTTTCTCACTTAGCAAACTATGAATCACAGCAGAGTGTTTTTACATACTTTAAAATGTGTCTGGAGGGGAACTTTAATGCTGGTCTGTTCCCAGGTCGCCTCAGTATGAGTTTGGTGATGGAGTACCTGCCCTACGGAAGCCTCATTGGGTATCTGGAGAATAATCGACATAACGTTAACACCAGGCGGATGCTGCTGTTTGCATCTCAGATCTGTAAGGTGAGTCAGATGTAGAGGTTGAACTGCAAATGGCAAAATGTACAAATAAGCCAAATTTAAATGGACGTCAATTTTGCAACTTTTACTTTGATCATCAGCTTCACATCAGAATGTTTTCCTAAGCATGTAGTCATTCTATTGCAAGAAAATTTGTCTTTCTTAGTCAGTGTGTTGTTTTGAATTCACATTTGTCCCTCACAAAAAAATCTCCTCCACAAACATATAACTTCTTCCTGCAGACAAGTAACCCAACTGGATTTATTTATGATGCATATCTGGCTTGTGAAGGGAAAGAAAATTACTTTGGTAATCCCTGCATGGCACCATACTTAAAGGAATCTGAACTAGCTGCCAGACTTTACAAACACTATGTTCAAAACAATAGAGAGGAGATCAAGAGTCAAAGCCACAGTGCTGAAGGAATGCATGCTATGAAAAGAGTAATGTGTTGTTGCTTATACCAGCGTCGCTCTCTGCAGGACGAGCCTCTATCTTAAAGAGTGGACTCCATGAATCAGCTTTATCTGTGAGATAGTAGCAAAGGTCAGTTGTTACTTTGTCTTCTTCTGTTTCGGTGTTGTTCCCAGGGGATGGAGTACCTGCAGAACCTGCGCTATGTGCACAGAGACCTCGCAGCCAGAAACATCCTCGTGGCTAGTGAATCGCTGGTGAAGATTGCTGACTTTGGCCTGACCAAGATTATCCCCTTTGACAAAGAGTACTACAGAGTCACGCAGCCCGGAGAGAGCCCCATTTTCTGGTAGCTTACCTCATGTTTGAAATACTCTTTAGTCCAAAGTGTTAAAGGAGGAATCTGCAAGCAGTTTCTCCATGTTTCCAGTCTTTGCATTAGGCCTCGCTAACAAGCTGTAGCTATATATTAAACAGGCAGATATGAGCCGAGTATCAATCTTCTAATCTGCCTCTGCAGCAGAAAGCGAGTAAGAGCGTTTCCCAATATATTGAGAAGATTACAGTGTAGTTTTACTCTGATGAGCAGCCGTCCTTTAAACGAAGATGATCTTGTGTTGAGTCCTGCTGTTCATCTCCTGCAGGTACGCTCCAGAGTCCCTCAGTGAGTCCAAATTCTCCCACAAGTCGGACGTCTGGAGTTTTGGAGTCGTCCTTCATGAGCTCTTCTCCTACTGTGACATGAACTCCAACCCGAAAAGAGTAAGATGGGTTACTATCAATACATACACGTGTGCACAGTATATCAATGTTTTTAAATGACCAAGAATTTTTTAACCGAACTGCAAATCTTTCTGTTTTAGCTATGTATGCAGGAGATTGGACACAATGTGCAGACTCCATCCGTTTCAATGCATCTGGCAAATATCTTAAAGAATAACTGGAGGTTGCCGGCTCCTCCAAACTGCCCACCCGTGGTATGTTCACTCCATATGACTCTTTCGTCTTAAAAGTCATCCTCTTATAATGAAATGAAAGGTATTTTATTGGTCCACTTTTCTACATTAACACATCCCTAACATATATGTTGTGATGCTATGATAATTTCACTGTAAGTCAATGAGCCCATTGTCAAGATGAATGTGGCCCCTGTGTTACATCAGAGACCACGTGAGTGCAAGTGGTCTCAAAATTAAAACCCACAAATGACGCTTTCATCAAAAATCATTTCTCCCTCTTTTGTCATGATTTTACCTTTGTCTTTTCCTGTTGATTCTCGAAGAGGCTCATGGTTATGATATATATTGTAAGCATCTTATTTTGTCCTTCAGCTCACCAAACTAATCACTGCGGTTGTCATACTATAAAATGCAAATGTCAAGTATCAAAATGGATGATTATTTTTGTCTCACTGTCACACCAGGTGTACAGTCTGATGAAGAACTGCTGGGCGTACAACTTTGAGGAGCGGCCGTGTTTCTCCAGCCTGGGAAACCAAATTGAGACTCTGATGCAGGACGAGCGAGAGAACCCTAAAGGCTGACGAGGCGCATGTGACAGTTGAACAGTATGAAATGATACAATTTCATTTATTGTCCGAATTTAAATTCAGTTTTCACAGAGATCACACTCACAGCAGGAGACAACACCCAATAATGATAGCATTCACAGACTGATAGTAGAATTTCACTAGTGTTGGTTACTCACAAGTCTCATCTGGGCTACTCCCTAAGCACTCGTTATATTATCAGGTATAATCAGGTAATATACTCAGGTTACATAATGAACAAGATGCATTCACAAGCGAGTAAGATCATCATAAACTCACAGCGGCTGTATAGGCTAGCAACACAAGACAATTCTGATTGCTTATGTAAGAGCACGTTTGTTGGTTAGTTTGTAATCAAATGCTGTTTTTTGGTAGCGATTTTCAAACTAGCAGATATTGTGAATTTCCCCACTGTGGGACAAATAAAGATTTATCTTATCTATCTTGTGTAAAGCTCTGCCTTGCCATAAAAGAGGACAGCAACATTTATTAAAGGCAGATGAAAAACAGAAGTTACCTGGATGTAACTTCAGTTCTATGAGTGTATGCATAAACCATTAGAGGGCTGGGCACATACAAAATACACACATTGACAAAACTCTAAAAATAAATATTCTCTCAAATTAAAAATTTTTCTTATAGTCACATTAATTGTAATGTTCATAACATGTACCTTGTCTTGTTAACATCTCATACTTAAACTGAGAAAAACATAAAAGTGTCACTTAAAAGATGAGATGACAAAATGTCCAATTGATCTTTCACTAAACTCAAAAGTAATTATTTGTTTATCAGCCTCCTTCTTAGCTTCCACTGTATGTGGGACAAAATTCCTCAGAAGGCTTGTTATGTTAGATGATCCTGGATTACACCAGTCTTTAGCTGTCACTCTTGTCCAGAGTTTCTTTTGACAGTGTAAACGTGTGTAAAACATGTAATGTTTGCTTGCACAAGCGATAAGACTTAATGGTGCTTTACAAGAGAAAAATAAACAAAGTCAAACCACTCGAGCAACTGAATTTATGCGTTGACTTAGATGATCCTGGATTACACCAGTCTTTAGCTGTCACTCTTGTCCAGAGTGACTTGTGACTGATTTAAAAAACAAGAGATGACTGGGAGTGTCTGTCTGCTTTGGAATGTTTTTCTCTGTTGGATGATTTTAATGTTTAAAGATCCTCCACTAAACTTATTTCTGTCTGTGAAAGGTTTGTAAGATAAAAGTAAAATTAAAAGTGTCTTGTAATATTTACAGCTCTGACCTATTGTACTAATGAAAATCATGAAGGCTGCCTTTTTTTCTCTCCTTGTATTGTGATATCTTTGTCTGGTAAGTCATCAAAACTCTGCAGAATTTAAAAAAATATGAAATTGTTATTTTTGACAGCAACATTTCAACAACGGGTAAAAATATTCAACTACATCTCATTCCTCGTGCAAGAATTATAACTAATGACTGTATGATTGAGAAAATGTCAGGTACATTGTACTGGGAACTTAAAGGCAGATATTAAGCAACATGTATGAATTTTACATATCTGTGTCAAAAGGTGTAGAAGAATTACAGAAACTGATAAACAGATTGAAAGGTTTTTGGGGGTGGGGGTCATTTTTTTCTAAGAATGTATTGAAATATAAAGAATGTACTTTGCATTTCATATGTTTTTCTCCATTTATATTCTGTATGTAGCACTGTCAGGAAAAATTACTTGTATTTTGAAATATTTACATTTTTTACTGTGTTTAAAATGAATCGATTTCGATGGTCTTTATAAATGTTTATTGACATAAGTGAATTCAGTTCAGCGAAATCCATGTAGTTCTGATGTGTCTGAATATGGCTGAAATAAAAGGAATGAATAAATAATTTGTGTTCATACAAAACGTATCTGCACGGAGCTTAAAATGTACGAAATACAATATGAAACAAAGAATTAATAGAAAATCAAAGGTGACGCTGAACTCGAACGGCACAAAAAGACTAACTATAGATTAAGTAATTAGTAATAATGAGCCGTCACTAGTTTGTGCTAGTTCAGACTTCAGGAGTTTTTCAGGAATTATGCTAATATAACTTATGTAATATATAACTTATGGGTTGACGTAATAAGGACTGTGTTTATTTCACTCACATGTTTGCCAGGCTCAAACAAAAAAAAAACAAAAATATATAGGGCCAACCCCGAGAATCAACCCAATCCTAAACTCTGTATTACACAAATACAAACATGTTGGTAAGAATATTAAGCTATTTAACTGCCCAGTTAAAAAGATACATTTCTAGCTAACTAGCTAGCTAATTTGCTATTAACTGCTACACAAATCTCTTTGATAAACATTTACCAAGACTTGCAAACATACCTTTGTCTTGGCGTTTTTTCTCCTCTTCCTCTTTCCTCCTCTTTGTTTTTTCAGCCCCAGAAGGGTACGTCCTTCTTTGAGACATTGTTTTGATTGGAAGGACTCGTGAGTTGGATACCTAGTGCGGGCTGCGCGGCAGGAGGCCTGCACATTACGGTGCAGCGGAGTTTTCACATTTAAAGAGAGGCAGTAAGAATCACTAGGCCTACATCAACAGCACCACATAAAATTGTGTTTTTGTACAATAGTATAATTTTGGTCGTATATAAATCGTCACTCATGCATGCATGCATGCAAAAAAATTTTTTTTTCTTAATTGCTCTTGGGGGCCCCCTAGTGGCCGCGGGGCCCTAAGCAGGCGCTTAGTTCGCTTATGCCTTGGGACGGCTCTGCCTCGATAACAACCACAGTGGTTGGACAGAAACATCCTAACTACAGCCAAACGTTATACAAAGTGATTCAACTTAATGTTATGTAAAACTGAACCAGTTTTGCAACATAAAGTCTGGACTGTGTTATCACTCAGCACGAACAATAGGCCTTTCATTTACAGTACGATGTCATCGTCGTCAGGGAATGAAGAAGTGCACAGACTGAAGCAGCAGTAATCTGATCTACAAATTTACAATCTACATATATTATTGTGGCAACTTATAAAGAAGCTTGAGTTGGTTATTTTTTTAATTTCAATTTTAAAATTGAAATTAAAAAAATTAATTTAAAAATTGCAGTGGGAGAAAATTGCTATTCTTTAAAGAATTTGGATAAATGTCATTCTACATTATATTGTATAGGATTTTCAGTTATGACAAAGCTGATGTGATGTGTTGCTGGGGTTGTAAAGGTAAAGATGAGGTAAAGATAAAGAAAGTGACGCCTTTAGTATCTCTGCTCAGGACCATGTCTGAACGTTCGCTGGTCACCCAGAGAGGATTGATTCCTTCACAGCTCAATGACTTTTGGTTATATTATTTTCATTGGAATGAACTTGTTTTCAATCTTATGCTCCTTGTCACATCACATCAGCAAGTTTGTGTTTGCATGTCATTATCCAGCTCATTTACATCTCTGACGGTCAAAGGGATTTATTAATCATTATTATTGGTGGCACACTGGTGGAGCAGGTTGAGCGGTGCACAGGAGAGACACAGGAAAGACAATGAGGTGAGATCGGAGGCACTGAAGCAATATCTGAACAAAAAACAGAGTCACAAAGAAAAAAGCAAAGCACAACCAAAAAAATCCAAACCACGACACCATAGTTATATTTGTATATATAATATTGAATACAGGCCTAGATTAAGATTTTTGTAGAAGGCGTAAATGTTTGACAGCTACCAAATAAATAAATGAATAAAAACTTGCAAAAACTGCAATTCATCTTCCCAAATGGTCCTGTAACAGAAAGAAGGCGCACCTTTTCTCACTTCACTCACTGTCCTGTCCTCCACACCCTATCAATAACGTGTCACAACAGTAGTTTGTTCATCAGGCTACATTTTTGATTACTCATGCATTCAAATGTCCTCTCTTTTTCCCTTCCCCCTTCCTTCTCCTCCAACTCAATCAGTTGACTACAGGCATTCACTCTTTCAATCAAACTAATTACATCTTGCCAGAAGCTCTGTGAGTGTGGCTGTCAAACCACAACTGTCAAACCACAGCCACACCATGGTATGTTGTATGTATGCTGTATGTAACTATCCTCGAGATGTCCTGTTATTTACAGTCTGCGTTTAGTAAGTTAGTTAAATAAAATAAACTTTCTCTCTTCTCCAGTGTCCACCACTGTTTCAGTTTGCAACTAGTTTACTTTCTCTTTTAATTCTTCTTCATTTAGTTAAAGATGAAAGTGATGTGTTACCTCCATTCTGTGCCAAACCTTAAGTTATGATGCTGCCACAGTAGGAAACTGATTGGAAAAACAGGTTTTCAGGCCTTTGAATGAGTTCATTATTCTGCTCTTCCTCTTTTTTTAAATCTTGTGTTTATTATTGATCATGAAGAAACAAGACACAGCTCCCATACAATGCTGCTGTGTGAAAATAAAAATTATTCAATAATCACTTTAGTTTGTCAAAACAATCACTGTAGCCCTGAAAACACCTTAGAGAAAAAAAACAATTAAATAAATAAGCCCCTGAAGTTAAAGTCCCTGAAAACTTAGTTCTACATTGCACATTTTTCTCGATAACATTAAACATTAATGATTAAATAAATAATAAAATTATCCCAACCTTCTTAATTTCTGGTATTACTTTCATTTCATTACTTTCTTATTGATTATGATAATAAAGGAGACAAGGTACAATGGTATTGTATGAAAGACAGAATTTTCAACAATCACTTTACATTGGTTTCTCAAGTCTATTTATACAAGAGAGCATATATAAAAATGTTGCCCTAAAACATAGTTCTGAGCAGTTATAGTAATAAATATAAAACAATTAATTATTATTATAATAAAAATAAAAAAGTTTTAGACAGTGCTGTCAACATCAGGATTTCTAATCTCTGACTGGTGCATGGAAATATGTGACATGTGACATTGACCTTTTATAAACTCAGTCCCGTCCACCTCAAATCAGTGGGTGGCGCTAAGACAAAGCACAAATACGAAATGAAATATCAAAATATTGTCTTATTTTGGCAAAAAATAGAGTGCTCATGTAAAATCTTTAAACCAACCGCTGTTGGCAAATAATCTCACTCCTCGGTACCAATGAGGAGCCTCGCTTTTGCATTTTAAACTAGCTGCAGGTGAGACAGGAACGACTGATTGACTCCCAAATAAAGAGACACACAGTAGTCAAGAAGAATAAAAAAAACCTCTAACTCTTGACCAGTAACATGACACAGGTAAAGGTTTTGTATGGAAGACGGCATTCAACATCTAACGTGTCATTTAGATGAAGTCATGATTATATTCTTTAAAAAAATATTTGTAATCTATTGAACATGACAGACATTAGGCACACATAACACTTTAAAGGCAAGGCTAATAAAAAGTTTACTTCAGCTTTGGTCTGTATGTTGCTGGTGAAGAGTGTGTGGGAGGTGTTTGGCATGTAGAGTCTCACTATAGGAAAACAAATTAAAATTGCACAAGCACATTTGGTCCTTGTTTTTGGACTGCACTAATATGATATGTCTATGGAAGAGAGAGCACTTTTCTATTTCCCCTCTTAACCCAAAACTACACTGAACACATATCGCTGCCCTAAATACAACATATCCCCAACAAGTCTCCATTACATTTTTCTTTGGGTTTCACCTCACTATCAGACCGGTCTGGTGAGTCCTCTTCTCAGAAGGAAGCATTAATTCCAAAAGCACAGCATCAAGTTATAGTAAGAGGTGATCACATTTCCCAAACCACAAAGAGGCAATGCCAAAAACCCAACAGGTAACCACCTCCAGTAAGTGCATTTTCAAAAGGGGGAAACAAAATCTACATCCACTATCCAGAGGTTAGAAGATGGTTTTAGATTACAGCCTGCAAATTACAGTGTAAGCATGTAAATAAAGTGACATATTAAAGTGACCTGACCCAGTACTTTACCTAATAATTACCTTGAAAATGTAGGAAACTAGCTTTATTTTACAGCTCACCTACGACATACCTGCAGCATAACTACAAATGTAATAGAGATAGATACTAAATAATTACATTGTCGTTTTTAATTTCATATTTAATTAATTGTAATAACTAATTTTTTAATACTAGTAATAATAATAATAATAGTAATTTTGTCCATCTGATTTACATGTGGTAGCCAACACTTTTCATTATAATATCCAGTACAGCACAACCACAAACTATCACCTCGATAAAGAAAATATATAGATGAACTACCAACAATCGCTCTGACAGCGTCAACAAAAACTGAACATTTAAAGCTGCTGAATGCTGCTAAAGGGTTTTCCCCAAGCCACATTTCAGATAAGGCTCGTTTATTCCGTGCCACATGATATACATTTGAGCTGGAAGGAACCTGTGCACCACTAGCATTTCTTTATAATAGCAAGGATTGTATACATCTAGTTTGCGGGAGGGAATGGAAAAACCCAGCGTTTTAAATGCCATATGATGAACGGGATTAAGTCCTGCTTGAGCCAGACACATCCCCATGTAAACATCATCAATGGGAAGAATGGTAATGGACTGGGACATATTGTAGATGACCAAAGCTGTATAGCCGGACAAGAGGTAGCCCCCACCACCACAGTAAGGGGGGTAGGCGTTTGATTCCTGTACCTGAACTGGGATATAGTACTTGCTGCTTGATGATCTAATGGGTCCTGCTTGTGTGATCATATGGCCGGTAAAGAGGTGCTTGCTTCCATCATTGTCCTTAAGGCTTTGGAGATACTCGACCATGCTGTCTGTGTTGGCAAAGACGTCATCGTCACCATTTAGCAGGAAGCGAGCGTTTGGACAGTTTCGCTCCATCCACTCCAGGAAGAGTATCTGCTTCAAGGTGAGGTTGTAGAAAGTGTCACTGAAGTCCCATTGGAGTATATCATTATACTCAAGTTGCTCCAGCTCCAGTAGTTTGTTCAGTCTATTTTTCTCAAATCCAGACTCCATTGTCCCTGAGATGAAGATCCGTCGGATCCACACGCCATTGTGTAACCGCTCTTTAGCCCAGGTTTTGCGCAGCACCTCTCTGCGGTCGTAGTTAACAGGGGAGCTCTTAATGACCAGCAGAAGGAAGACTTCTCCTGATTTATCAGCTCCTCCACATTTGTCTGGAAGGTCCAGCAGCATGGGGAAATGGCGACAGTGTCGATAGTAGAGAAAGTCTTGTATACCACCAGGAAGAGAGCTGAAGTTTGTGACATTGGCAGCAGACATATTTTGCTCACATCTTGGCCAGGAGTACACATAGGAGTTGTTTTGGGTCGGTGGCTTCGCCTCGTCATTTTCTCTCACATGTTGGATGCTACACAAGTGAAGAACCATGAGAGGAGTTCCCAACAGCAACAGGCAAGTTCCCGCTCTGATACCTCTCATCAGCAAAACTCTGCAGTGAAAAATATAAAACCGTTTTCTCATCAACACATCTGTTAGAAATAAATGAATACATTGAGAAATACATAGTTAGTAGGGTTTCAGGGCCCTCTGCCGTGGCCCAAGAAAGCCTGATGAAAAACTCTTTTAATCAAACTAACCACATCTTGCCAGAATCTCTGTGAGTGAACCATGTTGTTGCTGTCAAACTTTAAATCTGCATATACTATCCACTGTATTTGATCGTATGGACCTCAGAAGTACAGCGCTGTATGTAACTATCCTCGAGATGTCCTGTCATTTACAGTCTGCGTTTAGTAAGTTAGTTAAGTAAAATAAACTTTCTCTCTTCCCCAGTGTCCACCACTGTTTCAGTTTGCAACTAGTTTACTTTTCGTTCTTCATTTAGTTAAAGATGAAAGTGAAAGTGTTACCTCCATTCTGTGCCAAACCTTAAGTTATGATGCTGCCACAGTAGGAAACTGATTGGAAAAACAGGTTTTCAGGGCTTTGAATGAGTTCATTATTCTGCTCTCCTTGATTTTTTTTTAATCTTGTGTTTATTATTGATCATGAAGCAACAAGACACAGCTCCCATACAATGCTGCTGTGTGAAAACAAAAATCATTCAATAATCACTTTAGTTTGTCAAAACAATCACTGTAGCCCTTAAAGCACCTTAGAGAAAAAAACAATTAAATAACGACAAATGTGGCCATTGTCTGCTTTTGTGGCCCTCAGTTATTTTAATATTCAGAGTGCTGGGCAGCCCATGACTGCTAAATGTTGGGACAAGGTCATTTATAAAGCTTTGAAATTTCCATGACTTGGCCTTTCCTAATGATGACTGAACAATCCTAACAAGCAAATTTAATTTTGAGACTTTGGTAAAAGTCATCTGAGAGCTCAAATCTCTCTGGGTACCTGAACATTTTTATGGTGATCCTTTAAGTTGTTGTTTTTTACTCTAAAATGGTACAAACAAAACTAATCTTGCTTAAATGTTGAGAAGAATATTTAATCTTTATTCCTTTTGGAGGTCAGTTCATCTTTTACTCACTTCACTATTTTTTCTAATTTTTCATGCCACTATATGATTTAGATAGAAAAAAAAATGCCAGTCTGACTTCTACATGCTCGGAAAAGGAGTACTGTCAGGTATGTTGCAACCCCAACTCAGATCAACTCAATCTAACCTTAGAAAGAAACCTGCTTTCCCTCTTGACAGTTGACAATAGAAATTTCCAGACTCAAACTCACGAGTATGTGAACCAGGGGTGGACTGGCCATCTGGCATACCGGGCAGTGTCCCGGTGGGCTGGTGTCTAGCGGGGGCTGGTATCCCCCCCCCATAATTGGCCGGCCGAGGTTAAATGAGGAGTCTGCCAAAATGTCTGTCCAAAAATGCCAGGGCTGATTTTTTGCCCCAGTCCACCCCTGATGTGAACTAATCTCATTGGCATGTAGAAAATATACAATTTCCGTTCATATATACATAAATACCTATAATGAAACATAATGTATTCAATTTTGAGTAATTTTTTCAAGGTGGTTTTGATGAAAACTTTTTTTTTAATGTTTATCATAAATTGTGTCAAAAACAGATCATTAACTAGAAAACGTGTAATATACATCCTAATGTGATCTTCTTTGAGAATGAATGAAGAATAAAATTAAAGATAAAAAAAAAAACACTTTTAAAGCAAATTATCTTTCAACAACATCTCGTTTTCAAATGAAAGTGTGTAAAGTCTATAATTATGGTAGAAGAATGAACTATTTTAGGAAAGAAATTCACACAGACAGTTAACATATAATTAAGCTTATAGAGTCATAAATACCTGAACATGTTGGAGCCTTTGGGGGGACGATTTTCCCTTGATGGTCACCTGTGAGTGCACAGATTGCTGGAGACGGCGAGGAAAAGGTGATGAGCAGGAAGTTGTGGGTATTTTTTATCCTGAGTTCAGCCCATCAGGCAGTCTCTTTGGTGAGGCAGATTCTGATTTGCAAAGGCTACACAAATCAAATGGTAGTCTGAGTCTGATGATGAGGTTAATGTTGCTTCAAAGTAGATTCCAGCACAGTTTGAACTAATTATGACAGACGACTGATTTGGCAGGTTGGTATCAAAACTGCCTCAGAGAAGACAATGCCGGTGTGGGGGGGGCACGTATTTTCTGTATCCAGCAATACAAGCTGAGCAAGTCCTGCAAAGCCGTTTAACGCCATATCAGATAAGGAACAGGTCATATGATGGATGAGCAGCAGTGAAAGACTGAGGAATGATCGGAGGTCAGGTCCTGGATGTTTGCAGCATGAGACTGAGACATAGATCTGATTCATGGGTGGAAATAAAAGAAGAGCACACAAAAAAGATCAGACAGAATCAAAGAGAATATAGAGGTGATAATAAAATCTAATCAGATGCATTAGTCTGTTTTGTTCTTAAACCCTCTCAGTATGAAGTTCATGGTCATCATGGGTAAATTCAGTTCACCTGGTCTGACTGGAACACAAACCAGGTGTCAATCAGCCAGTCTTTGTCCCTCCCCTAGCTTCAACCCCCCTTTTGGTTTGCATTGCATTGAGCATTCTGACTGACTGAGCTGAGCAGCTCACTGACAACTGACAACCGCTCCCTTACTTGTTTTACTTATCATTTAGTCCTGCAGTTACACTGTTTTCCCACAAGAGGTTCCCCATCTCCCTGATACCTCACACAGCACACACATCCATCCCATCACTGCTGAAACACTGCTGAGATTAAAATACAACCAACTAGTGTTGTCGCCATTAGTAACAGATTTGTAGGGTTATCATCTGAAATGTTCTCTGGGTGATTTTACACTTGTGGGAAGTTGTTTTATTTGACTTATTTTGTAGAAACTCACCCCGTTCTCAGTATTTTGCACATAAATTATGGGAGGATCATGTAACATCTCACAAGACTTGAGTTACTTGAACGACTGAACAATCGATATAACGCAAGGAAATCTGACCTTTTGTGCAAAGGAGTTAAGTTGGTCCACAAATTTGCTTAAATTTGATGGCGGACAAAATTGAAATAGTGCAGAATCTTAAATATTTCTTCTTCATTTTACATGTTATCACATCTTTTTTAATGTTTGTAAATCCTCAAACTTTCTTCTGATTATTTCCAGGTTTACATGAAAATATTTCCAATGTGGTCTCAGACTTCTATCTATCTATCTATCTATCTATCTATCTATCTATCAATACATAAATAATATGTTTCATATTTACTGAAAAGCAGGAATAGTATGAGACAGCTACATTGTCCCATGTGCCCCTCTATTTTCTATGACAGGAAGTTCTCACATTCTATAGTTAACATTTGCAAATTACCAACAAATCAAATCTGAATAGTGGGATAGTTTAAGTTTCCAGTTGACCAACATCTAACAAAATACCAACAGAATACAAGACAGTTGATTCAATATCCTACAAATATGAGCAAAAATGGCAGGATGTTGTATTCTTCTTGTAGCTGCGCACTTGTTTTGAGTTGGCACCCGCCATATTAGGCAATAACCTGATGACATTTCCTACTACAATTAATATTTAACCACATTGGGAAGTTGGTTTATGTTTATGCACAACTCTGATGAATCATAAACGAATCACGTCACATTTTAATTGGATATAATAATAATAATAATAATAATAATAATAATAATAATTGGAATAATAGAATATGGACATCAATATTTATTTTTTGTTATATGAAGGTTCCTCTCCCGGCATTGATTAAACCCCTAAAAACTCCTTCTCTCTTCCTTGAAATTCATGCTTATTTCATGAAAAAAAATGCCTTCATGCCTTAAATTGGCTTAGGTGGAACCTTTGTCTTCATTTAGTAGGTGCAGATCTAAATAGTTTCCACCTCCAACCCTCTGCCGCTCCCCTTGCTTACCTTTGACTCTGCTCATCAAACTCACAAACCTCTGCTCATTGTCTCTGGGAGTGATTCGGCAACACATGTTCAAATCAGAAAATGATTCTGAAGAAGAAAGTGAATTGTTGAGTGTCGCCGACAAGTTGGTTTATCAGAATGGTCATGTTTTTTTATGTATCATGCTCTACAATGTAATAAACATAACAGATATGAAACCCTGGATGTCTGAATCTGTGTTAATCTGTCACTGGTCCACTGCAGTTACAAAAGCAGACTGTTTATTTCTCTCCGATATATCTTATAGCATATAAAAATCAGGACATGGACATGTTAACAATTTCAAAAACTTGACTTTCATTGGAGCATTTAAATACATGTTTAGTATAGGCAGTACAGAATTTCATTTCAAAGCCATTGATTATAAAATAACAAAATATAATCTCTTCTTAGCAGCATTAAAATAAAGATTTGGACATTTCTGTGTTTACGTACATTTATATATATAGAACATTAAAAAAAACAAAAACATGGCATTCAACTTACAAAGTCCAAAATGCGTACAGTACTAACATAAAAAAGGAATTATTCCCAGAAACCCCTTTTAATAAGTAAAAGTACATTATCGCTTTCAGTTCTCCAAAACATCTTTTTGCAGTTCTAACAATGATATCTGCTTGAGAAACTCTGATGTAAGGCACAAAAACATACATTATTCTCTTTCTGAACATATTTATAAACACAAATATACAGGCTATACAAAAAAAAAAAACTTTAAATTAAATAAAACAGTGAATTTGTCAACTTAAGCAGAGGAATAAGTAAAATTACATCATTTGATCGAAGAAACCCTGAGCAATTGTTTGTGAATGATATTTTCTGTAAGATTGTGGATACCATAGCATATTTGATGGAGCTGCTCCATTCACATAAAGCTGGGTATTCAAACAGTTTCAATACAGGTGTATAAGGAGTTTGTCTAAAGACAGCATAAATACTTTTATAATTTGTATTTATTTAAAACAGGAAATATCTAATCAAGCAGTAAGCAAACAGGACTAAGAAGCATTTGATGCTAACTTTTGGCAGGTTGTGTGCTCTGGACATGGATCATTTGGTAGTCAGCATGCATTGTGAATCAATGCCCAGCCCTTGTCAGAGAACAATCACAATGCCAAGCTGACAGCAACTACATAAATACATGATATAGGAAACACACTCTTCCACATGCAGTGACCTTTAAAGGAAAAGTCCACCCACACATAACATGACAAATAAATACTGTGCCTACAGGAAACAGTTCAAGTCAAAGTTCAAGGCCCTGCACATCAATGAGTGTCAACCTGAGCAGAGGTCTAATCATCTCTGAGGTTACGACAGAAAGTGTTACTGTATAACCTCACATGTACAGGAAACAAGCCCCCCCCCCCCCCGTGTGCAAATTCACCACTTAATTAGATCAAACCACGAGTTCAAATATAGATGACGTAAACAAGTCCTGACCCAAACTTTTGACAACCCCACACACACTAGTTCAAAATGTGGAGAAATTGACAGAAATTATGGACATGGGAGGAGTTACGTGCTTTTGTGCTTATGTGGTTTTGGGTGGATTTTTCCTTCATAGGCCAAATCTTTGTCGACCCAGGCCTTGTTAAGCATAATTTATATTAGTGCATAGTTTGGTTTCACCAACAGCTGAAACCTCCATTAATCAATATTCTTCGTTAAATGTGAAATGACCACATGTAAAGTGAGCGGTGCTGGTACAGTCGCCTCTCTTGGCAGCTCTGAGGAGCTTTTAGACTCTTTGGGTTGTTGTGGAATACATTTTCTGTCCTGCAAATTCACTGGATCTCACGGCTCCCATCGACCCTGTTTCCAGTAGTGAGCAGCTGTTTTCAGCAACCAAGCTCTAACAAACAACTGTTTTGGTACCTGCACGGACAAGCTGGTATTGAAAAGTGAAGCATGATGTGATTATAACGCCTCATGTCTGCTGGATGTGTAAATGGGCAATTGTTTGACAGCCATGAACGTCAACAAAAAATGGATGTGGTAAAAAACACATCTGCCCCTTCATTTCAGTGAAAGCTGCTCATCAACGGAGTACATGCTCTATCACTTCCTACATTTGTGTCGGCCTGACTGCTCGCCCACACGAAGCTTAAGAATGAGAAAAAAAGTCTGTAGTAGTGTCAGATCTTTTTCCTGCTTGCACTCACAACCAAAGAGCAGGAGCAGGAAGTGTCATCAAGCTGTGTCACCACCTGCAAGTTACTGTTTAGAGATTTTCGTGGAGAAACTACATTTCAGATAGGGATCGTGTATTCTGTGCCACATAAGATACATGTGGCCCGAAAGAAATCTGTGTACTAGTAAAACTTCTTTATAATAGCAAGGGTCAAATTTATCGAGTGTGCTGGAGGGTATGTACAGTCCTGCTGTTTTCACACCCATATGAGAAACGGGATTAAGTCCTGCTTGAGCCAGACACATCCCCATATAAACATCATCAATGGGAAGAATGGTAATGGACTGGGACATATTGTAGATGACCAAAGCTGTATAGCCGGACAAGAGGAAGCCCCCACCACCACAGTAAGGGGGGTAGGAATTTGATTCCTGAACCTGAACTGGGATATAGTACTTGCTGCTTGATGATCTAATGGGTCCCACATTCTGGATGAGATGGCCGGTGAAGAGGTGCTTGCTTCCATCATTGTCCTTAAGGCTTTGGAGATACTCGACCATGTTGTCTGTGTTGGCAAAGACGTCATCGTCACCATTTAGCAGGAAGCGAGCGTTTGGACAGTTTCGCTCCATCCACTCCAGGAAGAGTATCTGCTTCAAGGTGAGGTTGTAGAAAGTGTCACTGAAGTCCCATTGGAGTATATCATTATACTCAAGTTGCTCCAGCTCCAGTAGTTTGTTCAGTCTATTTTTCTCAAATCCAGACTCCGTTGTCCCTGAGATGAAGATCCGTCGGATCCACACGCCATTGTGTAACCGCTCTTTAGCCCAGGTTTTGCGCAGCACCTCTCTGCGGTCGTAGTTAACAGGGGAGCTCTTAATGACCAGCAGAAGGAAGACTTCTCCTGATTTATCAGCTCCTCCACATTTGTCTGGAAGGTCCAGCAGCATGGGGAAATGGCGACAGTGTCGATAGTAGAGAAAGTCTTGTATACCACCAGGAAGAGAGCTGAAGCCTGTGACGTTGGCAGCAGACATATTTTGTTCACATCTTGGCCAGGAGTACACATAGGAGTTGTCTTTAATAGGCTGTCCTATTTGACTGTTGTCCTCTCTCACATCTACATGAAGGTGGATGCTTTTGGGGTCAATAAAATCTTTACAGAGATGGAGGACCAACAGGCCAAGAGCTGCTGCCAGCAGTAGAGTCTTTGCTCTTAGCTTTCTCATCCTTGACACTCTGCAGCAGCAAAAACAAAAAAACAGTTTTCTAATTGGAACATCTCAGCATGACATAGAGCAACTGATAAGACTAGTTAGTTATTAATAAATTCATAAAAAAATAAAATCAATTAACAGGAAGACATGTGGGGGTTGTAGATTTGTACACTACCTGTCCAGTGTAAACTAAATAAGCAGCTACTGATATCATTCACTCTGGGAATGTTCAGGGATCTTTTCCTACTTGAGTGTTATGTGTAGATATTCTTAAGGAAACGCAACAAACGGCATTACAAAACTCATGTGGCCAACATAAATAGCTGAGCTTTTACTACCATAAGCAAACAACTGCTTCAGTGTCATCTTGTAGTTATGTTTTAGAATATCACTGCGTTAAAGCAAATGAAAATAAGTAATACTGACACAAGATGATACAAAAGATGGAATGTTAATTGTTTGTTTTTACCTGCCTACTTAGCACTGGGACAAAATATAATAATATGAACTAATATAACGCACTGTCTCCACAAAACATAACAATCCTGTCCACATATAAATCATGTTTTTATCTATGAATGGTTTTGGGGGAAATCATAATGAATATTAGAAAAGTTGTGAATTTGTGCATGCACAAATTAAATGACATCAAACATGTAATGAATACAGCTTGTTTAGTCCAGGCTCAGGGTGGATTTGCAAAGGGTAATTGCAGTGACCACCTGGGGGCGGCTGTGGTTCGGAAGGTAGTCGAAGTGTCCCTGGGCAAGACACTGAGCCCCAGGTTGCTCCCCAGCCACTGGGGATGCACAAACCAGTGCATTCCTAATTGCCGATCCCCAAGCTTGGGAGGATTGGGATGGCCTAATATCACAAGAATCAGATTTTGTCAATTTTCTAGACCCCCAACAGGGAGCAGCCACACACAATGATCACTTGGCCACTTATTGGCAGGAAGTGATGGCTACTGAGGACTTAAAGGTGTCTCTGTCTGAATCATTAGAACTGAAATACCATTAAGCTTTTTTGGTCATTAACTTGATGTCCCTTTGTCCCCTAATGAACATGTTTCTGCAAATGTTGTGCGACTACATTGTGTTTGTATTTACAACCTTTGCATCTTACACAGGTGAAAACACATCACATGCTGAATTTATAAGCATAATATTTGTTGCAACGGGGGTGATACTGGAAAGCCTACACAGTACAGCAGCAATTCATGCTGTTGTCGGTTTTCTGAGTGAAGCAGTTGCTGTGCCACGTTTTTGCGTACCTCACCCACTCCTTCAAGCTCAAGTATGTTGGCAGAATAACGATCTCTGTATCTCCTAACACTGGCTATCAAATATCCAACTCCATAGTTAACTATAGAAAGCAACAAATTTAGCACACACCAGAGTATTTCGGTAGCCTTCCTGAAGTCAAAAGGCTGCAACTCTGCTGCTTAAATGAGCATGAAGCCACGCTGTGGTGCCAAGCACTGCATGGCCTAATGCTCATTCTGCAGATGACTGCAGCATCATTTCAACCAACAAATGATTTACTGGAGACACAACAGCTAGTCCGGAGCTATACTTTATTTTATATCTACAATATAAAACAACAAGCTCATTTAAATTTGCTACTAGAAGCACAGGCTTTTAGAATCGACTGCTGAGAGGAGATTGCATTGAACTGGTTTTTTGGGCTTAGTCACAAAGTATAAGGTCCATAATTTAAAGCTTTCACACATTTCATCTCACTGCCAACAGGAGTGAGCAGACTGAGCTCCAGAGCAGACATGAGGTGGCCTGGCATCTGCCTGCAGAATCCTCACATGCTGTACTATTACATGGGGTGTGGGCTGGACACAAATCAAATGCTGTCATGTCTCCTCAAAATGGGTGGAATATGATGATGTCAGAGATTTAGTCATTAGAACAAACTAAAGGCTCATTTAGTGAAACACGTAAAAAAAAAAAAGGGAAGGTCCCAACCCAACTAACATTTACTGTAAAAAAAATGACATAAAAATGATCCGCCCTAAACTGAACGCTCGCCTCACTCAGCATGAGGAAATTGCAGCAAAGCCCACAACTGACTGATTGCATGAAACTGTCAGATCTAACAGATCTTCACTCTACATGCATATAATAGTTCAGTTAATGCAGTATGTTCTCCACCAAATCAATAGCAGATTATATATTATGCATATATTATGTGATAGACTACAAAACTACACTTTTGTAGTTTGACCATAAAGACTGTCAGAGCTCATTTCTTGTGCTGTTAAAATATCATTTATGCTTCTGCCCTGTATCCTATTGCATGTTTATTGTGTTTTGCATATCATCATAACTTTGTTTCTATTTGATGCAGCCACAATTAAGAGCATGTTTGGGATGCTCTGGATCGGCGTATGCGACAGCGTGTTCCAGTTCCTGCCAATATCCAGCAACTTGGCACAGCCATTGAAGAGGAGTGGACAAACATTCCACAGGCCACAATCAACAACCTGATCAACTCTATGTGAAGGAGATGTGTTGCACTGTGTGAGACAAATGGTGGTCACACCAGATACTGGCTGGTTTTCTGACCCCACTAGCACAGTAAAACTGCACATTTTAGAGTGGCCTTTTATTGTGGCCAGCCTAAAGCACACATGTGCCATAATCATGCTGTCTAATCAACATCTTGATCTGCCACACCTGTGAGGTGGATGGATTGTCTCGGCAAAGGAGAAGTGCTCACTAACACAGATTTAGACAGATTTGTGAACAATATTTGAGAGAAATAGGCCTTTTGTGTACATAGAAAAAGTCTTAGATCTTTGAGTTCAGCTCATGAAAACAAAAGTGTCGCGTTTATATTTTTGTTCAGTGTAGTTACCACATCAGTCGTCACAGTCAGTGGAGACATTCACTTCCTATTTGTCCCTCCTCATTCAAAATTTCCACACATAAATCATTAACTGTAATTATTTACTGCAGTCCACTTTGCTTGTTGCTTCTGTAAAGATGTTTAACTTTCTGTGTGATGACCTATTTTGGTTTGATTTTACTTTTGGTTCTTGGTGATGTGCTCAGGAAACAAGGCTGAAGAGCTGCCAGCTAATACAGTTATTTTATACATGGAGAGTTCTAAATCCCAGATTTCTAAATTACCTGGACATCACTTTTTATTCAGTAATAACATGTCAAATCTTCCCTTTCTGTTTCTATTCCTGTGTGATGTTCCTGCTTTAATCCTTACGGGATTTATAGCAACCTGTTGTACTCAAATCCTAACTCACGAGAGTGGAAATGAAAAACAGTCTCTCAGTTATTAAACGGTGGTGGAAAGGAGCAAAGTACATTTACTCAAGAATTGAAGATAAACATTTTACAATAACGAAATAAATGATGGGCTCATAAAACACAATGAAATGTTAAAGATTAAATCAGTGGCTCCCAGCCCCTTTTTCCACAGTGTCTGGTTGTGGTTTTAGATGAGTTGTTGTCAGTCCCACCAAAGAGACATTTCCCCATCACATGGTTTCATTTAAATACCAAAATGATCCAATATCGAACAAAAACAAGCAAAAGCTACAGAAAAGTCCAAACAATGGATTTATGTGTCAGACCTTTGTTTTTCGTCTCTCCTTCCTCATTAATGATCTCTGGACCCCTCTGATTTATCTTGTGACTCTGTGGAAGGGCCCCACCCGAGGCTGGGAACCCCTGGATTAAACTGTGTCTAAAGCAGATAAACCAGCTCCACCTCAAACAGCTACAACTGTAAAATACTGCTTATGTGATGCTTTAGTATTAAAAACTTAATAACATTGTATGTAATGACAATTGTTGTATATAATAATAATAATATATAATATCAGTCACAGGGGACATTTTACTGCAGACCAAGTACTTTTACATTGCATATTTTAAGTATATTTACCTGAAAACACTAATATACTTTTACTTAAATGTTTTGAATTTCGACTTTTACTTGTAATTGAGCATTTTTAGATTGTTGAATTTGTACTTATTCCACCACTGTTAAGTCATAATTAGACATAAGAATAACTGAAAAAATAACATGATTAAACTCCAAGAACTCGTGACTCTGCAAAAGAAATACAAACATAACAAAGACAGTTGAGAAATGGACTATAATTTATATTATTATCTCCACTGTCACCAGCAAGTTTCCTAAAGTAACAAGACACGTGAGAAATGAATGAATGTTCTGATTTAAGTTAAATTTAAAAACATTATTGTCGAAATAATGGGGGGGGAAATCATGTGATGCCATAAACCATTTCCTTCATGACATCAACGTTTTCCTACATGAACCATAAAATTGATCATTGAAATAATAATAACAACAATAATAATAATAATACTTGTACAATCAGCTGATCTGCTCAAGGAAGTCGACACCAGAGAGATCATTTGATATTTATATTTTACTCACGTGACGGATTATACATAATGATCTATTGTATTATAGACTGCAGTCTGTACAGGAGATGATTGATCAAGTATCGAGAAGAGATGGGAAAATGTATCGATAACAGTCTCGACGAAAATCAACACGTTACAATCTGCGATCATCTGAAATATTCCCCGCTACTTTAACACGGGCGATCAGATGCGACACGGCGGATAAACAGCGTGAAATGAAGCAGGTTTGTATGATAAGTGAAGAGTTCTTACCGGTGAAAGCACATTGTTCCTCTGTGTCTCTGCGGCTGCTCGGGTCCGCTCTAATAAAGCCAGCGAGCAGCAGCAGCAGGACTCAGTGAGCTGGGCGGTGCCTGCTGCAAGCCCCACTGTACTGCTCCATCCAACTGATCATCCACCCACCCACAGCTCCATCCATCTATCTATCTATCTATCTATCTATCTATCTATCTATCTATGTATCTATCCACCCACCCATCCAGCCATCTATCTATCTATCTATCTATCTATCTATCTATCTATGTATCTATCCACCCACCCATCCAGCCATCTATCTATCTATCTATCTATCTATCTATCTATCTATCTATCTATCTATCTATCTATGTATCTATCCACCCATCCATCCAGCCATCTATCTGATCATCCACCCACCCACCCACACATCTGTCTATCTATCTATCTATCTATCTATCTATCTATTTTCTCCTGCTGAACTTCTCCACTGACCTCACAACTGATCGTGAGATTGTACCTGCATGTCAGCACATCAAAATGATAGAACCAAGATAACTAATCAACTTTGACCTGAGAGACAAAGGCATGGCATTTATATTGTTTTTATATTGCAGCTATTTCACAGCAACTTTTGCTGCTCATCTCATTGATTTGCTCTAATGAGTGGTAGAGCAGGATGATTATCTATCTATCTATCTATCTATCTATCTATCTATCTATCTATCTATCTATCTATCTATCTATCTTCTCCTGCTGAACTTCTCCACTGACCTCACAACTGATCATGAGATTGTACCTGCATGTCAGCACATCAAAATGATAGAACCAAGATAACTAATCAACCTTGACCTGAGAGACAAAGGCATGGCACTTATATTGTTTTGCAGCTATTTCACAGCAACTTTTGCTGCTCATCTCATTGACTTGGTCTAATGAGTGGTAGAGCAGGATGATTAATATGTAACTTGCAGTTAATTGTGGGAGTGGAAATGAGGCTCTTGCACATACACATGAATCCTGGTTTTGTTTTGATGTGTTCCCTCTCACCTGCAACCTGCACCCAGCCTTATCCCTAACCACTGATCTCTGCTTCATCTAACCATTGTTTTCAATACACAGACATTTGAAGCTGATTCCTCTCAGCTCAGTGGACTGAGTGTGATCTTCTCCTGCTGAACTTCTTGACCGACCTCACAACTGATCATGAGATTACACCTATCTATCGGATAGGAAACATTCTCCTGTACATTTTCGTTTGACAGCTGAAGGCTGGAGTTATTTTGCCGATTAAGAATTTAAAAAGCTAAAATGAGCATATGAATTATGATGCAGTGTTGGAAAGTAAATACAGTAAATTGAATCAACTCCACCGAGAAATATTAAAATGCTATTATGTTAACACTTTAGTAATTATAACACAATGATATATGTGTTGTAAATAAATGTATATATGAGACTTAACTTATGGCTATATGAAGCGAATTTCCCCACTGAGGCATGAGTAAAGGTATATCTTATCTTATGAAGCAGAGATAAGTGGTCAGGGATAAGGTTGGCTGCAGGTTGAGGTAATTCAAGGTGAGGTAGTTAATTTGTTCAAAACATAGATGATCTTTGTTCACAGGGGCTTCTATGTATGTATGTATACAGACAGACAGACAGATTTATCACCTCACCAGACACAGGCTACATGCTAGGTTGTTACATGCCAGTTAAGCACCTTTAAATTACAGTAGCTTTAGATTGTTCCTCAAGTTAAATATTATTTGCTTTGTCTGCTATAAAAGCGCGTGGACCTGGACTTCGTCTCTTTTGCTGGACAAGAGTCATAATAGGACACAGGTAACCAAAAGTATGACAAAATAAATGTTATAATTTTATGAAATAATGTAATAATTTATCCAGCTCCGTTATCCAGCTGTTTCAATCTTTAAAAATTCTCCCACATTCAATTTGTGGTTCTCCATTTGAAAGATAGTTCAAGTTGTCTTGATAATTAATTTGTCTTCACATAAGTGATAACTGTCTTCCTCAGCCCTGCTCAATGTGGCAAAAATAACTCAAATACCACTGAGACAACACACTTGAAGTTTCACTCCACAGCTTCATAATTCACACCTTGCCAGCAAAAGCCACACTTGGGGCCGCTTGTTCAAAAATAGTGTATGTTGTTGTGTGATCTAGCTTTCTTTTATCACCTCACAACATAAGCATTGCTACATACCAGTTAAAATACAAAAGAATACAGATAAAATCTCAGTAATGTTAAGATTCAATGTGTTATAAACTGCTGAAATGTAATTGCCCGAAATGACACACAATGTCTCACAAATATAAGCAGATTTTAGATATAGGGGACGAAACAAGGAAACATTTTATATCTCAAAGGTCAATGCTAAATCAATGGAGTATTCTTGTCCATTTCGGCTTCAGAAAAGTTCAGACTGAAAGTTCATTCATGACTTTGTGGTGAGACTGTTTTCTTTGTCAATTACTCTCAAGAGATAAAGTGAAGTCTTAAGTCGCTTCTTCGAATAATAAAAGTTACATCTGCTGTGTATCCTATATGAAGGAGTCTATAAGATCAGGAAATATCACACTTGCTAGATGCCAGGTCAACTATTGTTGCCTGCATCTGTTGTTATCTGGATATGGACAAACCACTTGCTTTGATATGAAGGACGCTGTGTATGATTTACTTTCTCCAATAGCACAGGCAGCCAATACAATGTGATTATTCCTAAAGCATCTATGATCATAATCTTTACAACATAAAGAGTTATTGTAGAGCAGCCCATTGTTGAATGAAGTAGGATAAGCCTGTGCATCATGCATAAAACCCAACAGGACTGTTTTATCCACCCTTGTTTGTTCTCTCTCTGTTTCCTGAATAAATAACAACTGGGAGTCTACTGAGTGAAAGCAAAGATCAATTTCACAGGCAACTTTCTATTTAATTAATTCACCATCACTATAAAACAAATAACCAATGCAAATGAGAAGAAGTAATTAAGAAAGCCATGCTCTTTGCAACGAGAGGATTCCGCTAATACATAAGAAGCAGTCCAGTGACCATCTGAAATATGATGTGTGGCCGACATTTGTTCTGCACTAAATATGCTTTTAATATGCCATTAATGTATTCAAGTATTTCTGCTGGCTTGTGAAAGGATGATGCAGGCTGCTTTCCAACACACCCACCAGTGGCATAGTGTGTAGTTAGAGTTACATTAGTAGAACAACCAAACTTCAAATTGAAAAGATTTTTGCCTGATTTTCTAAATGTTTCCCTTTGCTCAGCTCATTAATATCTTTACATATCTCTATAGAGGCACATCCAAAACACTGATTAATACCCCTAATTTGAGCTAAGGCCAGCTGGGCTACCGACTTCAAGGTTTTTAAAGACCGGAGGTTGCTTGAGGCAAAATGTCGCCACAGACTAAACACAGTAGAAATACTAGTTCTTTGGTAGAATAATATTCCCACTTATAGTTCATTTGAAATGTGAATCAAATGTCTGACCACACACAACATGACGATTATATTTCAAACAATGTCACACGGCTAAACTCAACTCGATAATACCATCCAGGAGGGCAAACAAAAAGAACAACAGCAGGGTGTTTGCAATCAGTTAGTGTAAAATAATCTAATACAATTGTATCCTAACTCAATATTTACTCAGAGAACTTTGATATGATTAGAACACGAAAAGGCTCAGATGAAACAAAGTCAACTACAGTGGTGTCAAGGCTTTGACTTAATGATACACTGAGGTGTGTCCTGGATCAGATGTTGCTTACTCAGCTTTACCTGGCTCAGCTTTTAATCAACCAGAACTGTCCGACAGAGGACAAGAGACAAAAATTTAATTCTCAGTAATAGATAAGCAAACGAATAGCTTCTTTAATAGCTATAGACAATATTTATATGTTAACAATGGATCAAATGACTGGACAAACCCGCAGAGAATTATCACCTGATGCTGCAGGTCCCCTCAGCCATACACTGCTTTATAGTGTCTTTCAACTCATTGTCTTGGTTGTGTTACCAACAACTTTACTGTCTTGTCAATGAATGTCTTACAGTTTTTCTCCATTGGTTTGGCTCATTTCTTGAAACTTGAAAATTACATTCTCAAAACTCTAAGATCATTTGGCAAAACAGTCTTACAGTTCAGCACAACACCATAGCTCACTTGCAAAAGCTCATATCTCTCCCAAAACTGTTCACTCGTGCTTCAAAACTAAATTCCTTTACCATGTAAATAGTCAGTGCCCCCAAAATGCAAAGATCCTTCTCAATTGCTTTGGCTCATTTCTTGAAACAGACCGAATGTTCTCAACACTCTTGGTGCTCTTGCCAAAATAACTTGGATGGTTCAGCATAACACTAGGGTTCACCTGCAAAAGCTCATATCTCCCCCAAAACAGTTCACTCATGTGTCAAAACTAAATTCCTTTTCCCATATAAATAGTCAGTGCCTTCGAAATGCATCGTCCCTTTGGCATTGTGTAGCACTGCAAGTCAAAATGTTTAGCTGTTTTGTCACTATGGCAGAGGACCATTGAAATATCCCTCATGTCCAGCTCTCAGTCTTAGCCCAGTCCTTCATTGACAATGGTTACTGTACTAGTTTCTTTTTGTCCAGCTAACAGAATACAATTGTGTATAAAACTGAAAAAAAGGATGTTACAGTAAGAGTAGCCTCCAAAGTTTGACATCACACATTGCACTCATGCTGCCAAGGAAATTGTAACCGTTATTATTCACACACATAAAGTAACTTCCTTATATCAGAGTAAAAAGAAAATGTATACAGCATAATATACTGTAATAAAAACACAGAAACAAAAAACAAGGAAAATGATATGTAGCCTACAGCTATAAATAAAGCTGGAGTTTCACAACTAACACTTCTTCACTGGTCGCTGTCCTCACCCTCCCTATTCATGGTATTATGTTCTTGACTAATTTTGACAATTGAACAGACTGTTGTGCATGTGATGACTTATACAATGAAATGATGCTGACATGTTTGGGAGAGAACGACCATTAGACTGAGAATCAACAATCAGTTTAGATCAACAAGATCTATTCACTTGGAAATTGTGCTAACTATAGGCTACCTGTTCTTAATCATTTGCAAAGATGTATTGAGATATTGAGACATGTACGAAGACATTTGCAATTTGATGAAATAAATGAGAAATTCAATTGTGTTGTGAACAATTGCCGAGTGGTTTGGAGGTTTGTCCATGTTATTTTGAGAATGTAATTTCTGTTTCAAGAAATGAGCCAAACCAATGGAGAAAAACTGTGATGTAGAAACATGACGGGTGAAAAACAATCCATCCATGACCGACAGCAACAAAAAAGTGATGTTCTTCCTCACCATACTCCATGTGAAGTTATCTTCTTTGAACCAAAGTGTCGTTTTGATGTCAAGCTGTTGCCAGATGTTGATTGTAATTTTGAAGGAAATCTTTTGTCGGTTGGAATCTGTGGTGCTGATTTATCAGTGTAATAATGAATATATTGAATATATAATGAGTATTTACATATTGACAGGCATGTTTACAGGGTATTACGCTCCAGAGATTGAATGAAAGTCACCCATCTGCTTTAATAAGAAAGTGATCATATAATATACATGACAGTATTGATAAGAAACATGAGTGTATGTTTATATATTGAAACATTCACTTAAGTGCAGCATTTCTATTCATTCACAGGCACTTGTCGTTTACAACTGACAAGTTTAAGTTCAAGAGTCAGTGTGGTTACAACTTATGTGCAAACATAGTTGTGGCCCTATTCCAGACACGCATCCTTGGTTTCACAGTACCATAACAAATTATTTGAAAAGAAACTGCAAATAAAATGGCTTGAATAGGTAAAGTGGGTCAGTTGTGTTCAAAGAAGAAGACACCGCATCTGTGCAAAGAACCCCTTCACTTCCTCTTTTTGTCTTCTTTCTCACCCACATCCTCTTTGCACTTTAGTCAGACTCCTGTCTGCAACAAACCCATTGTCAGGCAGGAAGACTTGGTTTCAAGTTTATCAAGAAGTGTTCACATTTAAGACACCCCATAAATTAGCACGTCATTTTTTTTTATTCACTCAGTGCGGGCACTCATAGCAGCTCTCTGTACTGTTGTCTTCCTCTGAGGGATGAAAACATATGTCCATTTTGCGTCTGAGGCGCTTCTTTAGCTGAAAGCGACGCTGCACTAAGGTAGTGTTGTACTCCTGGGCTTTTAGCTTGGCATAGTAATCAGAGAACTTGTTAAAGAGGAAAGAGATTGGCATGCCATTGAGGATGATTCCAAATGAAATACAGCCAAAGGCCACAATGCGGCCCAGGATGGTGACAGGAACCACATCCCCGTAGCCCACCGTGGAAATGCTGACCTAAGAGAGAAAAGTGAACAGTCATTATTCAGCGTTCGCTAACGTTTTCTTCACAATAATATGGTTCTTTATGATGATTACAAGAATGAGCTAAGCTGACATTCTAGTGTGAAATGCTGCTAAACTGGACATCTGCACCGGCTGGAGCTGTGAGAGCAAACATCACCTCTCTGCCTCCAGCTGGTGCTTATAACATGCCAACCAATGTCACACACAGCAGGTAAAGGAATCTCATACAGCCGCAGGTTTCAAATGGGCTAATTGTGAGTTGTTATTTTTTTTGTTTGTTTGTTTGTTTTACCGTGGCCTAATTAATTGCTAATGAGACACAGAATTTCATCACTGGGGTTTAGATTCAAGCAGGAGACTCGCATAGCTTCAAATAGCTGATTTGGATATATGTTTGTCACAAGGAACAAACTAGCACACAACCACCTGTAAGGACTTCATCACGTCCTGATTCAAATCATTCTTTAATGCTTTAATGCTTCTCCTTTAGACAACAAGAGAAGGTAGGATAGAGACCTAGTCTTCATATCATATCATTTTAATTTTGCCCTGGTGACAATTTTTTTCCCCAAAAGGGCACCATTTAAAGCCTTAATAACATAAATTAAAAACGTGGTATGTTTTCATTATGAAGTTAATCTTGAAGTGCTCTTGAGCAAGGCATATTCCTGTGGCTGAAAAAGAGCATTTATACCTTAGTTCACCCAGACATATAAGATTGTGTCGAGGAGTTTGGGCATGAGGATTTAGAAAGGCAGGTGGATTTGATCTTCATAAAGATAAAACTTTCATTTTCAATGGAAGAGCCTGCAAGTTCTCCTTTTGATCAAATAACTTCTGCAGCTAAAAAGAGATTGTAACCAGTAAGACAAGCTGCTGTGGTGGTTGGAAGAAAAACCATCACTTTCCTATTAGTTTTCTTTCCATAGTAGTAGTATTGCTGACAATATCACATCTTTGTCTTCTAAAGCAGGCGTAGGCAGAGGACGGGGTTGGAGGTTGGAGCATGTCACTGACTTATTCAGCTACCCATACTCACCGCAGCCCACCACCAGGCGTATGGGATACTGCTGATGGGCGATCCCTCAGTTTCCCTCTCAGCTGAATGAAGGAGAGCAGAGAAAGTGAAGATTCCCATGGCAATGAAGAGGAAAATGCAAGAGGCCTGCTGGTAACACTGCCGCAAGGTGAACCCAAATGCTCTCATGCCGGTGGAGTGTCGAGCCAGCTTCAAAATACGAAAGATCCTAAGCAGCTTCACGACTTTGAGTACGTGGCTGAGCTTGCTGACCTGAGCCATGGTCTTGAGTTCTTCCTGTGCATTAACGTCCTCAGTGTCAGCAAAGGCTTCGAAGACAATCTGGACGAAATAAGGCATGACTGCCACCATGTCCACAAAGTTGAGTCCACTCTTTAAAAACATTTTGATGTTCGGAGTGGTGACAAGGCGAATTAAATATTCAAAGGTGAAGAACACAATGGTGATGATCTCCACCCATTCCATGTGTGTTTTGTCCTTAATTCTATACTGTTGGAGTTCGTCCACAGTGTTGAGGGACATTGCGACGATGGAGAAGAGCACAAAAAGGTTGGAAATCACACTGAAAGCCTTTGCCAGAGTTGAAGAGTACGGATCTTCCACAAGGTGCCACAGAGTCTTCCGCATACTCCCACACATCATGTCCTTGAAACACTCGTCGTCGTACTTCACCTCGATCTCAGCCATCAGCTCCCTCTCCACCTTCAGGTTGTCCTTCACCTCATCAAACTTCTCCTCGAACACCATCCAGCAGCAGAGCTGGGTGTCTTTTAGGCTCAGGCCCCAGTACGCGATCTCCTCCTCGAAGTTGATGGGGCACATTTCCCGTACAATCCACAGCACTCCACTTGTGTAGAAGTGGAAGATGTGGTGGAAGAAGGCAGGGTCACGGTCAAAGAAGAACTCGTTCTTGCGCACAGAGTAGTCGTCGCACAGTGTGAGGAGTTTGCTTCGGTCCTTGCAGAGGGCCAACGAGCCTATCCGGGTTTGGGGATATTTAACAGCACACTGTTTGGGGATATGAAACACTTTCCCCCCGACATTAATGTTGATGCTATGTGGCCATTCTGGTCTGTCCTCTCCTTTGATGCCAGGACTGTCCAGATTCTCCAGAGATCTCCATGCTTTGACTGTTTTCTCCTGAGAAAACGGGAATGTTTTGTTGTCCTCTACACCCTTTGACAGACAGTTGACAGTTGAGCGGCGGTTTTGCAAACATCTCTGCAGTTGGACATTTTCTGAAGCCATAGCAACTGTGGTTCAAGGCAGGAAGCCAATGAAACAGGAGAAAAAAAGCATAACAGGAAACACTCCAGGAAAATGATTCTAGCAACACATGGTATCTTGCTGAACCATCAGAAAAAGTGTGTCTGGTCCTGCAGGAACTGATATCCCGGTGAATAGCAGCTCTTCCTGTTTTTCTGACTCGGTTGTAGATGAGATTGTAGTCCAGAGAGTCATGGGGAAAGGAAGAGATTCCCCTCTCTGACTGTTGCTGTGAAGACAACACATTGGCATTTGATTCATCAGACTCGGAGATCAAGGGCAAGCAGCCGGGATGTCATCCATTTAATCTCATTGGTGCCTTTCCAAGTTTCCTTAAGCAGTTGTAAATATAGGTGGGGAGGCGGGATTAGGAAACAAAGTTGATTTAAAGATTTTGAAGTGACGAGACAAAGGGCCAAGTGAGGCCTTATGGTGAGTTGGCCATTTTCTTCTTATTCCCCTTTTAAATGACCTTTTTTTAAAATTGTGGTCTCCTTTCATTTCCTCATGTCACACTCCCAAGCCTGAACCTGTTACGAGAAATTATTCTAAATAGAAACTTTTAATCTGAAAGGAGAAGTAGGGACTGCTTACAGATAGGTCTTATGTGAGGGTTAATGTCATTTTTCCCATTAATAAGTAAATACTAACGGCTTATTTTACTGTAAAACTCATTTGACTAAAAATTTAATGGAAAAAATCTAATGAATATTACAAGTACTCATGAACTCCTTAGGTACTTTCCATAATCATGAATTTCAATTGAAAATCTATCTACATACAGAAATGTTCCGAGGGAATCATCTATGCTATCTATTCTCCTTTTTTTTTTTCTTTGTTTTCGATAGACAAATCATTTGAGGCTGATTCCACTCCAGCTTAATTGACCTAGTGTGATCTTCTCCTGCTGGCCTACTTGACTGACCTCATGACCAATCATGAGATTATACTTGCCAGGGAGAGAGGGACTGGCCAGATTTAATAACATACGCACATATCACAAAGGGCAAGCGTGAAAGCAGTATGTACACAGTCAGAGGTGTCGGTAAAGAACCATTACAGGCCCTATAAACCTGATGATGACCCTGACAGCTGTCTAATGTGCTTCACCTGGCACATGGCCTCGTCTATACTCATCTACTTATCTAAACAGTTGGTCTTAATTCATCTTTTACATTTACAAAACATGAAGATATAGCTGGTTAATAACAGCTAGTTTTCTTTTTTCAGTTTTTCAGCATTAAGATGGGCCAACAATCAGATTTTAGCTTTTCTACATCTTAAAAACATGTGCTTTGGTAAATTCAGAATTTATGCTGGATTTTTAAAAATACATTAAAGGGAGATGAAATGGCTCTGAGGCTACAACAAATCATTGAGTGTTGCTGCAAGACCATTTGGCTCCATAAAAATATTTAGTTCAAATTTGCAAACGAAACTTGTGGTGTACAGATTGACACTTTTCTTTTTTGCTTTCACTGAAATATTACTGCAGCATGGATTGCCATAAACATTGGTACAGATATTCATGGTGGCCCGAAGATGAATCCTGATGACTTTGGTGATCCTCTGACTTTGTGTAGTGGCACCAGCCGTTTATACTTATATCCTGTGAAAATCTCTCAGTATCTGCTGCATGGATTGGCACAGAATTTGGTACAAACACATATCTCCCTCTGGATAATTTGTAATGATTTTAGAAGTCCCTGGATTTTTCCTCTAGCACCATCATCAGTTCAAAATTTTGATTCATCCAATACTTTCCAAATACCTGCAAATGTAATGATCCCATCATCCTCAACTATAATGTGTGTTTAGTGCTAAGTAGCAAATATTAGTATACTTACATGCTTTACTAAGATGTGTGCAGGCCTGTAGACTCTTGGTCTTGTCATTCTTCTCTCAGCAGGAAGTGACCACATTACAACTATCCTCACCACTCAATCAACTCTGGTGTCTGAACCTTCCTGAAACTTCCTGCCCAAGAGTCTCAGGCAGCCAAAAGTCAGTCCCCATTTTAAATCTCTCTCTGCTAATGCCAGTAGGAAATGCAAACATTAAACCACTAAGAAAGATAGGAAGAAGCTGCATTTGTTACTGTTGCAGCACAGACAGCTTACTTATATTCTGCTGTGTAAACTGTAGCAGGTGAAAACAAGTGGGTTCACAGATAATTTTCACCACATTATCCCTTTTACTACCTTCAATCCTCTCATATAGTTATAGTGACTCAAATATGGTCTACCATATGGTTGAGCAGGCAGTTAAATGGTTATAGGCTGTAAAATACTTTGTAAACAAACATATGCAAGTGTACGGTGAATCAGATGAGGAACACCTTCAGCAGTCACTTACGAAAGAGGAGGGAGAAGAGTTTAAGTGATGGAGCTTTAAAGGGTCAAAAGGGCAGCAGGAGTGGATAATGGACCAACACTGACCGTGCTGTGGTCAGAAAAGAAAACAGAGGATGGTGATTTATTCTTTTTATCATGACCTTTCCTCAGTTCACCTGTTTCAAAATGCTAACAGTGATTAATCAAAGACAATCCCAAGACCCAGATTGCTTCCCAGTACTGAGGTGCTGAGTCTCATGACGTGCTTTGTCCAAACATTCAGCTCGTATTCAGCTAATTACATTTACACAGTGGTTAATCAACGACAGACTTCAGTTAACACATTATTGTCTCAGAGGCAGAGAGGACTCCAGATGTAACAATGAAATATGGGCACACGGATGTAGGAAAAAACATAAAACTTTATTTAATTCATTTACAGCATCTAACAGTTTTATCCGTGGTGCAAATACAGTACGACAATGACTGTAATTCTGACCAAAAATAAATAAAACCCTTCCTTAAAAATAAATACCAACCATACCCCTCAACTGTTTGAGATAATCACGCACAGATAATTACAGAATTATCTCTCAATTAGTGCAGATGACTCGGCCCAACAGACGTACACACGCACAAATATATCATGAAAAGGCTGAATTCAAACAAGGCAAGTCCATCAACCAAACATTCACACGTGCACAAGAGCAAAACCAAACCTCAGCGAGACATTTAACAAAGCAAAACACATTTTTGTTCCCAGTTTAGCACCAGAAGGCATCAAAACACGAAACCTGCCACTAAAGACTTCCTCTTTTGTGTTTTACTGACACCGATTTCACCATCTACATTACAGTATCAATGCCATTGGGCAGGCTTTACGTCTCCATTTCTTTCTGGCATTAGTACCCACACAGGAAATATGCTTCATGCAGTTAGACATGATGTTTTTGATACCACTCCCACATCTGTAGGCTAAATATAATGTGGCCACAGCCAGCAGCTGGTTAGCTTTGCTTATCTTTGCATAAAGACTCACTTCAAAACCTACCAGCACCTCTAAATCTCACTGACAATGTAACACATTGTTTGTTTCATCAGGACAAGAAACAAAGTGTGAAAATGACAGCTTGTGGTTTCACTGGTGGAATTATGTGTAATTTCTTGTCTGGTTGCAGTGACTTCCTTGAGTCTTGTCATGTCACCATTTGAGTGCAAGACATCCAGCAGACACTTATATTTATTGCACAGACTTAAAATAGATATTGATCTTCTCATCTAATTCACAGCAAGAAAGCAAATAAGTGAATTTCCCCAAAGTTTTAACTATTGATATAAAAACAAATACTGCAGTGCAAAAAATACACTGAGAATCATGGTTCACTACCAGCTCATTTCCTCATTCAGCATCAAAGACTTAAAAAAAAAGAGGATAAATTTAGATTTTTGTGCATTTTTTGGTGATGAAGCCAAAAACAGGAGTAGTTTCATAAGTTAAACGGACATCTGTGCCTTATAGTTATTTGATGGATGGTTGTATCAAAAGAGTTGTGTTACAATGCCACAGATTTGTTTACAGGTGTCTCTTGTGAGAATCAAACCTGCTCCTATGATCTATCAATTACACTTTAAAAGGCCACTTCATATGAACTTGACTACAAGGAAAGACAGCAAAAAGACGTGATCATGTGATCATCACAGTTAGCCTGTCCTATATTTAGTGTCGGCAAGGTGCAGGAAGACAGATTCAGTGAAGGAAAATAGAAAGTAACTACTCACTGGATCAAAGTTCTCAAAGCTTAACTGGTCTGGGAAAAAAAAGGCCAAATCTGAGTTTAGGTTCACAATGTCACCTTTTTACAGATTGAGCTTTGGAAAAAAACACTTCTTGATTAGAGAGACAGAGCGATAGACAAGAAGATCAATACCACTTATGCCTGTACAGAAAATATGAAACAGGAGTTCGCAGTTCACAGCCAATTAGCTTAGCTTGATGACTGAAAATGGGAAATGGCTAGCCTGGCTCCGTCCAAAGGTAACAAAATTCACCTACCACACTTCTAAAACTCACTACTTAACATTCTTATAGCTTCATATTTACCGTACGGATATGAGAGTGTTATCAATCTTCACATCTAACTCTTGGCCACAAAAGGAAATGTATTTCCCCAAATGAACTACTCTTATTATTCAGTGCACAGACATTCATTCTTTCAATACATGATCTATTTAGTCTGTTCAGTAAGCAAAAGGCCGCAACATTCACAAGGCAATAATGCATCGACTAAGCACAATCTCAAACTGAAAAAGCAGAGGAAGGGAAGTGTCATGTTCCACTGAACCAATGGAGTCAAATTACTCATGATATCCCTGTCTGATGTCTAAAAGTAAAAAAAAAAATATCCATAATACAGCAAAAGTTTAATTTGGGGAATTGCAATTGATGAAATAAATATTCAAACAGTTGAGAAAGTGCAACTAAAGATTCAAATAAGCTACATTAGGACTGACTTATTTTCAATTGATGAATCGCTTGGACTGTGAAATCTCAGAAAATTGTGAAAAGCTGATCAACAGTCCAAAACCCAAATATATGTATTTTAACGCCACAGAAGAAAAAACAAGCAGTTGATCGACTAAGCGATGAATCAACAAATGTTTAAACTCTATTCTAATCAGATCACATTTCCACTTTTTGTCTTGATAAGGCTTGATAATGTTTCAAAAAATAAGGCAAAATATTCAAGACTTGATCCGCACTGATATTCACCTGCTGCTCTCAGCTTTCAGAGTGAATATAAACAAGATCCTCATCAACAACCAAAAAGAATTTTGGAGCCTCTGGGGCCGAAAGTCCTACGTCTTCAAAACTGAAGTTACTGTATGAAATCCTTTTCCCCATCTGAACTCACATATTTACCACTGAGTTTTTTCATGAGTGACTTAACCTCCAGAGGGAGTTGGGACACGACAGGCTGATCAGCTGTCTGTTGTTGTTGAGGCCACAGCAAGGTTAAGACGGCACCAGGTGAAACCCAGTCAGCTGGCCATCTGTGTCACACCTTCTTCATTCACCATCCAAGTCCAGCTTAAGCAGAGTTTCCTGGCGGCGGAGAAACACATGGCTTAGTCGATATACTGCACACCATAAGCCTTTAACCTGATGGGGGTCAAGCTGTGTTTATCTGGGAAGTTACACAGTGTTTTAAAGAAAAAACTGTGAGACATTTCAATCACAAGAAGCTAATAAACAGAATAAACATCTATAATCGTTAGTTAAAACATCAGATATCAGGATATCATTTAATATTTGCCTGGTAGAACTAAAGAATTAAGCATTCCTTGAATTGTGTTATACTCAATTAGACATTGAAAAAAAAAACCAACTTATCAAAACACTAACAACAAATTAGGCAAATTTGTGAATTTCCCCACTGTGGGATGAATATAGGTATATCTTATCTTAACAGTAATCCACTGGAATTTAAAATAGTAACAGCAAAAAAATATACAAAACTTATCAAATATGAATAAAGTACAAAAATTCAGCTTGTAACACTTTTAAAATCTAACTACAATTCCTTATACTGAACTATAAAAAATGAATGATATATGTGTGAAATGTGTGACCTTCCTCTGAGGACTGGATTGCAATGGGAACAGTAATATGTTCTTATATGACCACTGCTCTTTCCTGGCTTTGACGTGTGACTGACAGGCCATTAGTCTAATCAGCTAGTTCAGTTTGAGAGCAGGCGACATGCTGACCTCTCCACAGTTTGTTGCCATCATTAAAGGAACATGTCCCTTTTCCTCTCAGCCTCAAATTCACACACATACTCATATACTTAGTCATTTATGAGGTTGTTCAAGTGATTTTGTGCAGCAGTCACGAGCTCAAAGCAGGTCTCAGTCAGATGAATCATCCTCAGACGTACTGAACTGTCAAGGTGTCGTTGGGTTGAACATGGTGAAGCAGCTCTGTAGCATTTCCATGTTAATTAAAAATTTATCTCACTCAAACATACTGTTTGTTTGTAATGTTTTTGGGCTTCCTTGCTTTCCTTTACACTGTGTGCCATGTTTGCGTGTCACCATAGCTGCATGAATTTACTCTTGTTGGGTTCTTTGAGGTCATTTGCATGATATTCGTGGACTTTCATTTGCATCCACTAAAAATGCATCCATCACTGTGGCATCAGAACTTCAATGAGAAAAGCCACAATGAACAACAGCCATTTTTAATTGTTATCTGATATTTAGTGACACCTCAGATGTTCTGCCTGTTGTATATACAATATAACTATAGACACATGCTTTTAGCCATGCTAGCTGCTTGGATCTAGGGCTGACAATGCCGGTCCATCGCTCCACCAGTTTGGTCCAGACTAAAACTTCTCAACAACTATTTCTAACAACAACAACTAAAACACACAAAAATGATCTACAATTTACTATTTCACTATTGATTCATCTGCTGATTATATTCTTGATCACTCAAATATTAATTTGGTCTGCAGAAGGTCAGCAAACATTACTATCTAACATTCCTGAGACAAATAGATAATATTTAAGGAGATGGAAGTTTTTTGTTGCCATTTTGGTTAAAAAAAATGACAAAAAGAATAATTGGCAAATGGCTGCCAATTCATTAACTGTTGATCGATTAACTGATTATTGGCCTCTCTCTTCAATTCTAGTAATTTTTTATGTATAAATTTATCCTTCATATACTAGTCTCTACTTTTGGCGAGGTACTGCAACTTCTTGCTGCCTATCAGCTGACAAATACACCTTAATCCATATCTGTAATAAATTAAAATCAGCTGGTCGGACATGTTCTAATAAACAGTAAACAACATAAGATCCCTACAGATTTATAGTTTGACAATCACTATCCTCGTAAAAATAGCTGCATTTCTATTGCAGGCTTGTATCAATCACACTTGACAGGGGAACATTCAGCACATATTAACCTATATAAACACAGCTATTAAAACGCATGTATTCTTTTTTAATAAAAGCTGGAACACAGTTGGTGTATTGCTGAAAATGTCCACCCCTCCCCTGCTTCTGTCAAAACCTGCCCTTGAGGAGACAAAGGCAAGAAATTGCTATTGGGAGTGGAGAAAAACCACAGGGGTCTGTTCGGACTGTTTATTTAGTCTGTCGCCAAAAAGAAACCCTGAAAGAAACTGACGTGGCCTCTGAGCCAGTTTAACTATTTATGCACTGCACATTAACATGGAGCTGCCGGAGTTAAAGGTCCAGGAAACTTGATATTGTAAATATGTAGCTAGATGATCAGTCCAATCATTGTCTAAAGTATGCCCACGTATCCTGTGCAGACTTGCAGAGATGTGGAGGCGGTACCAGCTTCTACTGGGTGGGAGCTATTTTTGGGTTAAGTCTCAAATTACCCTAACCTGCATGTCTTTGGACTATGGAAGGAAACGAGAGCACTCAGAGGAAACCTGTGCAGACACAGGGTGGTAAATATACACAGCCTTGCTTTAGTAAAAATAACACCCCAAACCGGTTCTGGATTTAAACCCCAGAACTTCTTTCTGTGAAGCGGCTGTACTGAAGACTTCCTGGCCTCCCACTGCAATGTTCCAATGTTGTTTTTTGTACTTTAATTTCATCAAAATTACTCCCTTGTTAGGGCGCTGGAATGGAAATATGTCCTAATATGAGCACTGCTCTTTTCTGGGTGTCAGCTTTGATGTGTGACTGACAGGTCATTAGTTCACTTAGCAAGTTTGATTTGTGAGCAGGCGACTTCTCTGTGGTGTTTAACAGTGTGACTACTACAAGATTAAACTGGTCATTTGGTTGGATTTTTTTGACAATAAAAATTCCAATGAATTTCTTGGTTGAGCAAGAAAAAGGATTATTATCTTCAGAGTCTCAAATTCACACAGAGGTTGTTCATTTGATTTTGTGCAGCTGTCACAACCAGGAAGTTATCAGTCCTCAGATATATTAAACATGCGCCATGTTTGCGTGTCACTATAGCTGCATGAATTTACTGTTGTTGGGTTCTTTGAGGTCATTTGCATGATATGGACTTTCATTTGCATCCACTAAAAATGCATCCATCACTGTGGCATCGGAACTGCAATGAGAAAAGTCACAATAAACAACAGCGATTTTTAATTGTTATTTGATATTTAGTGACACCTCAAATGTTCTGCCTGCTGTATATACTTTACAACTACAGAAAAATGTGATTCTTAATCAAATCTCCCGAAGCCAAGACGCTCACTGGCTGCAGTGATGGATTCTAACTGTCTTGGCTGAAGTCACTTCACTCCAGACTAAAACTTCACCAACTTTTTGTTGGAATGCGCTGAAATTTTGACTGGCCATAGTGATCCACTGACTTTTCCCTTTAGCACCACAGCAGGTGGACAGTTTTGGTTTTATTGAAATATCTTGACACCTTTTACTCACTTAGTCTTGTTTTCAAGTTTGGATCTCAAATCGAATTTCATTGAACTTCTGGTGTGATTTGGTGGAGATTTTCAAAAGTATTACTTCATTAAGAAGATATTCCAGCTTGAAAGGTTTTATGATGAGGGTCATCTTTGCTCGATTGTCAGACATCTCAGACTTTCACACTTGGCAGTTGTGGTTGCTGCTGCTGAGTTTTCTGAATATTTTGAGTAAGTGACAAAGATGGTGGGGAGCAGTGAACCCAAATTTTATCATAAAACATTTCTTCACAAACCAACTTGTGATCTCACAAATGTCTATATTTTTTGTTATGTTAGCAAGTACTGACTGCATTGTTAAGTCTCACTTGCAACTGTGTTCATGTAATCACCCTTTCATGTCTTATTCTCTGCAAGGACACAATGAAGAAACTGAGGATCCAAAATATTTGGAAAGGCAAGACTTCCTGATGAGGAAACACCTGTGGATCCTGTAACTTCAGGAGCAGCTTTTCTTCAGTAGTGGGGCAGAAAAAGTGGCTGTTTTTTGTGTTTAACAAAACACATCTGTCAATCATGTGTTTGACAAAGTGTTGAACCTCTCTCCATCCTCGCTTGTGAACGACTGAGCCTTTCCAGGATGAACCTTTCATACCCAATCATGATACTATCACCTGTTACCAATGAACCTCTTTACCTGTGGAATGATCCAAACAGGTGTTTTTGGATCAGTCCACAACTTTCACAGTGTTTTGTTGCTCCTGTCCCAACTTGTTTGTAACATGTTGCTGCCATCAAATTCAGAATAAGCAGATATTTACTAAAATCAATGAAGTTGATGAGGTCAAACATTAAATATATTGTTTTTGTGATGTTTTTGATTGAGTGTATTTCAGAAAGGATTAGAAAATTATCACACTGTTTTATTTATACTTTAGAAGTCCCAACTTCTCTCAATGTTCAATGTGGATGTGTAGGAGTTTCCCAGTTGAGTGTCCCCATGGGGATAGTGAAACAAACGCGTGTGTGTGTGTGTGTGTGTGTGTGTGTGTGCAAACTTCTCTTACCTTGGCAAGACGTGTGTTTGGATCCATGGGTGGCCCCTGGATGATGAGCGGGTCCTGGGACTCTTTGAGGGAGAAGCTCTGCTCAGTGAGAGACCTGGACGGCCTGAACTCCTCTCTCCACCACCACAGAGCCATTCCCACCAGCAGCATACTGAGAAACACTAGGAAACACACACACACACACACGCACACACAGACAAACTGAATGAAATTGACTCTCTGGAGCCTCTGCAGACATGACGGAGGTTAAGAAGTTGACATCACCTTTCTTCACCCCTCTCACCTCCTCTGGGTGGGCAGACAAACAGGTGGCTGTAATGACTGAATAAAGCTGTTATACATAAATAAACAGTGTACAATTGTACACTTTATTTGAAGAGTGCCTCTCACCAGCTTTAGAGGATTAACTAGCAAATATATATGTAGCTCAAAACCAAAGTATTGAGACTTCTGGCTTGTAAAAATATATACATTTCATTATATGTCTTATATAGCAAACTATTAAATTTGGCAATATAGAAAGCATTGCTTCACTTCTTTTAACCCTTTAGTAGTCTGTAGTTTTTAACCTTGGTGTTTATATATGCTACTACAGATATGAGTGAGCATTTCTGCCTCGCTACTGCAGTGTCCCAACCACAGTCTCAGAACAGGGATTCAGACAGTCAGAGTTTCATACGTCACATACGCAAGGAACCAATCCCGTCATCTTATGACTACGGTGAAACAAGTTTCACTCTTTTCGCAACGATGGCAGAGATATGTTTGGTTTTCTGTCACAAAGTTGCAAAAGGAGAAATTGTGAACCTTCATGTAAAACAAATGAAAAATACAAGAGCCAAACTTGCAGAGAAAACTCGACTTCGCAGTTGTCATTTTCCAGAGCACAGTTCTGAAAATTTTACACAAAAATAGTTTTGCCACAAAACTTAAATTGACTGTATCCAAACAAACCTACAGCGTGCTGGATAATGTTAGCCAACGGTAGCCTGCCAAATTCTATGATGATTTGTCAAATGCTGAGAGGAGCATTTATATGGCTTGAGGGTGTTTATGACGAAAGTTACAACAAACGTCACTCAAAACAGTGAATTGGAGGACAGTCATATTCATTACAATAATTCTAAGACAGAAAACTTCACTGGACTTGGGATTGGTCATGGAGACAGCATGTCATGATTAAGGTTGTCCTCATAAGCCACTAGTATAGCAATAACAAGATATGGTTATGGCACATGGGAGAAATGGTGGAGAATGTGGCAGGGAGTATTTCCATATTCATAGATCTGCACACACTAAATGAAGGCAAAGGTGTGGAGTTACATCTAGGCCGTTTTTAAGCATGACAGGATTTTCAATGGAAAAAACGTCTAAATATGGAATTTTGATGAAGGTTTTAGGGGTTTAATCAATGCTGGGAGAGGAGCTTTAATAAATCTGTATGTGGTAGCTCTTCAGCAGTGTGACTGCACAATGACAGATGCTGCCTGTTGCCTGTTTATGACTCAGCAGGGAGTGACCATGATGACCTCAGTGTACCTCAGTATGACGTTCATATCCTCCGTCTCACAGTGGACAGTTTTAAAATCATGTTGGCAACAGCTGTGAAACAACTACTGAAGGACAAGATTGTATCAATATTTATCTTTTACAGTCAATATTTGATTAGGAGGCACTTTGCAAGAACATGGTGCCAGACTTGTGTTGACCCACCCTGTGTGACAGGAATGTGACTGTTGTCAATAGTGATGTGTTCTGGTGCCAATATCAAAGAAAGAGAGGACAGGAGGTTTCTTAATCATGTGGTGAGGATTTGTTTTGATTAAATATTTTTTTAAAAAGTGATTCTTACCGATAAGAGAGAGGATTCCAGCAAATGTAGGATCAGATAAACTTGATGCAGGTACTGTGCGAGAAATAGCAGGAATTCCTTGAGATTTGTTTTGTCCTATTTCCGGAGGAGTGCAGCTGAACTCCAGGCTCTCAGGCAGCAGGTCAACGACACACTTGTGCCGACACACCGTCCTGGTATGTCCACATGCAGATGGCCCTAAGAACCAGGCAAACGTAGAGTCAGTTGAAAGGAATCAATGACTGTGAGGTGACTTTACTACGCAAAGGTCATGGGCCAGCAGCGCCATCGAGAGTGCCCATCTGAACCCCTGACCTTACAAAGACACAACTTTTCAGCCTGAGACATACAGTATATGTTAAATTTCATACCGTTTGGTTGGAGAACAGGCTGAATAATGACCACGCCCCCAGGTGAGGTGGCGTTTGACAGCAGTATTTGGAGGTTCCCGCCGTTGTGTTTGTTGGCTCGGCAGATGGAACGTGTCACTTCTTCACTCCAATATACAAAACCCTGAAGCAGAATGGACTGACTTAGAACAGTTTAATTGCTTTAAGTATCAGTTAAAGGTGCCGTGTGGTAACTACTTATGTTTATATTCAGTGTTTCTCAGCAAAATGCGCTCCATCCTCAAGGCCTGACATGTTGTATACATTTCGTTTTCCTTAAACACCAGGTGACTGAATGTGCATAGTGAACCAATCGCTTTATAAAAAACAAAAAAGTAAGAGGAAAAATTGTGAGTGGGTGTCTAATATGTGACCTCTACTGACGGTTTTACTTCTGGCCTGTAGAACCTTCCAAGGATTTTAATAGTTCAAATAGAAAAGGAAACAAACAGAGCACGTTCCTCCCTTTGTTCTCCCTAAAGGTTATGGGATTACACTGTATATATACTGGGGTTTTAGAGTAATCAGACTACTGCAACACATAGAAGGTCAATATCCAATTTCTAGCTGTAAAGTGGATTTCTAGTTTCTTGTGTGTGAATTCATGAGTGGTTCTCAAACATGTTCTGTTATGTTCCCCCTTCAGAAGCCGAACAAGTTCATGCCCTCCCACTGCACAAATTATATCAATCATTAACAATGATGGGGGAAGTAAGTAATAGAAAAGGATCCAAGTTGAGGTTTAGTGAAATAAAGGTCAGCAAACTCAACTCAAAGTCAACTTTGTTATACTTATATTTTCCCCCTTGCAATGGCTCGATGTCCCCAGTTTGAGAAGCACTGATCGAGTGGGACATGATGTCAACAGTGAAAAACTTTCTGCTATGGTTGTTGAGGTCTTGTTATTTTAATTCTACAGCATTCAACAATTATGATTTGTTTAATTTTTCCCAGTGAATGGCACAAAAATGCACTGGGTGAAAGACACTGATACACCAGTCTCCATTCTGTAATAGTGTGAAATGTGGTTGTTTTACCTCAAACACAGCCAGTCCAAAGGGCCGGTCCAGATAACCGTTTGACTCTACCACTACTTTACGGTGACGGCCATCTAGATTTACTCTGGAGATGCTTTTCATTCCCTGGTCAAGCCAGTACAGCAGCTGGCGAGGCATATCTAGAAAAAAAAAAAAATCATATAACAACATGACCTGCACCATGAACTGCAACACTGAGAGACATATTCAATGTTAACTGTGGTGGCAATCAGGCCTCTGACTTCAGCTGGAAGTGAGTAACAATACTAACACATATAAGATAAGATAAGATAAGATAAACCTTTATTCGTCCCACAGTGGGGAAATTTACAAAAAATAAGTTCAAACTGAATGCACCCATATTCTTGTGTTTTTGGTTGAATGATGAGCAGCTGGTAGAAAAGTCAAGTCTCCCCGTCGGGGAATCGAACCCCGGTCTTCCGCGTGACAGGCGGAGATACTGTCCACTATACTAACGAGGACTAAAGCATATTGTATTTGTTTTAATGGAGAAGTTGTGCCTTTTTCTCTTTTTTCAAACTTCTCTTAACAATCTACATAAATTTGACTACAAATATAAGGAAAATGCAACCAACCAAATCCAACCCAAAACTCACTGTACAATTATCTCAGTAAAAATTTCAGAACATACCCAGAGAGAGAGCGACAGGGTGGCGTATAAAGTGAGTGACCAGAGCCATCCTGTCCCGACCGTCCAAGCTGGCCCTCTCAATCTTCGCGGAGCTGCCACACTGAGCCCAGAAGAGCAGCCTGAGACAACACAAGTAGCTGAAGATAAATACAGCTGGGTTTTGTCATAAGATTCATCCTGTTTTTAAAAGTTCTTCTTCAAGTGCCACTTTATTGAATCTGTCTTTTTATGTGTAATTTTAATTTGAAACATTGTATTGCACCTGTTTATCAAATGCGCTCTACAAAAATATTTATTATTATTATTATTTTTATTATTAGATAGTAGAAACTCTGTGCAAGAAGTTGGCAAAGAAACAGCGCTTTAACATAGGAAAAGCAGACATATACAATGAGTAGTGAGTGGTTGGACAAAAATGGATTTGAGTTGAGAACCAAAAGTCCAGCCATATTTGAACCAAACATGGGCAGCTCTTTCAACACCTGATGAGATTCATACAGGACCCGGACACGGCTCTCTTGCCACTGCCATCTGTTAATGTATGTATTACTACATATTATACTGCCCCTCCCTGGTTAAACACAACATTAAAAGAGTCAGGTGTTTAACTACCTCTTACTGTACATTAAGTGGTGTTATATGAGTTCATAAATACCCGGGTAAAAGTGTTTAAAACAAACATTAACTGTAATTTGAAGATCATGACGCAACAATGGGTTGGCACTGCTAAAGCTTTTAATAGTGTGTAAACTAATCCTCCTTGATGACGTGTTTAACTATCAATGAATGATGAATGCCTGGGTCCTCCTACCCTTGAAGAGGATCCACAGCCACGGCAGAAGGTTTGTCCAGTCCTGTGATGAGCGGACGCTGAGCCGAACCGTCCAGCAGGCCAACGTTGACAGAACCGTTCTCCATACTGGTCCAGTAGAGAAGCTGGTGGATCCAGTCCAAGGCCAGGCCCGACACTGACCCTTGAACTTTCAGCACCAACATCGAATCCTGCGGCTTTCCATCCATGGAGACCCTGAAAAACATCCAAAGGTGAAAAGAACACATAAAATCAATAAAACAACATGAAACTGTCACTTATTCATTTTCTGCTGATTCATGTTTTTTCTATGTCACTTCTTTACTGTTTGAACTCAAAAAACTATCCCTATGATTTTCTATTATTCTACCTTGTGCATCTATGTTGAATGTCATTCAGATATTTTGTCAGCTTGTTTTCTTCTTTTATCTTTTCATTTTAGAATTTAACTGTTGTTGCTAAAGTGTTTCATCACTTCAGCTCAAAGCAAAAGATTCGCCCTCAAATAAAGTCACATTGCATTGCAGGTAACTTTTTTAACTCACAATGAAGCCAGAATCTGTGGCTACATACAAAGACAGAGCATAGACCGCCTGCTTTTCTCATCTTGATGTGTACAACCTCAACTTCCTGTCAAGCACGTCTGCCTTCAAGTTAGTGGAAAGTTTCGTCTGCAGACACAATGAGAATGATGTTTCCCATAAATAACACCACGCAAAAACCTGTTGGCAGATTAAGTATCACCACCCACCCTTCAAATGCTTATCAGTGAACAATTAGCAGCCACATACAAAGGGTAGAACAAAGATCAAAGAATAAGGAGTTTCTGTTCTTTTGTCACTAAGGGCTTTCAAACGGATTAGAAGAGCAGATACACACCTTTTTGGAAAGCTTTTATACATTCATAGCATAGGTGGGGAACAATGAAGGGAAGAGTGAAATGTTAATCCTCAACTCGTGGTTTGTTATCAAATGAAATTTAATGCATCAGGAAATTCAAAGTCTTGAATTCTTAGCTATTTAGAAATAAATTGTGTTGGTGGCCTTGTCACAAACCTGTAGAAATGTGATGAATAGCTCTGAGCACTTCCCTGCTTAGCCTTTTAGAGAAAAGAGCATGTTGGGAGTGTTTTAACGTGTAAAAATCAATGGATTTGCCTGTTAAACAGACCTCCCTGCCTGTTACTAGACCTCTGTAGCATAATACACATGAATCTCCAACTAAACTAATGTAGTCAAGTTGCATTGTGGGTAATGGAGGTGCCAGGTATTGGCAAGGGAGAAGAAAGCGCGTATTAAAAAAAGTTGATATCTCTGGTTCTACTGCATGAATGTTGATCCTTTTTTAAAAACATCTTGAGTCTGACAATCTTATAAGAGTGCAACGCTAAAACGGTGGAGTGCCATTTTAAAATATATCATATACATCAAAACAGACACCAGCTTGGACAGAAGTCACACATGTGGTTCTATTTATACTTCGTTGAGCGTCTCCATAAGTCGACAAGTTTAAACATGTGCAGTAAAGTCTGCCTTAGAAATGTTAGGCTGATTTTATGCATGAAATTCTGGGCTGAGCAGATGACAACATTTACTTTGCAGACCCTTGCAGGTGTGCGTGTGTGTGTGTGTGTGAAGACTTTGGGGTTTTAGAGTTAGAACATAGTTTACATTAGGGCTACAGTAAGGGTCAGGGGTCAGACATTCAGTTGTAGTAGAACTCAATACTTACTGTTCTTTCACTGGCCACTTGAAGCTGTGGCTCATTTAATACAATATTCAAAAAGTCAACATCAGGGTATTATTGTCTTCTGTGCTGCTATATTGTAGTCTGTCTTGATCAGTCCTCTGTTATTGCTGTCCTTAAAAGTTTTTTTTTTTCTCTTTTTCGTACTTATTTAGTATGGATTGTGGCAGTATTGTTTATTGGTGGACGTGTAATGTACTAGTATATAGTTATTTATTACTCCGTGTATATGGATTTTATAAGATATGTTGTTTTTATTCCATCTTCAGGCTGCCTATTTTAACATCTGGCCAAGGACAACAGATGAAGAATAGCTGGATTCTTTTTTTTTAAGGTTTCAATCAGCACTGTCGCTGTCAAATAAACTAATAAAAGAAATAAAGTAGATAAGTGTTCCCTGTGGAGGTGATTTCAGTCATGTCCTGCTATGAAAAGCTCCAGAAGACCCTGTGGCGGTCGGTTACCTGTATATGGAGCCTCGTCCTTGCCCAGCCCAGTATAGAGTTCGGCTGGAGGCCAAGGCTGCCACTGACCCTGTTCCTGGTAAATGTTGTGCCACTTCCTTGTACTCAGTGCTGGTGACACTTATCCTTTGCATTCCTTTGGCAGAGGTGAAAACCAACTGAGCTTCATGTCCTGGAGAAACAGACATGATTAGACATATTTTAAATATTTTAAATATTTGGAATCATTTCAACTGTCTGCCACATCACTGTTTAGTAACACATCGACAGACCTGAATATATGGCACCACACTCGAGTAAAACTTTGATGTTATCGGTGGGAGTGTGCAAAACTTCAGTTTCATGTTTAGGCATCTCTACAAAACTTCAGGTATCATATCAGCGGCACATCAGAAAAACAATTAAACAATACCCAACCCGACTGTAATTATTCGTATATATAATGGCAAGGACGTCACACAATAGCCGATCACAAAAGAAATAATACACTCCTGAGAACTATCTAGGGGCTTGTTCAATAGGTATGTCTCCAGTAAACTGATGGATGTTAGCCATTTGTTTGTACAACCACACTCACCTTTTCAGTGTAAATGAGTCAAGGTTTATTAAGGTGGGACCAGTTTGAGCTTCGTACACTTGACTGAGCACACAAGTCAGCCACATGTCACTGATAAGGTGCAAATATTGTGTGCAAACAAGCATCCCATTGAATTTTTATGCAAATACCATGACTGCATGTATTTTCAGTAGCAGCGAGTACCAGCGGGAAAACCAACCCTTCACCATGTGTTAGGAGGGACGTTGAGGGGCTTTGAAAATGGCTTCAATCATGTAAATATTCTATGTTGTGACTGGACCAGACGTCTATAGAGTGCTTTCACTGAATTAGAAGCAGCGACTTCATAGCAAGAAAGTCCTGTGTTCATGATCTGCCCAGTCAACCGGAGCGGAAGTGAGCTTAAATACACTGAAATGTTCCACAGAGCTGAGGGGGAAGCCCAGAGTAAGATGATAGGGTGACTTCTACATTATACACAGTCATTTGATCCATTATGATTAAAAAAATACTGATAAGTGCAGCAGAAATTGTAGACTGGAAATATCATGTTGGTGTCAAAAATGAATGTAAACAAGTCAATTTAAAGCAATCTAAGGCTTTTAAAATCTCAGAGCTGCGGTGCTGCTCATACTACAACCATTTTTTGTCCCATCTCATCATTTTGTTGATGAGCATCAGTGTGGTATAATGCAAAAACAGATACAAATACAAAAAAAAAAAGATACCATCAGAGTATCATAGTGGAGGAAAACTGTCTCACCTCAGCTATCATAAAAAGAAATTATTACACTTTTATGAAATATAATATTGAGCTTCAGGGAAAACATCACAAAGCAAAGGCCACATATTAAATGAGTCATCTCTTGCAGTGACGAAATGGAATGAGACGAGATGTGTCAGGATCTGTCAGGTTCGGCAAAGTCGGAGACATCTGATTAGTCTGTGACTGAACGAGCTGTTGGTCTCTTCTTCACACAACTTGTAAAAACCTCAGTCAGATGGGGACGTGTAAGGGAAAGGTCACAGCTGCTTTGATGGTTTAACAGCAGGCTTGATTTAGTTTGTTAATCATTAGCTGGATTGGTGTTTTACCTGACAGAATTTGCATTTTTGTCAGGTTGGTGTTTGGGATTCATGGGCAGCCTATGCATTATTGATTTCATTACATTAGATTGGTGGGTACGCTGAAGTAGAAGTGTGCATCTGTAGGCCCTGGTTGAACAGACTGAATAAAAGCATGAGAACAAACTCTGGACGTCTGTGTGTTGAAACCATCTTAAACCTTTATGTCGTCAGTGGCCGGCTACCAGGAGCATCGAACGTGTTTCTCACCTTTGGCCTTGCACTCTCTGGTTGTTGGATTCATCTGGTAGTCCTTGTGACAGTCACAGGTAAGGCTGCCATTCATGTGAACACACAGCTGATCACACACGTCACTCTCCAGACACGTGTCCACCTCTAGATGAAAGAGCAGATACTTGAAAAAGAGTGTCAAGGACACGCAACATATGAATGTGTTAACAATCGTGTCCACACAAGTTCCTGTTACTCAACAGCAAAAACAGTTTACAGAAGTGAGCTAATGCAAATATGATGCAACTTTTGTAATATTTCAAAAACGAACTCTACAATCCTCTGTTGGATTTGTCAAGGTAACTTTGTGCAATGAGTCTTTACAAGGGGTGATGTCAAACTAAATTTAGCAGCTGTTAGCAGGCTGCTTCGTCAGGCTGACGCTCACCCTCACACTGGCTGTCGCTGACCAGCCTCATGTTGTCGGGGCATTTGCAGTGGAAGCCCATCGGCCCGTCATCACACTCATGAGAGCAGCCTCCATTATTAACTTCACACTCGTTCTGACCTGCAAAAAAACCCCCAAATATTACATAATCAGTGGGTTCATACAAGGTAGTGTGCCATTTGCCAGCATCATAAATGCGAAGCTGTTCTGTTCACATCCTTGTACAAAACAAGTGAGTCGAGTAAGAGAATCTGGTTTGTCATGACTGGGCCCATAAACGTTGGCTTCTGTTATTTCAGTTCTTTAATAATAACAAAGTGATCATCTGGGTCTACAACCAAATTTTTGTTTTTGAGAATTGTTCTCATTAGTATAGCGACAGAGTTTTTTTCAGAATTATATGATGCAGAAAATATGTGGTTATTCATTTAGTTCTCAGCCAATGCCCCGAATGATGATTTCACGATTGTGCTCCGAGAATCTCCTGTGTAGTCCCTTTCAGCTCTGATGTTTTCCTCTATACTAGTGTTTGAATTTACTGACTATGAGAAAAGGTTTGCCATACAGGGTCTGAGACGGTATTTTCAGTGAAGTGCAATTTTGTTGACTCTTTCAGAGGAGAGTGCATGAACTTTCTGAGCAGGACTTCTGAATTGTCTATTGTGCTTTCAGAGCTTGTTCCTCTTGTCTTCTCTCCATTTCCTTAAGAATGCAAGAGCTTTTTTTTCTTTTTCTTACTCACCTACAGATACACAGATCAACTTCCCAGTTCATGCAAACAACTCCTACAGACAGGTATATATAGAGATATAAATGAGAAATAACAGTAAAATATGAAAAACAATAATATGAGGTAATAAGATTGAGAGTTGTGTGGTGCTGTACTTCAGCACAGCTGTGCTTTGAGCTAAATGCAAACATCCCGATGACACTGCTAACATGCTGATGTTTAGCAGGTATAATATTTCATGTTCATGTTCACAAACTTAGTTTAGTGTGTTAGTCTGCTACCATTTGCTAAATAGACACAAAGTACAGCTGTGGCTGATGGGAATGTCATCTGTTTTGCGGGTATTAGAAACACTTAAATCTTAACCAAATGAAAAATCAGAGGATTACCAAGATATTACAATTCAATCTGAGGGTCTCCTGTTTTGGGCTCAGCCACCTGAAAAGTTTAGATTAACCAGCAGAGTTCTGAAAGTGTAACACTGTAAACCCAGTAAATATATAAACATCTATATAAATAACTGTGTCTGCTGGGTTGTTTCACGCTCTCCTACAGCACAACCATGTGGTGATAACTGGAACAGTCTCCTTTCTTTCATTTATTTGTATGAGCCGAAGGGAAAGTGCTGAATAGTTCTTCGGCTTGACATGTTTTCTCAAACAGTCTCCAAAGATGAATGGGTGTATTTGGAAACTTTATGAGAGACAGAAATTTACAGGAAGAGCAACCAGTTCTTTTGTTTGTTTTTTTTTGGTATGTGACTTGTTTCCTTAAACAAGACTCCTGAGACAAATCAAACAGACATTTGACACGGATGTAAAACTAAATGCTTCTACATTTACATTTCTAACCTGTTCCTGTTTTCAACAGCCGTGCCAACTATGACGGACTCATTCGGCTGAAAGTCACCAGTTAACAAAGACACTTGTTAAACTGTAAGAAATGGAAAGTTAATAAGCCACACATTCACCCAGTGAAGGACAATGTTTCTTACAAGCTTGTTCAATTAACATCAATGTCTTTATTATACTTTATAAATTAATATTTGTCAGAAAGTCCACATGAAGTCTGAGGGAAGTGTAATTTATTTATGTTGTATGTAATCTATGGAGACAGTCACTTTTATTTATTGCATATTCATATAGTATACATACACATATAGAAGTATACAGTAGTACAGGTATACTAATGGCTACTACTGTATACTAATTTTACAGTAGTAAAATTCTACTTATATAAATAAAATCAATGTTTCTTCATATAATAATCATTGCCAGTCAGATCAGAAACCATTAATAATCCTTTGCTGATCATCATGGCAAGTGACCCCGCTTGTTTAAAGATCACTCAGACTAAAGAGTCCTATACTGCCCTCTGCTGGCTGGTTAGTAGAACATCTGCAACAAAGTTTTTACTCAGCCTTGAAGTGTGGCTGTTCTGAGCAGCTATGAACACTGTTGCCTTCAGACGTGATCGGGCAATGTGTTGTACAAACTAGTTTGTTTTCAAGCACACCCCTGCCTTTAGTCAGGTCAGATACCGTTGTTGGGTGATAAGACTTGGTTCGCAGTCTGTGTTTCAGTTCATCCCAAAAGTGTTGGACGGGCTTGAAACCAAGACTCTGTGTAGGCTGGTAAAATTCCTCCACACCAAACTAGGACAACCATTTATTTATGGACTTGACTTTGTGCATGGCAGCATGGTAATGTTGAAAAAGGGAAGGACATTCCCCAAACTTTCACCACAAATTTGAAAGCACTCTGTTCTCTAAAACATCTAATAAGACTTTCCTTATTGGAACTAATAGCCCAAACTGTGGAAAAATGGCCACAGACCATAAGTACACAAAAGGTATGAGGACAGGGTTGCGTACATACTTTTGTACTTGATACTTTTAAGGGATTTATTTTGTTTTGAAGCTGTATCACTCACCACAGTTGTTCTCGTCGCTGCCATCAGAGCAGTCTGTTGAGTTGTCACACCTCCAGGTCTGCTGGATGCATCGCCCGTCTCCACACTGAAACTCAGACTTTGTACATGTGGGAGAAGTTTGCAGACGTGGCCCTGACAAACCGCACAACTCTCGAGACTCGTCCCGGCCATCTTTGCAGTCAGCTCGCCCGTCACACAGCTTGTTTTTGGGCAGGCAGGTATCAGACGGCCCACAGGAGAAGGTGGTGCATTTCTGGCAGGAGGCCTCGTCACTCCCGTCACCACAGTTGTCCATGCCATCGCAAAGGAAATGCAGAGATATGCACCGTCTGTTGCGGCAGCCAAATTCATCTTTGTTACATGACGGGTGTCCTGTGGAAAGTGACAGTCACAGTTACAGCAATTATTGAGTCTGTGCATCCTTAAGAGTCTCAAAAGGTTTCACTAGAAATATAATCTGAATGGCTTCGACAAAAGAGTTTAAAGTTTCCCACATCTTAGGATAACCCTGTTTTATCAGTCTAATTTTTGTCTCTGTGTTTCATCCTGTTCAATATTCTGTGATGTCAAAGTGAACATAATTCAATAATATAGAATGACTGAAGCGATATCTACCACAGTATGAAGATATGACAGGACTGTAATGGTTGATACACTTACAACACAGTTTATATCCTCATTTATATCATAATTTTCATCAATTCTGCAACACCAGCAGTGTCTGGTGTGACTACACACATGAAACATGATGAATCTGTGTAACCTGACTGAAAATGCATTAGTGTGTTTATGTCTTCTGAGTGGCAGAAAGTCAATCTTGCTCACTTTGGACATTTTCCTGACTGATTCTCAAACCTCTAAGCAATACTGCCGATATTCATGCCTGCTGGCATGAGTCCCAACAATGTTTATGTTTAATGCCTGCAATCACATTAAATCCTTCTAAAATACATTCTCCTGCAGGATTTTTCCTTGCACACATTATGGAGCGTGTGGTTCACGCTGAACACCAAATCCCACTGGAATTCAACGTCAAAGTCTCTAATGACTTTAACGGGATTATAAAACAAAAATCTGCAATGGTATTTTCCTACACAGTGTAAGAAAATTAGATCTTTGCAGCACTGAGATTAAACTAAGAAAACAGATCAATATACTGTATTTGCAGAGTCAAATATAAATGAAAATAGGTTAGATAGATGAAGATAAAATTTAGATTTATTAACAGTAAGTTTAAGATCATGGCTTGTTTATAATCATCTAATACTCCATTACACAACATATTGCTGACTGTCAAATAGGACAACAAGTGAAGGTCAAAGGGCACACCACAATAATTACACTTTGACACCATTTGTGGTGTTGATGCCACTGATAAGGCAGAAACTGATCGAGAAAATCACAAATAATCACATTTGAGCTACAGTCTGCAGCCAGTGTGGACGTTGTACTGTGTGTGTTTTAGGTACAGTGCAGTCCTTATGATACTGTAGTCTTTGCTTCCTTTTATTTTTCTGTTTAATGCTTCATTCAATTTATTTTATCTTCTGTTTTAGTTTATTTAAATCCCTTTTATCTCTTATGTAAAGCATTTGTTGCTGAAATGTGTTATACAAATGAACTTTACTTTCCTTGCTGCCAAAAAAAACAAGAGCCTGTGAAGCCCAGGCCGGTGTGCATGTGTGAGTTCATGGGGTCCCATTGTTGACTCACCACAGTGGTGTTCATCTGATCCGTCCTCACAGTTTGTGTGTCCATCACACACACTTAGTTTCGGGATACATGAGCCATCGTTACACCTGAACTCCAGCTGCTCGTGGCAGGGGGGCAAAGAGTGACCTGCAGCACCTGAAGCATGTGCAAGTGTACAGCCGGTAAGATAACTAGTCATAAAAGGACAGTATAGCACAATAAATATATGATAGGCAAGAAGAAAGGTCTGAAAAATCACTTGTACATTCCATCAAAAGATGTTATGTCTTCAAAAAACAACCAACAAAATAAGCATATGCCAAACAACAGAAAATAACTTATCAAAAAATTGGTATTTACTGGAAAACGGTCATATTTTCATTTATTGTATTTGATTATATTTTATGAACTATGCCACTTGGTGAAACAAAGCTTGCAGGGCGAGACTGAAGTTATTCCATAAATGGACAAAAAACTTTTCTCTGCAGTTTTGTGGTCTTCACTTGTGTTGCATCACATTTAATATGACAAAACCATAAAACTTATTTTCATACCTATCAAATCAAAGCGTCTCTGTCTGTAGGCATATGGTGAAGAATAATCTATTAAATTACCTGTTCAAAATTTGAATGCTTTGTCTCAGATCTAATGATCACATCTGGACTCACTGGGCAGCTACACTGACACTACACATAGTTTTTATTGTATTTGAGCACTTACAAATGGCTGCAATTTCCATTTCATATTTAATTTTTAACAAATATGTCAGAATTTATTGCAAAGAAGGGTTTAGATGACATTCTTGTGTTTTCACTTCCTAATCCAAATATAAAAAAAATAAAAGTCTTTTACTAGGTTTGGACTGTAACATCTTGGCTTATTGTAACATGATATATTTGTCTAGCAAGTCGAAAACAAGGAAGAGACTACAGGTCGAGATGGAGTTCACACTGTAAACACACTTCATTCATCCTGACAGGTCTGCTCGACTGAAACTCTCAGTCCGTCCCTCCATTAACAAAATGCAAACCCATAACCTTTAATACAAGCAACTCATTAATTTCACACACATGCACAAGTAGTTTCAGCATCTTACCCCGGACATGGCAGCAGGTTAGAAGAACGATCAGGCAAAAGAAACCTCCAAGGTGTCCCATGCTCGATGTCCTCCACCGTCTCATCGCACGCGGCGCGGAAATATGACGCAACAGCCTGAGTCAGGCTCATGAATGAAACACTTTTATCGGAACCATAGAAACAGGTTTTCTCTTTTTTTATATTTTACTAAAATTTAATTAACATCGTCTGATATATTGTTCATTTGGTTTGTTCAGTTATTTGTTGACGTGAAGTAAAATATTTCGCTGTCGCTTTTGTTTTTATTGCACATATAAACACATAATAGTCCTCAATATGACCTTGAAACCTGCTCCTGTTTACAACTGGATTTTCACTGGTGATAAATATTTAAGTATTGTATTGAGTGTAACTAAATTCTTGGACATGAAACTATTGTGTCTCAAACTGCTCACCTGTATGAGTGTAAGTAGCTTCAAACCGTTTATCTCTGCGTGTTTAAATGTTTGCACACCTGCACAGGTGTTTCCAATCACGTTTGCTGATTGGACCTCCTCTCAGATGCCGTTTGGTGATGTCACCACTCCAGATTAAATGTAACGGAGTGCATAACTGTTTATTACTGTATGTGTAAGAAGTACTGTACTTGAGTTTAAACTTGAGGTTCTTATCTATCTTCTTGAGTGTTTCCTTTTCATGCTACATACTTCTACTGCACTTCAGAGGGAAAACTTTTTACTACAGCTGAGAGCCTAGAATACTTAAAAAATGAAGATTATAAATTAAAGTATACTGTACAGAACAATATATATAAGTAGAGCTGAAACTATTGAGTACTTGATTAAAAATGAATGGACTATTTTGATAATTGTTGAAGTCAGTTTCATTTAAAATGGTTTCAGCTTCTCAAATGTGACAATTTACTGCTTTTCTTATATATATATATATATATATATATATATATATATAATATATATAATATTAATTTTTTCAGATTATGAAGTTTGAAGTATTTCTGGTCTTTTTGGTTTGATGGGACATAATCCAGATTCTGACAGAGCCAGAGCTGCAACAATCCCAGCAAGAACATTTCCTGTAACCCAGTCAATGCTTTGGCAGATTCATCATAACAAACTTGTGGGCGGTCATTTCTTAAACCGGCTGCTGTCGTTTTAAATAACAAAGGCTCTTTATATGACAAATACGGGGGAATTCAATAAGAATGGTGCATAAAACATTATGAATTTTTTTTCATTATTTCATGTACATGGAGTTTAACACTAGTATTTAGACTCTGTCAGCCAATTAAAGATAATTTTCTGGTGATGGGATTGAAAATGTGTGCTTCTCTAAATTGGGTCACTTGAACACATCTTTAGTTTGGGACTTTGTGAGGCAGGAGTGTCTCGTTAGGGGAGAAAGAGTAGGTTCAGTCAGGCCTTTAGGTCCTAACCTCTTTGAGCCACCAACCTTTGGAGGATCCAGCTACTAAATTGGCACATATCTACATGGTCCTCCCCACTATTGCACTCCACTAACACCCAGTATTCCCAAGCAATCTTTCACACAGCAGCAAGTTTAAACCCATTTCACATTTGCTCAGTTCATAATATAACTAGAATCACCAGCTGGACAGAAAACTTAAATAGAACACATTTTATTCACACTTTCTATTGTACAGGATACAACCAGCACACACAATGGTCAGGCCTCCTCAGGAGTTCTGGATGGAAAATTTATGTTGTTGTTGCTGAAGGGGTTAATCCTCCTTCTCAGAGGTATGGCTCATCTGTGGAGAGTGACGGCTCCTTATATACAGCACCAGGGGTCACTGGAACCTTTGGGGCCTCAGTCACTTGACTGGAAGAGATCAGATGAATCAACAACACAGCAACATTTATTTCAAACAGAATATTTCAGTTATCAATAGTATCAACAGGAGTTCATTAACTTCAGCAGCAAGAGGTTACTGCTCACATTAGAAGAGGTCAATTCAATACTTGAAAGCACTGCAGCATCTTTGGCAGCTCGAACCAAACAGCTGGATTAGTGTGTGTATTGCAAAAATGTGCAGAAGCCTGACACATATCCTTGAATGTAGAAGTGTTTATTGTGGCATAGATAAAAAACATTCTCCATCACCTAATAGTATTCACATTTAGAATTTGACTCTCACTCACCCATTCTCTCTCTCTCTTGCTCGCTCTCACACTCACACACAAAAACAATTTGGGGCTCAGTGTTGTGCCTAAGTTTGCTTCGATGTGTGAACAGGAGGAGCTGGGGATTAGAGTAATGTCCTTATCAGGTTATAATCAACATGAAAATGGACTGATTGAGTCATTTACCTTCCAGCGGTGAGAGCCTTCTGTGAAGACATGACAACTGTGGCGGGTACTGACTCTCTGCGTCCATCTCTGGTGAAGTAGTAGTTGCTGGCATACTTGTGGCTCGGGCCTACTGGCAGTTTGGGTGGTGGCTGTGTCCTGCAGAGAAAAAAGCACTGTAAACAGAATCTGTGAGAGCCGTGAGGTTGAGATCTTATTGGATGTCACTGCACAGTCGTTTAAACTTTCAGATCGAGCCTGAGAGGCAAATATCAAGGTTCATACATGCCATAACTTGTCTACTTTTGGGTAGCAAAATTGTTATCTGGTTTGAGACCCTAAAACTCTTGGGATGAGCTTACACGAGTGGAAAACCTGCTGCAGCCTAATGTTTCGGGTACAAGCCTTGATTAGCTGCCACCTGTAATCCAACCTAAATGTCCTGAATTGATGAAGCTCCAAACTTGGACGTCAAGACAAGTGTGTCAGTTCCTGCTCTGTGTCCCACAGACAATACAAGTGTCTTCAGTCGAGTGTGTAACAGCCCGTAGTCTTACCTCTTTGCTATCTCATCATATCTCAGCTGCAGTTTGGCTTGCAGGTCTCGCTGAAAAAGAAACATAAGTGGATTTCACATGTAGCTAGCCATCATCACACTAGCTCGACCGGCTACAATCATTAGCTTTTGCTCGTTAAATTAGCACGTTTAGTACGATGAATCACCCGGATATAAACATATATTTCTTTACAGTATGTCCTAAAAATATAAAGTTTGTCAGAGGTTATGTTTCTTACCCCCGCTAAGTAATTTCGGAGCCTCTGGATGATTTTGGTCGCAGTCGCCATGTTTGCTGTTGTGAAGGACACGGGACTTCTTCTGTGACAGAACGCTTGTCAGCACGTTACTGACACCTGGCGGTCTGGAGAGAAAGTGCAGCATTACAGACGGACGGCAGCCTCACATACAGTCTGTGCACAAAAAGTATGTAAGATTTAAAATGGTAAATTGTGAAACATAACTGAATTGATCAGCAGGAACTCTTCACTGATGGTTCTTGATCAAATAATGGAATTTTTACTTTCAAGGTAAATATGCTGATAACAGCTCAATGTCACCTTAGAGAGACAGAAACACACTAATATTTCAGAAATAAAACAATATAAATGTTTACAGGCTTGGAAATTTGATGCTATTGGTTTTTCCAACCTCAATTTCTCTCTTTTAACATGTCAGTGCTATAATGATTAAGTGAATTATGTATTTCTCTGGTTGCAAAAGTAAAAAGTACGAGATAAAAGAAGTCTAGCAGTGTGGATGAGCATTAGAGCTCTGTATGTTACTCAACAAAATCTTGCGTAGTAAACAATGATAAAGGACATAAAACTCAAACACCAGTGGAGTCAGACTATGGATGAGTCAAAGAGAAATACAAATTTTATTTGTTGCACAAGAAAACACAGTACAGGGGCGAACACGCCGGTATACCATGCAGTCAAGTATTACAGATGTGTGCTTGTCTCATGCAGCATGCACTGAACAGAAGAGTCCACAGTAGAACACATGCACATGTACAACACTTTGACCTGCCACTTTGTTCTTTAAGAGGAAGTTTAACACCAGCTGAGATTCTTGTTTTTCCTGACCTCCAATGGCTAAAGTTTTTTTTTCTTACCATACAGCCGTCACATCACTGTTAGGTGGTTACACATGTACAAAACAGACTTGAAGCTTTCAGCCAGTAGAGATCAATGAAGCATTAACGACATTTACATTCACATAAGAAACCAGGTTATTTGGAGAAATCAGGTATACATACACTGCAAAAAGGTTTCTCCCAAAACTTCTGTCATATCATTTTGGAAGGAAGACATATTTTATGTGTTAGTGATTACAATGAAGCTGTGAGCCTGAGCTGTGACAAATGAGCGTGTGAATTGTACAAATACTGTTGAATCAGCTATTAAGTTGCTATTTCATCCAATTTATATCCTATTATTTCTTTACTTGAACACTGTTATATTCTTCCCTCTGCAGCCTCCCCTGTATGACATCTTTTTCATGCAAATTGAATGTAAAAAAATATTACAAATCAGGTGTACAAATGTCCAAGAAATTAGTTTTTTTTTTCAGCAGAAATCTAGCTGTTTATCAGTTTTCCTTTGACCCTGCAGGCTGCTCCTCTACATGGCAGCTACCAAAAACGGGTGTCATTTAAAATCTGACAATAAAGCAGTTACTTAAGTGCATGTAAAAATACTAAATGCTTCTCAGCTTGGTGCTAAATAACTCTTCATGAACAGTTTCAAAGAACAAAATGATATGTTACATGTATGAGTGTTGTTTTCTTTCATGGTATCAAAGAGGGTAGTTCCATCATATACAGCCACAGGATATAAAATGTCTGTACAGTACACAGCATGTTTGTTCATTGTAAACAATTCTGTCAGACTGCAGAAAGAACTGAGCCGTTCAGCGACACTCTCCGTGCTGACACGACAATAGCATCCTGTAGAGGTTGTCATCATGGGATTTAAGGACGAAGGAGGAAGGAGGACTTGAGTAACACATCAACGATTCTGATTTTATAAACAGAAGACTCAAGAGAAGGTCGGTACAAAGGCCAGCAACAGCCACTGACAAATAAGACAATAAACCTCAAACCCCATCTCTGTAGTGGAAAAATGTGAAGTACATCCAGTCTGGACTGGATGTGAAATACTGTTCTGAATCCCAACAAAGATTGTAAAAAACAAAAAACAGCCCATTCCCTCAAGCCAGACTTCCCAAAATCCTGGCGCCCCAAATTGTCATTGTCACTGTGCATATCATGTCTTCAATAAGTTTGGAATTATACATCCTTGTTATCAAAATATACATCAATATTTGTACAATACAAAGACGTAAAACATTTGTTCAACGAAGCCCTGGGTTTAGATTCAATGTAAGGGATTCCCTCTGCCATTTTGAGTATGCCTTCAACATTCATGTCAAAATACGTTAGTGCACTTTTCCCCTCGATGTAAACATCACTACACAGTAAACTAAGTAGGAACAGGTCTTTTCAGCATGGTGTCCCTTACATGCTCACATGGGGAAAAAAAAAACAAAGACAAAAGCTACTGTTTCAGGAAAAAATACTCCAAAAATACATGAGGATCCAACACATTCCCAGGTACAAAATGTCTTGTTACGTATAAGGAAGATAAGACCAAAAAATAAATATCAAAATGTTTTAAACAAGAGGATATTCCAGGCTCTGTAGAAGACATAGACTTTGATTTGGCTGCTCACTGTGTTTCCTGCAAATTGCATGCTTTGAGTAGAACAAGTTATTACAGGGAGACTTGGAGCCATGCTGAACCAGTGTTTACGGATGAGACCAGGAAAAAACAAATCAAAACGAATCTGAGATCCGTCCATGATGTAGTATCACACCGAGTTTATATCAAGTAGCCTCAAAGCAGAGTGAGTCATGTTCTGCAAAATCCAGAACTTTTTATGAGATGTTGTCGAGACACCAGTGGGAGAAAAAAACACATACTTAGAAACATCTTCATGTTGAGTTGAGATAACAAACAAATAATTTCAACTGACATCTGTCTTCAAAGATATGGCTTCGAGGACAATGCACGGATATCATGGCACATAATACCCTTTTTAAAGTCATATTTTGACAGTGTCAGTGTGCAATATCACCCCGCACTGACTGCTTTCACATTTAAGAAGAGCGATGTTGTGAATTCACACTGCAAGGAACATGATCGACAAGTCAATGGAAGTACATCTGTTTCTTACAAATGTGATGAAGTGGTCAGAAACATGGGCCACACAGCTGATTTTTTCATGCCTGTCTTCTGTCAGACAAGCATAATTCAGCACTTCTTTCCCACCCAGTGTGACTGTTTCATGAAAAATAGTTTTGCAAAATGGAGAAATTCCAGCTTTGCAAAGCTTCCCAGTTTTGAGAAAACTTGCTAGTTAGTGCTTGATGGCTTTGCTGTTTTCGTCTAGGATGTAGTGCTATTAAAGGCCGAAGCGAAGCAGAGAAAACATTGGTATTGTAGCTGTATATTGTAAATATAACTGATGTATATAACAAGAGTCTGGCTGACAACTGATCAGAAAATGACACATCAATCATGTTACTCACAATGTGAAGCAGAAGTCATTCTGAGGTTTATGGAGATCTATAGAGACACTACTGGAAGCCAAGTTCCGATCTAAACTGACACACTGAAGGAGAACCAAAATGAACCACAACTTCAGCTTCTAAAATGACTTCTTCTGCCTTTTGGTCCTTCAACAATTATGCCCAGCATTATCAAACTACTCTGTACCGCAGCTATCTATTTAAAAAATAGACATTTATCTAAAAATAACAACAACAATCCAGTCAAAAGACATAAAACCACATCTTATGGATACAAAAATGTTGTGCCTTGGCTATTCAACCAATGAGAACTTCCCTCTTTCCCTGTTACTAACTCAAATAGTTTACAAATGTAATAAATAAGACCAGAACATCTGCAATGCCTTGAGGCAAATATTTACAATTACAAAATTCAAGTAAAATCTTCTACCACTCCCTCTTAGCCAGACAAGTCTGTAAATGAGTTAACAGCTTTTGAAAGAAAAGATATGAGCAGTTGAAATGAGAGCGGTGGTGAGTCGTCACTTTCTCAGATGTCCTTTTTGTGGAGTTTCCTCTCTGCTCTCTGCTGGTCCAATCTGAGGGCCGGCGGAGGTGGTTTCTGCTGCCTGGCTGCAGTCAGCGAAAGGACGTCCTGCCTGCTGCGGCTGAGCTGATGCGACTCCCACCTCCAGCTCGGGTTTCTCGTTGGTTTCCTCACCATCTGAACACGGCTCCCACTCATCCTGCTCGCTCTCTGTTGAGCCCTGCACGGCGATCTGGGGCACCAGTGTGAACCTCCTCACCACCGGCACTTCCAGCTCCACCTCCTCGCTGGTTTGGGGTCGGCTGAGAATCCAGGCCATCCTGTGCTGCTGCTGCTGACGTTGTGTTTGGGCTCCTGGAGTTGTGGTCGTCACTGTGACTGTGGTGTTGGTTTTCTCCTCCGGCTCGTCAAAGCTCACCTCCTGCACCGCCTCCTGTTTCTTAAAGGAGTCCCGCCGCTCTGACAGGTTGAGCTTTCGCATCACGACCAGCTGCTCCGACCGTTCGATCCCAGAGTCCCTCATCCTCTGGCTGCCGATGTATCCCCCTAGCCTGTTGTGATCGGCCCCAATGTAGGAGCCTCCACAGGCACCCTCTGCCTCCGAGTCACCCAGCAGGTCCCCCTCCCCGTAAAACGGCACTTCCAGTGTGTGCCTTCGGGGGGTGTACAACTTCTTATCAGTATGATACACCCCAGACAGCTTCTCGGCTGACTGTACCCTCTTCAGCAGAGGAGAGCGAGGTGGCTCAGCACTGCGCGGCCGGACAATGTGTCTGACGATGGTGGGTGGGGACAGGGTTTTCCCGTGGTAGGTGTGAAGGGTTTTGGCGAAGCCTGAGAGCGGAGAGGGAGAGCGCTGCGGAGAAAGAGGCTGGGTGGAGGATGAGGAGGAGTTGCAGGCCAGGGGCGAGGGGGGGATGTTGCTGGTCGACTTCCGGCGGCCCACCTTGGTGTAGCGCTGCGTGCTGAGTTTGGAGCCCAGGCCATGGAGAGAGCTGGGCCGGATGTGTGCGGCGGGGGAACTGGGCGAACTGGAGCAAGGAGATGTGCTCTGTGGGGAATTGTTTTCTGGGAAGCAAAGGAAAAACTGTTTTAAATATTGCATATCACAGGTTGCAGAAATCTCAGCCAGTTCTCTGAAAGATGCTCAAAATGGCACCATTAATAATACAACTGTAAAGCCTCTACTGACCCCTGGTTTTCAAATGTTAATGTCTACATCTAAAAAACATTCAATGTGGTCATTAATAATTCTGAAGCCACGCTGAGCTCACCAAAGGTCTGATGGTCGGGTGCGGGGCTCCGGCAGGGTGTGGAGGGGCCGGGGGAAAGGCTGTGTGTCGGGGAGCCTGGAAGACTCTCGCTGGAGGAGACTGAGTGGTGGAGACCTGAGGAGAAGCTGCGACTGCTGTGCATCACTGTGCTCTGCTTGGACAGCTTCTTCAAGATGCTTCGTCGCCTGGAGGAAAAAGAACAAGGGTCAAATATGTGAGTGTTGTTCAATGAGTCGAGCTATGGCACAGACAGGGAGTTTGGGGGTGTTTTGATGGCCGTGCAGTGTATTTAGGATATTGTGAATCTCTGTTACTATCAACATGCATCTTGAATCTACTAATTTGTATGTGCCAAATATAAAATTTGTGCCACACTAACAGTATCTAACACTAGAGGGAGACGGAGCACTGACTATTGCAGGTGAGTTTTTCTGACGATCTCACAAAGTAAACAAACAATGAGTAACACTGCAGCGCTGCAGGAACTGACAGAAAACCAAACCTCGGATGCTCACCTATCGTAATTATCCCTCCTCTTACTCTTCTTGCTGCGACGAGCCATCTTGCCTTTGTGTTTGGTCTTTCGAGCCGGGCCCACTTTGATCGACGTGTTCTCAAGTGCTATGGTCTGAAGCGCCACCTTGCTGCCACTCTGCACATTTCATAGGAAGCAAAGAATGATTCATATATGTTGGGGACAAAACAATGCAACTTTAACTCAATATCTCACTAAACAGCTGATAACCTGCCACAGCAGTCTGAGTGAGTTGATGTACCTTCAGTAGCAATTCCATCATCTCGGGGTGGACCAGGCCTTGTACAGATTCTCCGTTCATGTGGGTGATGAGGTCTCCAGTGCGGAGACCTGCCTGGTGAGCTGGGCTGCCCTCCTCCACACTCTGTTAAAACAGCAACACAGTGAGTGAGAGTTTCATTTGAGCATTACATAAGCAGTTATATCGCTCTTCTGGTGTAGTGTAATCAGAGCTTATTACTTGACACGGACACATGACAACACCAACAGCTAAGGACTGGTTAAAGCTGTGTGTCTTGTTAGTCTTGTGGGGAAACTCACCGACACCATGTGATGCACCGTGTAGACGTCGCTGTCGCCCATGTAGACCCGGATGGCCTGCAGGGTGAAGCCGTACTTCTTCCCTGAGGTGTGGATGACAATGGGAGGCCTCAGGCTGCCAAGGCCAATGGACAGGTCCCGGTTGGGGGAGGAGTCACGGGACGAGGGGTTGGAGGACAGGGAGCGTGGAGAGATGGGACTGGGCTGGAGGCAGCCAGGCGAGTCATCTGAAACAAACACGGGACCGCTCTCCTCTGAATATGTCCAGAGAACAATCAACAGCTCAGAAAGGGCCATTTATTAAAAAAAAAAAATGTTGTGCTACGAAGAAATTGTTAATTGAGCTATGAATATTTGTCTGTCCCAAAAGATGTTACTGCTTTTGTAAATATTCCTGACCACATAAATGAGGTATATTCACATACATGACTGGAGTTTCAGCTCAGTTACTTTCATTATTCTGTTCTAAATATAGGAATGTTTTACTTCCATGAAAACAAATATTAGATATTAGTAATCCATGTTTTAAGAAACCTGAAAATTAATATAAGAGTGACAACAGGTTCTAAATCTGCATCTAACTTTTTTGATTCCACTTGAATCACAGATTGTAGCAGTAAAGGTGTTATCTCTCTGTGTAGCACTTCACACCAGTGGCACGTTAATTCTGTCTTCTGCTTGACTTCGAGGTGTTGATGACAGCCTTCTGTACCTGTAGTGATGATGAGAGACAGGGCTGAAACGGAGGCTGACTTGGGAACCTTCCCCCCGCAGGGAAGCCTCTGTCTGTCCGGCGTCTCCAGCTGGTTACCGAAACGTCGAGGGCCGGCCGGGTCCTTGGGGGACGAGTGTTTGGCCCCGGTGCTGTTGCTGCGAATCCTGATTCTCCGAAGGTTTGACACAACCACCTCAGCTGCAGGAAGCATAGGTTACAACTTAAACGACATGAACGGATACATACAGAATAATCAGAAACATCATCAGTCAGGATTTACCTTCATCATCCGTGGAGAGGGCGAAGCGGGGCATCGTCTCCAGGCTGTGGGTGCTGCTCATCACCAGAGGGCTGGTGCTCCTCTCAGACTGGGAGGAGCTGGAGGAGGCCCGAGGGCGAAGGCTACAAACAGCCAAAGACCAGTTGGACAAGTAAATCAACTGGTATAAGAGTCCAACACACAACAACACACCAACACATTGTTTTAATTGCTCTCTGCTTTTACAAGAGACTTTGTAGAGGGCAGGTTAACTATTAATTTCATTAGTTCTTTCGGCGGCAACTCAACATATAAACTAGCAACAAAAGTGCTGAGCGAAAGAGAAATCGACAAAAAGCTATGATAGGAAAGTGGAATATGACACACAATATGACAAATCCTGCTTACCTGGCCATGCGTCCGGCATGTTTGCGCTCCACGCTGCCCTCTGCTTGGCTCGGCGAGGGACTGAGTCCTCCCATGTCCACCCGGTCCTCCTTGTCCTCACTGTGGCTACGGTCTGAGGAGAAGCTCAGGTTGGACGGTGTCGCCAGATGTTCTGTGCTGCTGTAAACCTTAAATGTTGAACAGGAAAGAGAGTGTGAAACTGAGAGCTGAGCTGAGTATTGGAGAGGTTCCAGATGATGTGACGCCCCATCTAGCAGCCATACTAGAAGCCCTCCACCCTTTGGTAAACATATGTCTTTGTTATCTCAACAACATTGGCCAGACATGAGTCATTTAAAAAATATCCCTAAAAATAATGTAACACATGTAGCCCGTACCTTGCTGAAGCGATGCGACCAGGAAGCAAATTGTCTGATTTCCAAGGAAGACTCTTCATCATTAGTTTCCTCATCCTCATCAGAAGCCAAATGATGGTAACGCTCTGAGCGAGCTGATAAACAGGAAGAGGAGAAGACACTCAAAATTTCAGAGAAGGTCACACAAAGAAAACTGATAATACAGAACCCTGTCTGCAAGGTTTCCATTTGTCAACTGTTTCAAATGTATACACCTTAAGAAAGGTCTTAAACAGCCACCACAAATGCTGTACTTTGCTGTCACACTATTTGAAATGCGGAGAAAAAAAAACACTCTTTAAGCCTGAAGTCGGCACTAATTAAAATTAGGAATTTCTTTACATCTCAACTGTAACCTACTGTCAAAGTAGCTGGTGTCGTCCTCCGCCTCCAGCTGAGGGATGAATTCGGCTTTCTGCCTCAAAAGTCCATTCCAGTCAAAACCCTGGAAGAAGGGGTGCTGTTTGACCTCTGAGGCTCCGCCTACAAGTTCACAGTTTCACAGCCAAAAAAAGTATAGTTCAGTAGAGTTCAATAAAAGTCAAGAGGAATAAAATGTAGCAATATAATTATGTTTAAGAGAAAGTTAGCCTTTTAATTTCCCTCTTGCTACAAAATCTTGTTGTTTAGAATCTGAGAATTTTTCACTATCAGCCTCTATCAAACACCAGCTTTTCTCATGTGTGAATCAGCAGTAAACTGAGCAGTACCAGTTCCTAGTCGGTCTAAAGGACTCTGTCTGAGCAAGCGGGTGATCAGGTCCTGGGCGTCAGCTGGCAAGGCATCGTCTCCTTCTGGCCAAATGATTTCATCTGCAAAAAACAGAACAAACATGATGCTCATGATCCCAAATAAAAGCATAAAGCAAAGATAACATAGCTTGAGAAAGTGTTCACAGCAGCAGTGTGAACACAGCAGAGCTTAATCTTTGCATAAATACAATCTGTGCTGACAAATTATTTCCATATCTTGGCCTTTGGCATATAACACAGCATTGTTTTCCGTGAAAGAAAAAGTGCTAAGTGTTTGTAAGCAAAGTTTTTAAGTTTGGCAACAGATGCAATGATAACAAGTTGTAAATTTATGCTTTTGAAACAACACTAGAAAATAATTCTTCTACTTCCTCTAATGATTTATCTCATGTTAGCACTCACCGCTGACAACTTGTCCAAAAAGCTCTTCAGGTGTGTCTCCAAAGAACGGAACACACCCGACCAGGAACTCATAGAGGATGATCCCCATCGCCCACCAGTCCACTGGCTTCCCATAGCCCTGCCTGAGGATCACCTCTGGGGCAATGTACTCTGGAGTGCCACACACCTGCACAAGCAGACCCACACAGGTGAGTTTTGTGGAATAGAATCGTCTGCTTCCACAATCACTCCTGTCGCTAATTAATGTTATCGCCTGACATGCAAAAAAAGATGTTTCTGAACAGTCTCACCTGCTTGTCAACAAACTCTCTTGTGTCTTTTTCCATGTGACCCTCGTACAGGTTGGTGGTCATGTTCATCAGGCCAATTTTAGACAGGCCAAAGTCCGTCAGCTTGATGTGGCCCATGGATGTAATCAACAAGCTGTTAGGTGAAAAAGTTAAAGAAATTTTTAAAAATCCATCAACTTATGCAGAAGTTTATTTTACTTTCACTTTCACCAAAGCCTGCAAGCAAATGCAAGTGCATGGAATGCAATATAAAAGGAGAACTGAACAAATAATAAAATCTGTTTGGTAATTTAATGATGTTTAACTAAATAGAATCCTAAATAAAAAAGCAAGAGTACTGGTTCACAGCTGGGTGAGACTCAGTACGTTTAGTGAAGACAGAGCTGTTCTCATGTAAAAACCTTTAACCCAAGTGAAGCTGCAGTTGGTTTGTGTTCTCACTTGTCAGGTTTGAGATCCCGATGCACGATACCATAGTTGTGAAGGTACTCCAGGGCCAGGACTGTTTCAGCAAAGTACATCCTTGTCATTTCCACAGGCAGTGGGCCCATGTTCTTGAGCAGGTTGGCACAATCTCCACCTAAATGAAACAGAAAATCATATGCATTGTATTCATTGTCATTTCTGTTGTGGGACTGACTTCTGATTATTTCTTATTTTTCAGTTCTACATTACCAATTACTGCAAGCTGCTTTAGATTAGATAGGGGCAAGTGTCTAAATCAGAAACATCCATGTAGACCATTTACTTTACCTTCCACGTACTCCATGACCATGCAGAGGTGTCGTCGTGTCTCAAACGAGCAGAACATAGAGACGACAAAGGGGTTCTCAGCAAAAGTTAGAATGTCTCGCTCCACAAAGGCCTGCTGGATCTGGTTCCTCAGGACCAGGTTCTGACGATTGATCTTTTTCATGGCAAACCGTTGGCGGGTCTCCTTGTGGCGGACCAGATACACGGCCCTGTCAAAAACCACATGAGCCGCATTAGACTTCTTCACACTGAACAGTAAAAAGACTTCAACAAAACTATTCTCAGAGGAAATACGGGCAAAGACAAGGGGTTGAAGTTTAAGACAATTTTTACCAGTTTTTTTTAACCGGCCATTTTTAGTTCTGAAATTCACCTCATTCAAATTCAACCACAACCCCTCAAGCCAAAGAGGATGAAACCTGAATGAAATTTCGTCACTCTTCTCTTTGAAATTGTTGCCTTTGTCACATTGGGTTAATGGAGATAACTTAAGCTCTCTGTGAGCCATTATCTGTCACAGGATAAGTAAACGTACTGCTGAGTAATTAGTTGAAAACCACATTGTCGATATACTTGGAGTTTGATCAAAAGAAGGAAATTAGTTTCTGACAAGATAATTATAATTATATATAATGATTTCATATAATGAATAAAGACCGCAGTGCAGTTAGACGTCAGTGATATATTTCCAGCAAGGCAACAAAAGGTGCCCTTTGACTTCTTTTGAATCTTTGGTTGAAAAGAATAAAAAAAAGTCTGCAACAAACCTTTTGGAAAACTGATAAACAATGGCAAGAAAAAGCAAAGAAAGCTGAATCAATGGCCCTTTCTTCTTACCCATAAGCTCCATTACTGATGAGTTTGATGGTTTCAAAGTCACTCTCGAGAGGTTTCCTTCGAGTTGGTGTCAGCGTCTGTGGGGCCTTATTCTATAGAGAGGAAGCAGAAACATGATGCTAGTGGCTGTTTATGTTAAAAATACAGAAACACAGTAGAAGCAATGCAATAGTCAGTAGGATTATTACTTCAACATTAATGTTCCAGGGCCTGCTCTGCAGTCTGCTACATGAAGTATATACTGTGGACCAACTTAAAAACTGAACACATGGTTTTCATGCTTTGTCTCTATATCTGAATTTGGGGCAATATAAAAAAAAACAAACACTTGACTTGAATTCAATATTTGTTATGATACCATCCTAATGAATGTTCTCTTTAATTTGTAGCCAGAGCAACTTTGAGATTTATTTTCACCTTCAACACATCTTGGCTTCCTGTAGCCCAAATGAGCTTGAAAAAAGCATGATTACAGTGGCTCTATTCTAAATTTTTAATCTTAAACAATATCCTCCTACAATATCAAATACTGTGTGCCCTTACAGGTCGTTTGTAATATATAAGTAAAGGTTTACCTCCACATTAGTATCTGGTTCCACTGTCACTGAAGGACTGGCTTCATATTGTTCGAGCTGTACCATGTCTACAAACAAAAGAGAAATATATATATATATAGAGAGAGAGAGAGAGAACGTTTAATGTTACTACAAAGAATCTTCAACTCTGTTACTCTTCTTTCACACATTGTTTGGGCCTATCAGTGACCTTGATGTGTGTTAGAGGGTTGTCACGTGTTGTAAATGTTATTTAGCTGTACAGAAACTGGTTCTACAAGATCATGTTTATGTAGCAGTCATTTCTGAAATTATTAAACTGGCTCAACTTGAATTTCAGGCAACTTTCTACTTTCTTTCCCCTGTCATTCATAGCTTTTCATATTTTTGTATGACTGCTCATACAAAGGATGTAAGTTAAATCCTATACCAATACAGAGTGGAATCAAAGGACGCAGGCACACCATATCAACAATAAAAGATGTGTCAAGCAGGTTTCAAACACATTTCTGTTATAGTTTCAGGCGTGCTCTGACACACATGTGAGGGTAACAAGGAGTGCAAGGCCTCACGTTCTGACAGAGTTTTACCTTCGAACGGGTCCCGTGTCAGACCCAGCTGGCTGATGATATACCGCGGGATGTCTGTCTTGATTCCCTGGCCGACTTTGGCATGACCCTCTGCCGCCTCAAGTAAGTGATAAAACTCTTCCGGGTCAAATTCCTGTGAACAGTGAACAGCAAAAGCAAGTGTTCAATCTGCATCACAGGTAAAAGTCAAAGGTAACTATGGTCTTAAAAAGGTTTGCAGCTTCTAAGAGTTCAGTCAATTCACCCATATCACAGAGAAAGATTTGACTGGTGGTATTAAGCCATGCAGATATTTTTGGTTTTATCTGTAGAGGTTTTGACATCTGAGCCTTTATCTACTGAAGGGGAAACAGAGTGAAAGTTCAGCAATACTGTCTTCTGTCTTCAAACCAGATCAAATCAGATTCACGTTCTCGTGACACACATCCGCTTTCTAAGAGGGAATAAAGGTCAAAATCTCATTTCAGTCCTACTTAAACTTGGACTGACTTCTACTCGCTGCAATGGAAGTAATCTTATTTTCAATTAGGAAGAGATTTTCTCCTGTTCGGCTTACCAGGCACTCCAGGAGGCGAGCAGGCCGAGAGATTATGATGAGGATCTTTCTGACCAGCTGGGTGATGACGGTTACCTCCTCACTTTCAGAGCGATCGTAGGCCTGGAAAACAAAACGGGAGCAGGGGCAACAAAAGGCATTTTTATTTATGCTGTACTCTTAACCAACAAGCAAAACCCATCAATAAAAATCAGAAAAAGACAGCGAATGTGAATGAGTGATGCTGAGAAAGTTAAACATCATAAAACTTATGAGCAAATACGGTGTTAAAGAATGTAAATGTTTGAATATCAGTCAGTGAAAGTACACAACAATACAATTCCTGTAAAGAAAGAAATATTTTTTGATATAAAAATAAAAGAGAAAACTGCTTCCATGAGATAAAAGATAGTATGTATGCATTTTGGCTAATTCTAATCATAAAAATGTTCTCTGATGTTTACACAACTTTCAAATACACTTCCTCAAGAAGAAATATCTGTAAATACACAAACAAAATACACAAAACCTTAGTTGTGTCACATGATAATTCATTAATGGGGGTGTCACTTCCTCTAGCAGAAGCACTGCTCAGTACTGCGACAGGAAATATAAATATACAAAAACAGTCTGTTCCAAGCAGATGGGTACAGCTTTAAGGGAAACATGAAAACAGACGCTGGCTGACAGAGTTGCGTCAGAGAAGACATCACTTTAAACCAAGAGGAATTATTAGAATAATCACTGGGTGGGTGAGTGGAGACTTAATGAGTCATCCGCGGCCTTTCTTGTAGACGGCTGGAGTGACAGTCTGTACTAGTGAAACAGCGGCCACATGCTATACTATTCATTTGTGTCCAAGTCGTACGTACAGTCAGGACCACGACAACATCGATACTACTCTCATCTGTTTGTTAAATATAAAACCGCAGCCAGCAGCCGGTTAGCTTAGCTTAGCATGAGAATAGAAACAAAATCTGTTTCACCTCTAAAATGTCAAATTATTCCATTAACTTTCTCCAGAGTTCCCAGTGTTTGGCAGAGCCACGATCTACAAGTGTAGGTGTGTGCGTGTTACCCTCTGGTCATGCCAGACCCATAATCCAATATGAATGTCACAATGTGGGAGTGCGAGAAAGACAGTCTTGTTACTAGACAGCCACAAGGCCAATTACTCGAACAACCGCGCATTATAGTCCTGAAAACACAGACTCCTCACATGCTCGCTAAGTGTTAAGTCAGTTGGGAGAATCTGGGTTAAGCGGTAAACCATGTGTTTAACACGTTTTATTGTTTCTGTGCTCCAATTCCCAGAGACCATCTATTTTGGATTTTCTCTTGATGAAGTCTCTGTAGGTGGCGCTCTTTAACATTTACTGTTCATGGCAACAAGATAAAGGTTCTTCTGCTGCCTCATCTGACTTAAAGGTCAAACAGTAGAGCTGTTGCACATTTGATTAAAGCACCTGAAGTAACAGGCATGTAGACAATGACGGGAGGTTGACGAATAAATAAAAGGCTTACGTACGTTGTTCTTCATTAATTTTGTTGCAAAGGCCAAGAGGTTTTTTTTAATGTCAAAATTAAAAAAAGAAATCTGAGAGCTACCAAATAGAGCCTAAAACAAAAATGTTACAAATAAAGGTGAGAAAGTATTACATACATCAAATCACAAATAAAGTGACGTACACAGACTTAAAAGAATTTTATCCTGAAACTTTTTAACAAAGTGACCTTGGCACACAAAGTGAGTCTTCGGATTAATGTGTGTGTGTGTGTGTGACAGCATTTGTTCCACTGTATGGGAACAGACTTATCAGTTCAGCTGGAGGTACAGCTGAAGTCGGCCATGCCTTCTGTCTGACAGCATGCAGAGGAGCTGGGGAAGAGGTTGCTATAGAAACTAACATTTTATCACAACACAGATAAGACCAGTGACAAAAAGTACCTCTCACCATCGCTGACAGTTTCCACAACCCGATCTAATGTGTGTGCCTTTGGCTATCAGACGTTTGTGGAGTGACGTGCCTGATTGCACATTTCACCCCAGCTCGATCGATCGCCTTTCATAACTTCATCACGCCCGAGTGTCCAGATGAAACGTTCACGTGTAATCGTTCATCAGACAGTGCTTACAGCTGTAGTTTACAATTCAGTTTATTTGCAATCTGGTTTTTTTTTTTGCAACCAACAAAGCCATTTTGACCCACGTGATTTCGCCACTGAAAATCAGCTGTTCCTCACCTCGTGAAGCAGCTTCTCCAGCTTCTCCTGCAGCTCAGCGAAGTAGCGGGAAGTAACCAGGCCTTTCTGGGACTTATCCAGACAGTCTCTGACCAGCTCGACTAACTGGTGCTGGATGAAGCCCAGCACCCCGTCAGCCAACGGGAGGGAGCTGTCTGGAGAGCAGTGGGTGATAATCTCTAGCAAGCGCTCCTCCATCTGGGCTGTGGCCTGCAGGGAGGACACACACACAAACACACAGTTAAGGCATTTAAAGGGACCAGTAATTATGATTTTTTTTACTCTCCGCAGCACCAAATGTCCATAATGTTTCTGTGGGTGGATTCATATGTTGTTGACCCAGTGATCACTCAGCCACCTGCTGAGGTTTGTGGCTTTCAGAGCTCAGTTTCAATCCTATCCTTTAAATAATAAAGCCACTATCTGAGTTTCAAGATACTCCACATTTCACAGTATGTCTTTCAGTTGGATTAACAATCAGCTTTTGTTTTGTTAAGGCGGGACAACATGTGTTCAACAAACTAGAGAAAGATTATCAAAGAGTGTCTTTGCTGCAGTGTTTTAGTGCATACCTTTGGAAATCGTTCTCTGTAGACATGGTTCATCATGACAATCTCATTATCAAAAGAGACACTCGATCGCCCAGGGCTGCAAAAACAGAACAACAGATTGGTATGTTTTAATTGATCAACAAATGCATTTCAATTTTTACAGATACGCAATCAAAAACAATTCCGCTCTGAGCCAATAAGCTCAGATGCGTGTGGTTATGTCATCGAGGCCATCAGTCGATTCAGCTCAGCCCATCCACACATGCACACATCAACTCTAAACTCACAGCTTGGGTTTGACGGAAAGAGGCTTTCTGAGGTCAGCATCTACACTTGTGCTTTTGATCTTAACCTGCCAAAAGCAATATTGTGTGCCAACATTTGATTTCAGTAGCTCTTAAGCTGGTAAAGCTACAATCAGAGTGGATTTCACTGTCAGGTTTTGATGTTTCTCTTTTAGAGGTTTGTACACCAACAGCAGAGGTTTCTTCTGGCCAACTGTGTGAGTAATCAACACGGCTCAATTAGTCATTTACTGCAACACCGCTTCAGTATTTAGGCCGTAAGACGGGTGTATTTTTTTTTTTTTTTTTTTTACAGAAAACAGTGCTTGATGAAGCTTCAAACAGAACAGATGGAGGGAAAACCTATCACATGCACACAGGCTCCCTAAGCCATTTTTTTTTGTCATGAAAGACGCCTCTGTTTGACTGGATGGCTGCTGCCCAACACACACTGCTGCAGCTCACCGATGTCTCTCTGCATCAGCCCCCCCCCACCCCCCTAAACCACCCCCACTCTCTACAGTTCAGCAGCTAGATCCCTGAGGCGCTCTGCTAGCTAGCATGCCCACGCACAGCACACCATGGTGCCAGAACACAGAGCACTCAGGCATCGCACAAACAGCGCAGAGCAGAGCCAACAGACAAAAGTCGTCAAAACCACACAGCTCTGCAGTCAGATCTCCACCTGCCTGCCGGCCAGCAGGCATGTGTAATCGATCCGAGGCGCTTGAGACGCCAAATGCTTGGGAGTCTGTCTTGGTCATACTGATGAACAGACATCTTGACATCTGACAGTCTACCAGTACATAATGACACCAACGGCCTCATCAACTGTGCAATACATGCAGTCGCCAGCCAAAGTTAATCTGAAATTTTTTCTGCACCAAAGAGGTAGCTAATCCTTTGGGAAGGATTACTGCTTTTAATCTGTATAACATAATAACTTTCATTAGTTTAATGACAGGCCAAGAAACAATATAAACAGATGTCTCGACTTGGTTCAGTCTGGACTGTAAAATAAGTGCGTTTGATGGAAATGTATGAGTGGTTAAGTGTAACCCATTAACACTTTTCCCATCTCAGTTGATGAGACTAGGAAACATGAACCAAGTGTTTGCACATTGCAAAATTGAGGTGACAACGTTCACCATTCATCATGGTTTATGATATGATGTCAGTTGCAGTCAATGTCTTTCTATATTACTTGCTACAAAGACAAACATCAGAAAGAAAAAGGGCCACCCTGCACTTAAGAACACCTGAGAAGATGAAATCATTTATATTCTTGATAGAAGCACTTTTTCCCTGAAATGGATATGTAGCATTGTAGATGAAACAAGAAAAGAAAAGTCTATTAGCCGACAAGAGTCATTCTACCTGAGGCTCCGAGACCGAGGTCGAATGACCGTTGAGGGCCGCCCCTCCTCGTCGGCCATGCTGTCTGTGCTGCGGAAGTGTTTGAAGAGGAAGTGCAGCTCATCTTGTGTCGGCTGGTAGGGAAGCTGGTGAAGTCGCTCCTGGGAGGACGAGGAGGACTGCAGACACAAAGAGAAAAAGAAAATTAGATCTGATTTTCCACATTCAACAGGTTAGAATATTAATATTCATCCACTGGTAATTAAGCCAAAACACAAGCCACATTTACCATCTCCTCAGTCAACCTGAGATAATTGTTTTGATAACAACAATGAAGGATAATCGCGGATAATGACTCAAGTGAAAAAGGACATGGAATAAAAACGGCACACTGCAATGTTTATACTGGGACTTTCTCTCTTGTGTAGTGAGTTTAATATGGTGCAGCTGCAAGGACCTAAAGTATGTCAACAGTAATATCTGGTGGACAATAGAACAGTTTTGGTAAAAGCGATTATTTGCATTAGTCAACTTTTCTCGACATAAAAGATGAATGTTCTCTATACTGTATTAAGAGAACATTCATTTACACAGTCCTAAAGACTGCAAGGGCCTTGAAAAGACAGAAAAAAAGTCAGAAAACATATTGCGATGTAAAACATGTTCAAAAGACTAACAGCCTCCCAAACTGAACTAATCCAGCCTTGGCGGCCATGGTGGATGATTAACAAGCCTGAGTTAAGCCAAAGACAGATCTAAAGGAGCTAAATGAAACATTATGTGTTTGTCAAACTCAAGATCACAGTTTCAGTAAACCTGCTACTTCCTTTCACAAAAGAGGATGTCGCTACTTGTTCGATATAGCACCTTTAAACCAGCATTTGGCTGTTTGAAATATATTCCACTCGCTTCAGATTTACTTTCTAGCTCATGACGACAGCAGCATAGTGCTCTGTGCTGACAAGAAGCCAACATAAGCCCGACCAACTGATCACACACCTGCGGAGGTACTTAAGTGAGGCATGCAGCTTCGGCTGGTGAATGAATTTAGAACAGCAGTCAAAGAGCGAAAAAAGAACTTAACACCTCTCCAGCCAATAATTAAAAGTACTTCCTAAAGTAATGGTGTAAACAATAATGACGCACACAGAGGCATCATTATTTACGCAAATACTCCAAGTTATGTTCCACTTATACTGAGGCACTGAGTAAACTCTTCTCAAGTTGAACAGGACACGGTGTACGTTGCTGGCAATCTGTTTAATTTCGCGGCCCATGTGTCCTGAACAGAAGAGGGCCAGAGGGACGGCATCTGTGAAGTCTCTTTCTGATGCCTCGGTATAAAAAGGCCAGTGGGGGCCACTGAAGAGCCCTATTGTGCACACTGACCTCTGGGCCTGTGCCTGGGTCTACCCAATAAACCTCCTTATAATAGCTGCACATGGCAGACTTTCACCACACATTCAGCACACTCCCACCCCCTCCCACTGCAAACTGCTCATTTGAATGACGTGTCTTTGCCATTTTGTAAACTAATACAATCACAGTTTTATTCGACAGCAAGATTTTTTTATATATAATACTCTCAAAAACCTCCTTATCTAAATACATATGACTCTGAGCACCTAACTTGTTACATTTCTTCTTTTTATGGCAAACACTTTATATCCTTTATACTTTGACAAGTCAACATAATTACAAAAGCTGATGTTAATTTTACAAAACAAGGTCTCAATAAATAGTGTCATACTGTATATGTGATGTTTTGTTGAAAAGCTGTCATAAAATGTCACTTAAAGTATTTGATCCAATAACTAAAACAGCGAGAGTACACACACACACACACACACACACACTTTATCTCCTCATTAACATGCACATACACAGACTGTGTGTGTTACTTCTAACACTGGGACTGGGAGAATGACTAATCCAAGCAGATGATGGAGGAAAACAATTAACGGTTTGTCATCTCGGGCTTGGCATTCGCAGGCATTAGCATGAATGTGCTATTTGGGCTGAGCGAGGTGTTAGAATTGCCTGGCTGTCATACATCAACCAGGGAGGCCGGTGCCGTGTTTTTGGATGACTTACCGAGACAGTGGAGCTCGGCGGGTTGGTTCCATAGCCAGACGAGGGGAGGGATGCCAGGGACCATCTCCGGCCCTCAGCTCTGCGAGAAACGGACACGCATGTTACATAATGCCTCAGCAGCATTGGCATTAGTTAGCATTTCATATGTGAAACTCCTTACATAACAGACGACGGAGGAGTCCTGTGACTACGAGAGCATGAAATTAAAGTCTTTTTTCCCCAAATCATATATAAGAGGGTTCTCTGTGTCCTCAATTGATTCACAGCAGCTCTTCCGTTTTTTTGCTATATGCAAATGAAGCTACACACCTTCACGTGACAGAACAAGTATGAAACACAGACTTTTAAAGCCAACAGACATAGTGCAAAAAAATTAAAAGAAGCTACCTGTCAGCGCGGGCCAGGTGACTGAGGCCACGACAGCAACAGGAAGAAAGAGAAAAGCAAAGAAAGTGGTTTCAGTGAGTTTTGGGAGTCATGCACAAGTGATCCTGTGACCCCTGGCATTCAGCTGAGGGATCAGTACTGACAATGTTGCCTCCCTTGCCAGTTTTCATTTGTCCGCATACAAGGAGTAGCAAGCAAACTAAATTAATTTGAGGATATACTTTACATAACAGAAACAAATCCTCACTTCGAAAGCGTGACCGGCGAAAAAGATCTCATCTCAAGTTCAGAGTTTGCAACAGCAAACGATATGAAACACTAACCGCAGCTGAAGTGGAAAGCAAAACAAAACTAAAGGTTATGTTATAATATTTGGCATGTTGTTTGCAAGCAGAGGAAACAATGAAGCTCCCAAAACTGAAACAAGCTCCAACAGCACCATAACAGTCAGAATTAATTATGTTTGCTGTGACAGACTGAACGAGCAACATCTGAAAGGGTGACGTTAAATAGACCAGGACGACTTCACGATGTTCTTTTAAAGACCGCTTCAATAAATCAGGGCTCCAATAAAGGCCTAAAAAGCTGTAACTGCAGCTCTAACAAGTATTTATGAACACTGATCTTGCTCTGATTATTTCTATGAGTTCAGTTCATGAGTCGATCATGAAGAGCCTCAGAAAACACTGACATATACAGTAAAATGATTCAAGAGCTTCAAGCATTAATGAACAGGGTCGCTGATTATCCAGCAAGGCTTTGAGTCTTTATTACTGCAGCACAACAGATGATGGATGTTGGAGGAAGTTTGTGACCGAAACATTGTATTTTTCTATAAACTTTGTGCTGACAGCACAGAATTAATTTCTTCCCGTAGCACAACAGGTGATTACGTGGTTGAATGCTTCCCTTTAGAATTCAGCCATAAGATAGGACTGTGAATGCCTCTTGTCTAAAAACAAAGAACTTGCTAAAAGGTTCAATGTGTATTCATAGATTACCTTTCATCTTGATAACACGCTCCCGTATGACATGCTTTACACTGATGCCAGCACTTATGTTCTCAGACTAGGTGTCATTTTTCTGTCTCCTTCCCATCGTATTTAAGGACAAAGCGCCTGAGATGCTCACAAGTTTTTTTTATCTTGCTGTTCTCAGGTATCTTCAAGGTGCCGCCTCCCTCGTAGGCTACACATGCCTGGAGCGAGACGAGCGTGTTGCCAGGGGAACTGGGTTGAATGATGTGTGAGTGGGCTTCGGGGGTACCCTCCACCTAACCGTGCTCGTCCCGCTGAGGAGGTGTCTGCTGGAAGGAGACCTGGCAGAGGTGCGAACGCTCCAGGCTGAGTCAGCCTCAGTCACCTCGCTGCTGTTTCTCTTCAGCTTCCAGACTGTCTGCCTCTGTCCCAGCACACACCGGATCTCACAGGAAACCCTCGCAGCGTGATCACGCATTAGATTGATCTCGTTTTTGAGTTTGTACAATTGTGTTTAATTCATTTGGGTTCATTAACTAACACTAGTTACTAACACTATCAAATTACAAACAAGAGCAAACAAGAGCCAAAGACTCCAATCAAAACTGACTGTAGTTCCTATAATTGCAAACCTCCAATGCGGAATTTTTGTCTCCCCTTTCTGGCAGCGAGAGTAATTACATGTTGTTGATGCGCCGATGACGCCACAGGCTTGGCTATGCTCCTAGCTGCTGTAGCCTACTGTGTCCCTCTCCAGCTCTGGTTAACCGATCTTTGCTGGTTTGACGTAAAACGCATCGCTCCCGGACACCAGACTTTAAAACTCCACTCTACTGTAAAACACTCTACCTGACGGTTATAGGCTTAATCAGCATTGTGTGAACTCATTTGGCGAAGGCTTGAATGTAACAGAGGTTTAACTAATCATGATGTACAGCCCAAATCTTTCTGGGAACCTTAACAGAATTTTATCGGCAAAATGCCAAAATTTTGTATAGTGTCCTCAACTTTTTAAACTAACTAGGTGCAGCTGTTGGTTGAAAACCATATTTATTATATTATTCAGTATTTTGTTCACACTCACACGTTAACACTTTATTTGACCTAATTTTCTAGATATTTGAGAATAATTTCTAAGAAGCACATTCAATTTACAAGAAAAATAAAAATTAATTATAGGGGAGCTAGAGACACTTATTAATTGATATACTTAAAAATAATTAATTCCATATAATAAATAATTTTAAAATAGATGTAGTGTAACCTATGGGTCTTTTTGTCAGATCAGCTGAACGTGCTAAATAGTGGAATCTGTCCACAAGCATACAATTCAACTTATGGAGGATAAAGTTTCCAGTAATATAAGAGTACTGCATGACTACTAACTTGCTCTTTTCTCTTTTCTTTTCTTAAAAGAAAATTCCAATTCACCCTATAGTTAGTAGCAAATTACATGTCTATCTCCAAGAAACTGTCTAAAAAATTCCTAGAAACTTACCAACCTGTAAAGTTGAAAAGTGTTACCAATTTTCTTGAGATGTGACAAAGTAAATATGTCACTCCAGGGAGAAAAGAATTTAAGAGAGCAGTGTCGACATACCTTCGGGCAAATGGAAAGTTGAGGCAGGCACTGGTCGACACATTTCGAGGGCTGTCTAGAGGGCTGCTGGCAGCTGAAGGAGGAAAGACAAAGTTACTACGCTGTTCACAACTATAATAATAAACCCATAAAAAAAGGAGAGAGAAGACCACATGGCTGCAGTTACACGTGGAAATGTTCCAAAAAGAATGACATCATGTCTACGCAGGAACCCTCAATCACTGGAAAACCCCAGCAGCATTAACCAGCACCTCAGAGAGGTCCAATGTATCATCTTGGTATTACTTCTCCAAACATTACAGCACCCATCTACGAACACTCTTAATTCAGGGGGGGAGCCTCATCCAGTTTGGCCTCACTACAGTCTGGAGGTCTGGGTACACTAGAGACTGCGGTTCATTTACATGCAAGTGGTTGAATACCAATAAGGACACAAGAGAGAGACCCAATTAGAGCCTGACTGTACTCACCGATTAGATAATCCTCGGCATGATTGAGTTCAAAAGGGAGCACGTCCACATACTGCTGGGATGAGGAGCTCTTGAGCAAAACTCTTTTCATAGAGTGCAGCTGCTTCGTGGCATTAAGGGGTGTACACTGTCTGAGCTATTGTTGAATGACGCCAACCATTTAAAGATTATTTGCCACTTAATTATTATAATAACCCTAATAACACGTCTGCACTTTCTTCAATCTGATATTAATTCTGAACATCTACAAGTCAAAACTGAACATTCCTTAGCAACATGAATCAGTGCAGATGGTTGGTCCAGATGTTGTGCAGAGGCTGAACCGGTGACGATGGTAGAGCACACTTTATTGTCAATACTCACACATATATAATCACATATCTAAACGGATAAATTCTGCAGGCTGATATTAGATTATTACAGATATATTGTATTGGTGTACATGTCGGCTGAGAAGAAATTGTAGTAAAGAAACAGAAGTGCCAGGCAGGTAATTTAGAAACAGTGTCTCCATTTCATACTTTGTCCACCAGGGAGCACAGACAAGGTGTAGAGTTTCCCATTAATTAAGTGGGCAGACTGCGGCTCGCCACGGTCTAATCTGTCCCGCCACAGTTACATAATGACCCAAAAATATTTTTACAGTTATAATAACACAACACACACACACTGGAACATTCCTGGCTGCATCCAAGACCCCAAGGCATTTTGAGGGCACAACACTGTTTGAGGTAAGTAATGCTAACTAACGTTACAGTATCCACTGCAGTCATTCACCAGTCTAAACACAATTTAGAATTATTGATACACAACAGCAAACAAATAACATCTAAGGGATCCATATCAAGATTCTTTGGTTATGTTATGTGCTTATGTATAAAAAAATTAGGCATTATATCATTAGTTCTCGGCAGATAAAGTGAAAAAGCGTTTGTGTTGTTGAATGATAAAATTAAATTGTTTAATTTCTTCATTCAATTTGATTTCACCTTTATTTTCAGCATTAACAATTATTTCTCATCTGCCTTATATTATCATTACATTCCATCTCTTTCTGTTCTTCCCTTAATTTCACTCTGCCACTTCCAATACTGACCAATCAACAGCACACAATTCTGCACTGAAATGACATTTAGACATCATTATTGCCAACTTCACACTGTGTATTCCATGCAATAATAGTCATAAATTATTGAGTGACAAACCCAGTGCGTCATAATAATGTAACAACAATGGCATCGATGACTACTGCAGGTCAGCTAAAGGTGTCTGAATATTCTGCAGTGTCAACCAAACACTGGCTAGGGTGCAGCTGTAGTTGAACAAGCTTAATCTTGTATGAGTGACTGTGTGGCAAGGTAAGGTGTCCTTCAACTTACAAGCATCAGCATTAGTAGAACGTGATAAACAGTGATGTGCTCATGTGCAACTTCATTAGATGCCATTAATCAACACAGCACAGTTTACATACTGCCAAATTCTATATTCAAATATCCATGAAAATGTGATCTCTAGGACTGCGTGCGTTCACATCAAGTCTAATTGAAGGCAACAATTTCCTCTCCAGTGTTTGCTTTAGTGAGAACAAAACCATTTGAACTTGGGAGTCATATTTAGCTTAATATCTCAATCTGGACATGCCGAAGAGCACAGGTGAGTCAATCCCGCTCAGTTTAAATTGTGAGAGCTGGAATCAGGAAACAATGCAATGGCCTGCGTTGGTCTATAAAGGTTTGTACAGGGCACAGTTGAAGTGCAAAACCAGAAAGTCAAGTTTAAAGGTTAATTAAACACCAAGACATGATACTGCAGTTAATACTTAAGCCAGCACCAATGTTTTTAGCAGCAGTGCTCCTGTTGGGACTCATGGGGATTTAAGGTGATCAAAAGTTTCTTTAGATCTTACCAGTGTGGAGAGAGAGCGGGGAAAGCGGCCGGGACAGCGTGGGTGATGGCGTCCCGACACCGAGGCTCTTCCTGTTGCTGCTGCGACAGCTGGAGCACAAAGACGCAAAGTCAAGAGGCCGTCAACCTCAACACACCATCACTCATCTGCATCTCTCATCACAGTATTTATGAAATGTTGCTGTGGTACTTTTTATATTGCAGTGACTGTCATGACCTGTGAGCCGGTTAAATCTGTTTTAGCCTAAGCTCCCTTGTAATTGTTGTATTTATGAGGTACATCTGGATTTGAAATAAGAAATATAACACTTAAGTAATTTGACACAGATTTATTTTACTTTGCAGCATTTTAAAGATGAAAACCATCTCCCATTTGTCACATGAGTGAACTATGCTTATTAAGTGTATTTACATCTTTCCATCAGACTTTTTTGTCATGTGGGTTGCGATGTTTCTGTTAAATTCATTATCACTGCCATACCAGTCCATGTGCATAATATTGCCTTATTTCTCATCATAATTTTTCATATACAAGTGTGTGTCTGTGAGCTTATTGAGCAGCAGCTTGAGGACACAAAAGACATTTTATCTTGCCTTCTAAAGTAGCAGATCAAGGTTATGACAGTTGACTAAACTTAACTTTTTTTAGTTAAGTCAAATAAAAATAAAATCAAGACTTTGGAAAAAAAAAAAGAAAAGTAACTGAAGCGATAAGCAATAAGATGAAACTCTTCTAACACATAACACACATGAATAAGCCTGAATAACACCAACACCTCTGTTGGTGTGCAAACAGGTAGGCTGGGTAAACTGGGAGTGGTGGAAAAAGGCGAGGATTTCTGTGTAATACTCTTTGCTATCCTCACTTAATCACATACTATTTAAAAATAATGCCAACATTTTCACACAACACTTTAGGTATTTTACTTCCACTTTAAAATTACTCTTAAGTGTTTATATGACTTCGGAAATTCATTATATTTTTTATTTAGTTGAAATTTTGTTTAGTTGCAATTAAAATTGTTTCTTAAAAGCCTGTTTTTTTGTTTGTTTGTTTGTTTAGGACTACTTATGGCTTTAAGTTAACAGACAGGATTATTGGGGATTATTAACAGACCTTTCTTCCTCACCGCTGCAGCACAGATGCAGTGTGGAGATGGGTCTTCAAAACAGTGCAAACACTTTCCCTTCACATGGACAGATTTTTCTGGTTTGAGCACATCAGTTAACAAGGGTGTGCACGGCGATCCTTAACTACACCGGTTTGACAAAGCAGGAACAGCTGAGTGGCACACTGTGTTGTCTTCTGTAAAGGTCACTAAGCGTCTTTTTTCTACTCAATTTCAGGGCTGCAGCCAACAATTATTTTCATCAATGAAAAGGTTTTTTGATCAAGCATTTAGTTTATAAAATGACAAAAAAAAAGAGAAAATGATGATTACTGAAATTGTTCATCAATTACCCAACTAGTTGTAATTATTTTTCTGTCAATTGACTACCTGATTAATCAACTAACCATTTCTGTATCGGAAGGTTTTAGGACAGTAGCTGACTGTGACTCTTGTAACTCTTGCCTGCATATCCATCACATACACGCATGACAAAATCTCTGGTGGACAATCATAAAACCAAAGTGACATTTATCATATTCACATTTTGAGCTACGTAGAGCAATGCATCTGTGTGACGGACGGGATGATGTCAACCGCAAGCAGAACTAAAGCTTCTGAAAACCTTTCAACACTTGCAGTTTTTGCAGCTACCGAAAATACAGACTTCATGGTCTGGCGCAGATGAGGCTTATGATACTTAGCTGGAAGAACTGAGATTTCTTTGTCTCTGCCCACTGAGATTTAACTCAACCGATGAGATTATTTCCGCCTTCAGAGCTGCTCTGCCTTAAGAAATGTTTATGTAACTACAACTCTAATCTGCAGGCAGATGCGTGACACACCAGCATGGCCGTGTCAGCTGAAGAGGGAAAACTGATGAGAGCCAAAATATAAAAGGAGGAAACCTCCTGTCAACAGACTTGAGGCTGAAGGGACTGTGTGCCCCAGCAGCAACAGGAGGCCCAGCTTGAGCCACAGATGTCTGACGTGTGTGTGTGTGTGCGTGTATGTGTGAGTGTGTGTGTGTGTGTGTGTGTGTGTGTGTGTGTGTGTGTGTGTATGTAAAGGGAGGGAGAGAGGAAGAGGCTAAATAATCCTCTGGCTCTGAAAAGAAGCAGCAAACTTTGACTAATAACATTCAACTGAGCAGATTTTACTGTGACACCAGGGTGAACAGTTCAATACTGCTGTCATGATCAATCAATCAATTAATCAATCAGTTATTAGACTGGCAAAAATGCAACTTTTTTCATAATAAATGAATAGTTCATGTAATTTTATAAGCTTGGTAGATAAGAATATTTGCTGTTTATCTGAATAAATAGAACATAAAGAATATCTGCTTTTTCTTATAGCCAGTAAATTGAATATCTTTGTGTGTTGGACTATTTGTTGAACAAAACAAGGACTCTACAGACCTTGGGCTCTGGGAAATTCTGATGGACATTTCATAGACTGCAAGATTATCTAGAAAACAATTATGCAAGATTAATCCATAAATTAATTATTGGTTGCAGCCTCAAAAACGCCCCCAGATTCTCAAATGTTTTCTTTCTCAAATTTCTGTTGTAAATGATTGTAAATTAAATATGCTGGGGTTTGGGGCTGTTGACTAAAGCTATCTGAAGACAGCACCTTGGGCTCTGGGAGATTTCTGAGATATTATAGACTACAAATCAAAAAGACAATAGACAGAACATAGCCATAGGCAGCATTGATCGGGGTCCAAGCAGACTGCGGACATTTGGTTGTTTGATTCTTACGTAACTGACAAGAAGCTTGTTGAAAACACATCACACTGTTGACTCGTAGGACTTGGACCATTGTAGCTTGTATTGTAATGTAAAGTGACTTACTGACTGCACCACTGAGGAGACATGATTCCCACACACCTTCATACAAAGAGAGGTGCGCAAAATGTACAAAACTGGGCTATTTTTTTTGACTATTTAAACTTAAAAGGCTGAAAAGGCAACAATCAAAATGTTGACTCTGAACTAAATCGCACATCATTCTGCTGGTTTCAGGTGAAGTTTGATAGAACATTTGGTGAAATAGAAAATATTGTGCATACAGTACTAGTTACAGTCAGACAGTGAACCTCCCTGCAGACTCATCGCATTACAGATATGAAAACCAGTTGAAATATGCCGTTTGATAGCATTTGAATGTAGATATAGATGTTAAATGATTTTGCATATGTTGACAAATGGAATGACAGATTTCTGAATCGGTCATAGGTTGCAGTGAGGCAAACTTTTGTCATGCATGGAAAAACTCAGCTCTTTCACCTTTTTGGAGTTTTGACCGCAACATGAAAATAATGAAAACGTGATGCTCGCCTTTGAGCCAATCACAACCAAACATTATAACATGTGGAACATTTTTCACTCAAATCAGTGTCATGTTGTTTTAGTGTGTATTGCTTGTGTGTGCTAAATCAATAATCAGTCCACCGTGAACATCACTACATTCAGCCTCCATCAGACAGCGAGCAGCTGCAGGTTTCATCTCCAGTCATCTGACAGTAAACAAACTATGACCTCCAGTCAGTAATTATCATCACACCAATGCAAACAGAGAAGAGCACATACAGACTTCTCTTCATGTAGACAGACCTATTTGTGTCTTTAACTTTCATAAGTCCATCTATTGTTTATTCAATGGGACATTATAGACCTGCCCATGCATCTAATTTCAACAAAGAAAACTGGTGTCTAATATTGGAGAATATTAATTTTAAAGCAAATGTATGTATGTAAATAAATATATGATCAAACTGCTTTCACTTGTTATTTTCTGATCCAAGCTGTGACCAACACTAACACGTTACACTGAAGCAAACAGGATTAATCGGCTTTGAGAGGAGCTAACTTAGCTGCAAGGACATTAAACGTGAGTCTATACGAAGACATCTACGTTTGATTCAATCGTATATTGGCAGCACTTGAACGCAACAAAATAAACCGTTGAACTAGCTTTGATGCTTCAACTCTTCATAACTACCTTTTCGAGCGCTTCAGCAACGATCCCGGAACAAAATGGGACTTGTTCTGGTTCGGCACGGCAGACCAGTGACCCGGGTCCGACATGCTGGACGCTTTTCTTCTGTTTCACGAGCTAAATGTCGGTTTTAGTGAGCGGACTCTGGGCTGGATGAGTGACCCGCTCCCCCCGCTGCTGCCGCCGCGGCTCTCCCCACCATCGTCTCCCCTCCTCGGCGGCTCCTTTTGTGTTCACGCCGAGTTTGGCTCCGGAGCTGCGGTTTACATCCTCCGGTCGCCTCTCTGTCCGCGGTCCTCGCCCTCAAACGTCGGCTCCATCGCGGTGTGTTTCGGGGTGAAACGGCGTTCAAACAGCGGCTGGACACTTTAGTTTGACCGCACAGACGCTGCGTGTGGATCCGTGTGAGCCAACACGAGTCTGCTGCTGCGTTCAGGTGCTGCTCGTAAACTCCGGCTCCCCACTGCTGCAACAAACTGCCAGCTTAACCATTTAGTCAAGTGTCAGAAAATAGTGAAGAAAAAAATGCCCACAACAATTTGCCCGAGGTGATAACTTCTGTTGCTTATGTTGCCTGATCAACAGTCAAAAACCCATTGATATTCAATTTCAATGCTATAAATCCAAAAAGCAAAAGCAGCACATTTGAAAAACCACAATGAAAGTTTGGCACATCTGCTTCATAAATAGCTTTTGATCAATTATCCTTGTCATTACAGTTGCTCATGTTAGTGCTGCCTTGCCCACAATGCAACATTTTATTTTGTTTTTAGTTTAGTGTTTGGGCTAAATGGACCCCAAAGAATTAGAGAACACTTATGAGATTTAGAAAAATGCAATGCGTGATGCATTACTTACAAAATCAAAATAGGATGTTTTTGTAATACGCAGTCTTTGGTTGTTGTGTAAACCTGCAGTGTAATAAGGTTCAGGACCACTGTCATTTTATTCCTATGTTTATTGGGACAATGCAGACTTATCCTCTGTTGTCCCCAGACAGTTGTTTAAAAGAAAGAAAAGAATATAGCAGTATTACTGTCATTCACATATGCAACATACATTATGACAAATATCATGCTAAGACACTTAATTTTCTGTCCTTGCATTAATCAGCTGATGCATTAATCAACTAATTTTAGTTTCAGCTTTACTCAAGTTATTTTGTGCATGTAAAGCAAGAAGGGGTTTTTTTCAGTTCGCTTTAACAGCAGCTAAAGACATTCAGAGACTTTGTTTCAGCTGTGATCGCACTGCAAAGTGGAGCAAACCAAAGAAATGAGGCTGCTAAAGACTGTAGGAGTGAAACTAAGCTGCACACCGCAGTAACTCCTACATCGCACAAAGTGCCACAAAACAACTGAAAGCTGAACTAGTTAACATCTCAACTATTTATAGGCTACATTTCTTGGACAATATAACACAGTTGAGTGGTGATGATCATAATTCTGCCTTGTCTTATCTGTGTTCTTCAGCAGATTCACAACAGAGGTTATTAGTACGGTTACCACATCTGCAAGGCGACAGTGGAAATACACATTAATCCGTCTGTTAGTTAAAGAGTTAATGTTAGCAATTGAATGAATAACTAAAAACTGGGATGCAATCCTAGGATGAATATGTAGTGTTGTGTAGGTTGTGTGAATTTCACTGATTGAAGTGAACTGAGATTTTGAGCTACTATTCACTTCTTTAAATGAAGTGGTTGCCAATTTTTCCATCAGCACATCAGTCTTGTTCAAATGGGATGTTGCCTGACTTTGAGACATTGCTCAAAGGATTTGTCATTATATTAATATTTTCGGACAAAGGGACGCTGAAGAATGATTTAAGAGCAATACATAAATGCAAGTTGTGGCGAATATAGAGCAATCTTTACTTATAGTACGACATTACCATTTGGCATTTTTCTAGTATGATGTAATGTTTGGTTGACTGCAGACTATTTAGTCAAAGTTAGTAATAGTCAGAACAATTCCTATAGAAACACTCTTCATGTTTACCTCTTTGGTCACTCATAGTGTAGTGAGTGATAATGTCCTACAGAACCTGAAAGCAGCGTAAGATGTTGTTGGGTTATACCATGTGGAGTCTGGTGGGGGGAGAATCCTGGTAAAACTTTTCACCAGTGGTATATTCCACTGCATATAGTACCACTAGTGTTTACCCTGTGTGAAGCCCCGGATGTGTGAGTGCAGGCATTTTCATTTCATTGTATATGAGAACAAAAACAACATGCAGTGTATATACTGTAGATGCAATTCTGAATCTGTGACAGCACACAAAATAAAAATAAATTGTTATTTTTTAAAAGTCATATTTATATATTTTTTTATTTGTTTTGATCATATTTTCACTATTGTTTGAGTGATGTAGATGGTCTCTTACTTTTGGAATTGGAGAGATACATTAAAAATGAGAAATACCTAAATTAAAAGTAGTATACATTATGTTTTCTATCTATGTGCAGATATATTTACAATGTGAGGAGAACTGTATGTGTGCTTTGTATGATGATGATTATTATCAGTTATCATAAGTTCACTGCATTTCCTTTTATAAACATTAACATGATTAAAAAAGGCCTCTGCTTTTCACATCTGGTTTGTTCTTTTTTCATTTTTTACTGATGCCATCAGTGATACTGTTTTGTTGAATGATCCCTTCGCTCTCTATTCTGTCCTCTGCCTTGCAACAGCCCTGGCTCTTTTTTTCAGTGTCTCTCCAAGAGAAATCTTGAGCAGTATGAATTCATTTTCTAGACCTCTGCTTATAACAAATTTACAGTTCCCTGATATCTTGTTATACCCCTCTTAAAAAAACAAATTATAATCCCATCCTGCATGAACAAATCTTTACTTTTCCTCACCCCAGTATGAGTTGGAGTCTCCTTGTCCTCAATCATTTCTAAATGTAGAAATTTCATTGTCACTTGTGATTCACTCCTACATTGGAAACATAATGCTCATTGTATCCCATACTCATGACTTGTGTTAATTTGATCTCATGTTGATTACTGTAAGTCCCTCTTGTAGTTCTCACACTGGCTCCCCATCAAATTTTGAAACCAGTTCAAAATTCTCCTCACAGATAATGGTAAATGAAATTAATATTCATCTAGAACAGCTGTACAGAAGTCATCAGATCACAGCTTATTGGTTACACCTCACTCAAAGCTTAAGCCTAAAGGTGACTGTACCTTTTTGGTCATGGCTGAAATCTTACTATTTAGGCATTCAACTAGTTTTTCCTTTTTGTATTTTGTCTGTATTTTAGATTTGTTTTTGCTGTATTTTCATTTTGCTTTAGTGCATTTCATTTCTTTTTTGAATTCAGACATCAAGTTTAATATATGTTGTGCTCTCCCTGTACACTTAATATGAATCACATTGTAGTTGTGACACATCTCTGCAACAATGCCATCAAGACAACCTTTAGATATTCAGTGTATCAGAATCAAAGGTTGATGAAGGGAAGCAATTTACTTGCATACAAATATAGAATCTGATGCAAGAGAATGAACATGTTTCTGGATGGTGAAACAAAACACGGGGGTCTCTGATGCAAAAAAAAAATGTGTATGCTGTGCAGAATGATGCCACCAAATGTGCACTCTGCCATCCTGTGGCACCACATCACTTAGACTGTGTGAAAACCACGTTGTGTTAAGGCATTAATGATTATCGCATCTGAGAGATTTTTGCATTCCCACTAACATTTGCTCATTTTTCTGCACAGAAAATAAGGTTTCATTACTGTACAGTGAGTGGTGTGACAGCCGAGCACGGCTCACACATCCAGAAACATGCTGCATGCAGCCGCCTCTGTTTGCACTGCTGCCTTCCTCCACAGCACCCAGCACCGTTACCAAGCAACCCACATAGACTCAGAGACAACTAATAAATGATCGGTCTTCACTGGTGAAACAGAAACACCTTCATACTCAAAAAAAACCCAACTCAGACCTATTGCATATTTCCATTTATACTTCACACTTTTTAATGAGGCTATATTGTAAAATGTGTAATTGGGAAAACCACTCAGCAGAAAACCAAGCTCAGCTGTTCATTTCACTGTTATTGTTGTTGTTGTTATTGAGGTTTTAAATTGGTGGCATAATGTGGGATGCTGTGTTAACACAAAACAGAACATTTGCAAATTCTTTCTGACATATATTCAATTAATAACAGTAACAAGACAATATATTGAATGTTTGATCTCATCAACTCATCATTGGTTTTGGAAATAGATGCTGATTCTGAATTTGATGGCAGCAACATGTTTCCAACAAGTTGGGACAGGAGCAACAAAAGACTGTGAAAGTTGTGGACTGATCCAAAAACACCTGTTTGGATCAGTCCACAGGTAAACAGGTTCATTGGTAACAGGTGATAGTATCATGATTGGGTATGAAAGGTTCATCCTGGAAAGGCTCGACTCGACTCTATATTATTACCTCAAGCCCATTTGCAAAGATATAAATCTTTAAAAATGGGTCAAGAATGCAAACATTGATTCATTTTTAAAGAATTTCCTACAACAGCTGAGTACTGTAAACAAGTGTAAATAGTTTGTCGGGGACTATTTTCAGCAGCGTATTAATACACATTTGGTGCTGTAGTGAGTATTTACATTATGTGGGACTGAATCAAAATAAACTATAGTGTCCATTTTCATTTAGGGACATATCATCCAGTGCAACAGTGTGGCTCATGTATGTGTTCTCAATAGTTTTTGGACAACAATGGAGTTCTAATACAGAGGAATTAACTTGTTAGATCAGCTAATTGTTGGTTTTGTGATATGATTTGTTGATGAGAGACTTTTTAAACATGTTCAGTCCATTGAGACCTTCTGCGTGTGACCTGTCTTACCTCCAGGGATGAAGGGTTTGTAAGGGGCTGCAGGGGCTGCATGGGCTGCATGGGCTCAGGAGGGTGGGGCTCTGGCAAGTGGGCGACAAACTGTAAAGCAAGACATGTTCGCATGGATTAGTGCGCTGACTCAGCACACCTGCATCCGTCATCTGTCAGCGGCAGAGCCCTGGTCGAGGGTAAGAGGGTCGATGCCTGCATCTCATGCTGCTGCCTCTCTGTTAGCATCGTTGGTCACAGGGTGGTCGGATGCAACACTGGGTGCATCTGACTAGCTGGTTTCTAACCTCTGGTGAGCTCTTACACCACAGGAAGTTGGCAGCGGAGTGACAACACACCAGAGGGGACGTTTCATCACCCAGCACTTGTTTACTGAGCGTCTAATGAAACCTTTAACAGTGTTGGGAGTGTCTGACATCTGGCAACGCACTGTATGTTATAATGGTGATATACGCTTGACCTGATATGAAATTTAACCAAGATCCCTAAGAACAATACACTTTACTTTTCCTGTGCGCCACACACACACAAAAAACCCTCAGACTGTACCTTTTAGAATAGATATCTCCTACCATTTCACATCTTCACCCACTATTTTTGCATCAAAACATGCACGCTCAGCCATCCTGAGGTCTGTATCTCCCCGATGCTGACCCAGCGCCAAAGGTGTTTTCTATTGATTTCCCTGCTCAGATGTAAGCTCTGCCTCGTGGGCTCCACAGTGCTGCTATTGTCTCAGTTCTGCAGAGGCTTTCTCAGCGCTAAACACAGCACCGGCTACCAAAGCACTAATGAACGTGTTGTCATAGTAATGCAGGGAGGATGGCAGGAAAAACAACTCCTTGCACAAAGACTCCTCGTTCTGTAGTGTCGGCTCTTAATTACACAACACATGCAACTCATTACGCTTTATTTTGTGTTGTTTTTTTTGTTCTCCTTCAGACCCCCGAACCAAAGCACTCAACAGTGCTCGAGTGAGTAATGGTCCATCATCTCCATTTTGACAGCACTTCATGGACACTCCTGCCCAGAGTGTAAACTGAGAAGAAAATCTCAGACTGACTCATTAGTGACATTCACACTTGCTCAGATGTTCTGGTCATTCGGGGAGACTCTGAAATTATGTTAAGTGGCAGCTACAACAAAGCAGGATTATAACAATAATGGCAGGCAAATTTAGAACTGTATTCATAAGTATCGGCTTATTCCAACATATTGTTGCACCTCACTTGCAGATTAAAATTGAAATTGTCACCTAACAAGGACTCTTTGTTCAAGCCAGGCATAATATCTTGCAAAAAGTTTTTCTAAAAAAAACTGCGTACCTGATCACTTGCAAAGCACAGTTCTTCACAAAAAAATAAATCTGATTATAAACTAATATTTGATGCCATTTTTCCAAACCTGTTTGTCATAGGTTTGTTTCAAGCAAACGTGTGTCTGGACTGATGCGCCCATCCACAGCCACCAGTGAAACCCTGAACCCCTCCCTGCTCGCCCAGTGTGAAACCTCCTCTGTATCTGTGCGCGGGAGCAGCTAAGTGGCTAAAAATGAAACAAAAACAGCGCATGCTTTGCTGAGATGATCCACGGAGGAGGCAGATGGATGGATCAGAGAATGGGCATGTGAGCAGGGAGCTCCTACGCCTTATGGATCTGCATCTAATGGGCAGCAGGTACTCCCCCCCTCCTCCTTCCCTCCCTATAAAAAAGCCTATATTCACTGTGGAGGAAGAGTGGGCGGATATAAGACTGCAGCCATGTCCTTTGATGGAGATGGGATTCACAGGTTAGCAATTATACTGAAATAAAATATCTGTTCTCCCAAAGACCGAAAGCCATTTATCTGCCTTGGTGCTGTGAGGGGGAGCATGTGATTCATGCAGGAATCATGGAACGAGGACTTCATGTGAGGGTTAAAAAAAAAAAAGGAGATAACGGAGCTGGGAAAAACACATCATGAGGACAGAATGAAAGTCTCTGAAAGTAAGAGAAACATTTACAGTAAAAGGTGTTGAAAGCGAGCAGTGTTGAGAAACTGAAAGTTGCACAGATATTTGAACCGCCTGAAACTTCCGACTAAATAACTCCTCCTCATCTTCACAACTTCCCTGTTGTTTCACTTGTTTGGTTTGACAAGTTTATCCAACACATGACTTGTGCAAACACTGTCACAGTTCAAGGTTGGGGAAGCTGCATTTCTCTCCAGTTAAATTAGTTTAAAGATTAATAGGCAGACAGGAAAACTGCCCATTTTGAGCCCATGTATTACTGATAATAGGTCTAGTTTTCACAAGAAACTGAGACACCTGTAACTCCTCCGATCTAAGTCTTCAAAATAGAGTCAACTGAAGCGTCATCACCTTGAGAAAAACAACATTATTTTCACATTTCCATCTGGCTGTTATAACAAAGTGTGTGTTGACCATGCATGAGCACACAAACATTACTATTACAACTTTAAAAAGGAGCAGTTTGACATGCCAGCCTGCAGCAGAGGATGAGAATAAAAGAGCAGAACTTACTCCAGAGTCAGAGAGGGGATCTTCAGTTTATCTCGCCTCGACTTCATTCTTGCTGAGCACCAGGCGGGGGCTTCACCTACCACAGCCGGGTCTCACAGCCGGGTTTCCAGCCACTCATCGCCGCGCTGAGGGGACAAAAAATTACCCGTTTTACAGAGGATCGTTTACCGGCGGCTTCAGCGCGATCCGGAGAGATTTTCCGACGGAAGAGAGACAACGAGAGGCAGACGCGTCTAAAAACGAGTGAAGCGCAGAGGAGGTTCAGCGCGTCTGTCTCCGAGGCGCACCGGAGAGCGACTGGCACAGAACCGGGGGAGAGACGGGTCACCGCCAGCCTCCATGTGACCGCAAGGGGGGAGGGAGGGGGGAGCAAGAGGGAGGGGGGTGCAATGAACAGAGGGAGGTTGGGTGAGGACGGAGGAAAAGTTGGTGTTGTTATGGTGGGATGTGTATTTCTTATGAAAAAGAAGTGTGTGCGCGCGTGTGTGTGTGTGTGTCGTGATGAGGCTGGGGAATACCTCCTCTGGAAACCGAGACAGCTGCCACCCAAGATGCGTTTCTCACTCTGCTCTCTGCTGTGTGTATGTGTGCGTGTGTGCACAAGCCTTCATTTTCTGACTGTGATGCAGGAAGCTATTAATTGCACGGGCTGAATTTCCCCAAGGATGCACTCTGTGTGTGTGTGTGTGTGTGTGTGTGTGTGTGTGCGCAGCCGCCGTGCATGTGTGTCTAAATCACATTTCTGAGCCTCCTCGGGTCCGTGCGTGCACGTGCGGACGTGAGGTTCTGACACGTTTCTGTAGCATGCTTGAAAGTAGACTATCCAAGCATGTGCAGGGGTGTGTTTATGTGTGTGAGTGTGTGTGCGTGAGAGAGAGAGTGGGTGCTGGTGGATGTGTGTTTGCAAGTGTATGCTTGAAAGTCAGGTTCTCCTGCTTATACTGCGTGTGTGTGTGTGTGTACGTGTGTGTGTGTGGTCACGTGGTCCCGTGTGTTTGTGGTTTACTGCCTTTAAATCAATAACTAATATTATTAGAGTAACTTTCACATCGAGGACCACTGTAGCCTTATTGCTGATTTGTCACTAGGGGGCAGCAGAAACAAGTTTTTTTGTTTGTTTGTTTACATGTATTTTATATTCTAAGTTTAGAAACTCAGACTTAAGCTCCATAAAGTCGAGAGGAGCTGCAGATTCAGGTGATGATTCTCTACAGGCTCATCACTACGAGTGACACCCTTCAATGTCATTTGATACATTATTATCAAAATATTGATTATAGCTTTGAGATTGTCAGATGCATACCAACCAATCAGCAAACATTTAAACAATAAAGTGACTCACTACCACTAATTTCTTCATGAGCTCGGTATTGCTCTTGCTCCCGGACATCATTAGCCAGCTCGGTTTTCCATTAACAAATTCATTGAGAGACAAAGGATACAAAAACAAAACAGGAACTGGGTGTGAAGGAACAGTGGGACTGGAAGGAAGAGACTCAGCACCAGTTAAAAGTCATTTTGGGGCTGACAGCTTCTTTGAATATCAAAAGAAAGTCCAGTGATCCAGTCCAGTCGCATGTTGAACGGCTTCAGTTGATGTATTGACAGTATAACCAACATAAAATGTGTCTCAAGCACGGTGTTTCTGGATCACAGGGAGAAAAATGAAAATTGTAGGATGTCTTTGCCTTTGTGTCTGAACCCACCTGTTGAACCTAATGAGCAGAAAAATAGCCTGCTGTGTGTGTGTGTGTGTCTCTGTGGTAGGCAGTGAGTGGCAGGTGGTGTGTATGTGTGTGTGTGTGTGTGTGTGTGTGTGTGTGTGTTGGAGGGTTCCCATTACCGACTGCTTGGTAATTGTTTTGTTAGAGCAGCATTTCATAGGAGAGTCAGTTTCTCAGTTACCATGGAGATAAGGGCTTTCCTGCTCTTCCCTTCCCATCAGCCTTTGCGCTTCCTCCCATCTCCGCTGTGTGAGATGAGGCTCAGCTAAACGCTGCTGCAACAAATGTCCCTCAGCAAATGGCAGCCAAGTCAGATTTTAGGTTTAATGTTCTTTAATCCACCTCCAGTGAGCTGGACTGCTTTTACCATTACATCATGTTATATTTTGGTTTCTCTGCTGAACCACACATGTAACAACAAGTGGTGTTACACTGCAGTAGAAACTGTAGAAAAAACACTAAATGATTACAAGTATTATATATATTACATATTTCTGATACAATATAAATAGCGTTGGAGCAATGTAGTAAAATTCAATAAGCCTGAAACATGATTCTGCAAAGACATGTTAAAGGTAAATACATCCTCAAATTCTGCTAAAATCCTCCCTCCCACTGTATTTCAAAAACAGAGAAGTTAGGGAGCAAAGACTGTAGGAGGGAAGCCCTCGTGTTTACATAATGTGTGATGCAGGAGGTCAGAGGACGGTGACTGACCGCCGCTCAGTGCAGCACAGACAGAGATGTCGAGCTGGTAGTCAGAGCAAACCCACCATGAGAAGCTCCTGTCAGAGTCTCTGTGTCTCTGCTGGAAAGACAGGAGGTCTGCTGGAGCTTTGAGAGCATTACTGTGTGGGTACCTGCGTTGAAGCTGAGCTAAAAAGCAAATTTTACACGCAATTTACCCTGCATGGTAGCATCCATATGCCCAGCAGGTAAAGTGGGATTTGGCAGGGAAGCAGGGAAAAATGACTCACCTCAAAATAACAACCTCAAAATACTGTGAGCTCCGGTGGACATGTTTTCTTCGTGGACAGACTGTGTGATCAGCTTCCCTACTTTTTTAAAAATATAAATTAATACAGGAAAGATTAATGGGATGATCCTATAGCATAATTGTAAATATGATCCAGTAACGTCTCACTTTGGTAATAACATTAGGACCCCAATATGGTGAGACTTTTGTATGTTGTTCAAGTCGCCAACATACAATAGTTCAATACAAATAATACGTTCAAATGTTTGATGTTTTATTTAAGGTTTTGATACCAAACATGATGTGGCTGAATTATAAAATCCAGAAGTGGCACTAAATGATGCTGGCTCTTATTACTGAGCTGAGCCAAATGACCTGACTTCCTAAAAGGAGCAAAAAGTTCCATCACAAATTAGAAATTACCTGCCACTTCAGAAAAAAGCAACTCCATTTACGCTCAGTCTCCTTCTGTAGCAAGCTAGACACTAACAATAAGTACTGCAACCCCAAGTTTTGACATCTACTATCTATCATGAACCCACTGAAGGGAAGGGATGATAAAGGAAACAAAAAATGAGCTTGCATGACATTATCATGTTTGAAGCTTCAGTCAGATTTACTGACTTGGTTGAAAGTGCTGGAAGGTCTTTCCAGATTGCTGCCATACAACTGATGCTTCCAGTTTGAAAAGCAGCCTCTTCACATCTGTAAATATCTCAGCTAAGCCAGATACACATACACACGCAGTAAACTGAAGATGCTTCCCTTGATGACATAATAATGACTCCAGCCTTCAACTCAGGCACTGAAAACACATAACTTGAGGCCTTGATTTATTCCTTCACTGACTCTATTACAAAACCTCTGAAACCTTATCTGTTGTTTATTTGCTACAAATCAACTGAATGCAGGAACTTCCACAGTTTAATTTACTCACAAGTTAATACGCTGAACAAAAATATAAACGCAACACTTTTGTTTTTGCTCCCATTTTGAGCTGAACTCAAAGATCTAAAACGTTTTCTATGTACATAAAAGGCCTATTTCTCTCAAATATTGTTCACAAATCTGCCTAAATCTGTTAGTGAGCACTTAATAATCCATCCACCTCACAGGTGTGGCACATCAAGATGTTGATTAGACAGCATGATTATTGCACATGTGTGCTTTAGGCTGACCACAATAAAAGGCCACTCTAAAATGTGCAGTTTTACTGTATTAGTGGGGTCAGAAAACCAGCCAGTATCTGGTGTGACCACCATTTGTCTCACACAGTGCAACACATCTCCTTCACATAGAGTTGATCAGGTTGTTGATTGTGGCCTGTGGAATGTTGTTCCACTCCTCTTCAATGGCTGTGCCAAGTTGCGGCTACTAAAAAGAAGTTGTATACTAAAAAGACAAGTAAATCTGATTGACAAGAGCTGTGACACTGTTGACAAAAAAAAAAAAAGTCCGTAAACCCCCCACCCCGGACCCCAATACAGTAAAACTGCATATTTTAGAGTGGCCTTCTATTGTGGCCAGCCTAAAGCACACATGTGCAAAAATCATGCTGTCTAATCAGCATCTTGATCTGCCACACCTGTGAGGTGGATGGATTGTCTCGGCAAAGGAGACGTGCTCACTAACACAGATTTAGGCAGATTTGTGAACAATATTTGAGAGAAATAGGCCTTTTGTGTACATAGAAAAACTCTTAGTTCAGCTCTTAAAAAAATGGGAGCAAAAACAAAAGTGTTGCGTTTCTATTTTTGTTCAGTGTATATCAGTGGATGCTGCATCAGAAAACAAAGGTAAGATTAACACCTGATAAAAAGGACTTGCAAACACACACACACACTCCATGTAACAACAACAAAAACAATAATAATAGAAACAGGTTGTAATAGAAAACAGAGGTGACAACAGCACATAATGAGTCAGATCAATCTCAGCGCTGAAGAATGCACACAGAGGGATATAACGCTTTACATACATGTATGTGTATATATGAAATACATTGATGGTTGTTTTTCTACTACATTTATTGAAAACAACAAATATTGTGTATGCATTGAAAAACATTTATGTGGAGAGAGTCAAGTACTGTATGTGAAAAAAAATAAGAATCGATTAGATAGAAACTATACAAGAGCAATTAAACTCAAACTCAGCTGCACAAAGGAAAATATTTCAATAAGACGTGATGCACGAAATGAGGAAATAAGGAAGGAAGTAAGTGGCAATAAGTGTGAGCATGTGTGTTTGCATGAAAAAAAAAAGGAAGGTGTGTCTGATAAAGCATTGCAAGTGATTTGCATCACACGAGTCAGTCCACAAGATGGCATAGAAATACAACAACAGCAGAATAGTCTTATTGGTATCTGAAACTCGAGTATGAGGTATCTCTTGTCAGAAATGTAAAGCCCAAATTAAATATGATGTGAGCAGAGAGAAGCTGCTCTTTTTGCTCACAGGCACTCTGACTGGACATGGTGGCCCCTAATGAACACGTGTTGATGGATGGAGAAATCTAATCTGTAACAAAACCCTGGTCAACTACAGTCATTATAAGACAAATGTTGATACCTTCATAGTAACTTCCTGATAATACAGCTTGTACAGCAAGTTTGATACTGCTTTGTGTGAGATATTGAAGGTGTGCAGACTCTTAAACTGAGTTTTCAGATGGGTCTGACCTGATGTTATATCCCTCAAAATAATCTCGAGGAGAATAAAACATCGACAAACTGGTAAGAAACAGATTCACTGAATGAGTTAGCAAATGAAGAAGCATGTGGTGATTCTTTATAATGTGACTAATTGGGGGAACAAAACGTTAGTGCCAAAGAAAAGAAGACAAATAAATAATACTACAATAATCACAATGTGGGAATCCATCACTAAACTAGACAGACAGACAGATTAACTCTGTTAAGTCAAACAGGCACAATATAACTTCAAAGTGACAAGAAGCTCCCACAAGCATTAGTTCTTCTACAGTATGGGCATCTGGATTTTATTTTAGGTGATGCACAGAGGGCTGCATATGAAGAGATCACTGCCTGCCAATGCCGCAGTCCACTGGCAAAAAACTGCTTTTATTGTGAAGAAGCAACAGGAAATGCCATCTTTTTTATATTTGCAAGTTAGAAATGGTCAAGTGTTGCAGTCACAGTCAACTGGTTAGATAAAGATCTGCAGGCATCAGATGCTTTCTGCACCTCAAACTTATCATGTAAGAATCTCAGATGATAACTCAGCTGTATGGAACGTTTGCACAAGAGACTGAACAACAATGAGTCTAAAAAAGAAGAGTATTTCCTTTTCCTCGTGTCTTCCATTCCTCATTTCTGGTTAAGTAAGTCAACTACAGGAACGACAGACGGTACATTACATCACCTAAAAGCTTGTGCTTCGTCTGTTCAGTACAGTCACGCTGAGTTTGCAGTGGTCCTACTGTGAGAGCAGGAGCTGCAAGGAAATGAAACCCAACCTCCAACCACCAAAATCCCCCCCTTGATACATGCCTGTAGTGTTTTGTCTTAAAGTCATCAAGTTGTGACTTCAAAACCTCCAACTTTCTCTGCTGTGGTTAAAGCGTTGTCTGCGTGTGAGTATGTGTGGCAGATTTTTCCTCAAATATTCATTAGCACAGCGCAAACAGCAGGTAATATTAAGAGTCTAATTGTTGGGCTAATCATTTTTTGCTTTCTTAAAAATGAAAAAATCTGATTGTAAAATATACAGTTTCATCAAAAAGAACAAAAATCTATACTCATAAAAACGAAAACATAAGGTCACGTGCACTGTACCTACCGTGGCTGCAATGGCAGAAATTTAATAATCAAATATTGAAAAACTGGAAGTGAAAACACAAAACCTCCCAAACAAAACCAAGACTATTTGCATATCTAAGTATAGGTGGAAAAATATGGGTTTTTTTTTTTCAGTAATTCATGTGAAGCAAACCTCCAAGAAAAAACAAGGTAGAGTCATTGACTGTGTAAGTAAAGTATTAGCTAAAGCATACTTGATAGGATAAGATAAGATGTTCCTTTATTAGTCCCACAACGGGAACATTTCCAGTGCACAGCAGCAAAGAGGATACCAGAATAGAAAGGAGCATCAGTAAAGTAGCAACGAACAAATAGTAAGAAGAAGAAGTAAGAATTTAAACAAGGCTAAAAAAGTATTAACAAGAGAAATGGGAACAATACCTTCACTATAGAGAGAGCGGTTGAATTTAAGATGAGATGATGAAATATTGCACTGTGTAATGACATAAGAAAAGCACCTGAGAAGGTAACACGTATTAAACTCGTGCTTCACTCACTTGGGTTCTTCCTGAATTTACACACATCATGTGAGTGACAACCTCCTCAGCTGAGTTCCTCACAGTCTGCACCACATGTCCATGAACCTCTTTGAAGTCTTCCGTTACAGGAGGCGCTTGTGATACCTTAGGTAGAAACAAAATCGGTGTTGGTACGAGTTCCTGTCTACAGTTTCCTCTCAGACGCACGAGCTGCTGCTTGTGTAGAGATATCAAACCGGAGAATACGAAACACCAAGGCAGCTCATAGAAATCAGTAAGATCCAAAAACTCAAGGGCCACCTCGCCAGGCCTGCAACACAGCTCTTCTATCATGGTTGAAAACGTCGTCACTAAGCCTCTCGGAGTAGTTTTGATTGTTGTGGCTCACATGGTATTCAACGGTAAGCCGTCTTCTTTTGATTATGTGTTACACTCTGACGTGTGAGGTTTTGTGGAGTTTCACCTGCTGGAGATGAATTTTTTACAGCTTTCTTTTACTTTATTTTTGTTCTGTTCTGCTCTAATAACGTATGTTATTATGCCACTAATGACACCTCAGTTTCCCCACTGCAATTAAAGAATTAAGTGTATGGAAAGGTACTGAGGAGTTCCACACAGTCACAGTTTCCTCCCACAGTAGCTGTGTGTCTGAGGTGATGCGTTCCCAGTTTGACTTTGATGTCTGTTGCTGTTTTTCCACTGCAAAAGGAATTTAAAATGGGCGCAATGTGCTGAATAAATGCCAGTGCGCTGATTTGTAGTCATAAAACTATAGATGCTCGTGTGTGAGATAATAAGAGCGTGGCATTGAGGCAACTTTGTAATTGTATGTAACATTTTATAAAATATTGAGATTAAAGTTGACTGAGAAACTGCAAGTGAAATCAGGTCATACATATGAACTGACTTTTTTAAACGCGGTGCAAAAAATCATGTCTTTCAATCTTCCTTTTTAAGTAAAACTAACTCTGGCTCATAATAGGTCTGCTATAATGACAGACAGGATACATGCTTAGTGAGAGTAAGCAACCGCTGTGATATAAAGGAAACATCCTCAATGTTTTGCATTCAGTTAGGACTTTGTTTCCAGACATACACGTTTTTCCAAGCGTTGGGGAGGGGAGGCCCACAATCTAACACTTTGAAAACCCCTGATCTACATAATACCTAAAAATGCAGATACTGCACTTTGCTTTTATATTCTTCACTGGATACAAGAGAAAAATCACATAAGAAAATGTATTGTGTCAGTTTTCTAGTCCATTTTGATTAGTTTGTAACAGAAAATAAACTAATTTAATTATTGACGCTTCATGTCATAGGACTTAAATGTATTTCTGTTCAGCTACAGTCGGTGTCTGTACATCTGATTGTGATTCTATTCATACTGAAATACATAAAATACATTATTTATATTTATTATATTCATTATTTTTGTTAAATGTAACATGTCATTTAAGGTAATTTAAGTCACATTAATCCTACTAAGGTCACTGACACTGCGAAGCCAATGTTAGTGATGCTGATGTAAGAAGATATTCATGAAAATGGAATGGTTTTCGCCTACAGATAATAGCTTGAAACCAATAATTTAGTTTTAGCCTCAGCTTTTACAGCCACTGCGTCCTCTTCCTCACACACACTTCTTGTTTTGTCTCCATACAGTCCTCGGCCAGGCGGAGGTCATTGGGATCCTCGGCACCGACGTCATCCTTCAATTCACATTTAACGTCAGCTTCACAGAAAAAAGTCATTTTGGAGGTTATAGGGCCAAAGGGTTTACAGACCAGAAAAAGATCGCTGAGTATAAGCTGCCTGACAAAAAAACTGGCATTTTTGACATTTATCCTCATAATAATTCTGTAGTTTGGCAGATTACAAATCTGAAACTAAATGACAGTGCAAATTACTGGGCCACTTTGTTTGACCAATCACCCGCCCTAAAAAGTAATGAGGTGCAGCTGATTGTCCGAGAGGAGAACAGAAGCACCACAGGTACGCTATGATCACAGGCTACACTTCAAGAAATGACACAGACACAGATCAATATTAATATAATAGAGAGATCAATATAAACTATTGATCTCTCTATTAGCTACATTTAGATGATTTATTCAGTTCATTTTTCAACAGATCAACAACCATGTAACCCTCTCATTTACTGTGGTTCACATCACCCACCGCCTTCACTTCCTATGTAATTAGAGAGAGTAGGCTCTGTTTGTTTGTTTGTTTTTGTTTGTCTCATTTTCACAGTAAATATTTACCAGACCTATAATCAGACCATGCCAATATCTTTTAAAGGATGAGGGTGGTAGTATTCTATATTTTTCCCATTGTCAACAAATCCAACAAAAAGACCAGAACCATCATTTCCTCTATGTATAAAAGCTGATAATTATTTGTCTGTTGCATAAAGCTTGATTGTTTTACTGACATGTCTCCATTCTGATGAACATGTGCTCTATGTACATAATCCTCTATCGTGGTATATGTAATATTATATTACAATATTGATATTTATCATGACATGGAAGCGGCCTGCACTGGTGCTTTTCTACCTTAGTAGGACAAAATTATATTGCAACTCCTTCACGCACACATCTATCTGATGGTGACAGGGCCGGCTTGCAAGGACATGAGCTGGAGATCAAACCAGCAAAACCCGGTCTACCTCCTGCAGTAGACTCTGCCAAAAACAACCAGATATGTTAAAAGGAGAGATATTGCGTAGAGATTTCTCTCCATTTACAGCAAAAATTGTATATTGGCTCATATCATATTGCACAACCCCAGTGGTAACAGTTTAGTTTAAATGTGGTGTTGTGCACTTTTATTTGCTACTTAGCACTAAATACAATTACAGCTCAGGTTGATAGGAATGTCATTAATTTATGTCAAAGTTTATGACATTTTACTCAAAACCACAATTGTCAACCTCATGGTGGAGCGACAGGAGAAAACAGTAGGATTCATCCTCTTGGCAGCGTGGATGTCTGAGTCTAATTTTATGGCAATATATCCAATAGTTGTTGAGATATTTCTGGACTGACCTTCCAACAGACTGATATCGACATCGACACAGGCTGCTGTTAGCAAATACTGTGGTACCCAGATCATTTATGAAATAACTGTGCTTTTTCAATATATTTTTGCAACCATTTTAAAATATTTACACTTTCAAGTGGAAGAAATAGGCTTCCAAAGGGAAGTTGGAAAATAATGAGAGATTAACTAACAGGTTGTTTTTGTCTTTTCACGAAAATTGTTGACAATAAGAAAAATTGTACAAGAAAAATGTAGTCAAACATTACAGTTTCCATTGAGATGTACAGCAATTCAGTACCTTTTGAGCCATTATTGCCGTGGCACTACTGAGTGTATATTTTATCATTTCCTTTTAACTCCTACAGTTCCTCCCATGCAGAGTACCACCCCAGTGACTGAAGACAGAGAAAGTTCTTCTTACATCATTGCTGTCCTTGTGGTTTCACCTGTCGTGCTGTTGGCTGCAGTACTTCCATGTCTGATTTGGTGTCTATTGAGACCCAAAGGTGGGAAAACAAAAATACTCTTCTTGTCTATATTTGTTTCACTTGTCTGCCATAAATGATCATTCAGGATTCTTAGTTAACTGTAAGACAGCTAAAATATAAATTTAAGCTTATTCCCATGCTGCACTCAGCTGAATTTTTGAAATCTGTAATATAATGTTAATGTTTGACCTGATACACCGGGGAAGTGATCACTGGGATTCATTTAAACTCAGAGCCCAGTAGATGATCTGTTTTGGGCTATAGTCAGTACTTTATACATTTTTCAAGCAAACAAAGTGAAGGTGAGAGGAATAATTGTTATTCTGTGGAAAATTTGTGCAATTGTGTGGTTAGATGCTCAAAAATGCAAACACAATTGCAGTTTCACATCCTTTTGATACATGTGATGATTCATAGCTTTTGAAAAGATGTCCTCCTTCAAGGCGTGTAAATGTATGTGCGCGTACTATCACAGAGGGGTGGGTGGAAAAAAAAAAAAAAAAAAAAAAACACTTTCAATATTTGTTCATTATTACCAGCGTGCTTTCACTTCAGAGACAAACCCCTCTGGCCTACTTTGAGTAGGAACATCGCTACGATCGCTACATCGAACATCTTTGAAATATTTTGACATCCCCTGTGACCTCAGGAACCACACTCGATGATTTCCCGTACATGCATACAAATGCGGGTGTTTGCTGACTGTACGCTCTTGTATCGTGTCATGCTAATCTGGTCCAAGCATCGTCCACAGATAACGCTGCAAAAATAGAGCAGATGGTGGAGTTGAACTCCTCTGAATCTTCTTTAGGTTATTAGAACTGGCAGATCTTAAATGATAAAGTTTGCAATAGTAGTACAGATTAAAACATCAAGTCAAAGAAAATCAATGAAGTTAGACCTGATCAAACTATAACAGAATGAACAGGTTTTACATAATAAGAACTCATTTTGATCACATTAAAAAACAGGCTTTATTGAATAATGTTAAATATACCACACAAACATGTTTGCTGTTTATCGTTAAGCATTTGCACAGTTATGGCCCTTCAACCTGAGCACTGATTAATGTTTCAATCAATATGCTTACTGGTATGAGCATTTTTTTAAAAACATATAATAAATATATTGGTTAAAGAAAGCAGAGCACCAAGTTTAAAAGGGACAAAGAGGTACAATGGAAAAAAAAATAAGTCATTAATTAAAGTGAAAATGAAATAAGAAGTCACAAGTCACAAATATGGAACAAAACACAGCTCACGATACATTAGTTATTTTCAACTTCTCCTTTCAACGTCTCTTCAATGTCACCAGTTTTAGTGAATTCCAAGCTAAGAAGCTTTCTTCCATAAGCAGTGATATAAAGTACCATGATGAATATTGGTCAGGAATATTAGGATCAAATTGATTAAACCTCACAGGGGTGATGTACCCTATCATTATCCAATTATATGGCATTAATCTCAGTCGAGCATTTATGGTTTGTGTTCATGCCTTTGAAGATATTATTGATGAGATGTCTTGTATCCACTCTTGTCTCTTATTTTAAAATTACATTATATAACTGAGTGACCTGCACTTGACTGAAACCATTTTTTGTCTTTGAAAATATCTCCAGTGAAAATACGCCTGGTGTCATCTGTCCAGATGTCTGCTCTGTATTTTTTGCAAAGTAAATATCTGTATGCTCCCCCACGAATTTTAAGAAATCCAAATCCTGTAGCCATTTAGGGTTTACATGCCAACTAGAGGAACCCTTTGTATCATTGTGAAATAGTAAATTAGAGGAATGATCTGGCAGGTATCAGTATTTTTGCCAATAGTTAGATAAGAAGATTCTGAGAGTCCTGGTCATGTCCAGAGTTAAAAAAAAAAAAAAAAAAAAAATCTGCCAGTATCTCAAAAAGTCACTAATAAGCAATTTGTATCTTGTTTGTTTAATTTGTACAAAAGCTGAAATATAAAAACAATAATTTGTGATTTTATGGAAAGTTATGTGCTCAGACCAGTTGTGTGCTGGACAAACTACAGTTTATCTGTTGGCCCAGTGCTTCTGTGCTACGTTTCCAGCCACTGCATATCACAGGTTGCCAGATATGGTCGCTGAGAAAAGATCTTTATACATGCATGATGATACCGAACCTGGCCTTCCACCTCAGTTCTCAGACCTTAAAACAAAGCAAAGACATTGATCAGCGGTAAATTCAAAGATGATTTGCCGACTGACTCAATATTTCACCTGTTTTTCTTTTCTTACAGACAAACAACAACGACAACAACCACCACCACAACAAAGCTCTAGTCCCACAGTTCAAGTAAGAACACGCTCATCTATTCCCGTCTTTACAGATGTGAAGTAAATATGTAAAACACCTACAGTAATTCTTCAGTTTGACTCTGATCATCTTTGCAGGAAACAGTTGAGACGTCCAAGAACGTGCCCGCGTCCTCGCTGGTCTACAGCGTCCTGGACTTTCCCAAGAGGCCTCCTGCAGCTGTGGAGCTTAATCCAAGCGACACAGAGTACGCTGCTGTCTCCCAGAAAAGAACAGTGTGATGTATAGCTGAATGTAAAGCAGCTGGTCTGCTAAGTTTGAGCAAAGGTATGCAATATCACTCATAAAATGAAAACATATATATTCTAAATACTTTTTATGAAACAATAATAAATCCTCCCAGCCTGTAGGCTCCATGCAATAACAAGCCAAAGGAGGGGGATGAGTCACTGTTCTGCATGGGCGTGAGGTGTCACTTTGTTCTTGGTGGTCTCCAGAATGAAATGTTGAGACAGTAGCTGTGGCAAACCACAAACCAAGCTTGACTTACTTTGGTTGTTGTTTGCTCTTCATTTTTTTCAGGATCATCTGGCCCCCTCAACCCTTTGAGATTATGTATTTTTGTTATTATTAACAAAGGCCATAAAAAGACCAAAACCAACAACGAATTGAGCCACACTGTTGCACTGGGGGACATTTGAGTCCCACCTTCACCATCCTGCTGATGTAAATGCGTATAAAAGCTCCACACAAAATAGTCCCCCATAAGTGCACTATTTATTCCTGTTTGAGCAACATTGACTAAAAACTACAGCACCCAGCTGTTTCAGTAAGTTACTGAGTCTTTTTAATATATATTTCAAAAAAGAATTAATACTTTTGAGCAATTTTTGTCTTGGACTTGAGCGCCACAGACAGAGTGGGGAAGTCAGAAAGTATTGAGAAACGAACTCACACATGGACGGTTTTGGTCTTTTCATGGGATTTGTTGATGATAACACAAATATAGAATAAGGCCTGCCACATTCTTTAAACCACAGTAAAGTACATGTGGCTAATATTTCTGAGGGTGAGGAGGGATGACGGATGACTAATAAGATATTACAATATTTATTTAAGCAGTCAGACACCATTAGACTTTGAGCTCACTGACATTTATTAGCAAAATGATATTCTGTCTGTCAGCCTCTGTCTGGTTCAACTCTTCTTTCCGGATTAAATTTAGACCTCAGTGGAGAACTTGTGACATCTATGGCTTGTGATGTCTTTGCACGCTCCCTTTTGAGTTTCAGGTTTAGTCATTTTTTCTGTTAGTGTTTTTTTTAATCATTTCGTTTATCACAGCTCTGACTCATCACCTTTCCAATGTGTAAAATAAACAAAACTTCGAATCATTAGTGTAATGAAACAGTCTTGGGTGACATTTTGTTTATCGATAGGAGATCTGCCACCAGCTCAACAGTACTGTATGCTCAGATCACAGGTGTGATTTTCCATAGTGACAGTTTGACGCTGCCGCACAAGTTTCACACAAATTACAACTATCTGACACTATCTGACATTATCTTACTGCCATTTTCCACTGCCTGGCCTCTGAAGTTCTCATGCGGCAGGCGCTTTTTGGTGTTTTGAAAAATAGATTTGTCAAAGTAATGATTTATGTTCTCAGTGTCACGTACTGATGTTATTAATGCCTGTTATTCATGTACTATACAGAGTTAAACTCACACGACATATCGGTTCACCAGTGGCAGACGAGCGAGTTGATTATTCAGCCCGGATGTTGGTTTTTACTCAGGAAGGAAAATAACCAGCCAAGATGGTAAATGATGGTGTGTTTTTTTTTAATAGGTGGCCACAATGGCAAACAAAAATACGCTGACTGAAGTTGATTCTCCCCTGTGAAAAACATGTTTGTAAAATACATTTTGAAACCATGTTATTAATGTTCTTGTCCTCTCTGGTGCTGTTATTTCACATCATACTGAAATGTTTCTTGAAATGCACACATTGTTTTAGAAATGAATGTCACTATACAGCAATAAACTTTATGTTTTTGTGTGAGTAATGTCCTGTGTTCACTAATCAATGATACAAACAAATACATTTTCTTTCAATGTCAGTATTTAAAATGAGATAAAAACACAGTGTGCATGCTCCACAGTGTGTTTTAGTTAAATAAAAGTTAGGTTTAACTGCATGCTCAGCTTCTTAAATCAATAATTAATAATAGCTACAGATATCCTCTCTTGCCTTTGTCTACGTGCGACCAGAGTTTCAGTGTCAGAGTTAAAGGTGGTTGAGTCAAACCTAAGGGCAGATGGAGCTTAAAGACCACACTTCTTTGTGGCACACGTCTGGCCAACTTGACTTGGTCTTGCCAAGTCCTCAGTGTGTACCATGCAGCACAGATCCACTGTACTTACAGGGTTGTTCTCATGCAGGAGCTCATTTTAGTGCATCAGTAGGACAAGCCAAGTGAAGCGTATTTAACTCCACCATTTGTTTTGTCTTCGTAGTCTACGTGGTGTGGTCTCTTTGAGGCTGCATACAGCGTCCCAGCTACAAGAAACCTAGATATAAGCACTGCAACAATTGGTACTTTCGATTTTGCATATTCATTTGAGTCCTCAAAAAGGCCCTGTGGCGGTGTGTTTCATGGGACGCTGAACAAAAACATGAACGCTTTTGGTTCCATTTTTCACAATTTGGGATAAAAGATCTAAGACGTTTTCTACACACAAAAGAGGCTTATTTCTCTCAAATTTTGTTCACAAATTGGTTTAAATCCATGATAGAGAGCCAAGATAATCCATCCACCTGACAGGTGGGGCATATCAAGAGGCTGATTTGTTTAATCAGCCTCATGATTATTGCACAGGTGTGCCTTAAGCTGGTCACAGTAAAAAGCCCTTCTGAAATGTGTTGTTTTATCACACAACACAACGCCACAGATGTTGCAAGTTTTGAGGGAGAGTGCAATTCCCATGCTGACTGCAGGGATGTCCACCAGACCTGTTACCCATGAAATGAATGGTCATTTCAATGCCATAAGCCCAGTGTCTCAGAGAATTTGGCAATACATCCAAATGGCCTCACAACCGCAGACCATGTGTTACCAAGCCAGCCCAGGACCTCCATATCTGGATTCTGGGACCAGCAACCACACAGCTGTTGCAAAACCAAATAATTTCTGGACAAACATTAAAAAACTGGATCCAGGAAGCTCATCTGCACACTTGTCCTCACCAGGATCTTGACCTGACTGCAGTTTGCCATCGTAGTCGAGTTGAGTGACAGATCCTTAAGATCCCCTTAAGACATATTTCAAGACATACTGTACTGCATACTGTATACATACTGTGAGAATGCTGTGCTATTGTTATTATATATGTTATCACTTTTGTCTCATACTGTGTCTTTCACACAAAAAAGTTCAACTACCAAGTTAAAAATTCTTAAAATTCCATTTACTCCTTCTCACTTTATTGTAGAATTCAGAATCTAAGAATCATGTCAATCAATCAATCAATCAATCAATCAATCAATCAATCAATCACCAAGATGATCAAAGGTCAAACATCCAAGTGAACAAGGAAGTCTTTTTTTATTTATTTCTGTGACACTATCCATTTTGCAAAATCAAACAGAAATATCTGATAAGTCTGCTCAGTATTTGACAGAGTGAAGGTCCCAACTAAGTGTTAGGAACCCTGAAGTTAATCACTCAAGGAAACAGAAGCTGTCTAACACTTCTTTGAGATGAAGCTGGACTTACTGTTTGTGTGCATGTTTGCAACTGTCACTAGCAAATAATGTGTCTGCACTTTGCACACCATAACACCCACCTGTACCATACTGAGGTTTCTCATAAACAAACCTCGCTTATCCATTACTGTGCTATGAGCTGCTGCATCTTCTAACAGCAACATTTAAATGACGATTGCAGACAATGGCAAAGTTCAACCAAAAAGGGATTTTTTTTTGTCTTGTCTGCAGTTGTTTCATTTAAAGAATTTTCAGAGGCCTGAGCAATCAGTATTTCAATTAGGGAAAAAACAACTATGTAAAAATGTGTGTAACAAATGTATTTTTTTCTCTTTATGCATTCAATACTCATTTTATCCCTGCACTCATCTTTTGACCCCTAACATTTACCTTAGGAATTCTTGAGGGGTCCCTGGGTTGGGGAACACTGATCTACTGTGCAACTCAGCCGTAGTGTTTCAGCCTTCTTGTTTCTTCCTGTCTGCTTTGCCCCTTTGGACTTGGATGCTGCCTGCTGCTGAATCCTGTTCTGTGATGCACTGCTGTGTTTAGTGCTGTTCTGTCACTTTGCATATGTTTTAATTGCGACCTGACAAAGGCCTGGAGGTGAACATTAGCGTTAATTATCTCTCTTACACAAAATGGTAACATTTATGTCTCATATTGTACACGGTTCCTTATAAAAGATAAACAGATTGTTGCATGTAAGTTGCCATTTGCTGAGATGAACCACAAACCACATTTCCTCAAAGCCTTTTGAGGAATGGCAACTGTCAATGCGTGTTAATAATCACTTACCGCAGTGCTGACGATGAGTAGGTGTGAGGTTGGCACAAATGCCGTTTTCCACTTGACATCAGCAGAAAGAGCAGCAAGCTTTGCTCTAAATCTGAAAATGGGAAGGTTTCAGAAAGCAGCGAGGAAAATTTTTTTTCATAATTTGTTCCAATTTCCCCCTCATTGTCCCTAAATATTCTCAGTTTACATTCAGAGAGAGCTCACATTGACACCTAAAGTATGAAAGTATGAGTGACTGATGAAGGAACTGTCAGCAGGTGGTAGGACACAAACCTTACATCTGTGTTGTCTTTCCAGAAACAGAGACACTGACACCAATGAAAGTCACTGATGACTTAATGGTGCCTTCTGAAAAGATGACATGTCATTTCTAATAATGCTCCATGGTGGGTTGGGTATGTTGTATATGAGTGGACGCTGATGCTCAGTCATATTAAGGCATAATGTACAGCTAATGTGCCAGATTTGTTTGCTCTTTACCGTGCAAACAAAGAACAGCAGGTCTTGATCAAGTGTTTTTTAATTAACTTTCATATTTACATTTTGCAGAGGAGTGAACTGTTTATTAGTATGGGTTCACACCTCTGAATCACTGCCCACACGTCAAATTGTTTTCAGAGATTCAAACAGAAGATAAATTGAAAACAAAATGGTAATTCAGTCTGATAGTCGTGCTAACTTTTCCTGTCCAGATTCTCAAACAGTCCAGTTCAAACCGGTTCCACAAAGGTCGACTTCGCCATCATTTTATAGAACAAACACACTTTCATGAGTTAATGCTGATACTTAATGCTGCTGCTCTCTACTTCTACATACTTCTATATATTTGTGTTGGTGGCCAGTCAAATAATCCCTGCAGCTTTCATTGTGAATTTACTGCATCCTAGAGAAGAAACTTGCTGACAGACTGTGACATATTGGATAGACAGACTCAGCTGTAGAGACGACTTACATGTTTCAGATTTCAGCTTCAAATGATATTAAACAGCCTGTGAAATATCTACAGAGGATAGTTGAAACTATAACAGACGTCTTCACGTCTGCACACATTCCTCCCCAATTACACATGGTCTCTATCTACAGTATATTTATTATTACACACCCACTTTCCCACATCAGCCTCTGGATCACTGCTTTTCTGATGTGGATCAAACTCAACATTTTTAGTACATTTGCATCTGATGTCAGTTTTAAGCCAGGACTCAAAAACTGTAACTATTTTCCTGAATGTGCATTTTTATGCAATACAAATTGATCTGAAAAGGGAATTTTGTAATTTGGTGAACTCTGACTTTAATGTTCAACTCAGAAGTTCATGAGAGGTTTTCCTTGTTTCTTGCAGTGAGTCACAGGACAGAGGGGAAGACTCTACAGATTTATAATCCACCCTGAGGGCTGCTTCTTTTCATTCTGCTCTTTTAAAATATAAGGCCACGTTTTTATTTTGAAACCACAAGACAGACACTGACAGACAGACAAGCTGTGTGTTACTTTGCATAACAGAAAATGTTACCAACCTGTTGCAAATTAGCCTAATTAGTTGGGAGATGTTCCTCCAGGTGTTTTTTTTGTTTTTTTTTTTAGCATTGCACAACTTTTCCAGTGTTTTGTTGTCTCTGTCCCAACTTTTTTGAAACGTGTGCTGGTATCACATTTTAAATGAGCATATACTGTATTTTTCATAGAACAATAAAATTTTCCAGTTTCAACATTTGATATGTTGTCTTGCATTAAATATAGGGTTTAAATGATTTGCAAACCATCTGTTTTTATCAACATTTTACACAGTGTCCCAACTTTTTTGGAAATGGGTTTGGACAATTGAAATATGTACTTTTAAAAAATTTTAAGCCTCTGCAATCTTCTGCAATGTTCTACTTTTTAAATGTTCATCAACACTATGAAAGGCACTGATTGACAATTTCAAATGATATTGCTCTCGCTGATTATGAGTCAGTAAGCTAGTAGAAAACTATGATAGGACCATTTAGAGTCAGATACCCCGAAATAAAGCGAATGAGCAGAGGCATTGATCCTGCCATCTGTTGGACAACCTGTGTTACATGTTACATAGAGTGAACCATTGAAGTAATACAGTGTTTTAATGGAGGAAACCAGATATAAAAAGGGGGACAGAGTTTGATTTATTTACATGTACAAGTGAGAGCTTTTTGTCGTCTTGTGTGAGAAAAATAATTCAAAATGGAACTCTGAACCACAAAACCACAACATACATTCTGTTATAACATCTTAATTGATGCAATATTTTATCAACAGGAGGATTTCAGTCCAGCAGCCCTGCTCTGTTTTTAAATTATAGAATTTCAGGGCAGGGCTCAGATAAGCTAACTGACTGCTTGTGGTAACTTTATATTTACTGTAACTAGTTACTGGGGAAAGTAACTTTTGCATTACTTTTAAATGTTTGCTTCAATCCTCTTATTAATGCACACATAGCTTTATTATTTCAGTGTTGCTGTGACAAAGTTTGATACCTGTCAAATTATATCTATCATTGTACCCATTATCACTGTAGTGATTAATAAACCCAACCACCAGATGGCAGCAACGACCAGTGTTCCAAACCTGTAAGCTACTCTTGTATTGTCTTGGTTAGACAGCAGGATTTGGTGGAAGAACACAGAAAGTCTTTACTCAAGTTAAAGTACAAGTACTTACATTAAAAAATGCTCAAGTTAAAGTAAAAATTACCATTTGACAAAGCTATTTAAGTACGAGAGTACTTCAGTAAACTACTCAAGTCCAAGTTACTTTGTGTATTATATTGTTAAGTGTGTGTGGGCCGGAGATCTTCACAGGTCATTTCAGGCAAGTCCAAATCAAGTCTCAGGTCTTTGGTCAAGAGACAAAGCGAAGTCTTACGTCTCTTCTTCGAATAATAAAAGTTACATCTGCTGTGTATCAGGTTAGAAATAGCCACTATGAAACACGGTTATTTTCAGGGAACGCACTTTGCTTTGCATGTTGTTATCTCTAATTTCTGTTTAATACAATTATTGTACCTTTTTGATCTATATGAAGGAGTCGATAAGATCAGGAAATATCACACTCGCTAGATGCCAGGTCGACTATTGTTGCCTGTATCTGTTGTTATCTGGATATGGACAAACCACTTGCTTTGATATTAAGGATGCTGTGTATGATTTACTTTTTCCAATAGCACAGGCAGCCAATACAATGTGATTATTCCTAAAGAATCTATGATCATAATCTTTACAACATAAAGAGTTATTGTGGAGCAGCCCATTGTTGAATGAAGTAGGATAAGCCTGTGCATCATGCATAAAACCCAACAGGACTGTTTTATCCACCCTTATTTGTTCTCTCTCTGTTTCCTGAATAAATAACAACTGGGAGTCTACTGAGTGAAAGCAAAGATCAATTTCACAGGCAACTTTCTATTTAATGAATTCACCATCACTATAAAACAAATAACCAATGTGAATTAGAGTAAAGAGATGAGATAGCCATGCTCTGCACAATATATCAGAATCAGTCCAGTGATCATCTGACATGTGATGTGTAGCCAAAATTTCTTTTGAATAGATTAAATACACTTTCTATACACCATTATTGGAAAGTGAAAGTATTTTTGCTGGCTTGTCATAGGGTGGTGCAGGCTGCTTTCCAACACGGCCTCTAGTGACATGGCGTGCAGTAACTGGATTTTAGTTTCATGAGAAGAAAAACAAATCCTTAAATTGAAAAAGTATTTGCCTGATTTTCTCAATTTTGGCCGTTGCTCACTGACCAGTTGAATCTCTCATTTCAGTTAATGTAGAAAAATGCAGAGTAGATAACAGACTACTTGTAACAAATGGCAAATGTAGCAAAGTTAAAAGTAGATTACTGGCCCGAAAAATACACAGGTAAAAAGTAAAAGTACAGTTTTTAAAAGAAACATGAAAAATTATCGTTCCTCAAAAAATGCTTTTTATCTCATTCGTGTTAGCTGTAACGAGTTCCTCCCCACCCCTCACTGTAGTTAATGAATAATTATGTTTGATGAACCCAAGTTCCTTCAGTTTGTATTAGAAGCATTACAAACACTACGATGGAAAGCAAGCTCACATTGACTGAACTAGTGCCACCGTGAGGTCAGGTGACGTTAGATTATATACCAGAAAACTACAGTTGTCTAGTTACACATAAGACAAAAGTAATAAGTAACAAGTCGATTGAAATTTCAGTAATTGGAAATGCATTATTTAATTTGAAAAAGTAATTCCTTACATTTCTAGTTACCACCAAAAGTAGTGAAATTACAGTAACGTGTTCCTCCCAACACTGTGTACAAGTACCTCAACTGGACTTAAATACAGTGATTGAGTAAGTGTGCTTCATTACATTTCACCACTGATGAAATCTCCCACATGAGTTAGGATTTAACAGTTCTATATACTGTAGGTACATCAGTAAATGTTGATGAAATAAGCTCTGGAAACTCAAGTCCATATGTCCTGTAAGTATATGCTCTTAATGTACTTAATCTATCCAGAGACAAAACACCTTAGTACCTGTTCATAGTGATTTCTTCACCACACCAAGTTCATCAGACGTGAGCCTGCTGTCTGTGGTCAGGACAGATGATTAGAATCTCAATGTGGTGAAAGATGAAACTTTAGCTGTCATATGTCAAACAACAGAGTGACGCTCCTGCTGATTTTGTTCTCTTCAAGCAAGCCGCAACTGCACAACACAGGAACCAGGAAAAAGACCGTTTTTTTTTTCTGCTGAGAAAAAGCTGATGTGCAGCGTGGTGGAAATTGCTGCAAGTTTGTCATCACTTTTTATAAATCGACACAACGTGGTCTAGTTTGAACGAGGTAGATCGAAACACCACAGAAGTGTCTTTTGGTTATGAGTAATCTAGAGCATCACCTTGCGTGAGGTACCTTTTTTTAAAGGTTACTGTTTTTTTTCTGTGACCACTTCCTGTCACATGTTTATCCTTCACAGGCTCACGTTGTGCTACTCAGCCATCACATACACCAGCTCTTTATTTTTGCATTTCACCCTGACCAAACAATGGGCCAGAGTCTTTCCAGTAAAGCAGATATTTTATATTATTTGCAAACACTAAGAGCAATTTTGGTGCATCTCTTATGCAAGGGTTATTTTATTTCACAGAGTTTGATGTAGATACATAGTACCTACTCATACAGTGCAGTACATAGATGTAAAAAATGGCAATCTCTATGCTGCCAGTTCAAATTGTTCTGGTCATGTGCTTCTACTGTTTCTGACTTCAAATACAACCCTTGGTTTCGATAGTGAATCCTTTTACATATATTATTATTATACGGTTATGTTGCAGTAGTGCAAGCTGGGCAGCGGGGACACAGGGAACAGGACCCAAATGCAGACACCAAGGGCAGAGCTAGTGCAGTTCGATAATTGATCAACAAATTCAAAAGTAAAAAAGGCTCAAAGGCTCAGGGGATGGTCAGGGAGGCAAGTGTCAAAATCAGGGATGGCAGTCCAAACATGCAAATAAATCCAAATGGGTGCAGGCAAGAATCAAAAGTCCACAAACAGGCGAGGTCCAGGAAACCTAAGCAAGAATCCCCCCCCCAAAAAAAGAATAAACACTAGGAAGGACTGGACGGCTTGAACTGGCAAAGAGAGGGGGAACACACAGACTAAATACATCAGGGAGGGAAAAGCTAACAGGGGACAGCTGAAACCAATCTCAAAGGTGGGAAACACAAAGGCAGGACATAAATTTATCAAACACACCCGAACAAAGACTCTGTCAGCATAAAACAGAAAACACTGAGACTAAAACAAAATCATGACAAGTTCTTATACGAGAAGTTCATAGTTTTTATTGTTCAAGTATTATTTGTATTATTTCAGGTTAGAGTGCGACCATGTTAACATTTGCTCACATGCAAAGCAGCACTAAACGCAAAGTGCTGCTGAGGCTGATACTCGTGGGTTTTGAAGATGTTTGGTCATCCAAAAAAAGTATTACACAAACAGAAATTTTTCAAGCACCAACTGGATGGTGCTAGATGAAAAGTCACCGCAGCTCTTGAAATTCATTCTGAGGTGAAAAGATTTCATGGAAATCTATCACATTGTTGGGACAATTCATTAAAAAAAAAAAAAACAAAACCAAAATGTCAACCTCATGGTGGCACCAGAGAAAAAGTCAGCAAAGTCAGTAGGATTCATTCTCTGAGGACCATAAATGTCTGTACAAGATTTCGTGAAACCATCCATCAAACAGATGTTAAGATATTTAAGTCTGGAAGTGGTAACCCGACCGATCATCCCAAAGTAGGCACTAAAATAAACTCTGCATATGATCAGAACTTGATTGTCTGGAAAATCATTAAAGATCGCTTGTCCGTCCACATGCTGGAATTCTTATGTATAAATGTCATGGGGAAATTCAACATAAAAATGTAATATTTTCCTCATAACAAGATGATTTTGTGGAATCTGTTTTGTCAAAAAGACAGAGTATGTTCAAAAAAAGGTTAAAACAAGTAAAGCATCTGTTGAGTCTTTAGTATAAGTCAACAAATATGTCAACCCGTGATATGTTTGTGCAATTTTGTGCTGTGAGGCAGTAAAACCCTTAGTTGATCCCATTTTAAGGCGAGTCTGTCTTGAGATCAAAGACCAAACCATTTCTGTATATCAGCATGGCGATCTCGTTGTCCAGCTGTTCCAGATCTGTCATTTCTCCTTCTCTGGAGCTCCTCAATGCCCGATCTGTAGAGCTGGGACTCAAATGCTCACCACTGCTTCCTCCTGACATCCTTGAATCACTGTTCTCGTTCTCCACGTCCTCATCATCCCACTCTCCTCCGATGACTGTGGTCTCCTCTGCGTCCTCGGGGAAAGACTTGCCCTCTGGATGTAGCTGGTACAGCGTCAGCTCATGCACCTCCTCTTTCCTCTCCAGCATCTCCTGTAGTAGGTCACATTAGCAGAGGGCAGTAAGATTCAAGATTCCAAACTTTATTGTCATATGCAAAGAGAACAAACTGCACTGTACAAAGTAATTCTTGCTGTCCTCTTCCATTGCCATACATACAACCCTGATTCCAAAAAGGTTGGGATGCTGTGTAAAAAATATATAAACAAAACAAAATGTGATAATTGGCTGATCCTTTTTGACATATGGTCAATTGAAAACAGTACAAAGACAATATATTGAATGATTGACCTCAGCAACTCAGCAACACATTTCAAACAAGTTGGGACAGGAGCAACAAAAGACAGCACCTGTTTGGATCATTCCACAGGTAAACAGGTTCATTGGCAACAGGTGATATGATTCATGATTGGGTATGAAAGGTTCAAAGGTTCATCCTGGAAAGACTCAGTCGTTCACAAGCAAGGATGGAGTGAGGTTCACAATGTAGAGCTGGCGTCAAGTCACTTTCAGATTACATTTCAGATTGATCAAAATCTGATAAAAGCCTACCTCTAAACTATAGAATGGAAATGGAAATGTAAGTGTGGACGTGATTTTCACACTGCAAGCGTTTTGGAAATTACTCATCTTAGCGCAGACGTAGTCTCAGGAACACTTTCAGTGTTGTCAGACATGATTTTTTTTAATTTACTCTGTGAATTAGAGTTCATGTATCATCAGCCATATAATGAGGAAAGTGTGGAGTGGAGCTCCATTTCACAGCACCATGGGGGTGAATTATTTGCATCACAAAAAACTGATTTACTGTACACCCTGTTTACTGTGTTCTGCTTTCTGGTCACATTGACTGTTTGTGGTTCTCTCACATCGTCTTTCAACAGATCCATTAGGGACTTTCCTCCATTTTATCTACTTACCTGGAATTTAAAAAAAAAACACATCCAGTCGCACCAGTTGCTTCTCTTTTACTGTCATTTACTTTTAATTACTTTAACCACAAATATACATACGACCCATCTCACACTCACAAATCATTGCCTTATTAAGACAAATAAGACTAAGTCCAAGCCTCTTGTGGACTTGGACTGGATTATATAATGTTGAGCCATCAGGATGGATATGGAAGGGAATGTGCTGATTGCTTTATGGCACAAAATAGAAAATGAAATTGCAATCGTCCCAAGAAAACAGAGCCAATTGTTTCAATCCATATAAATGCTGTTGTTGTTAATCCTGCACAGGTGCTATTTGTTTGATATGACGAAATGTTTCCCTTTGGATGGCACTTTTTGATAAGTTAAAAATACACAAAAACTAGAACTGGAATCTTAACTCTGAAATTAAGAGTTTTTTATTTTTAGATTCCACTTGAAGTTTAACATTTGACCTTCTTTGGTGTCTTATTTTCTTCCAATATTTAAGCTTGAGCTAACTGAGAAACTGTAGTTGAAGTCCAAGAAAAATTGCACTCTTTTGTATTTTGTATCTGTGTGAAAACAGTGCAAGTCATTAGCAAAAAATGTTAAAACCCCAAACTTCCCCACTGACTTTGCAGTGAACTACAGTTTGTAAATGACTAACGGTTTCAGAAAGAACAAAAGCTCTGCACATGCTTCACGGCTGCAGATCCCTGGTAAAGCCTCTTACCTGACTCTCGTGACAGGTGAAGTCTGGGATAACAGGTGTCGGCACAGGAGGGAAGATCTTGCTTTTGACTCTGAATATCAGAACAGAATAGCTGATTTAAAGACTGCGCATACTCAGCATGTATTCTGTAAAACTGGGCAGACACAGAATAGAAGCAACACATATAGACCAGAGCGACAAACAAAAAACTCAAAACTCAAACCATCAGAGTAATTTGAAAGATGCTATGATCACAAAAACAATTCTGTACACAGCTTTTGTGTTACTGTGCATCAGATGGGACAGAGCTTTTAGTCCTCATGCATACTGTATTTTACACGGTCTATAAATACTTTTATCTCAGGATGTAGAATTGTCCAGAAGGGGTCACCTACCTCTTCCAGATAAAGCTGCACGATGCTGATACGAGAAAGAACAAAAGCAGCAAGCTGAAACTCCACAACACTAATATTGGGGGGGAAGGGAAGAATTTGTTAGCACCCACATGTGTGACTTGTATTTAACTTTACTAAAAAGAAAAAAGCTGTTTCGACATGAGAATGGATTCTTCGAGTCTGATACCGTTCACAGGTTTCTCTGGCTGTGTGTTGATGATTGCTGTGGCTTTCGGTCCTTCTCCCTCTCGCGTCACTCCAGCCAGGCTGATGTTGTATTTCGCTCCCGGCGTCAAGTTTTCCAGACAGTGTTTCATCACCGAGGCTGATAGGTTGTAGCATTCTGACAAAATCAGATTACAGAGACTTGTCATCACAGTCAAACACATGTAGCTGTGTTATCAGTAACTTTCATTTTCCCACAAGCTGCAAGTAAAAGTTATCGAGACTCATCAGAAATATTGTACATTTGCAATAAAAAGCGAAGATGTTGTCTTTCCTTCAGTTCCACAATGAGTCAAAAAGTGACTTCACACCTTTGGGCTCGTGCTGCGGGCTGATTTTCACGCTGCAGAGGCTGTAGTGTGTGAGGAAACCTCGCTGCTCCTCCGAGGGAATCGGTTTCCAGGACAGCTGAACTGAACTGTCTGTTTCACTGAAAGAAATGAGGCTCTGAGGTTCTCTGAGTGGAACTGAGGAGGAAAAAGACAAATGAAGGTTAAAAGCTTTTCTTCACAGCATGAGGAGACAAACTGATGACCCTGATGCTGGCTAAGAGTCCACAGCCATGCAAATTATTGCGATTCATCCCCAAGGGGAACATGCATGTGGGCTCAAAATTTCACGGCATGAACATCTATACAAAATTTTATGGTGATCCATTGTGATATCTGTTGTGATATTTCAGTCTGGAGCAACAGAGCAACAGACTTCAACCAACAGACTTCTCCATCCAACAGACTTCTCCATCCACAGCTGAAAGGAGGAGCCCATTATCGGTCAATACTTGAATTTAGGTGTCTGAATGAGTATCGGGAAAGAGGAAATGGGACTTCTGCAGAAAAAGTGGCATCTTCCATACACACACAGATTTGAGATTAGATTTTGTTTTGCCAGGCAGCAGATGACAGAAAACCAAAAAATAATAGAGACACATATAAGAGTTTGAATGCTGACTGATTGACAGGAGTTCTCCTGTCATGACAGATTTGATCAGACAAAGTTTTCTAACAACTGTGGTAATTATGACTCTTCCCTGTTGGGAGTAAAGGAAGAAATAATGTGACGTTATTATGGAGCCACAAAGGAGGAAGGAGGTTCAGGTGGTCGGATGGGTCCACAACATGTCTGACTTTGACACATGCAATGTTTCATTTTTGGGCCTAAAGCTAAGCCAACTTCAACCACTGAAGTGTCAGATCCGAAAGCGGTTATATGTCGTCCTGGTTTGCACCAACAAACACTGTATTTTGTTGTTTCATTTGGAGAACTTGCTGCAGCACTTCCACTAAGCAGACTTAGTCGAGTGTCTGATAATTATGGTGACTCCGTTTGTCTCGCAAACTCCAACACTTACCGCCCTCTTTTTGATAAAAGAGGCACATTTTAAGTGTCCGTGGTTTCCCACCATCACATCTGTGTTCAAAGTAAAGGTAGCGAACGTAGTCCTGCGTGGCTGCAACAGAAAAAGAAAGAGAATCAAACTGATGTACGGGTTTGGCCGCAGAAAATTGTACAAATACAAGTGCGTCACAGCAGAACAGATGTGTTGCAGTGGAATTTCCACTGCGTTTGGCTTTGGTTTGCAGTTTGACCTATTTTGTAATGTCAAAAATAATGCATCTGTCTAAAAACCATCTATTACATTTGGTGTACAATTAGGCCAAGGACTAGCTTTTCCCTCTGTACTGCAGGGGTGATCACTTTCAATGCGACTTACTATTTCTTATTTGCTCCTTTTCTTTTTTTTTCATCCTTCCAGTTAAAGTGATCACATTCTTTGGTCTTGAATCTCCATCTTGAAGCTCGTACAACTCGAGGCAAGTTCTCTTATTTAATTTTTTATCCAGTAATGTTTTGTTACAACCTGCCAGGGGAGGAAAGAAATAGCAGCCTTTAAGATCTACTCAAGGATAAATACATGTGATATGTGACACACACACGCACACACACACACACACTTTTTAAATCTGCAGCAGGTTCGGCCGGGACTTGGATGATTGCTGGAGGAGAATCTCCTGCTGCATTTCTGGCGATAACAGAGATGTTGACAGCAGAGTACGAGACATAAGTATAAGTAGTGTGTTTATTTGATTTGATGTGATGCCTCCTTTTCTCACAAGGACATCCACCAGACGACTGTGTGTCCATCAGGCTGTACGTCACTTCTGTGGCTGCGGCTGCGGCTGCGGCTGCAGCTGCGTGTGGCATTGACTGAGGAGCAGAAGAGAGCTCATGATAGAAACTGTAATAAAATACTCTGCAGCATTTTAAGTTGAAATTAAAGTCATCAGTTCATTTATAATTTAAATGCTTGATTTTTTTTTTTTGAATATGCACTACATTCTGATCTGTTTCCTATTTGTATGCAACACAGCACATTTTTGCGCAATATAGGACAAACTGAATATGTGTTGATGAAGGGAACAACTTTTCAACATGTGTTGCTCAAATTTAAACCCACAAGTGTGAACGTTTAGGTGTTGTTTTGTCGGCTTACCTTCCACGTTAGCGTCACCTTTCGAGTGCCATTTACAGATCTTGTTGTCATGTTGACTTCAGGTTTTTGTTCCAGCTCTGCAGTAAAAGCACAAAATATGAGTGAGCAGATTACTGATGTAGAGTAATTTTAAAACTACATTGACCCTCTTTGTCTCTTTGTCTTTTACAACAAATCAAAAGCTGCATCTGTTCACAGTTTACAATCTCCAAAAGAGGCACCCCAGCAGTAAAAAATAATGATAATGTGTAATAATAAATAATAAGGGTGTTTTTTTTCATTGTTTTGTGCACAGATCATTTCAGGCCAGTAATCATACCTGAAATCACAGTTTAGAGAGGGGAGAATCAGTTACAGATATCAGTTAGTGGGAGCTTGATGCAGCAACATTTTGTGATTCGGGGTTGTTAATTAGTTGGACTTTCACATCAGGCTTTGAGCAGTTTTGAAATTATTACACAGGTACTTTTTTGCATCTGATATTGTTCATCATCAGACATACACTGCTTCAATCAGAACAATGGATTTAAGTCCAAATGAAAGCTATGACTTCACCTGCAGGAACAATCACAACTGGAGACCAGTCGCTCCACAGTGGGTTACGGGCCTGATTGGACCGATGTCTGATTTGAACCTGGTAAACCGTACGCTTCAACAGATTCACAACAGTGACCTGGTCTGTTCAGATTAAAAGAAAAAAGAGAGACATTTCATGAATTTGATCTTTCATAGTTATTCCTCGAAAGCTGTCAATATAAAAAATAATATTTTTCTATTGTCAACATATTACATGAAAAGACCAAAGCAAACAATCAATTAAGCCTTTTCACAACTATACTATCAATCTTATTCCTCAGTGCTATAGAGCTCCATCATTGTCCAAAACCTATTAAAAACAGTGAGTCACACTGTTGCACTGGCTGACATGTTCCTTCATTAAATATTTACTTGGGCATTCATTAGGCCATGGTTGAAAACAGTCGCTGGCAAATGCAATATTTTGTCTTGTTTGAGTTGCATTTGCAAAATTATAGTTCCCACCTGTGTGACAGTGTGAAACAGTGTTAGTTTTGGTCTTTTCATAAGAGCCCTATACAGCTTAGAGTCTCAGCATTAGCAGAACTAATGTAAGGTAGTCAGGAAACAAGTCTTAAAAGTTGTTGTGTTCTTTGGAAAATGGTTGGCAGTAATGTAAATATGAGTATTTCATATTCATATGATCCTTGAGTGCATCTCAGAAATAGATCCCCAAGAAGCACAGAACAAATTTAACAAATATAAAACACGGCTGAAGGAGCTTTTCATTCAAAAGAGCTGAGTTACAAAGAAAGAAAATATGAGACTACTCACACAAAAAAGCCTTATTGGTGGTGTTTGTGGTTCTCTGTAACAGCAATATGGATACAAGGTTAAATATGTTATTTAATGTAGAAGAACAGCTTCAGATCCATTAACATTTCTAACAAAATTTGCCTCACATTCTCCCATGACTCTGTTGGGTGTTCAGCCCGTCGGAACCGGACCTCGGCTAAAGCTGGATGGTTCTCTGCTTTCGTCCAGCTCAAGCTGAGGTTGTTTTGGAACCAGGACATGGAAATATTTTGTGGCGCTTCATACTTAACTGTTGAGCAAAAGTAAAATGTTCTGTATACATTTATGCTTTCTATGTAGTAACATCAGTGTGTTCTCAGTTCTTCAACAAAGACAAAACAGTGTGTTTTAATCTGCCATGTTGTTGGGTGAAATGAGAGGAGCATCATTTACCTGTGTGCCCGAGTATAACAGACCTCCCGGTTGACGTGCAGCTGGAGTTTCCTACATGAGCTTCCACCCTGATGTGAACTGGATGATATTTGATAAGCTGTTCCTCGTTGAACTCAGACCAGGTCTTCTTAATGCTCCCAAATTTACTTTTACTGCGGATGAATACATAAAGCTTTGAGTGCAGTGAGAAGCAGCAGAAACCGAGAATATCTCACGTGTTCTCAGCATTAGCACATTAGAATCACGTCCAAAAACCATTTTCTGTGAACACAGTTCGTCACTGCATCCACAAATGCAGGTTAAAACTGTACCACGCAAAGACAAAACCAGACATAAACATGATCGAGAAACGCCTCTGGCACATTTAAGACGGACTGAGGTGAAGTGGAAAACTGTCCTGTGGTGTGACGAATCAAAATTTGACATCTTTTACAACGTCTTTTTGGAAATCATGGACGATGTGTCCTCCGCTCTAAAAAATCTAATTTCAGCAAGACAATGCAAAACCACAGTCTGCACATATAACAACAGCATGGCTCCGTAGCAGAAGAGTCCAGCTGCTAAACTGACCTGCCTGAAGTCCCAACTTGTTGCCCATTGAAAACATTTGCTGCATTATGAAATGAAAAATACAGCAAAAGAGACCCCAAACTGTTGAGCAGCTGAAATCCTCGATCAGGCAAGAATGGGACAACATTTCACCTTCAGAACTCCAGAAACTGGTCTCCTCAACTCCCAAACGTTTACAGAGTGTTGTTAAAAAGAGAGGCCCCTGTCCCAACTTTTTGAAATGTGTTGCTGGCATCAAACTTAAAATGAGCATATATTTTTCATAGAACAATAAAAATTTTCAGTTTCAACATTTGATGTGTTGTCTTTGCACTATTTCCGATTAAATAGAGGGTTTACACGATTTGCAAACCATCAAATTCTGTTTTTATCAACATTTTACACAGCGTCGCAACTTTTTTGGAATTGGAGTTGTGGTTTAAAAGAGAGACAATCATTATGGACAAGTTGTTGGTTGAGTAGATGTCACCATTTTAAAATATTGCAGCTCAAACACTGAACAATACTCACTTAAAGTAAAGGTCAAACGTCACATCACTCTCAGTCGTGTTCATGCTCCATTCACACAAGTAAATTGACTCATCAGCTTTTCTTCTGAAGCACTGAGGACTGGAAGGAGCCTCACATGTTGACCCTTAAAAGAAACATTACTAAATTATCAAAATGTTTTCATTTTAACTAACAGCAACAAACCCAACACAGCAAAGTTACTCGAGTTTTTAAAGCCTTTTTCATTGTTAATCCATTTTTAAAATTATTCATTCGCAGAGTTCTGCGGTGAAGCATGTTGTAATACATTAAATATCATGTCAAACTTATTTTCACAAGGTTAGAGCTTTGGTCCACCAGTCCACGCACTGAATCTCTCTGTATTGTGCCGAGCAAACTCAAAACTATAAAGGCTGGCACTTCAAAAAGGCTTTGCAGATGCCCTCTGTTTCCCATAATGCTAAGCTAAACAATATCTTGTGGCTGTTTTACCTTTACTGCAAAAGAATTTCCACTTTCACACATCTGATTAAAATTCTTCATTGTGCGATAGAGGTTAACCAAAAGCTATGATGAGATAAGATAAAGTGTTTTCATATTTACTTACCTTGGCTGACTGTTGTAAGGAGCATGAGCACAACAATAAATCCACATCGAAAACCCCAGCATTTCAAAGTTTCCATGAGGTACAATGGAAAGTGTCAAAGGATCGTTCCTTCGCGTGTGAGAGTCCATGTATTTAATCTGCCTTCATGTAACTCAGTTGTCTTTCTCAGAAATGTCAGAGAAGTTTCATGTGTCTCAGGTTAAACCGTAGACTGTAACCAGCTACAGCAAAACCACAAGTGTCAGGGGTGGGGGGAGACTGCGTTCGACGCATCGACAGACAGACACAACAGCCATTCTGAAAGTGACGACTCTTTGAAGTCATTTTGTTGGTTTTAATATCATTTTTTTAAAGTTCATTGTCCTACAGCTGTTTTTGTCCTCTGCAGGCTGTCTGTCAAAGAAAAAACTGAAAGAGACACTGGAAACTGCAGCAACAGAATACAGACACCTACGTCTGTCTCGAGTTTTTATGTCCACCGTTATGAGAAAAGAGGCGTGTCAGTCAAGGAGTTTGGAGCAGGAGGGGAATGAGTAGAATCGAGAGTAAACCTAAAGTACTTGAAACCCACTTTGGACTTTTCATGATTTGGTAAGAACATTTCTTCTCTCTACTATATTATTAGACAAGGTGACACATTGTCACTTAACACTCAACTTCTAGCTTCATCAAGCAACCTTTCTTCACCAGTCAGCGATTTAAAGCATTGCTCTTGATACTTTCTCACTTCCAGTCCCTGTTTGTGGCCACAGGACAAGTGGTTCCCCTAAAGAAACCTTTTAAAACAGATGGCAACTTTATAGTTTCATTTTTAAAAAGGCTCGCCAATTGTCTAAAAGGGCTGGGAGTTGTAGTTTTAAGCAAAACTTACTGAAGAAATATATAGTATCAAGGGTGTAGGACTCAATAGTGGTAGGGACGCATCAACCCAACCCTTTCAGAGAAGTGCTGGTGCTGATGGTTACGCATGAGAGAGAAAAACACAATATAGACATAAGTAGAGACTGTTGTAATCCTGCAACTCCTCTTCGTCTTACATCCCCATTCTTTTCCCATTTCTCATTTATAGAGTTTCACACCAAATCACTCGCACTTTCATTTCAGAAAAGGTGACTTCTGTTTATATGTACTGACAAGAGGAGCAGAGGAGGAGGAGGAATTTAGTGCAGATCATTAATGAAAGTTAAAGCATGCTTATATTTCTTTATATTTACTGAGCAATTTTTTCTTTGTCTAATACATGTTTATGAGACTTTGAATATATGGCACTGTTAAAGGTAATGATACATAATATCATAGTGATTTGGAATCCTGATGAAAGTTGATAGACTCTTGCTTGTTTCATGCCTCTCATGTTCTTTCACTGTTACTCTAAGTTAATCACTGTTACTCACTTACAAAGAGTTTTCGGTTGGATGAGACAAAAAGTGCCTCATGAGTAATGAGTATGAGTCATCATCTGCCTTTTATCCTCATTTACTGTTATTTCAATGAGGTTAATGTTGCATGCAAAAGCTGCCCGATGTGTGACACCTCTTGCTGCAGCCTTAGTTAAATTCAGTTTTCATCTTACTATTTAGTCAAAGGAGGGGCCAACAAGACTTGTAATCCCTATCCACAACTCTGATTCCAAAAAAGTTGGGATGCTGTGTAAAACATGCTAATCAATTTTGACATATACTCAATTAAAAACAGTGCAAAGACAACATACTGAATGTTTGACCTCATCAACTTTATTGGTTTTTGTAAATATCTGCTTATTCTGAGTTTGATGGCAGCAACATGTTTCAAACAAGTTGGGACAGGAGCAACAAAAGACTGTGAAAGTTGTGGACTGATCCAAAAACACCTGTTTGGATCAGTCCACAGTTAAACAGGTTCATTGGTAACAGGTGATAGTATCATGATTGGGTATGAAGGGTTCATCCTGGAAAGGCTCAGTCGTTCACAATCAAGGACGGAGAGAGGTTCAACACTTTGTCAAACACATGATTGAATACATGATATTACTACACGGGCTCAGGAACACTTTGTAACTGTTTAACTGTTCTTTGTGTCAGGGTCAAAATGAATTATTATTGGGATTATTTTCATTTTCCCAGCCGTTTCTGCCTGTTCTCAAGGATGTTGGTTTTGAATATCAGTTCTATTTTCATTTCAGGTACTATAATGTATACTGTTGAAAATTGAAAATTAAGATAATAAAATAACAAAGTTTGCACCTAGTCACAGTTGCATCACTTTTGTGAGACCTACACAACAACAGCAAAATGATCCACATTCATGCATTATTAATAATAATCCAATAATATCAGTATAAGAAGATAAACATCACCATTTATTTTTGTTTCCTTTTGCTGATAAAACTCTTGTACTTTTACTTCAGTGAGAGGTTGAATGCTGCTACAAGGTACTTTTATTGAAGTAAAGGATCTACAAAATGTAGAAGTCTCATAGGAACAGGTGCACTGGACCACAGGAACTAGCGCACCTGCAGTCATACAGGAGCAGCGCCCCCTGGTGGTCAGAAGCCGACAGTGCCGATGAAGGAGGTGAGACTGCCAGCCGGAGGACAGGTCATCACTGTGTCCACTCCGGGGCCTCAGACAGACGGGTGTACCCCCTCGGTGCCTGCATGGTCTGCAGACGTGTATAACAACATGACCGGGCCCGTCGTGCCGCTGCTCTCCCGCTAACACTCGGTAAAAATGTCATATGCGTGTTGCTCAGTGACAGAAGATGGCGGAGTCGGATGGAGGGGATTTTGCTTCCAAACATCCGCAGAGCAGGTGAGTGAAGCCGAGTGTGGCTGTGGGGGAGGACGAGATGTCGGACTGGTCCCTCGGTGTTACCTTATGGGGACGCTCCACGGCTCCGGGACTGCGGCCCGGTTCGAGCCCGCTGGAGCGTACCGGTGTCGCGGCTTGGCTGCAGGAAACACCGAGGATGTGCTCGGGCCTTCAGGCAGCCTGTTTAGTGTCATGTAATTAAAATAAGTTTGTAACAGCTGTTCATTTAAAGGAGTAAACATACTTCAATCAGTCTGCTGACTTGTTGCAGATGAACTTCAACACATTTACTGAAGATTTGGTAAAGCACTTATTCTTATATTTTAATTGCTGATTCAATACTTAAAATACTTTTAATGTCACTGTTAGTTTGACTTAACTGCAGCAGTAAACCAACAAAACACATTCAAAGTTAGGTTTAGGTAAAGAAAACAAAAATAAAGGTAATATTGTGAACAGATGGTAAAGGGAAATCCTCAGTCTTTGTTTTTTCACTTATTTCATAGTTTCAATAAAAAAAAATCAGTCAAGATGTTTTACATTTTGACTGATATCAGTTCTGCTTGATCAATACTGAATTTTTGAGACTGATACTGATATTTGATATCATCAAAATATCCACAATATATCAGCATATATATTTATATTAAATATATATATATATATATATATATAAACAAATATTTAGGTTGTTTTCTTGCAGTAGATCTGTCACAGAGGGAGAATCACAGGTGTAAATAATTCAATGAATGATGGCTTGAATCCACCTGGACTGGTTTACTGGGACGCCTCAATAGTACAGAGCCATCGTTAATGTTACTACTTACATCCTGATTGAAAATTAATGGGGAGGATTTCTCTGTCTGCTTTTGATATCTGTGCCTGTGATCATTCATTTTTTTATTCCCAGTGAGGATACAAAAAATTAAATGAAATGTATTTCCTATGCCCACCTGTAGATGGCGCAAGTTGTTAATCCCTACTAGCTATTTTAAAAATGCGTTATGGATCCTTCTGATTGGATCGTACTCTTATATGTTACAGCAGTGATGATGATTGTGCCTCGGAAAGAAACAATAAATCCAGTTCCGTAGTTTGTTGCGTTTGTTAGTTTTTACTATAAACAATAATAACTAGCTTAGCATCAGTATTCACTAGCTATCAAAAGTGAACACACGTATGAAACAGCAATAAAGTGTTTTGTCTTTTCTTTTTTTTTTTTTGGACCAAAAACTGCAAAGTTCTGTTTCTGTTTTGTTTTGTTTTTTTACAAATCACACACTGGTAACATCTGTGCTTTTCCTACCATGTCAAGTCAAAACGGACAACTGTGACTAAGAAACATACAGAGCTGGACACTTTGCAATTGACAGTGCATTGGTCCGAATATGGGACAACCCCACTTTTTCCATGAGCTGCTTTCTGAATGATGATCTCTGGCAGTGAGAATTTTTCACAATCTCTTTGACTTTGACATTTTGTGTAATTACTGCCTGATTGACAAATGACTGAGTCCTCAGGCTGTTTCTGCAGAAAAGACGTCAAGACACACTTTTGATTTCAGTCATCAGGAGCTGATATCTCTGTGGCATCACAACACTTCGATGTTAAAAAATTCATATATGTTAATCTCGTCTCCTTTAAATCTTTCATTTTAATTTTGAAAGATCCCCTATAAAAGGATATAAATAAATTCACTAGCTTAGCAACAGCGAGGCTACAACGAGCCCATAATGCAACACTCCTTTAATGTAACAGGCTTCCTTTGTAGCACATGGTGCAGTACTTGCTCCACTAAACACCACTTTTTCCAAACATAATATTCAGTAAAAATCATTGTACATTGTATTTCATCGTCCAAGACTGCGAGCGTTTTGGCTGTTAAAATGGTCCTGGCCATTCTGAAAGTTGATGTCCTTTACTTATTCAGATCAGCTGACGTAAGCTCTAAAAAAGTCATTTTTGGATTTAGCAAGTAAAACACTTGTTATTGATGTTGCAACAAAATTAAAAATTAAGATAAGGAGAAAGAAACACATCTATAACATAGATGGCCATACAGGATGTGGAAGGTGTGGAAATTTCTGAAAACTGTCTTAGTTCTAATGTTGGATGATGTATTGTTTCCTTCACGTAGCCACATGCCTAAATTCTTCAGAGCCATTATTTTGATTTAATAATTTCTCCCTGGTTTTAAATTGTGATCTGAATATGAAATTGTTGGATTTGAATAATGAGGTCATTCCTTTACACTTAACATGTGGTGTGTAATCTGCCTTCTGTGTGATTGGATGCCATTTTTGGGTCTCATTTAACAAAGCGGGTTGGTAGAGGAAGTGCAAACAAAAACATGGCAGCTGTCACAGTGAAACTGGCACTTCACTGTCCCTCTCACTTGTCTGCTTGTGGTTGTAAAAGGTGATGTCAGGAAGACCTTAGTACTTCTACCTTTCTACCTTTAGTCTTAATTAAGTTGTTATCTTGTGATGTTTTTTCTCACTTCTGTCCCTGGTGACATCACTTCTATCCAATGCAATGGGCTTTTCTAACACTTTCTTATGATGATCATGCTACTTGAAGATTTATTTCTGTTTACTAGTTGCAGCAATGAATATGCTAAACAGAGCAATGTAATTTCTGCTCATAGTAATGTTTCTTTCCTGTGTGCTCATGCGCTCTCACTCTCTCTGCAAAGACACTGTACACTGCAGATTGCATTTCCTCGCCTGGCTGTGGCAGAGTTGAAGTTTCAGTCGCAGTATTTCTGTGTGCATCTACGCCTTGAGTTATACAGCCTGCGTGGCCAGACTATTACAGCTTCTAACAGTATGCATTACACTAAGTCACCAAGTTCAGTACATTTTAGCACTAGAAAAATAAGGCAGTTTTATTTGAAAAACATGTAGGATCCCTTGATTCACTGATTGTGACAAGGCCTTTTCTTCTTCCCAGTATGGCTAACAAGAATAGCACGCTGCGCTGTACATTCTCGGCCCCAAGCCACAGTGCCACCCTCCTCCAGGGCTTGTCGGTCTTGCGGTCTCAGGGCCAACTACTTGACGTCGTGCTGGCCATCAATGAGGAGCGCTTCCAGGTCCACAAAGCTGTGCTGGCCGCCTGTAGTGATTACTTCAGGTTAGTCTGAATCACAAGACTTCTCACTGCCCATTTACATTTGAAATTGGAAGCACTTAGCCGATGCTCTTATCCAGAGCAATTTACACTGAGTGCATTTTTCGAGTAAGCTGCAGTTCACAGATCAACTATATTAAAAGCTGTTCAGTTGGGAGAGGAAGATAACGCAGGGGGAAATGTGAAACCAAATGCAAAATGATGCACTCCCTTATGCTTTGTTTTCATTTTGTCCTTGATCTGAGCCATTATACTTCACAGAATGTATATTTTCATGATCATTATCATCATTACAATCATACAAATAAAATTACAAAAAAATTTCAATCATATAAATTGTATGAAGACATGTTGCAGAAATGGAATGTGAGGACATGATAAATGATAAATTATTAAACATAAATTAGATAACAAATCAGATGTACAAATGGTTGACATAAAAAATTGTCCAGCTATAGTTTTCCCTTTGTTTTGCATTTTCTCATTAAATAGTAGTTTTAAATAGTGGCTGCACTAACTTAGTTATGATTGGTTATACAAAATTCATGCAATTTTAAATGAGTTCCTTGCATTTAGAATTTCAGAATTATAAAAAAATGTCATGTAGTTTACTGACGTGTTCTTGTGTTACAGAGCAATGTTTACTGGAGGCATGAGGGAGTCAAATCAAGATACTATTGAGCTGAAGGGTTTGTCTGCCCGTGGGCTGAAACATATTATTGACTTTGCCTACAGTGCAGAAGTCACTTTAGACCTGGACTGTATTCAGGATGTCCTTGGGGCAGCTGTGTTTCTCCAGATGGTCCCAGTCGTGGAGCTCTGCGAGGAGTTCCTCAAGTCAGCAATGAGCGTGGAGACCTGCCTGCACATCGGCCAGATGGCCACCACCTTCAGCCTGTCTTCCCTCAAAGAGTCGGTGGACGCCTTCACCTTCCGCCACTTCCTCCAAATTGCAGAGGAGGAGGACTTCCTGCACATCCCCATGGAGCGCCTTGTCTTCTTCTTGCAGAGCAACAAACTGAAGAACTGTAGCGAGATCAACCTCTTCCATGCGGCAATCAGGTGGCTCCGCTATGACGAGTCTCGCCGGGCTCAAGCCAGCAGCGTCCTGTGCCACGTGCGCTTCCCGCTCATGCGCTCCTCTGAGCTGGTGGACAGCGTTCAGACAGTGGACATCATGGTGGAAGATGTGCTGTGCCGCCAGTATCTCCTCGAGGCCTTCAATTACCAGATTCTTCCCTTCCGACAGCATGAGATGCAGTCTTCACGGACACTCATACGTTCCGACGTCATGTCACTCATCACCTTTGGTGGGACACCCTACACCGACAATGACCGCACAGTGAGCACCAAGGTGTACCATCTCCCTGACATCGCTTCCCGCCAGTTCAAAGAGCTGACAGAGATGGAGGCGGGGTGCAGCCACGCCTGCGTTGCCGTACTTGATAACTTTGTGTACATCGTTGGTGGACAGCACCTACAGTACCGCAGCGGAGAGGGGGCAGTTGACAGCTGTTATCGCTACGACCCGCATCTGAGCCAGTGGCTGCGCATCCAACCCATGCAGGAGGCTCGTATCCAGTTTCAGCTCAATGTGCTGCACGGACAGCTATATGCCACCGGAGGGCGCAATCGATCCGGCAGTCTGTCATCTGTAGAGCGTTACTGCCCAAAGAAGAACGATTGGACTTATGTGGAACCATTAAAACGCAGGATTTGGGGTCATGCAGGGACCCCCTGTGGAGAAAAGTTGTATATCTCAGGGGGTTATGGCGTCTCGTTGGATGACAAGAAAACTCTCCACTGCTACGACCCAGCGTCAGACCAGTGGGACTTCAGAGCTCCCATGAATGAACCCAGAGTGTTGCATGCCATGATCAGCACCAGGGACCGGGTTTATGCTCTGGGCGGTCGCATGGACCACGTTGACCGATGTTTTGACGTGCTCGCGGTCGAGTATTACATTCCAGAGAACGACCAGTGGACCACAGTCAGTCCCATGAGAGCAGGGCAGTCCGAGGCAGGCTGCTGTTTACTGGACAAGAAGATCTACATCGTCGGGGGCTACAACTGGCACCTGAACAATGTCACGAGCATCGTGCAGGTGTACAACACAGAGACAGATGAGTGGGAGAGGGATTTGCACTTTCCAGAATCCTTTGCTGGCATTGCTTGTACACCAATTATAATTCCTCAAAACACCACACAACGCTAACCATCCGACCTGTGACTGAAGATTTTATTCCATGTGCTCTTTCTGCCGACCATTGAGTCAACACAAAGTGTGAACATTATGTAAGTGTGTGTGTGTGTGTGTGTGTGTGTGTGTGTTCATTTGAGGGAATGACCTGAAAAGCTACTAAGCTGTATTATCTTCTATCCTTGTTGTGTTTAATTAATAAGCAAAATGGAGCAAATTTTGCTTTGAAATGTCTTTTATGTGAAAGCTCTTAAGAAACTTAATCTTGAGACACTTTTATGATACTGATACAGGCTTTTGAATGACAGTTCACAGTATTCAACCAGCACATTTTGTTGCGTTGAGTTTGAGTAAATTCCTGTTTGACTTTTATGATTAATTCATTTGTATATTATCTCCAAATGAACTGAGAAGATATACATTCTCTTCCTGAATAACATTATCTAAAATTTTAACAGTTATTTGAATAATTATTTAAAGTGTTTTACCAATCAAGGGCTTAAGTTACAGACAGCACAAATTGTCTCTTCATTTTTCAAGTTAAATTTTGTGTTTGCAAAGGTATTAACAAACACAACCTTTATAATGTTAGACCTTTTGATTGTACAGTTGTGAATGTTTAATTATTTGTTTGCTTCTTTTTAATATTAAACATTTTATTATTCAATAACAGCGATAACTGAAAATATTACTGTTGTATGTCTCCTCAAATTCACTGACAGTCAAACCACATATCAATGCACAGTAATGATTGCACAAATGAACACGAGCAGTGGTTGTGTTTCAACTTGGAATCAGTTATTCCATGTGGGTGTTAATGTTTTTTTTATTGCTACTGCCATTCTGTTTCTTGAGCTGAACCCCCCGTTGAAACACTAATTGTTCTCTGAGTCAACATAACAAACCAGTGTGGATTTCTCATGGCAGCTACATAAATCCTTTATGTGTGTCCATTGCCAGTGTTTGCTGCTCTTTATGTTAAACAAGTGCTACATCCTGTGGACCACACATCCTTCTGTCCCTTGAATATAACAACAAGGGGATCCAGGTGATATTTATTAATGCACATTTACTATCTTGACTATTGCTCAAAACCTCAAAAAATGTAATTTCCCCAGAAACTACTTAATCTATCCATTTGCCATGTTTGATACTGACTCATGTTTCTTTTTATTTTGACTGCATTGCTGCACTTTTCAAAACAGTATTTATCAGACATCTGATTCTGCTGCTGAAGTTATCAATGTACTTAATGTGTGTGTGTAAAGAAGCTCAAAGTTCTTGTTTTTCCTTTTAAATGTGACCGTGTACATGATGGTGAGGAGTGTCCATTTTAAAACTGTCTCCTGTTTGCCTTAGTGTGTATTTGTATTGTTTACCTGTACCAGTAAAAGCACATGATATCTCGTTGAAGTGCAATATAAAGTAAACTGCTGTAGTCAAAGGGGAATGTAGGCTGTGTTCAGACTGCAGACACAAGTGGCCCAAATCCGATTTTTTTTTTTTCCTCATATGAGACTCAGATCTGTTTTTCATGAACAGCACAAATCTCGTGGAATCCGATCTCTTCAACTCTGATTTGGGCCACGTTAATATGTGGTCAGACTGAACAGTCATATCAGGATTCATATGGCTTTTACATCACTCAGCTGAACTGAGTGTCTTTCTGTGAGGCTCTTGAAACATGCTGGCAGATGTTGTTAAAAGTAGCCCTTGACATCCTGAAATTTTGGATGAAATCTGTTTGTGTGAAGCCATTCACATCACGATCCTAACCATTCTTGACACCGACTCTACATCCACACACCTCCGTAAAGAAGTAGCAGACATTGCTCTACAAAAAGCCATAGTTATCATCTGCTCATGAGTTCTCTGGCTTCCACTGTACATCAACTTATAAATGAAACTCTGAATCAGAAGTTGTATGACGTGTTATTGTTCTTTTGCACATACGGGTCACTTCAGGACCATGAGCAGGTGACACTGGAATGTGACATTGGCCACATTTACATAATTATGTGAACAACCAAACAAAAAAATGGATCGGAGCAATTGAATTGAGCACTAAGGCTTGCAGTGTGAATGTAGCTGTAGACATTTGTGTAGCTTTATGTGCGTCCTTTATTAAAGGTGTATCATGTTTTAAAAGTACCCTTTTGTCCTTGCTTTTTCTCTTAGGATAGGATCTGTTCTGATAGGATGATGTATTCTCACTACATCTGAAGCACTGCCTTGCACTATAAAAGGTTGAGCTGTTTGTGTCCACACACTCCCACAGACACTCAAAGTGAAAATCACTGTGCAGTTTTACCTAATAAGAACATTATTTCTTTTCATTAGGGCTGCAACTGACAATCATTATCACTTAAACTGATGATTATTTTCTTGATTGATCCAGTCATAATTTGGTCTATAAAATACCTGATAGAAGTAAAAACTGCCTGAGATAAAACAGAGGAAAGCACCAGACCATCACGATTTAGAAGCTGGAACCAATTCATGTTTGTCATTTTTACTACAAAAAATGACCATTGACCAACCATTAAGCAATTTTCACAATAGCTGCAGATTATTTTTTGTTGACTAACTAATCAATTAATCAACTAATGTTTTAGTTTTACTATTTACAACAGTTATGTTGCAAATCCAAGCAACTCCTGTTCTGGCTGCCCCAAAGAGGTTTAGTTTTTAAATACTAAACCAAGTTCATATAATAATTCAGAGTAACATAACATACAGTCTCCCACTGTAATTAGTGTGGTAGTTTTGTTTTTAGCTTTAATCTGTAACTTTCTTCATACTACATACATCTACATACTAAAGCAAAGATGGTGGATTGTTTAGGTTGCAGAGACAATTAAAACAGACCGCCAGTCAAACTTTGCTCTGAACTCTGTCCTATATTGTATTCTTCTAACATACAGTAGATTATTCAAACTTCTGTCTTTTTGTTGTGCTCTATAAATAAATAATGAAAATTGCATCATGTTCTGAGGGAATCTTTTTGTTACACCTTTGTTAGGCTCATTGGCCACTCACCTATCATGCAATTGCTTTACCTTTGTCTTTACTATATAACCAGCCAGATTCTTGAATGAATTTGAAATTATTTATTCAGTTAGGTGTTGCCTTTATCAGATAGTGACAGTGTAAGACACCGACAGGAAACAAGAGGAGAGTGAAAGATATGACATGTGACAGAAAGTCTCCGGCTAGAACTGAAGTGAGAAGTTTGCGGTTATATGGTTTGTACCTGAACCACCTCGACACCTCAGGCTCTGCAACTGCGGAGCTTAACACCTTTCGATAAAATATGTCTGTGAGGAATTTGATCAGAGCATCCAGTTGCAGCTTGTTCTTTTCACTTTGCAATAGCAAGAAAACCTGCTCTTGCTGTTTTAGAAAACATGTAAAACAATTAGCCTGTTTCACTACAACCTAGATGTCTTAAAAATATATGATAGATGATTTTGGAGCGTACAATAATAACTCAAAAATAATAGGAGTTAGATGTAGAATGTGGTTAGGTGTAATTTGACTCTTGGAATGGACGAAACCTCTACAGCAGTACCTTCAACAACAGATGCCACCAAGTTAAACCTCTGAACGCCACATGTACCTCTGTACCTTCCATGTCTGCACAACTCCAACACCTCTGCTGGACACTGACAAGGATTATTGTCATGCAAGTTACCTCAGACTTAATCCAATTATTCCTATAAATTACTGCTCCTCCTTTTGTGACATTGTGTCATTCAGGTCATGCATTTTTTTCTTTTTTCTTGTAGTTTGTAACATTTGAAACATGGAAAGACAGATACACCATGGCACAGTTCATACATTGTTTAAAATTTGAAACTTTCATTACTCAATGCATCCTTTTTTGTACATTTGTATTTTAATTTTTTACTCTCTTTTATTTTATCATGCATTTATACTTTATTTTAATCTATATATGCACAATACATTAAGTATATTTACACTATGTGCAGTATATGTCACTTTAGACATATCAGGCATCTTGGGCACAACATTTTCTTTTGCTGTGAATAAAGTTCTGTCTTATCAGAATCAGAATCAGGTTAGTTGCCAAAGTAGGTTTTCACATACAGGGAATTTGGTATTTTGGCGCATGACAATAAACACAGTAAAAAATGTATATAAATAAATAAAAAGCAAACGTTAAGAAACAAAAACAAGAAACAGTAACTTATGAAAAACTATTTGAAAATGTACAACCTTATTTTATGTTAAATTCATCCTACCTCACCACTCGCTTTCGTGCCGTTGCCCGTGCGTGATGACGACACCAGAAGGCCCCAGCGTCATGTGTAACGTAACATTCCATTGAGAAGAAGAGGGAAAGATGGCGTCCTCTAACAATCCTCGCAAATTTAGCGAAAAAATCGCTTTGCATAATCAGAAACAGGCGGAGGAGACCGCCGCGTTTGAAGAAGTGATGAAAGACCTGAACATCACCAGAGCTGCTCGGGTAAGACCTGCACACCCCGGCTGTGTGACATTTTGTTGCATCGCTGTTTGGCAGCTAACGAACGCTGCGGATATCAATCTGAACGATGGGATGCTAAGTAGCTAAAGTTAATATTAACGTACTGGGCTGCATCAGTTCAACAGCGTCAAATGATGTTTTCACTGTGCCTGTTTAAAATATGCTAACGTTCTTCAGATACAACGTGTGCTGCGTTAACTACCTCAGCTAGCTTGCTGTGAATAATGTGCACCTGTGCTCTGTCTGTGGCTGGTTTGAATAGTCACTGCTGTCATTTCACTAGCAAACAAACATGTAATTCACTGAATAACAACATGCTAGAAAAGTCAGCTGCTTATAACTAAATTGAAGTAATATCTCTGGGAGAGCCAAGTTAGCATTTGCTAGCCAGTCAGATGTTAACCAGCCTCCAGCTGTTTTACCTCCACTAACCTTATTAGCTCAACGTTACCCGTTACATTAGCTCGGCAGCATCTTAGCTAGTTTTGATTAACACTAAACAAATACCGGACTCGTGGTCAATAAATGAAGCTCTAAACAACCCACATGCTTCGGTTTTATTATCTCCATCGCTTAACAGTTTAATTTCGTTAGTGTTCGTTAACGTTAAGCCAGGTTAACTTTGACAACTTCCTCTCAACAACAGTAAATAGTTGCCTTAAACACAAGATGTGCAACTAATGAGTACTTTCAATATCGATCAGTTATCCCGATCCGATGTTTTTGAGCTGAAATGATTAGTCAATTAGTTGATTGGGCCATCGATAGAAAATAATGGATGATTTTGATAATTAATTAGTCATTAATGTGCCAAACTGCCAAAACCTTTTTTACATTGGTTCCAGGGATTTGCTCCTTTTCTCTGTTGTATATAATTGTAAACTTAATGTCATTGGGTTTACAACAAAACGAGCAATTTTAAGACATCACTGTGTGCTCTGAGACATTATGATAATATTTTTCTGACTGTTTTTATAGACTAAACATTTGATGGATTGATTGATTGAAAAAAAGAAATTAAATAAATGGTTATGAAAATCAATTGCAGCTGTAGTTTACTCTTTAAAATACTATAAAGAAAGTACTATTTTTTAAATAACATTTTCCAATTAAGACATTAATTAACAATCATATATATAAATGTGTATATATAACAGAACAAAAGCAGCAACTCTTGACATTTTAGAAGTTTGAATAACAGAACGTTTCGGAGGGTTTTACTTGAAAAATGACTGAAACAGTTAATCAGTTATCGAAATTGCTGCCAATTCATTTTCAGTTGATCAACTAATGAATTAATCAACAAATTGTTTCAACTCTATGAACCCCAAAGAAAAGGGAGCATTTTGTTGGCAGGAAACATTTGGGCTAATTGTTGGCCCTATTGCTGGAAATGATGCCCACTTACCACATGCTGCATCAGTGTAAACCTGAGCTGTACTGTCATAGACTGCAGGGGAAAAGAATTAATTGGTCAGTTTTGTGGTCTCTGCCAGATATCTTTGTGTTGCCATCCAAACATCCATCCATTGCATTTATTCAGATCATGATATCACTTCAGTTCATTATTTGTGAAAGAGGACTTCAATCACAGTGTTTCTGTAATAACATGCATTACTTTGTGACTGGTTTTTGTATGAAGACATGTGGCTAATGTAATCACAAGGTGTGTTACATGGAAAGACTGTAATTACACCAGCTGTCAGTCAGGTGTCATTCACATCAGCTGATGTGATTTTTCTTTGCTATGAAAGATGTTGTCTGCCTCTTAATTGTTCATGAAACTGCCAATCTGCCTGTCTCATCATGTTACATCTGTCAGTTAATGGATTCATCCATCTTTCATGTCACCACTGTGGACTGGCAGGCATCATTCACTTTTAGCATCACTTTTTTGGTGAATCAGATCAGTCATTCACTCATGCTTTCATGCAATTTTACTTTGCACAGTTGCAGTTACAGAAGACCCAGTATTTGCAACTAGGGCAGAATCGTGGACAGTACTATGGAGGCTCACTGCCCAATGTCAATCAGATTGGAAATGGCAACATTGACCTGCCTTTTCAGGTGAGCCCTTAGCCTCTCTCGGCTGGTAAATCAATGGTTTGTTGTCGACCAGTGTACCTTTCATAGCTGTTGTTGATAATATTGGACATACAAAGGTTGCAGTTATCTGTTGTATTGGTGAAAGACTGGCTCAAACAGATAATACCACTTTTTATTCATTTAAGAAAGTCATAGTCAGGCAGTAAAATGTTCAGAAATGACCTGCTGGTCAGAGCTACATAGTCCAACTAGGTTTTTTCATGGTTCAGGAGCGAAAGGAAGCCAGAAGTGTGTAATACAAGGTATAGCAGTTCTACCCTGCAGTGTGATTTGATTCCAAAATTTTAAAGTGTATCATTGCTTGTCATGGCTTTCCATCTTAAAATACATTTGCCAACTCGAGCATCAGTATGGGGGGCCCATGGCTTGACTCATTTTGAAATGAACACATTTGCACCATTAATCCTAAGACATTATCCTAAGACATAGTTTTGTTGTGTAAGGGAGCTGTTTTGCTGGCCTCATTCACCTGGTGTGTTCACTCTAGAACTCGGTGCTGGATACCAGTCGGACAACAAGGCACCACGGGTTGGTGGAGCGTGTTTACCGTGACCGAAACCGCATCACGTCTCCTCACCGCCGGCCGCTGTCAGTCGACAAACATGGACGCCAGATATCCTTTTTTGTTTTTTGGAAGCATGTGATGTTGAAGATGTTTTGACTGCATTCATTATTGCTTTGAGACTTTAGAGGCTGCTTGAACGTTTTTGTGGACTTGACACCTTAATTGCACCTTAATTTGTTGTTGTAATTAATTTAGCTTGTTTAGGGACACAACACTCTAAGTAGGTTTGAACAGTGTCAACACAGTTTTTTTTTATACACAGTTGATATTTATAGTCTGAGCGGCAAACTTGAACTTTAATTTGTATTTGGGGATCTAAATTATATGTGGTCCTCCACCTCTGGCTTTACATTTTCATTAGCCATACAATGATACTAGATATACAGGTTTGGATAATGTGACGAACATGCTTTAGCTAACAGTCAATAAAACAGACTGCCGAGGCTTTCCAGTCCAAACATAGTCTGTAATTGGAACATACTAAACTAAATACACCTTTTAAAAATCAATCATGTCCCAAATGGGGCTTAAAGAATGAATAAAAACAATTAACTTTTGAGACCTCAGAGTGAAGCAGTGTAGATTTGCTTGATTCATATTTGGTTTCCCAGCATAATATATAGCACATAAGAAAAAAACCTAGATGTGGTGATAGAAAGAGGAGAAAGCGCTGCATTGTTCAACAGATTTTGAACAAAGGGTGATGTGAAAGATTTGTTTCGCTACATGTATTGAGAGCCTGATGTTGAATTGCACAATGCAATACAGTGTGTTGTTACACTCCTGTTGAGATTATTCTTGGAAAGATATTTCACCATTGGATAACAAGACAGTGTCTGAAGCCTGTTTTCAGAGTCATTGGATCCCAATAACACTTGTGTGCACTCATTTATTATGTATTAGGTCTATTAGATAAAATCAGCCAACAGGCATGAAACTATGGATTAGCTTAGATCCGTTTTTCCTCCCCTCTGCTTTATTAGCCTTAACTAAGTTCACATTGACAGCTGTCCTTACAGCTCAGTTTACCTCTCCCCACCGCCAGACACTAGCTGGAGAAGGTAAGCCACCTCCCCTTGTCCATTTGCCAAAATGATAAGTAGGACACACGACCCAACACAGCTCAAATGCAAAAATTCAATTACATGACCTTTTACATCCTTCACAAAGTTGCCAAACTCAACCAACACAAAGCAGGCAGCATATTTGGCTGTATCATGGCCAATAAAGATCTGTAACAGAATGCGATTCTTGGTGGATACGACGCTGTAGAATTGGCTCTCTGCCAGTTTTGGGGATTTGGCAGTGATTTTGCTAACATCTCATCTTTCTAACACATACAGGACAAATTCGGACTCTGCCTTACACCAGAGCGCCATGAATCCAAAGCCCCAGGAGGTGTTTGCAGGGGGATCACAGGAGCTGCAGCCTAAACGAGGTAATGGAAGATCCAGTTACAAAGACACAGAGCCGCTTTTATTTATTAATGTGCTATGTACTAATGCAGGTGGCAAAACGTAAGTGACATAAAAGGTTTGATGTCAAAAAGAAGGAGATGTAGACTCTTAATGAAATATTTATGGAGTACATGGAAACTGATCTCTGAACTGCTTCAGCCTGCTGGTACAGTACTCAGTCGGCTGTAGAGAAGTAACATCTCTGAATGGAGCTGGCTCAGGATGATCTAGAGAGGAGGATCAATAATTCACTGATTATCCATGGATTATGTCTTTTTATATGTGAAGATCTGATATAATGAAGCCCAGATTGGCTGGCATCCACTCAGTCTGTCTGTCTGCTGGTCACCTTGCTATTTTTAGACTCTCCGGAATCTAGTGCACAGCACTATATCCTGCTTGACTGGCTCAGATATTGATGACTCATTTCTTGTGCTGATTTTAATTGTTATGTATTTTGTCATAGCAAGCAACTGTGTCTTGCTGTTTCACTAATTAGTACTGCTGCTAACAGTGCCTGGGACGGAGAATTCAGAGTCAAATGCGGACAAGGATGCACAGGAACAGTTGTGGGATGACAAAAAGGTACTGATGGGAAAAGGGAAGGGCTACACTTGTACATTTATTATGATACACGCTAACCACTTCAGATTGTGGCTTATGATTATCTTTTCTCCTCAGGATGATTCATCAAAGCCCAACACATGTGATGTCCCGGGAATCAAGTGAGTGGTTTAATATTGATTTATTATTATAATCGTTGTTTTTCTTTATAAAAATGAGGTTAAAATAACATTTCGGCTAAATCGGTTACTAATACCAAAATTCAGTACAAGATTAGAAATGTTGTTCCCAAATTACACACTATGTCATAGAAAAACTCAGCAGTAGGTAATATGACAGTAGCTTTGTTTCATGTCTGATAGAACTTGTGTCTTTTAGTATATTCCCATCACCAGACCAGGAGTTGAACCCTTCTGTGCTCCCAGCTGCACACAACACTGGTGGTTCGCTTCCTGATCTGACCAACATCCAGTTCCCTCCTCCGCTGTCCACCCCACTGGACCCGGAGGACACCGTGGCCTTCCCCTCCCTCAGCTCGTCCAACAGCACGGGCAGCCTGACCACCAACCTCACCCACCTGGGCATCAGCGCTGCCAGCCATGGTAATAACTGCTATTTGAAAACAGTAAAACCTAATCACATGTCCATCAGGTGAGGATGTTGTAAAGTTTTTAGCTGATAATATCTGCTAGGATGAGGTCTGCAGTAAGTCAAGGATCAGAATAACATGGGTGTCACAGTGTCACACCAAGAGGGGAATGCACCAAGCTGCTCTCAATCATTATTTAGGAGTCTCCACACCCTGCTCAACAGGTGATCCAACTAACCCTCCAATCAACTCAGTGGGGTTTTGACATTCAGCTAAAATGACTTTGGGAAATGACAGCAAGTACCAAAGAGTGGCGAGGTCCTAAAGCTTATTTGTTTCCTCGCCAGGGATCCCCACCTCCTCTCAGCCCACCATGACTGTAACGGCACAGCGCCGGCAACCGCCCGTGGTGCCGCTCACCCTCACCTCTGACCTTCATCTCCAACAGTCCCCACAGCAGCTTTCACCCACCCTCTCCTCACCTGTTAACATCACACAGGTAAGGCATGACTTAACAAACTTATGGCCTAAAGAGTTGCAGTGTTTTTGTTTGCTGTACTCTATACTGGAAGTGGTTTGGCTTGAGCACTGTTGTCCGTATACGACTAAAGAGAGATGTCAACAAATGCCTATTTTTACAGAATAAATTCAGCAGAAAGGCATTTTATGGGACTAGTCCTAAACAGATTCCATGTGCGTCTTTCCTTAGGCCGTGCCAACGGAGTCACTGACCCTGGAGCAGCAGCTCGCCCAGTACCCCCTGTTCAACCAGCTGACTGCTCAGGCCCAGGCTCAGCTGCTCAGTGACCTCCAGAAGCAGCAGCAGGCCCTATCGCAGGGCATCCAGCTCATCACCTTGCCAACTCTGGCCTCCCCTGGTACAGCCACTGCCAGCAGCCCCTCCCCAGACAGCCAGAGCCAGACCACCGCCAGCATCAGTGTCAGCTCGGTAAGAAGCCAGGAGGTTGAGTCAGAAAGTCTGAGCAGAAATAACAGCTAATTTGATGAAATGACTGGGACCATTTTGCTTATTCTTAAGCTTGTGTTCATTTAGCCACCTGATTTTTCTGAAAGTTCTTCAGCTGCCCAGAATACATACATATCTTCACATCCTTTTTATGCTATTTGGCTGGGACACTGATTTGTCATTTTGTGGAATAGCTCACTTTATTAGGAGAAACATATCTTTACTCTTGACTATCCGATAAATATGCCTTTTTACTCCAGTTACCTTCAAAGCAGAGCATTTTGTCACTTGCTCACATACTATGCTCACATTTTTGATGCTTGCAGATCCCTTTAAAGCTGATAAATTCTTCTCACCATTTGGCACTTTCTCAGCTTTTGTGTGGGTTAAGGCTTTTTTGGATCTAGTTTGTTGAATTTGTGTGTGCTGTTAAAGAGATTGGCTGATGTAAGATTCTAAGATACAGAAATAATGCTACAATCACATTTTCCAGTAGTGAAGAAAAGCTGATCAACCACAGAGTTGTCACCCAGTTTATCTGGTGGTGATTGGTAATATTTCTCACCTCTACGCATTAAACATAACAAGCAGATCCTGATGCCCTCTCACATCCCGTCCTTTGACATTTGTGTGTGACAGGCATGAAGCTTAGTGCTAGCTAACCCTCTTCCCTCCAACAGTACCGCAATCAGACTGGCTCACCAGCCACTCAGTCTCCAACCTCCCCAGTCTCCAATCAAGGCTTCTCCCCTGGCGGCTCGCCTCAAGTAAGGGCCCACCCACCGAGCTAGCTGCTGTCTGGGGAAGGGCTTTGCACCTGGGGGAAAGCTAATTGTAGATGAGTTAGGCTGCTTTTCATTCTCTGTATCAGCAATTAACCACTCATTGTGTCAACAGCTGCATAACTCATTTCTCCATCACCACTGTCACTGTTCACTGTGTGCATGACAACATGGCGATGGAGGCCCTGACCAGTTGTTGGTCTGAAAATGTTAATCTTTCAACAAGCAAAAATCAAGTGTTTTTAGTTTGCCCCAGTACGTGATTGAGATATTTTTTCTGATATGGATGAGCTCCAGTTTCATGATAAGAGATTATTTGCCTCCGTTTCGCTCCTCACATGAATAAACCAGTAAGAATGATCTTCACCGTGATTAAAGAGGAAATAATATTTATTTATTAAAGTTTCTGCAGCACTTTGCATTGGAAATCATAAAGCATACTAGCTGCATTTTTTGAGAAATTAGTAATATGCTCTTACCCTTAAAGTGTCACACTTCAGAATAATACTTTGTGTATTTTGGGTTACTTATTATCATCCGTCAGGCTTTATGTTGACATTAGTCGTTTGTCTTTTGTGAGTCAAGAACTCACTTACTAGAGCTAAACTCTAGCCCAGTTTACATCTGCTATTCATATACACAAACAAAACATATCACTCTCTCTGCTGGGGAAAAAGTCATGGGCTTTATCCCATCTTCAGTAAGATATTTGGCAGAAAGGCAAAGTCAGCCACATGTGTTTTAATAATACACTTTGTATGTGGAGTGTTTTTTCAAGGTGCGAGGCCTCTTCATGGTAAAAGACCACATCTAGAGAAGTAGTTACTTTGTCACAAAATGAAAACTTAACATTGGCGATGATGGAACAAAAACATTAAACATTTCATCATTAAAATATATTTTGTTATTAAATGTAGGTAAAAGTGCTCTGTGGAGTTTTCCTCTGACAAACAAAAGTTATGTTTACATTCAGTGCTACTCACTATAATGTATTGTATGTATCCTTTAGGTCTAACTATGAAATTGAATGCATTGATTTCCTCATAGAAATAATTGCAAAGATGCAAAAATGTTCGTGGGGGATCACAGTGTGTTGATGATACCGACTGTTTGCAGATAACAGTTATTTAGTATACTGCTGTATTTGGCACAGATGCTCCTGTACCTCTTCCAGATGGCAGCAGGGAAAAAGACTGTGGGAAGGGTGGTGGAGATCCCTGATGATGCTGGAGGCTTTGAAACAGCGTTGATGATAAATCTCCAGCAGGAAGGGAAAAGGCGCACCAGTGATCTTGCTAGTTGTCTTTACTCTCTCGTTTAGATAACATTGTTCAATCCCTTTCCAGTTAGCAAACCAGGAAGTGAGGTTAGAATGCTTTTAGTGGTGCCCCTACAAAAGGTAATGAGGCCTGGGGTGGGGACACTTGCCCTTTTAAGTCTCAAGAGGGGATGGAGCCGCTGTAGGGCCTTTTTAACAATGGCCATGGTGTTAATGCTAGAGGTCAGCTCATCTGCCAGGTGCACTACCAGGAACTTGATATTACTGACCCTCCACAGCACCACAGCGCCATCAAGTGCCATCAGCAGCATATGAAGGTACCTGCCAGCCCTCCTGAAGCCAAGCACCATCTCCTTTGTTTTGTTGACAGTGTGGGAGAAATTGTGGGATCCACACCATACCGTTAGCTGCTCCACTTCCATCCTGTGTGCAGATTCGTCATTGTTGCCAACAAGACCCACTATTGGCGTATCATCTGTGAACTTGACTGTGAGGTTGATGATAGATCTAGCAGTACAGCCATGAGGTAGCAGTGTGAAAAACAGGGGGCTCAGGACGCAGCCCTGGGATGAGCATGTGCTCATTGAGATGGATTTTGATGACTGCTGACCTTGACGGTCTGCTGCCTCTGGGTCAGGAAGTCAAAGACTCATTGTCCACATCCAGCAACCACAGCTTCTCCACCAGCTTTTGTGGTCTTATGATATTAAATGCCGAGCTGAAGTCGATGAAGAGGATCCTGGCATAGGTGTTTGTCTTTTCCAGAAGTGTTAGAGTGCGGGTGGAGTGTGGTTGATGATGGTAGATCGGTTGGAAAAAGGGAGAAAGTAGGTGCAAGTTGGATGTTGACCCATCTGAATTCTGGGCTTTCATGCACTGAATAAAGTGGTGCATCAGTGAGTAAAGGGCTGTTAGACATTGTTTGCCCAGGGCTCCACCACTTAAAAAAATACCAGCCGCGCTGTGTTGGTGCTTTTCTCATTGCAAGAAAATGTTCAAGGGAAATTCCAGTATTTGTCAATCTGGGTGTCTTTTTGTTTCCCCACCCCCACTGTAGAGATTTAAGAAATACTGACTCAGGTTTGAGGTCTTACAATTTTACAAAAAACCTTCATAATGAGCGAAATCATTTCAGAACACTTTGTCATTGATTCCAAATGAAAGTAAACACGCAAAGAGTGGATCCAATACAGCAGGTAGTTAGGTCAGCCTGAAGGTTGATGGTAACTAACGGAGTTGAGATGATTTCTGTCCAATTGAAGCTGGATTGGTCAAGAGTTACTTTGACCAAAATTCGTAATGGACAAAAATATCAGAACAACACCCTTTTAACAACTTGGTTTGTGTTTGTGTCATAGTGAACAGGGCTGCTGCAGTCAACACATCACTGCACTGTTGTGTGTCCTGTCCACAGGCACAGGACACACAACCAGATCATGTCTCATTCCATGTCTGGGTTTTTGGGATTTTTTTTTTTGTCATGTTAACATTATTACATGTGTGTTTACTCAAAGAAGAAAGATTATTAATTCTTTTAAATCTTGTTGTCTCTCACAGCCTTAGTCATGAAAACCATTTGCTTTGGTCACTGCTCAGTGTGACAGCTGTGTGACTTTGTGTTTGCTTGTGTTATTATCTGTTATTTCATTGCTGAAGTGTCTGCTTGGCAGCCCAGATAACATGTTTTAACTAGCTGCTTGTTTGACATTTGCTCTGATTTTGTGGCTTCCATCTCTTCCTCCAGCACATCCCTGTGGTGGGCAGTATATTTGGCGACTCCTTCTATGATCAGCAGTTGGCATTGAGGCAGACCAATGCCCTCTCTCACCAGGTGACAGAGTACACATAAACAGTGAGCAGCAATGACAGAAATGTTTTCTTCAGATAGTCCCTGACTTCATTCTGTACCTTTTTAGCTGGAGCAGTTCAACATGATAGAGAACCCCATCAGCTCCACCAGCCTTTACAACCAGTGCTCCACCCTCAACTACACACAGGCAGCCATGATGGGCCTCACCGGGAGCAGCCTACAGGACTCGCAGCAACTTGGCTACAGTAATCACAGCAACATCCCCAACATCATCCTAACAGGTAGAGACACCAAAAGTTCATCAAATACACTTTTACCGTATTACACTTACTTGGTTGTAGCAGCTACACACATCAAGGTAAAGTAATTTCCCAATAACATTGAATTTAACTATGTTCACAGGTTGAAATTAGTTTCTGCCCTCTTCTTCGAGCTCAAGCCATCTGTAATTTAACAGCAACAAATTTATATTGTTTCAAAGTATTGCTGTAGTTACACTATAAATCCATAATGTGTGAGGATTTTTTATAGTTAAGTGCAGGATTTAATAACAACATTGTACAGCCATTGTTGAGATCTCTGAATGCAGTGACATTGCTAAAAATATGTCCACCAAACACAAGCAGTCAGTCAATGACATGGGTTGAGAACAAATCTCCAGGTTTGTCAAATAAATACAGCTATCTCTAAATGAGTCCATCGGTGCTTTTTGCCAATTTAGACCTATTCTTTGTCCGGCATTACTTTGGTAAGTGTAATGTTATCATAACTGATAAAATCCACAGCAGGATGTTACAAAAAGAAAACTCAAGTTGTAATAAACCGTAGTTTTCCTTAAATGTTTGATACAAAATGCAAAGTACCTTTTTAAAATAGTTTGAACCTGTGTAAAAAATATTAACATGATACTTGCCTAACCTGCCCCATCTCTCTCTCTCAGATGTTAGCACCCACTTCTCTCTTTAATGTCACGTATCTCAGTCACAGGGGAGTCTCCGCCGAGCCTCTCCAAAGAGCTGACCAACTCTCTGGCAGGTGTTGGTGACGTCAGCTTCGACGCAGACTCTCAGTTTCCTCTGGACGAGCTGAAGATCGACCCGCTCACCCTGGACGGACTGCACATGCTCAATGACCCCGACATGGTGCTGGCAGACCCCGCCACCGAGGACACGTTCAGGATGGACAGGCTGTAACATGAGAAGCTGACTATGGCCAAGAACAAGAAGAAAAAAACCACACTAACTTGTGAATGGAGAGAAACAAAGGGCAGGATGAACCCTCTCCCTCGTTGCATGGCCGTCCAGCTGTCCGACCTCGCCCTCGAATCCGTGAAGCCCTTTGAAACGATGCGCCACCAAAAGACAACAGGGAAAAAGACATCCAGTGGCTTGCCGGGGAATGGCCTCGCTGTCGTTTTGAATGAGATTGGTCGCTCAGCGCTTTCGCTAGCCTGCTGTGTTTACAGTGTACCATTACATGCCACATATATTCCAAAAAATGCACATTTGACTATTTTTTTTTCTTTTCATATCCACTTTAATATTTGTTTTGTTATTTGCTCGTAGCAGGAAGCTGCTAGGACATTGGGCTAAACCGTGCCGTTATAACGGCTGCGTCAACAAACAAACAAAAAAAGAAAAATACACCACAGCCGGTTTGCTTGTACCCTGCAATCAAATGAATCGGTTTTCCCATCATGCCGTAATGGCTTTCTATTTCACACTCTAAGCTTTATTTTTGACAACCAAATGTTATTTTCATCATGTACTGTATGTTTTGATGCTTTATGTATTTATATGTTCTATTTATTTATTTAAAGATTTTATATTCCATTTCATAATTTACATTTGATGCCAAAATGCTCTCTGTAGGCATAGTGTAAAATTGCACTGATGTAATTTGTGTCTATTTATTAATTACTAACATATTTATATATGTGTTTGTTAAGCTACTTGGTTAATGAAGGAGTGCAAAACCTCCCCATAGTTGCTCTTTGGTGTTTGATGTGCCATTCTCTGATGTAGGACGTGGTAGACGTTGCCATGCTGCAGCCCAACGGTCAAATCAAAATATCCTAGTTTTTAGCACAGCTCCAGAAAATGCTGCGTGCTCCAGTAATGGGTTGGTTTTACGCCACTTGAATTAACTTTTTCTGAGAAAATCATCAGGTATTTCTATTAAACTAGAAAGCAAGAAAAACACATCCAAATTAATTTTCTGCCAGTGAAAAGCCAATATATACATATATATATATATATATCTCCAGACTGAACTTCTTTTCAGTGAAAGAAGCCGTCTGTTTTTAAACACTAAAATCTTAAATCTTTTTAAGTCGTCACTGTGAAATCACCTGATTTTGCCTTACATGAGTACTCTACTGTTCTACTTAAGTGTCTAATGTGACAACGTATTTTCGTAACTTATTGTAACATTTTCTTGTATTTGAGAGGAACTTAACTTTTGGTCGGTGATATTTGTGGTTATGTTGTGTAAGGTTTGACAAATCAATGTACTGTATTTTGTATCGGTACAGTTTATAGCCAAATTGTTGATGTTTTTTAAAGTGGGGCTAAAAACAAAACAAAAAAATCTTAAGGACGGGTTTGAGGTATTTGAGAAGGAGTGCAATTATGGGGAGGCTTTTTGCTCCTTGGCAGGGAAGCTCTAACAAAAACGCTAATGACCTTTGCCACAGAGGTCATCAATAACAAAAGTGCCATACACGGTATAGAGATTTTAATGGTCCATTGTTGGATATTTGACAGTATCGAAGCCTCCAAATGGTCGTTTTCATAAAATGCAAACTTGCAATTTCCGAGTTTATGAATATAGGGATATTTTTTATTGTAGAAGGTCTGTTTACTCCATGTAGTAAACTAGAAGACATATAAAGGTTCTGCTTATGAAAGAAAAAGAGTATTTATATATTTAGTATTGTATGCAATTTCTCGACAGCACTGAGATCGGCCCCGTTCCATTCAGTGTTACAGACAAAAAAATGGCCACAAAAGCAATCAGGGATGTAGTGGAGTCTAAAATTGTTTACGCCACCTTTTCAAGCCGAAAAATGTTTACACAAGTTTCATCTGAAAATGTACATATTGATATCGTCTCTAACTACATCCATGACACAATCTCTTCTGCCAAAATGTGTAGAACAAATTATGTCAAATTTTAAAACTTCAGAGTTCAATCTGTGTTGGCCTTTTGTCAGAGTTTCCCTGAGAGGTGTGTGTAGGTCTGTGGGATCATGTTTGGTATATTGTAATGTTCATGTACAGACGTGTTAATCATTTACTCACCTAAAGCGCTGTTGGGAAGATTTTCCAACCCCCATCCCCATCCCCTCCCAAAAAGGAATCACGTTTGATTTACCGCACACCTCTACAGTTGTACAATTTGTTTCAGTTGAAGTGTTTGTCTGCTGTAATCCTCCATCAAAGGTTTTGTTTGCTTTCAACAGATCTGTGATTCCTATGCAAATGAGACAAGAAACGACCCTGAAAGGAAAAATCCATCTCTGTAGTTTTATTGTTTAAGCTGGATTCATTCCTCTGAAATGTTATAATGGAGGCTTCATAGCACCAACTTAAAAAAAACTACACATCAGACCTGCTGAGATAAAGAAAGAACTGTTAATGGTCAGCTTACCCTGTTTTCTCCTGTGTGTTATTACTGCTGATAAAGATCGATAGTGAAGACAGCTTTGAGTCATTTGAAGAATAACACTAAACAGATTTGTATTGTGATCTAGAAAGGCCATTTACAGTCCACATCACAGTCATGTCAGCCATTATTTTTGTTCTGTAATACAAAGACAAATTTGTCATTTAGATTTTAGCTTTATATCGTCAGTGACAGAAAAAGGTAAACTTAAATATTTCAGTATATAATGAGTGCAGGACATCAATGGAGTGTTGCAGACAAGTGAAATCATAAGCTCAACTATAAATTTCAACTTCAGAGGAACATCCCAACAGAGAAGCATAAATCCAGCTTTGCTTTGATATGAAGTAATATTTTTCATTTTTTATGTGAACCTCTAACTCTGCCATATCTTCTACTTCCCAGAATTCGTCTTACATTTTTTTCCTGTTGACTGAATTTTTTTCTCTCAAGGACCTGATGCCAAACCTGACTTATTATTAATGTTTTGGATCAGCTAAACATTTTACTGTAGTTGCTTGAAATTTCTGGATGATTTTCATGGCCAGTAACCCATAGGAGAAAGAAAAATAAACCACTAAAAAAAAGGCCTAGAAATGACACTTTTCCAGAAGCTGTTTTTATTTATCTCGAGGTGGATTTTTCCTTTAAGTCACTGAAACAAATGTATATTTATTTCTAAAAAACAAAAAAGCAAGCATTGTGTTTGAGCCAAACTTCACTGTTGTAATGCCAGTGATGTTGAGCTTTCCTGTCACTTCCTTTCTGTCATCCTGCTGAATACGAGTCCTTCACACTGACCTTGTACATATACGCTATAGCTGAAACAAAATGCATGACTAAACTGACAGTCAAAACCTCTAAATGAAGGCCTTCTATAGCTCCGCAGGTTTGATTTGTGTAACATAACGCTATCACAAAGTCTAAAGGGATGCATGTATGGGTTTCTCCTGTGCAAGTTAACTCAGTTTCCTGTTAAGTGACTCTGTTACCTCCATCTCTGTATAATGCTACTTCACGAATGATAAGAGAATGTATCTTCTGTGGCAGTGTCCTAGTTTTTTGCCAAATGACCTGACGTTTGGAGTTTTCGGTCCTGTCGCAGCTGGACCGGACTGTCTCTCTCCCTCTGCTCTACAGTCGTCGCCCTTTTTCTCCTCTGAAGAATCCGACTGTTGCTTGTTCCGCTCTCTCTCTCTCTTCCTACTGTAGCATCGAGTGTAAACAGTCGATTCTCGCACGGAAAGAAATCCAGCTGTCGATCCGGCCCCTCGTCTCCAGCAGCACAACCTTTTTGGCTTTCTCAAGAAAATGGAAGCGGGTTCTGTCTTGCAAAGATTGCAGATTGGCACGTGCACTGATTGTTTGCATATGTGGACTTGAATCTTTAGAAGCTTCTGCATTATGCAGTCAACTGCATGACATGATAGACAGGTTGAGCTGATTCTTATCCCATGTTCTGTACAGGAGTTTGATCGAGCTATGACATCAGATATGATTGTTTTATGTTGTTGCCTATCATGTCAGGTTTTGGACTGGGTAAAGTGTAATTCTGGGTTTTTTTTATGTGTGTTGTATGTTTTTTTCTGTTTCTTGTGCAGTGTTTAGTCCACTAGTAGCTTCGCACTTTATTTGTGACTTCCTGGCTTTTGAGCAGGGACTGTTCTGCCCGATGTGAATGCTGACTGTTTCACTCCAGATGTAAACTCCGGAGATATTTTCATGTCAAAGAAAAGATGAATTCTCTATTTTCCTTTGTAAACTATATTTTGGCTTGTCTTGTTTTTTATCAGTGAAGACTTTAGGGGATGCAAAACTAGAAAGGGCTTACTCCAGTGCAGCTTGTGCTCTCGTGTTGGAAAGGAACGGCACTCCGAATGTATTTCTTTGTTGGTCATTTTAAACCGCCCCATGCAAATTGCATTGAGTTTCAGCAAGTCACGGTTCTTACAGTGACACTAGATTGGCCTTAGTAGTCAGCTGCAACCTCAGTATTAGTCAAGTGAAGCAGTCTGCATTGTGACTCCACATACTGCCACCCACAGAGGACTGTACGGTGCTGCAACACGGTCTCACTTCATGAAGTTAGCTGGAACTCTGAAATGCAGGTTACGTGTTTTAGACATGAAGAATGTGATTCCATCAAAAATGAAAACATGGTAAACAGCTCCACTCCAGTGTGACATGCTTTATAAACCAAATGTTTCCAGATGCTGGAAACATCTGCCTGGAGACAATAACATTTGGTAGATGTTGCATGTTGTACTTGAGAGTTGTTCAAACTGGTGATTGTGATTTCTACAAATTAGGAAATAATTAACAGTATAACAACCTATGTCACAAAGGTATTGGATGCCCTTTTCAGTTGTCGCAGAGTTGCTTACAACGTTAATAGCAACACTGATAAAGACTTGAGCTCAAGTTAGGCAGCTAATACACCTTTAATTGAAGTAAGGGAAATAAAAAAGGTAGTTATTTTTAAAAAAAAAAAAACAGTTCTGAGAAGTTTGTTCAGCAACGAAACATCTTCGCCTGATCCTGTCTTGGTGGGGAAACATTAACTTCTCACGTGTAGAGCATTAATTTGCATTTTGAGACTGCACTAATTTCACAAATATTTGAATCTGAGGTTAAACTGAAAATCTGGAAAGCAAACTCCATTTTCCAAACAGACAAGATGAACAAATCACCTGGAAGCATATTTTCTACATCTTGTAAACTATTCGGTTTTGACTCGTCTGATGGTTTTAGTCTGAGACACCAGTGAGTTGCATCACTTCTTAGCACAGCTGCTGTTGATGTTGTGTTAAAAAGCACTGAAGCTAAATCTTGTCCCAAACTGAATAAGCAGACGAGTGAAGCTCAAACAGGAGTCTTGCGTTTAAAGATGTCTCTTAGTTCCCAGGATGAAAGGAAAGAGTCGCTGCTCGGTCTTTACTGCTTGTTTCCAGAGTGTTTTAGGTCTGAATAAAATCTCCCTTTAATAACACGGGGTTTTCTAAACGACTCTCTCTGGAAAAACAGTTTAAGTTCCACTTGAAGCTTATAGTGAGAATAGCATTATATCACTGTTGTCCTGTAAGTCGTAGTAAAAGATCTGTAGCTATTTATTTGTTGCCATGTGATTCTCCTTATGTGACCATTTGTTTATAAGATGAAAGAAAAATGTCAATTAAATTGAATGTGGAAGACAGATTTTTCTCTGCACATAGTCTTGATTTGCAGAATATGCTGATTAAAAAACTGCCCGATGTCATTTTACAACATCACAGCGTGTTGCTGTGGACATGCATGGTGTTTCAATCCTGTTGTATATTGTCTTTGCTATCGTTTCTATTTTGTAATCTGTATTTCCAAATGCAAAATTTAAAAGATTATTTTGGATATGTGCATGCCTGTGAAATGTTCAGAATGTTGATTTCCACTAAAAGCTGTTGAGTTTGAAAACAGTCACGTCTATTACTTAAAATCAAATGTTTGACCTTTTGTGCAGTGTAGCCATTATGTGAATTCACAGTTAATACATTTCATTTAAGAAACAATTCTTTTTAGATTTTTAAGGAGGCTTTACAAGACAAAAATAGATTATTTACAGTCTAGAGTTTAGTAGTTTAGATTATTTCTCTGAATCTGCATACCTCTCAAATATTGCAATACTGCTGATATATAGAGTATATTAAAATAATATTCCATTATTATTGCTTGAAGATTAGAATCAAATGTGCAGCTGCAGTAAATGGTCACATCACACAAGAGAGTAAATTCATGAAGTTGTTGCGCAGAATTTACCAAAATCCACATTTATTCATTTGTGACAGTTAAATCTTTGCATTAGTTCTTTCACAAGTATAAATTGTATGTAAATATACAGTGAACAATATTTTGTAGAAAAAATATTTTTTGACAGAAATTTCTGTTTGTTACCAGCTAAACAAATCCAACAATTTGTTTTATAATTAGTACATAAGAGTTTTTACTGCTGTGGAGTTTCCTCTTCTGTCAAGATTTTAAAGCATCAGCAATCAGTTTTTACACGTGTGGTTCACCTTTTTATAAATGTTGCTCGTGCAACATTTATGATTTCATTTCTGATCCCAGTTGTGCGTTGGAAAGTTTTCCCAGAATTCCCTGGGCTCGTTTGTTGTCATCAGGCCACCAGCTGAACCTGCTGGGCTCTGTAGGTGTCAAAGTCCTCAGGAAGAGTGTCTGGAGGGAGAAACCACAGGAAGTGAAATCAGTGTTTACAGTGTGAGCAGCCAAAGGAAAAATACTCAGCAAGGAGCAGGAAAATTACTTTTGGCATTTATGGCTACAGTCATATTTTATCTTTTAAATATCTGGTATTGTCCCTTGACTATTGTTAATCTGTTAAAAATGTCGGAAACACATTTTAATCCTTAGTTATTTTATTTAGTGTTAGTCATTAAAATATACAAAAAGCAAATGCATGTAGTTGTAAAGCAGAGTGTCACTGTAAAAAATGCTCATGTGACACAGGTGAGAAGAAAACATCTGCTGAAGGACCAGACAGCACTTTGTGGCCACAGAATCAGAACTCGACTCACCGTTGCAGCGATAACGCAGGTTGGCCCAGATGATGTTCTCCTGGGAGAAGCAGAAGACTCCTAGTCGACCTCCTCTCATTGTGGCATCTATGATGACGCCTGTGTCCGCCACCATCTGAGGACCCTCGTAGAAACGAACTCTGCACACCAACAGAGCAGGTAAGAGCAGAAACACATGGATTCATCTTCTCGTCATTATCATCTTTATGCTAAATCAGACTAAGCAGGTCAAGGACCAAACTGAACGCACAGACATGAAAACGACCTTTAACTCGGTCAGTACCTGATGTAGCCATCGGCGGGTCGGTGTTGGAGGAACCAGCGGTAGGAAGTCTTGTCCTTCCAGCCAACATTGCGAGCGTCCTTCCACAGCAGTTTGACCTGGTCGCTGGTGTCGCCGGTGTGCCACAGGGCATTCCTCAGGTTTTCACCTGGACCCGTGTTTGATTTCACTGCCTTTTCAAAACCGCAAGAACAAGAAGCCTGAGTGTCTGGACCAACCTTGATGTCCTTTAACTGCAGTAGTGTCGTGGTTTGGATTTCTGGGTTTATTTATGTCTTCCTTTGAGTTCATTTTCAGTATATTTTTTGGGATGTTTCTTTAGTGTTAGTGTTTTGTGTGTTTTCTGTATGGAGCTTTCTCTGCTCATGCTCTGCTTAATAACCCAAACAAAGGGTTCTTCCTCTGGTGCAGCTCTGACTGAAATACTGTTATTCAGCATCAATTCCTGATAAGGTACAATTTATAAGTTGTTATTAATGGCTAATAAATGATAGACTAATGCTTCATAAGTCAGTCTTAAGCCATTAATAAGAACAACTTTTGCTTTTCTTTTTTAGCTCTTCAATCATTTAACCCCTCTGGACTTTTGACCACTGAGCTTCTTTTTAAACCCTTAACCTTTTCCAGAAGGTAAGGGTCCATTAGAGGAGACTCCAAAAACTGGCACCCCAAAAGTTCTTATTAATGGCTTCCACCTGATCTACACAGCATTAATAAATGATTGATTAGTCATTATTTACAGCTTACAAACTCTTTATGAATGGTGCTTTATCAGATAGTGGTATCTGTATTTCTTATAACTAAATTGCTTCGCTAAAAAGCTTCATTTCTGCAACAGCTGATGTGACTATATCTAAGCATTATTGCATTATTATGTTTTCCTCTGTGGCAGAAGGGTAGACTACCTTCAGCTGGATGCCTGGCTCTGCCACAGCTCTGAATGGGTTCGCCTGCCAGTAGATCTGTTCCACCTGCTTCCACATCACTACATAGAAACTGGAGCTGTCCTGGTACCCGAAGATAAATCCTGCATAGTCGTCATCTGTTACCGTGTTTACGTGAAACGTCCCTTCAAAATCCACGCCGCTGAAAGCCGTATAACCTGTTGGAGACAAATACTCATTACTTTGCTGTATATAGCGCTCGTTTTCCTGAGGAAGACATGTAATTGGTGTAAACAATCGGCAATAAAATTAAAGGAAGCTGTCATTCCGATGTGCAAAGGCTCTTTGGATTGTAATTTAGTTAATTTTTTGTATCCAGGACCTCCTGGTTTTGTGGATGTTCACACGACTACTCTAACTTAGAGGCTGTCGAGATTCTTGTCTTACTCTCAAAAGAGCTCATGCCAATTTCAAAAATGTATTCCTTTAATATTAGATATAATGCTCTTACCCACAGCCAACCCAGGATCACTGTTCATAGTCTGGACAATTTCTCTTCCCTGCACAAACAAAACAGTGGATTTGAGAGAAACTTAATGATACAATGTTCAGTATTTTGGGACTCAAACAAACGAGTGACTTCACCTGGTTCAGCACCACCCAGTTGGGGTCAATCTGTGCGTCTCCCTCTGGATCTAAAACGACGGTCTGGTACTCCCTGAAGTCGGTGAGGGTGACCTCAGCGTTTTCTGGACAGACGTCGATGGTGTCCACAATAGTGTCATTATCGAAGTCCTTCTCGCATACGTTACCCACACCATCACCTGAGAAGATAAAGAGTCACAGACTGTCGTACAAACAAAACTTTTTTCTTTATCACTAGATGTAGAAAAATGAAAATAATTCTATTGTGAGTAATTCAGGGCCCAGGACACACCATTAGAATCCTCCTGCAGAGGGTTGGGGATCAGGCGGCAGTTATCAGGACCCGGCGGCAGCAGGTCTGGGATCCCATCGTTATCATCATCATCATCACACTCGTCTCCCTTGCCGTCCTTGTCGGTGTCCAGCTGGGAGCTGTTGATGACGGCTGGACAGTTGTCCCGAGAGTCTTGGTGACCGTCACCATCGCTGGACAAGACAGACTTTTACTGGCACTAGCACATTTTGGTCTCCAGTACACTCAGATCATGAAGAATAAATACATGTGATGTGATTGATGAGGTCACACCTGTCCTTGTTGGTGTCACAGGGGTCTCCAATCAAGTCATTGTCCACGTCCATCTGAGAAACATGAAATTAATTATTCTTATAAAACTAGCAAAAAAAACACTATTTCCTTTATTTTTTCAGCTTTTTGTGTAAATGTCATTGATCAGTGTTCTTAGTGATAAAAACTATTTTATCACATGAAAAATCTTGGCTTTTTGCCCTTAAAGGCCCCAAAAATACTGTCTAAATAAGCTTATTACTACAAGTGATGGGCTTCATTTTTACAGCTGAGATTTCTGTTGTTGTTTTTTTTATATATGGCTTGTGGAAGAATTGATATAATAGTACCTTTGTTTGATTCTTATGTATCATGTAATGAAATCGGTTCGAGAATTAAACCTGTATGTACTTTGGCTCACTAGACTTATCAATCAAATTATTTTGAAAATCTGAATTCTTGATTTGCAGGCAACATCTTTACTTGCAGAACCAGCTTATGGCACATATAGTAACGAGAAGAAAAACAGCTTTCTGACCTGGTCAGGGTTGGGAACATAAGGACAGCTGTCACAGGCGTCTCCTACTTTGTCTCCGTCACGGTCTTTCTGGTCAGCATTGGGAACCCTTGGACAGTTATCCAGGTGATTGAGGATTCCTGGTATTCAAGTGGGCATCAGTGAATGTTCATGTGACTTATAGTCCTGCCCAATCACAGTTCACATTACAAGCCTCTCTTATATAAGAAGTGACAGTGTGCAAAACATGTAGAATACAAACCATCCCCATCAATGTCTTCATCGCACTCATCACCAAATTTGTCCACGTCTGTGTCTTTCTGGTCGTTGTTTTTGACGGCGCGGCAGTTGTCACAGGCGTCACCAAAGTCATCCTCATCAATGTTCCTCTGGTCCACGTTAGGCACCAACACACAGTTATCCTGTAAAGAAACTGTTTTAGTCTATGCAAGTACATGGACATGAAAAACATAGACAGGGTTTTTAATTATTTTTTACATCTTTTAAATGATTTTTATGTCCCATCACTGTCATGAACCTGTGTGTTGAGGATCCCATCCCCATCTGCATCCTCATCACAGGCGTCTCCGATTCCATCACCGTCAGCATCTTCTTGACCAGAGTTGGGCACAGTGAGACAATTATCCTTGAAATAAAAACATCCCCTATTAAAGTCAACTACAAGCAAATTAAAATCAGTTCCAACAAAGCTAATGGTGTTTGATATACAGGACAACATGCTTTTTTCAAAATGGCTAAAACTAAGTATATATTTTACCTCATCTATAAGACCTGTGTGTCTCATTCTTTGCTGATGACTTAATCATTTATGTGACTGTTTATGCTCATGTTTTTGCATCACTAATTTTCAAAGATTTCTTCATGGACATAAAAGACACTCACCTTGTTGCAGTTCCTCTCAGGACAGTCCAGTTTCTCATCGGGGAAACCATCGATGTCTATGTCAGGCCCGCAGAGGTAGCCGTTGCCAGCCCATCCGACCCCACACTGTGAGGATGAATAATGTTTTATGGTACTGTACAGACTGTTTTCATTGGCCTTGTTGTACACTGCATACAGTATCAAGTTGTCTTAAGTGCTCAAACAGACCATTGATTTTTACAATATCTGGCTCAAGTACTCAAAGTTTTATATTTCAAAGAGCTGGGCCAAAAATTTTTTTAAAAAAACATCATAATATGTTTAGCAGCTTTGGTCAAACTCTGTCACTTTTATATTTAAAGCTGAGCTCGACTGTCTCATTTACGATGATCTAAACTTTGCATAAGTCCAAATTAACTTCTACTGTCATCATTCCCTGTTGAGAGATTTACGCAGCACAGAGAAACTACTGAACCATAACTTGAATAAATGGATAATGAAGATGTACATCCCGCACTCCCACTGCCCACTTTTGCTCTAGGAAACATGAACTCAGAAGTAGAAAGCTGAATTTATTCACCTGACACTCGATTGCACCCTCTCGATGGACAATGCACTCGGCGCTGGCGTGGCAGGGGTTGGGTTGGCCATTCCCACAGGCTCTCTCTGGTTTACAGCCACGTCGCTGATCTCCGACATAGCCCGTCTTACAGGCACCACACCTGAACGAGCCCTGATGACAGACAGAGGAAACAGACCCATTATAAAACTGATCAGGACAAGCATCAGTCTATAATCCTGTATTAGTATTGTTTGGCTAGATTTCCTGGCAGAACATCATAGACTGCCGAGCCATGGCTAAAGCCCTGTGTTTTTGTTTGCTGCATTTTCAGAACGACATGGATGGATGATACAAGACTTTGTTTGCTAAGACTTTGTTGTACCCATTGCACAGTGTGACATGCAGTTAAGATCACTGTTACTGCACAGTGTCCTAAAATGGCCCTGTGGTCAGAAGTGATCATGGTAAATTCTAAAATGTAGTAGAGAGAGAGTTATAAAAAAAATTATAAAAACAGTGAAGTGAAAGCACAGTGTGAAGTCTCATTCTGCATCTTGAGGTCATGATCTTGGTTTCTTGTGATCTTCATTTCCTGTTTTGTTTTTACATACTCACCTGTCTTCACTTCCTGCCTCTGTGATTACCTGCTCCACCTTAATGTGCTGCACCTGTGTCTCATTACTTCCTCAAAAGTGTATCTTTAGTCTTTGTCTCCCCTCTGTGCCAGATCATCTTTGTCCCTCATGTTTCACCCTTAGTGTCAGTTTTCCTAGTGTTTTTGAGCTGACCTTTGTTTTTTGGAATCTTGGATTATTATTCTGTGTGTCGTGCTTTCATGTCCTGTGGTTTCCTGGTTGTTACATTGAATTAAGTATTGGTGCATTTTCTTGCTTATGTACTCAGCTTTTTGTATTTTCATCTTTTGTTAAGGAACTTAACAAGCACCAGATGCCTGATTGGCTCCCTCAGAAAGCACTTAAGGAAAATGATATGTGGTACAATCCTGCAAAGTGTGCTGAAGTCCTTTTTTATGGGCCACTATATCAGCAGCAAATCACCTGCAAAGGTGACAGTATTTTGTCTTCAGTAGTGTTTGTACTCACAGGGGTGTTCATACAGACGGAGTTCGCCACACAGCCTCCGTTGTTGGATCCTTCACACTCATTGATATCTTTGCACACCTGGAGAGGACAAAGACAGAAAAACATCCAATTACTTTTATGGACTTTCTGATGAATGTAGAAAGATATTTGAAGTGTTGAATATTTTCATTAATTTAGAATCTTGGTACTTTTCACACTTTCTTTTTTGTTACTTTTTACATGACATCGGTTGCTTTGGAATCACTGAAGCGACTAATCAATCAATCAATAATGTGATTAGATTTTTTTAAATTTAATATTCACATAATATTGTTTTCGGATGTGTCATACAATACTAGTAATAGAACTATCAATATTACTACATCAACTGTAACAAGTACCAACACCAATTTATTAAATGGGATCAAATATACTAAACTCAAGGTTCACATAGCAGCTTTAGCAAAGTTGCTTAAGAAGGTGATGGGTCAAAAATTTCAGAAAAAGCTAGTAAGTGAAGCTTGAGTTTGGAATACTTGATAACAGATATGTTTCCAAGGTCAAGACACTGACCTGTTTGTTGGCGGTGGCGTAGGCGAGGCCGACGCCCTGGACCTGGGGGCCCGTGTATCCAGCAGGACAGGAACCACAGCGGAAACCCGGGGAGGTGTTTATGCAGCGCACGCCCATGTGACATGGCATCACAGTACACTGTCAGCAACAAAGACCAAGAAACACACAGTAAGATGGTCATCAAGGGTCCAAATCTGCTGAATGTTTAATGGTCGGTTTTGGAAAATTACAGATATGGTTGGACACACTCTCCCCTAATCTAACATCGGAAAAGTGTGGGGGCTTGATCATTGATTTGGTTTGCTAATCCCTGTCGTTGACTCCCAGTGGCTCTCCTTTTATCAAATCATACTGTCTACCATGATATGGTTATATTGGTTATATTGTCATATTATGATGGATCATACTATACCCACAGTGTGGTTGCATCATATAATGCTCTAAATATCATATTGTATGAGAATTTCCCTCATCCCTGAACTTTCTGTCTGTGTCTATTTGTTAACTTGAATAAGCTGAAACCAAATTATGCTAAACTTAAAAACTAGAATCATTATACTGTCCAGTACCACCTGTGTACAGTGTTGTCACCCATCGTACCTCGTCCACGTCAGTGCAGTGAGTGCCGTTGCCCTCCATGCCATCAGGACAGGGTCCACACTTTATGCCCTGAGGTGTCTCCATACACTTCACTCCTGGGTGACATGGGTTGGGCACACAGGAGGGACGAGGCTGCATTCCTCCCATCCCTGAGGACAGGCAAGGTTAACTATCATCTGTTTTCAGCACATGGAAGTTTTTTGACAAAGTCAGTTCTGCTCATTTCTATCACCTCATCCCATCTGTCCTGATGGATTGTGCAGTATATCAGCTTTATACGATGATGTGACTCCCATCAACTGTATATAAATATGGTTCCATTGTTTCTGAATATTATGGTTGTATAAGGATTCCTATGCAGGTCCTGAAAGTCTGAGATGTGCCTTGAAAAGTTCAGAAATTTCTACAACTGGTACAAAAATTAGTTATCAGCATAAAGACATCTGGACAACAACCAAAGCTTCAAATTTTAAAAAAAAGCTAAGTGTTGGGAAAACATTGAATATTAAAATAGAAAAATGTGTGTGTTGGGTAAAGGTTTGGTGTTGTAAAGTAAAGTACTGATCACTCACCACAGGCTTCACACTCCATCACTGTGTTCTTCAGGAATACTATCTCTTTTATCTGGAATATGCAATCACTCAAATGATGACATATCAATTGTGGTCAATTACACAAAATGTACATCATTAGCATTATGAACAGATACACCTGTCAAAATGTTTAATGTGTTTTCTTACCTGTTGCTTCAGAAGCTCTTTAATCTCAGCCAATGCCAGGTTTGTCATTTTAATCTGGCTGATAATTTCTCCATCTGAAAAGGAACAAAAAAATCATTACAACCACTTTAGGCGATACAGGACACAACCACAGGTACTATAACCATTTCATATGCCTTCCCGGTGAAGTCCACACATACACAATTCAGCCATGAACTCATTCATTCAAAGTTTTACTTATACTTATACTAATACATTAGTACAGTACTTGAGTAAATGTACTTAGTTACTTTCCAGCAGTGCCATTAACTGTTATATAATTTGTCATAGAGTCTGTAATAATGTGGCCTGAATGACAAATAAAGAAATACAACTTGAAGAAAAAAACACACAAAAACAACCATCATCACGAGCAGATGAGAAACACAACCTATCAGAGACAGAGGTGCAGATGAAAGATAATGTCATGGCAAAAATGTGTAGACACTGTTTGTGTGTGTCAGTAAACTCATCAACCAGTCTTGATCATCAGTCTTCCTGTTGGCTGAACATCTGGCACCAGAAGCTCCCTCGGGAGCAAATATACAGGGAGCTCCAACATGATCCACTGCCTGTCAAATACCAGAGTCTAATACCTGACGTTCCTCAGACACCACAGGCCTCGTTTGTATCCACGACCCACGCATTCGCTGGAGACGGAGATGTTTTGATTGCAGCTGCAAAATTGATTTTCCAGATATGGAATGATACAAGATTTTCTGGAAGATGCATTTTTCAAGCTCACAGGGACTAAACTCTGTGGGCGTCTTCGTGTTTCTGCAGTGTGATACAGTAAGTGTTGATCTGGATTTTCGATGCAGATTGTCTTCTTTCAAACATCTCTCAACTATCCAACAATGCTAAGCAGATCACTAAGTTATGGTGGGTAATGGAAGATTACTTCATTGTTGTAACTGGTATTATTAAGTCAGTTTACTGACTCTTCTCTTCTCCAACTGTGCTACTGTCACGCTTTGTTTTAACATGTCACAGATGAACATTTACGTGGTTTGATTCCAAAAATAAAACAAGCAACTGACTCAAGAGAATCTTCACTCAAATCACTCATTATTTACTATATAATGTACTGACATTTTATTTTAGTGCCTGAATTCTGAGAGTGAAATTTAAACCACTTTATAGCAGTGTCACGAATTCCCACAATGGAACAATAAAAGTAGCACGGACAGTATTCTCTGCTAACAATCCCACGATGCAATGTGTCACATTTAATGCGACTACAGATGTCAGCGATGACACAAAATGATGACAATGACTAGTAAGTGTCTGAAATCTCAAGTTCCTGCTCACTAACAAGTAAACTGAGCATTTGTTCAAAGGCAGGAGAGACTGAAGGAGGATGTGAGTTATCAGCTAGTGTCACTTTTTAAAACATGACCTATGAAGGGCACATTCACACCAAGAGCAGTTTGCCTGATTCTTGAATAGCTCTCTTTAATGGTTCATCTGCTTAGGAGAAAATAAAGACATTTGAACTCTGGTGGCACTGAATATATGTCTCTTCTGATTTAACAACTAAAAGTGCAATTAACAGGGAGACAGTAACATGACTTGAAGAAACTGCAAATAACAAGGCATTAAAATGTGTTTGGCAGGTTAGTGAAACTCTCTTAAAGATTAATTCAGTTGAGAATTAATGTGACTTATTCACAAGACCTTGTTAGTATTATTAAATAAATGCAACAAAGTTGACTTTGCAATACCTGATTTTTTTTGGCCACAAAACAAGTTGTGAACACAACATTGACAAATCAGGGAGGGAAATATCTGCCTCTTTAGCTGCTAAATGTTCCACTATGTTCACCAGGTCGTCTCTGACTGTGTGTGTTTGCTGTTTGATGCTGAGCAGGTAGCACAAAACAGTACATCCGCAGATCAACAATGAGTTGAAACTCTACCATAAAGCTGTGATGTAGGTGATAATTCTCTGTATGAGCGACAATTTTTACAAAGTATTGATTGACTGCTTTAACTTATTCACTTTTCCCTGGATTCTCTGGATGACTGATTCATGAAGCCTATGTCAAAACAGGATTGGACACATTTCAGGTGTGGTCAGATCCTGAAGCAACATGTTGCTTGTACTAACTGACCCAAAGACCCCCGTCATCCCCCCGACCACCAGCCCTTCCCCCCTGGAGGAGCTGGACGAAGTCTCCTGAGCGTGAAGCACAGGAAATGTGGTCTTCCCATTAGCAGAGACTCTGTTTACTGAATGGATTCCACAGCAGAAAGAAAAGACAGTAGGAAATAAATCACTCTCACTGCTAATAGAAAGGTAAATGAGACTTTTCTACAGCAGGAAGCTCACAGTGATTGTTTTTCCTCATTGTGTGCAAGACGAGTTATGAACTCAGAAAAGCTTTGCACAGAAAACTCTGCGACAAGTCAAACACTCATTTACTTTATGAGATACAGGTGAAAAACGAGGGAAATTAAAACAAGCAAATACATTTTCTTAACCAAAAAAATCCTAATTTAGGAATATTTCAAACCTCTGAAACATTTATTTGCTCATCCATCTTAGAGATTTTGCTCTTGCTGTTTGTCTGTTTTCACAATTTCTATATTATATGTATATGGTCAATATATACAATAAAACAACAGTTGTTTGTAAAATTCTTCACTTCATATAATTTCATGTAAATAGTTGAGGAGGCCAGTGGCAACTTTAATTCATCAGTTCTTCTCTTGCAAGCATCTAATTTCCCAAGAAACACCAATCAAGTTTCATCTTTTTTTTCCCACCTGCACAGGTCAAAGCAAAAATAAAGACTCCAGAATATAGGACATTATTCTCACCTCTCTGTCCGGCTACAGTGTGTCCTCCCATGCAGAGAGCACAGGTCAGCAGCAGAAACCACAGCATGGTTGAATCTGTGCTACAGGTAGTTGTGTTCAGCCACAGCAGCTTCGTCTCTTCTCCGTCTTCTGCCTTCAGCTCACACTCAGCGCTTCTCCTGCAAAACCTTTTCTCCCCTTGCTTTGGTTTTTATACCCCCCCTCCACCTCCCCCTTCCCGGCCCATTACATCCTCATCCTTTCCCCTAAAACTCCTCTGCAAACCACTATTTCTGGAAATCCAAAACGGGAGGTTTGACTGCACAACACATTACACCCCCACGTATAATACATGTATAACTTAGTGCTAGCGCTTCAATTTGGGCCTTCAAGTTTCAAGTTAGAAACCTGCATTGTTGCCAAAATGGGGTTTTATGATCCTTTTTTCTGTTTCCTTTTGCTGTTTTTTGGCTCCTTCAGCTCTAAAGTTGTCTGGTTGATTTGCTTGCTGGCTTGTTGGTTAGATAGAACATTTAAAAACTATAATCTGGTCTCTGTTAACATTTGACTGAAATGCCTGAATTTACATGTTGCAGATCATTTTACTGTTTGCTTAATAAAAAAAAACATATTTGAGGTTGTTATATATTTGCTTCATTGTGTTATGATTTATGACTTATTAAACATGATATTACAGCGTAACCATTATTTTTACAAGCCGACCAGCTTGTAACTTGAAACTGACTTTTTGCAAAGATACGTTGAGTATAGATGTGTTTCCCTTTAATGAGCCAATTCACTTTTTACATAAAATCAGAAAATAGGCTTCACATCCAGATTTAACAACAAACTCATGCTTACGAGTTCATGATTACAAATGCATGTGTGTGTTTGGTGTGTGTGTGTGTGTGTGTGTGTGTGTGTGTGTGTGTGTGTGTGTGTGTGTGTGTGTGTGTGTGTCAGTAATGGGATCAGCAGATGTTGGTTACATTCCTCGCAGTGAAGGTTTTGGGGTTTTCGGTCAACATCACCTTGATAAGCTCTCTCCCCCTCCTCTCTCTGCTTGCTGCCTTGCCCAAAGTCTCGGGAAGTCTCGCTCTGGGCCTTCTTTGGAAAAACAAACACAGCAGCTTGTTTCTGTTGTCATGCTGGAGACCTGGGCGCTTTATTCTGAAGTGGAAGGAATTATAAACATCTCTGAGATCTTTCTTCTTGTCTTTAAACAGCAGCAAAAGTCAGTAAATTACTTTAATTCTAATCAATTCAATAATGTGTTTTATCAAAGGAATTAATGAATTAAAATCCCTTAACATATAGATTTCCCCTTCTGTCCCTCTGTCATAGCTTTAAGGTTGCTAAATAGCTAAATTATCTTGTTCCACACTGTCTGACAGTATGACATAAGTTTCTTTATCAGTTTATTCCAGTTCCTCATCAAAACTATATGATGCTTATATTGAAACCCAAGACTCCATGCTGCAGACTGATCACAAGAAATCAGAAAATATTTCCTTCGTCTTTTTTATCAATTTAGAGCCATTTCCCCAAAACTCAGAATGATATATTTGCTGTCTTTGGAAACTGGGATGTCCATGAGAGTTAAGTTCTTGAAGTCTCAGAGTGAGTTTGTACTGATGGACCCATCAGACGATCAGGCTGCTGCTCGCTGAAGGGGAACTCCTGAAATTAAATCTGATGAACTGCCTCAAGTGATGTCACTCAAGTCGGCATCAGTTGGACCTGAAGGTGAGCTGACTGGACTTCTGGCCGGAGGCTAGAGGCTCCAGGAACTAGCACGACTGAACAGTTGGCAACCGAGTTGCGTTATGGGTAATGTAGGCACCAGGTTTTGATAAGGAAGAAGAACGTGTGGAATAAAAAAGACAATATCTCTGGTTCTTCTGCATCGGTTTTCCAAACTTTTTTTGACTATCCATCAGGAGTTTGACAGTGTTATAAGAAGTATGATGTCAAATCTGTGGCATACTCTTTTAAGTGTTGAAGAAATGTATGAAACAAGTATTTGTGACTGCATTCTTTCAATATGAGATGCAGATTCATTTTAAGCACTACTCTAGATTTTTCCTCAACATGTAAATGAGCCAGTTACTTAAATTTTGACTAGTTTTTGACCCTTACTGTGTAGCGGTAATCTTTCGGTTGTGATATGTCATCTTGAGCTATTTCAGTTTCATCTTGTGTGGAAATTACCCAGTTTTCTCAGAAGTATCAATGAAGTTTTATCTCAAACTGAAAATTGAAACCAAAGTCACCGTAGAAGATAAAGTACACTTTTGGATGTGTCCTGTTTCATGCTGAACTGAAGCTTCAGAGCTAGTTTCTATATGTTTCTTTATGCTCCAACAGAGCGACAAACGTAACCAGCAGATCTTTATCCTCCCTCATCTTCTCAGCGGCTTTGCGGAATGTGAAGGTTAAAGGTCGAGTGTAACAACCTCCTGCAAAGTTCATTAGTGATGCTTTATTGCCTGTGCTACAGGAGTTTGTCAGCTCGGCAAGGGGCAAGTTTCTGAGGACGTGACCTCAGGCTGGCCTCAGACCTTTTCCTGTCACCTCCCAACAGCCCCAGTTACATAACAGAGGGTTTATGAAGACTTATGTACTCCTGCCAACTGATTCCTGGACCAGTGTTGGCTTTAAACGCATCTTAAACAGTGGAAATTTAGCACTTATTTTTACAGGAAAGAATAAGCGTAACTCATAAACAATCCTCAGCTCCAAAATAATTTAAGAAAGAGTAATAGTTTATAACCCGGTGAGGAGTCAGCAGATGGCTTCATCACAGCGCAGAGAAATAGGCTTCATAGTTTCCAACACTGAGATATTTTGGAAATGTAGAATGACAAGTTTTTCAAAAATTACATGGTTCAGTGCCCACATAACATGAAAAAGTTGACATCATTGACTCAGTGTTACTGTGCTTAAGTAAAGTTTTCAGGTACTTGTGCTTTACTTGAGTATTTCCATTAATACTTACTGACTTTATACTTTTATTCCACTACATTTATATGAACGCTGTAGTTATTGTGCAGATTATTTTCCACAAAACAGATGAAAAACTTCTAAAATTATTTCTGAATAGTTCACATAGAAATATGTCACGAAGAAAAGGAAATGAAAAACCAAGACACAATGTTTCTGTTGATTTTATTTAAAGACATGAAGTTGTCCTCATCTCAATGTAAAAAGCAGCAATGTTCTTTCACATAATGCTTCATTCACATTTGAATTTCTGATTGAGAGTCAGATGAATTTGTGTTTTCGGTTTCTTTCTGAACTGAAATAAGGTTTGGTGGACTCACACCCGGTAACACAACTACTGATGTGGAACAGAGGCCCATGCAGCTCCTACATGTGGATCACCACGCAGTGTTGAGCACAGATGCACAAACACGTCAATAAATAGGTTTCAAATGTCCAGGTTGGGTTGAAGTGTGAAACATTTGCCGTTGTATTTACAGAGTCCTCGTGCTGTGTAAAATGCAGAAAGCACCATTTTGCTCTAATAGAAAGGGTCTCATTTGGGAAAACATCAAACTGCCCCTTTCCCTGGAAAGAAACGGGAAGTCCCATCATTTGGAGGCCATGATGGGGGCGAGTCAGATGCAGCTTCACCGGAACAGCGCGGTGTCCTACTCGGCTTTCTTGGCCTTCCTCTTGCGAGCGCCTTCGCTCAGCTCCTCCTTGGTTTTGAGAGGTGAAGACGGGACAGCGGGGGCGTGATGGTGGTCTTCCTCAGATCCACCCAGAGGGGAGCCGAACAGCAGGTGGCAAACCCAGGACTCGATGAGGGAGAAGGGGGAGCCGTGAGAGTGTCGGGCGGTCATCACCACCTGAGGGAAGACGGGGTTGGTCAGAGGAGATCAGCCTGATTTTGTGGTATCTGAAGGGGCATTTAATGAACCTCAGAACCATGACAGCCTGTGTCACAAACTGAACATATGGACTGATGGTGAAATGGTGAAATGTAGACATTTACTGGGCAGGAAGGGTCCAATGAAAGATGCTGTTAAGCTACTGAGAGGCATTATGGGAATTGTAGGACTGAGCTTGACTCGTACCAGGGACAGAAAATCACAATATCTTGGCCTCTGTTGCATTGTTTGGGCTATTCTGTTAAATTTGTCTCTCTATGTTATGTTTGTATGTACTCTTTAACACCAAATGTCCTAACAAATGTTTTGAATGCATTTCTTCATAGATAAAATAGCTGCATTTATACTGCGCTTTTATCCACATTTTATTGCAAAAGTTGCAATTACATAACTGCTACATTATTGGTGGTTGGTAGGAGCACGTGACTTTGTTTTGTGCCCTTTTTCCTGTTGGTATTTTTCATGGATGTAGCCAGCTTGCTATGCAGAAATATGATATTGACATTCTTAATCCCACCTACAAAGCTCTGACTGGTTGACTGTTGATGTAGATTATCACAACAACAAGAAAACAAAACCAATTTGAGTCACTGAACAACTCAGAGATGTGAGCAGTGATTCATGGTCTGAAATCAGGTTACAATGGAGCACAAGATACAAAGAAAGCAGGGAGCTGCTCATCAATGCAGCCAATAATAGTCAAACTTTAATGAAAGATAAATCTATAACTAGAAACTAGAAAACTAGAAAGATCGGCAACCTTGGCAGTGCAGGTTACAAGAGTTTGCAGAGGGTAATTCTTTGAAATATTTACCTCCTGCCACACTGTTCTAAGTTCAATCACCAACTCACGTGACAGCAAATCATCTGTGAGTGGGAGAATTTAATTTTTTTTTATTTCCGACTAATATTTTTCTCCCTAAACTTAGCCACTAACTCCTCTTTACATGTGACAAACAAATGAAAGTTGTGTGTTTAATTTCTGCTCTTGTCACATAAACCCTGTCGTCCTCCAGCAAACAACACAGCAGAGAATTTAAAAATCTGAAAAACAACGCTGTCAGCTACACTTCTGATCTCACCTTGCTTGTGGCCATGAAGAGGGTGAAGATGAGGATGAGGGTGCTCTTGGACACTGGCAGCCAGTGGGCCTCCTGCATGGTGAAGAGGATGGCTCCGTACAGACTGGCTTTGGTTGGGCTGTGGAGAGCAAAGACAAAACTGTGAGTAAAACATCTGAAAGCAGTAGGGATCCAAAAATAACAATGAGATGGGTGATTGTGCAAACCCACAACTTTTACTGTAATTTTTGCATTTTAATCTAAATTGATCCAATAAAGTTTAAGATAAATATGTAGATTGGAAGATACAATCTTTATATTTAGGGAATACTACTTCAACTACTACTACTACTACTACTACTAATAATAATAATAATAATAATTTTATTTGTATTGCACATTTCAACAGAGAAATTACATACACCAAGTGTTTCACATGAAAAAGGACATAGAAACAGGGATTGAATATAAAATAATAATAGTGAAAATAAGATAAAGATGCATTAAAACAGGAAATGCCATAATTAATGTAAAATAAGATGGAGAACAATAGATTTTCATTGTTCAACATTGTTAAAGTCTGGTGCAGTTCAGTCGGCCAAAGTGCCTTTTTATATACTACCACTAGGGGGAGCTAGAGTTAGAAAATTTCAAATTCTACACCTGTTCTCTACACAGTGACTTCAACGAACCTGCTGTGTTCCTCAAAAGGCTTGGTCATGTTTTGTGTCCAGTCTTAGTCACAATAACCTTTAAATTCTAGTTTTGTCTCAGAGGTTTGTTTTAACGCCGACACGCTTGAGGAGTCACTGATGAGTCTATTTTCCCGTCAGCACAAAACACAGACTTACAATGACATGCTGAGGATCTCGTTGGTGTCGGGCCTCCACACGCCGCGCAGCAGCTGCTCAAAATTGGAAATGAGAGCCACTCCAGACCCTGCGATGATAAAAATAGACAGTGGAAAAAATGAGGACAAAAAAGTCTGTGTCTCGTGTGACTGCTCTTATCTGGCTTCAGCTTTTCTCTCATGCTCGACAAGGACGCCTGCAGGGCCTCTGTCAAAGCAGAGACAACGGGGGGCAAGAGCAGGACAACTCCTAATGTATGTTTCTATGGACATTTATCTAGTGTCGGATAGTTTTAAAGTGAGAAAGTACAGGAAACATGGTTTAGGCTGGATTTGAAGACATCAGAGGTAAATTACAGATCAAGCATGACGACACGACTTCTGGGTTCAAACATAGTTCATAGAGATATTTTTCTTCCTCTCCACTTTTCAAGAAGTCAAACTAAGCTGAACTCGAACTTTAAACCTAACATTTTTACTATTTTAAAATGGATCAAATAGTGATCGGTCATAACCCGGTTTGTCTGAGGAACCTGGTCACTGTGAAAACTGGCACTGCCACTTAAATATGAAAGAACAACACGTGGACACTGTCATGCACATGTGTTCATTCATGGGTCAATGTGGCAGCTGTGTAGTTTCACTCAATGCAGCTGCCAAACAAGAGAGCTGCTCTAACGAAGACTGCAGACCAAGCTGCAATACTGTCTCACAATGTGTATGATTAGTCAATTAATCATTTAGTGTTTAGACTGAAAAATAATTAACAATTCTGTTAAATCGTTAAAGTTGTTTAAGTCGAGCAAAAATGTCTCTATATAAATACTAAATACTCCCTAGTTCCATCTTCTGGATTATGAAGATTTGCTGCTTTTCTTCGTCTCATGCGATAACAAACTATCATTGGGCTTTGAAAAGTTGGTTAGACAAAACAAAATATATGATATCATCACAATGGGCTTTAGTTAACTGTGACTATTTCATCATTTTTATCGACTAATTGAGAAAATAACTGTCTGACTAATAAATAATAAAATCATTAATCAGAGGCCAGATGTCTTCAAGGTAAATTAGCAAATGTCTGCACATTAAGACAAAAAAATTTGGTTGTGAGAATTTAAAAACTCAGCTTAAACTTGACTAAATTTTCTTCTTAATCTAAATAAACAATATACAGTAATACTGCATAAAGTATGGTCCTATCATTTACAACAGCAAATGGAAGCAAATGAAATCTCAGGACACTGACCTTTGACGTATCCAACGATGACCATGATGAAGAAGCCGTGGTGGTAGGCGTGGTGGGCGTGGTGAACTCCAGCAGCGATCTTACGAGTGCGGACGACTTCCTTCAGGGCGACCAACACCAGCTTGATGGGCATGAAAGCCACACATTTATAGAAGAGGTTCAGTGGGCAGTAGAAGATGAGGTACCTGTGTTTGTGTTTGACAGAGAAAGATGGCGGAGAAGAAAATGTTTAAGCTTTCATTCAGCTTTGATGGTCACCACTTCAGCCTTCAATGGTGTCTGGACATAAAGATAAAATTTTGAGAAATCCGCTGCTGAGATTTCTGCTGTCACTCCTCTGCATCCCTTTATTTAAAATATCAGTTTATTCTGTTCTGTTTGGTTTTAATTTTACTGTGTACTGTGAATTTTTAAATGTATTTGTAGTGCATTTCTTCTAACTAAGTAAAACACTTAGAATCGCCTCTGTCTTTAAAGGGCACTAAAAAGAATTATTAGAAATATTCGACAGACTTGGTAGAAAAGTTCCCAAATAAAAACTGGTGTCACTAAGGTCTGCAGATAATCCTGAGTGACTGGGGTTTTAAAAAAATATATTTTGCATTTGAGTTTTTGCATCGCTTTGAGCCCCGCAAAACAAAATCCATGCACCTATCATGACATTTAAAACCTTAAAATCAAATCATCTGCAGATACAGCCGGTGATACATGGGGGGAAGAGAATTTTTGAGATTTGACTGAAATCCTCTAAAGTTTATTTCCCTGTGAAAAGCATGAAAACATTTTTTTGAACTGAATGACCTCCAAACAGTGACTGTCAGGGGATAATCTGATCGCATATACATTCTTATAGGTTTAATGAAAATCCTGAATAAAGCAGATAAAGCAGATTTCATGGTCCATGTGGCCTCAAACACATTCTTCTGATGGTTTTCTCACCAGACAGCTGTGGCCAGCAGGATGTGGCTGTTGTGTTGGAAATAGTCGAGGGGGCTGCTTCCAAGCATGATGTCTGCCAGGATGTAACTACTAAAGCAGTAGAGCATGGCACAGAGCCAGGAGGCCACGGGACTCCTGCGAGAGACCTCCACCGAGCCTGCAACGCAGAGGGGGAGCTGTCAGGGACTCACACAGACACAACATGAACAACTCAAAGTCATAGTTTCTCAGCACGTGTTTTCTCTGCTTTAAGAAGCGGGAGTGTGTCACTGAGTCTTTTTTCAGTAATAATCCTAATCAGTTACACAATTTTTTTTTTTACAAAACCGTGAATGAAAATGATTAATCACAGAAAAACTTATAGCTAAAAAGTTTCAGTCATTGAGGTAGTATGAAAAATGACTCTGTGGTAGATATCAATGCATGCCACAAATTGATTTTAAAACGATATATTTATCTTTCATTTGAATTTTGATTTGAATTAGTTTTTAATCAGTACATTTAATATCACGTTGTTTTATTTTGAAACTTTTTTGCTAAAATGCTACTTGTTTTCAATTTAAAATCAACTGTGTTTAACCACTGAAATAATGACCTCCTGAATCCTAATGCTCCCATTTCTGTTTCAGAAACAGAAACCTCTGTAGTAATCAGTGTTATTTTTTGATAATCACAAGAGTCAGACTGACAGTTGTCATAAATGTTTAAACTTTCTATGGGTTCCTACAGAGTAAAACTTAGCCACGACCTTCAGAAGTCATTATCAGTGGACCCCATGTGGGTCTATGTGCTGTATCTTTGTCCACGCCCAGTCCACTATTTCAGTTCACGCCCTGATAATCCGCCTTTTTATCATCGCCTAATATTGACTCAGTCACCAACTCAACGAATTCTTTGAGAACAGACAAGTTTTTATGATTCATACACTGATTGTATTTTTTATATATGATATTGTAGTATCCTGTTTTTGGAAGTATGAATCTATTAAGCCTCATACTTATGGTCCATGTTTGTCCTGCTGATGTGAATACTGTGCACTTTCTGAAAACCATTGCATCTCTCTAACCCTCTGTTTCTTTGTCTAGTCTATCTCTCTTTCTCTCCCTCTCTTCTCCCCATTTTCTGCCGCCTGTCCCCTTTTCACTCAGTCTTCTCTGAGCTGGACCATCAGCCGTCCTGGGACCTCTTTGTCCTCCATTCAGCTTCTCCTCTTGTGTCTCTCTCTCTGTGTTTCCTTTCTCCTTTCTGTGTGAATGGTGTGCTTGAGCTTTGCATTCCCTGTGTTTGTGTAGTCTTCTTGCCAGGTCTCCATGGTGGAGAGGAGGTTTCTTCCCCTTTTTCTCCTTTAAAGGTTTTTTTGGGGGAGTTGTTTTTCCTCATCTGAATCATGGGTCTTAGGATAGAGTGTCATATACTGTATAGTATGTAAAGCACCTGGAGGCAAATTTGCGGGCAACTATTGCTGTGAAATAAATGTTGTGGAGCAAAGAATACAGTTTCACTCGGAAATGTATGAAATAGAAAGCATAAAGTACTTGGCATAACAAGAAAATATTTGGAAAGTACAAGCACAGTACTTGAATGAATGCATTTAGTAAATGAAGATATGAAGAGAGCGCGACTGCTCCACCACACAAATCTCCAACAACAGGTGGGTGAGGGTGTCGTGGTGCGACAGGCGCTCAGTTTGAAAGCAATCTGATCCTGAGAAATGCTGCCCTATAAATATATTCTGCTCAACTGCTTCTCCTGCCTTGCAACTGTCAGGCCTGTCTTAACCTATGACCCCTACACTTGTCCCTCCTCCCCCGTCCATGTTGAACCCCCAAAACTCATTCATCTTCTTCTCTTCTAACATGTACAGTGGACTCAGACTCTCCACTCAGACACGTACAGGACATGGCGAGACATTTGACTGTGAAATATTCTGAGATATGATGTAATACGAAAGTGTACAGTTACAGTCATGAAGTTAGCTTTGGTAGCTGCAGGTTACAGCTGGTCTGAGGTCTGATGAAATTGTGGATTTTAACTCTATGACACACATAAATGCTGTTTAAACTGAAAACAACCTCAACTACTATTACAAATATGAGATCCAGTATAGTGTTACATCTGTTACCCCTCTTAAAACTTTAGGGACAGTAATAACTACATTTATACACAACATGTCCACTTCAATTACCTACTTACACCACTGGAGGCTGTTATAATCGTACTCTGATGATTTATCCCTATGATCCCTCCTTGTCAAAACCTGGCGCCTACATTACCCACAATACACCCAGAGTTCAGTCTGAGATTCAGGTGTGTTATGCTATTAGCAACTACTTTAGTCTCAAGCAGAGATGAGGAGGCTACAGAGGTCTTGTAAACTCACTTCTTACTCCACAACCCCATTTTTTAAAAATCATTTTAAAACTTATAGACTTCAGACTCTGACTGACTCAAATGACATCACTTGAGTCTTGAGTTAGACTTTGCTCTCACTGAAGGCATAATTCACCCAAGGCCAAGACTGATGTCTAAAATAATTTGTTTTCTACTCAGCTTATTTCCAGTTGGTTGGAAACCAAACACATAGTTACAACTAAATCTAACAGACTGATCTAGATCGATGTACTTTAGATCTATTGACTTTGTCCAGATAGCTCATGCAGTATAAAACAAGTGTCCAAAAGACAAATGATTAAAAGTGGGAGATAATGAAATAAAAAGATTATATTTTTATTCCAACATACCAATTGTTTGGCTTCAAGATGCACATGAAATATGTTGAAAAAGCTGGAAGAATTTAGATTTTGAAAAGAAAGCTGTAAACTTTTAGATTTGGTTATGAGCTTCAGGTGCCACTATCATCTTCACTGAAGGTTCACCTGACATCACAGTGACTGAACTTTCATGCCAGAGTGAACTTTTCAGTTCTTTCAAAGCTACACACTCCCAGAAACAATAAGGTCGTGCTGGGCTCAACAGCTTATTTCACATTTAACATTCAGTGTAAATAACTACGAGTGCAGCAGAGGGGCTTCACAGACCCACTGACACTGTCTATTTCAGGATCTTCTATTTATTGCCTAAGTCGCTGGTATGCACAGGCCTTCTCTCAGGTTTCATCCTCCTCAGGCTCTGTTGCTCAAAGGAGTCAAATCTTGGAAAATATCAAGACTTTCCCCAAAGCTGGGTGTTTTAATCTCCTCCAATGATTTCCTCACTGTGAATGAGGTCAGACTGCTGCAGCAACAGACTTTCCCTCACAGCAAGCGAGCAGGGCTGCAAGAGCTCCTGCTGGAGTTTATGTAACAGGTCATGCTTTATAAGGATAGACTGCTATACAGATAACAGTAACACAAAGTCCCTATAGGGAGATTACTGCAATGTGGAGTTACAGCACAGGAAAACATTTTGAGAACAGGTTGCATGCACATTCAGCTTCTTGCACAAATGCCTATGATAATATTTCATCTCAGAAATTACTTATAAGATTTTAAGGGTTTAAATACTGAATTCCCATGTTTGAAATATTTTATTCTACGTACATTTTGACTTTGTGTTTGTGTAAATGAACTGCATGCTGAGGCACATGTTATGGTGAGTGAGGAGCTGCCAAAACAACATCTTATAGATAATCTTATGTATGAAATAATAAAGCTTCACTGGGGAAAAACAAGGCTCACTTCAGGTAAACAGAAAGTGTAAAACGCACTCACCTGGCTCATACTTGAGGTAGAGGATGGACACGATGTAATAGGCGAGATCAAACACAGGAAACATTCCCATTTTGGAGAAAATTTGGGCAAACTCGCCCATATTAAGAACCGACAGCACTTCCATGTTGCCTGTCTGAAAAACAGTGGATCCCTGTGTGTTCGGTTTTTTTTTTTAGTCCAACTGCGCAGTCTGGATCAAAACGCCCCCCCGACCCGGACTCTCCAGCAAGCCCCCCGGTCTGCACAGTGAGAGCCTGAGACGCTCAAACCTTCCTATTAATACCGCTCACCTCCTCAGCCTCAGCATCATCATCATCATCATCAGACAGCTGCTCTTCAGGCGGCTGCAGCTTCTACATGTCAGCTGCGTGAAGCCTCAAAACAAAAGGCTTCTTGTCCTCCGATCAACGACGAAGATTCATAAATAACATCCCACAGTCCGGATCAGATCCCGCACCAAGGCGGGACTCAGAGCTCAGAGCCACATGAGCGACTCTAATCCCGCACAGCTCGGCCACATTCGCTGATATCAGCAGCTGTTTATCCAGATGATGCAGACATGTTGTGATCAAATGTGCAGCAAGGTCGAAAATACATAGATGCTCAACGGCCAGATTTTATGTGTTATATTATTATTATTATTATTATTGTATTGATTTAATGTGTTTTTCTGTTTTTGCCTTTAATCCTTGAGGAGAATAATAATAATAGCAATGACCTCTGACACCACCAGGGGGCCTCAAAGCTACAAAAAAACTACAAAACTGGAAATCTCCAGAATAAATAAAATGAGAAAAAGATGGATAAAAATGTATTTGTCTTCAATCTGAATCAAACTTAACACTCTTTACACCCTTACTTTTTTTGGGATTCTCTTGATTTTGATTTTGATTTTTTCCCTGATTTTACCTACAAGAAGTTGTTAGACTGATGAGGCCAAATGCAATTAAGATAATTTTGCAACAAGTCACTGTGAGTTTCTTAATAGGTTTTTCATTACTGCATCTATGTCTGTTAAAGTCATATTGTTTGATTATATTTTTGTTATTGATTGTTGTCCTCAGTTAACCTAATTACTTGTTGTTTTTATGCTATGTAGTGAAACCTAAGACAGTTATTTTCCTTACTAAAGAATTATTTGTTTTTGACTTTACCCAAAAGGTTTTCAGATGGCTTTCAGATCCTCAAAATTGGTGCTGTGTCCACTTGAAATAAATAAGTTCATAAAAATGAAGTTATGCTCTTTTTGAGGTGACTGATCTGATATGATGATATGATTCAGATTGTGCTTTGAAAGTTTAAGAACTTTTAAAGTATATTTCGTCTTTTATTTTAATATATTTATTTCAATGTACGTTGCAAAGGTATAGTTTATATAGTTTGTATTGAAATAATTGAAATAATGTATTATTTGCACAAAACAATTCATAATGTGAAAAAGATTCATTTAGTGTTAGAAAAAAGTAGATAATGGAGTTTTTTAAGTAGTTATTATAGTATAATGATGTTCTCTCATATGTACCTGCAAATCTATTTCTGCAGATCTGAACCTGTCGCTGCTATTACTGTTCTTGTCTACAGGTGGCGCACGCTGTTGAGATATTTTAGGTGGGTAACTGTTTTCCTAATTCTAGTCTTTCAGGCAGAATTTCCGCACTGCTACCATCTCATTCACACCTCCCATGCCTTTAAACGTGACCTTTTGATATGTATTGCTTCTATAAGTGAAGCCAAATACAGTCATTTGATTTGGGGACACACAGCCTGGCAGGAACAACCTGACAGTCTAAGTAAAGGGAATAAAAGCCTCCTTACGGCTCCTTAGGACATTGAAACATTATTGGTCACATTCTTGATTGCGTGACGAACCCGGAAGTGAGGCGTCCCTGTGATGTGAACAAAATGATCGGAGATCTGTTGATATTCGGGTAATTTCTTCGGTTTTTGACATATTTCACTGACTGATACAGTTTTTTAAATCTAAATGTTCTCTCTGTGTGTATTATTGTGCACTGCGTTATTAGTTACATAGCGGTGTATCAAGCTAATTAACAAGCTAGCTCTTTGCTAATGCCAGCTCACCAGCTAGCGTTAGCTCAGCAGGCAGATCAAACTATTACCTGTGAACAAACAGTTTGTGTCTGTGTGCTCTCTAGGACCTTACTGGTGAATGCAGGGGCTGTGCTGAATTTCAAGCTGTGAGTATCAACGTTACTGTCACAGTGATGAACCACCACTATTTTAGACCTCACTAACATGAGAGTTACAAAACAAAATAAACCAGATGATAAACTGTGGATGTTTTGCAGAAAAAGGAAGGAGTCCCAAGGATTTGGAGATGAGTCCAGAGCACCAACAACAGGTAGGTGTGTGTGTGTGTGTGTGTGTGTGTGTGTGTGTGTGTGTGTATGTATATGTATGTATGTAGGTATGTATGTGTGTGTGTGTATACTTCTGATATAGGCTACTTTCGGGGATACATTTTAGATTAAATACCAGTTACTTTGGGACAGCTTGTCCAATTAAAGACAAAAATTGTGTCCCTAATTGGGAAAAGCTGATTTTTGGGTCAGTGCTTAAGGTTAGTATCCAGGGAAAGAATGCAAGTCTATGTACTGTCACCTGTGTGTATGTAACAGAGGTGGTAAAAACATTTTAAGAAAAATTGTGTCACAGGTGTCTGTAGTTCTCAAAACACTGGCACAAGAAATGATCAGTCTGTGTTTCAGGTGACAACATTAGAGAGTTTCTGCTCAGTCTGCGATACTTCCGGATCTTCATCGCTCTGTGGAACGTCTTCATCATGTTCTGCATGATCCTGTGAGTAACTGTCTGATCGTTGATGGTGACGAAGTTGTAAGTTGTTGTCTAGAGAAACACCTAAATGTTTGTGAAGATGGGATTTTGTTATTTCTATATTTGCATTTTGCAAGCCCACTTTGATTTCCTCTTCTTGCCTCTTGTGCTTCAATTCTGCTTCAGTTTGGTATTTCCTGCATTTCCCAGAATACCTTTTAAAAAGTCCCAGAAATGTGCTGTGAACTTTTCTAACTGGCTGAATGTCTTCAATTCTCACAGATTGTTTGGATCATGATCAATATTTGTGGGGTGACTGGACTTCCACCAGGATGCTGATTTTCCAAGACAGATGCTTGAAAAATCTCCTTAATATGACTTTGCTGTTCTTTTGGTGCTTTTAACTGTAATTATGCTCCATTTTCTTTACAACCCAAAACAGTAAATCTACTTCTGGCTGTACAGGAATAGCTTTATTTATTTTGTCTCATAGAAGTTGTAACATTTTTCCCCTTTTTGTTTAAGCTGTAACTGCACCAGGACCCCTGCATTTGCTGGATATGTGTTGTCTTGTGCCCTTGTGCTTTGTTACAGAACATGAGCATGTCAGTGTGCTTATTAAAGAAACACCAGGGTGGAAAAAAGTGGACAACCCTCACTAACAGCATAGAAAAAAGTTTTTCTGTGGCTCGTTACCTGTATGTCATCATTTAGCCCTAAAACTTCACATATCATCTTACCTAAACATCCTTTTATCCATTTTACTTGCACAGCCACTAGAGTTCAGCTGAATTCAGCTGACAAGTCAAAGATCGCTGTCACTCAATGAACTCTACATTTTCTCAATTGGAAAAATATTTTAATGCAGCCTATCAGATTAAAAAAAATCCTTCTTCCTTTACTCTGGAGCACATATGCTGTAAGTAATTGTACTATATTCATTATAATGAAAATGTTTCGTTATTCTTAACAATAAAAATACAGTTTTCTTATCCTTTGTCTGTTAATTGACTTGAGTAGTTGGCACAAATGGTATGGTATTGGCCTGACTGATACAAATTTAGTACAGTTCCTGTGTCAATGTCATTATCCATGAGATGATGGCATGATACTTCCTCCTAATAAGACAGCATGCTAATTGCACACAGTAATTACTATACACTTACAGTTTTTGCAGTTCATATACAAGAATCAACAAAAGAACTCAGTATGTTTTATACAGTGAAGTGCTGGCCTGACTTGAAAACTACTTTTGTCTTCATTTTCAGCACTGCAGCTGTTTTATTGTCCTGTTCCTCTAATCAAGCCTATTATGTTATTCTGCAAAAATTTTACTAGCATGAAAAAATATGAATTAGTTGTATCAGCTATTAAAATTCTAAAATGTTGGTTGCAGTCTCGTGCTTCAGTGCCTCTTATTTCATTGAGTTTTAATTTTCGTTTTGTGAAATAAGAGATTGAAGGGGCAGCAATATAATGTATGGGTGGAAATAAACTGAAAGGGACTTCAGTTCCAAGGTGTGGACTGGGACCAGATGTCTAAGTCAAGATTTGGATATGGAGACTTGGAGATGATTTCTGTCTACTGTCTGGCTACTATCTCAGCTAGTATGGTTGCGTAGGATCTATTTTTATCTCTTTTTTTTTTCTTCCAACTTTATTGCCACCAAGGAAACAGTGCCATCAAGTGACGATGTAAGAAATGAGCAACGGATACGAAATTGATTCAAAAACGACGGATGACGAAATACCCGACAAGAAACAGGAAAAAAACACATTTAGTAATACATTTAAAAAACGTACCTCGATAATCCGATTTAGAGATGTTATATACGTATGTATATATATATATATTACAAACAAGATTGTGAAAACTTTTTTTATTTATTGGGGTTGATAAAGTGTCCAGTTTCCTTCAACATATGACAAAGATGGTCTATTATTATTATTCTTGTTATTATTTACATGTGTAAATATCAAACTCCGAGGAGTAAAATCTATAAGGAGTATGATTATCTTTACAGTTATATAAATACAAACCAAATATAATATATATATGAAGGAAAGGCTTTGTATAATATTTGTAGGTATGAATATTAATGAATCAGTGAATTTCTGAGGTCTGGCCTATCTGCACGTCCAAAATAAATAAAAACCGGTTCCGGTTGCAAATCAAAGATCGTTTTTGAAGGAAAATATTTCACAGTGTAAAACCTATAAATCAGTTCAACATGAAGAATCTTTGCCGTTCAATAAATCCCCATCTTTCACTGAACAACATCGCGGACGTGAACAATCGGTTACGTAAAATTCTCCCATCATGCTTCGCGCGGGCGCTTCACAAAAAAGCCCGATGAGGAGTCGAGGAGGAGGAGGAGGCTGCCAGCCGAGGGGGGTGGCCGATTCCCGGAGAGGATCTTCTCTTCTCGTCGTCCCAATGATCCGATCGTGACGGCGGCGAGTGAAAACAAAGATAAAAGCATCAGAAACCATGATGCTCGCTCCAGCCGAGGCTCTTCCGTCGGGCCTGTGAGCGCCGGCAGGTCTCCAGCCGCCGCCTCTTCGGGGGATTCTGCCGTCTGAGTCCGTCCTGACCCGCGACACCGCCAGGCGATGACAGCGGCTACAGCCACTCCGCAGGTGATGAGAGACCGGCTGCTTCAGGCCATCGACGGCCAGAGCAATGTGAGTATACCCGCTGGTTCCCAAAGGACGAAGGCAGACAACAAGGCCGAGACGACCCCGGCTCGACACGGAGGGTCGACAGAGTGGGGGCAGTGAATGTATGGAGAGTTAGTATGTGCTTGCTAATTAGCTGGCTAACATCGCTAGTTAGCTAAAGTAACTGCTGGCAGGCATTCTGCCGGCTAAATGTTGATGTAGCCAAGCTAGCTTGTTTGTGTACACTGAAATGCACGATGCTTCAGGACTGGACTTGAGCTGCCAGATAGGAAGTGACAGATAGGTTTCAGTAAACTCAAGCCTTCACATAGATGAAAATAACATATTTATACCTTTCTGTTATACAGCTGGTGTGATTCCCATGGTATGTTACAGCACAAGATCCATGGTGCAGCCAAAAAGTAAAAGTCTAACACTACATTACATTACAGTACCAAACCTTACATCCAGTCCTGTTTGCCATTCATTGAGAAGTACTGTAAAATACCATGACATCTCATAAGCTTGATTTAATTGAAGGCAACTGGCAGAAATGTAAGTATGGCCCATGTATACTGTCCTGCAGTGTTCAAAAGGTTTAAGCTTGTAACTTCACAATCTCTTGCGTTTGCTTCTAGATCTCTGCTGTACAGCTTTGATCATACAGGCAGACAACTCTCTCAGCTGGTGTTAAAATCCTTCATCATGATATACATTAATAACAGCAGGGATTTCTTGCCAAATCTAGGTACTTCATTACATTGATTCAGAAATTTAAAAAAAAAAATCAGTATTGCCATAAAGAAGTCTTCATTGATTGGCAACATTGCTCACAATGGTTTATCACTACCAGGGGTTGTTACCACACTGTAAAAGGTATGGTATAATCTCTAATGGTGGACACATTTCTATCATCTCATCTCATGATACAGACTCATATTAACCCAACCTTAGTTGGCCAAGAGCAGGCACATTATATTAAACGGACTGTTATGGTCATCACTTTGCTTCTATCTTGCTTGCAGAACTGACTTGGTCTTCTTGTGTGGAAAATAAATTTGCATGCATTCTCAGTTTGTCATATTGAGCCCGAAACCAGCATGAGTACATCGTGTCTTGACAAACAGGTGCACATTTGAAAGTCTATTCAAATTATGCCTTGACCTTCTAACAGCCTTTTTTCCTTCTGAATCACCAATTGTAACGTCTGCATACAAACAACTGCACTTGAATAATGTTGTTATAATGCTGAGAACATTATGACATCTGAGGATTGTGACATATAAACCTATGTGTCTTTTCAGCAGATATGCAACATGGTGGTAGTTATGGAGGTGATCTCCTTATTGGAGAAGTATCCTATCACCAAAGAGGCCCTGGAGGTAGGTTACATTCACACCAACTGTACGTGCAATCAAAATAAAATGCAGTTGAATTCAGTCAATTCATAGCTGCTGTTTGACAATAGTCTTAAGGCTTGACATAGCAGGCAAAAACACTCTTTTTTTTTTTTCCCCATGCACTGGTCAGTCGATTTTGGGCCATTTTGCTTCCATAACATGCCTTCTGTTAGACTAGTGGGATGGAAACATCCAAATACACATTTAGGTGTTTATTTTAATTTGGATTTCTGCTGTGGAAAACTATGCAAATTGGTGCATATTTAATTGGACGGTCATTTGTATATTTAAACACCAATTTCAGAAAATTTAATCCAGAAATAATCAGGAGAATTCATAATGATCGCTATTAGTTAAGTCTTTCACCCCATTCACCTGTAGTGTCTTGCCTTAAAGGAAACCCGTCTTGGCAAGCTCATCAACGATGTCCGGAAGAAAACCAAGAATGAGGACCTTGCAAGACGGGCAAAGAAGCTCCTGCGAAACTGGCAGAAGCTAATTGAGCCAGGGAAGGGTGAGGTGTTGTCCAAAGGACACACCGGCACATCGTGGTCTTCCAATGGTGGTGCTCATCCCTGCATCTCCGCTCCAGCTGCCATCACACCATCAGGTAAAACAGGTGCAGAGTTGAAGAACAGAAATGACTTCAACAACTGCTCCTCCCCCAGGGTGGAAAAACTGAGCAACCGGAAACGTAAGGGTGAGCAGAAGGAAGGACAGCTCCTACCAGCCAAGGTATCCAAAATGACTCTTAATGATAAAATACAAAACTCCAAACAGCTGCCAACCAATGGAATTGGCGGTAGCTCTGAAATTTTCACAGATGCTCGTGCACATCAGCCTTTAGACAGGGACATTTCTGAGCCTTTGGACAGTGACAGACTGAATAAAATCCCTGTCAATGCTGTAAAACCTCATCCAAGTGCCCCGGGATACAGCAAGCCTCCTAGCACTTCTTCTTTGCTAAAAGCGTCAGTTCTACAGCAGCAAGCCAGACAGGAGCAAGCTGCCTCTGGGGGGCAGTACCGACCCAGAAGCCCACGCAGTTCCTTGCACAGTCCTCAAACTCCAAAGCAGGAAGCTGGTGTTAAACAAACTGCATCGCAAGCACAGAGTCTCTCTAGCCCCACTGTGAGACCCGGGTCTGTGGACACCTCTGGGCTGGGGCCTTCCTCTCAGCTTTTCAATGTTTGTGTTCAGGGTTTGCACACCGACGGTTCATGGTCTGCAGATTTGGACTCTAAGAGCAGGTCTCCCAATAAATCTCTTCACAACTCCTATGCCTCCTCCTGCAGCGATGGGGTCAGTTTGGAAGATGGTGGTACTGTTAGCAATACAGGGAAAAGGAAAGGACAGAAATACAAGCCTAAGGACTATGAGGTAAAGTTAGATAGACAGGCTGTAGAGGATGGCACTAAACCAGTCAGGTTAAAAGACAGGAGACTGACATTTGACCCTGTAACGGGACAGATCAAATCCTCCTTTCATAAGGAGTCTTGTCAGGAGGGGGAGGTCAGACTGGGCCACAAACCTGAACCTCAGTGGTCAGAACAGCCGAAGCAGAATCCACCAGTTCCTCCCAGTCCCTTCCAGCAGACAGACTGGAAAGAGCTGTCGAGGAGCGAAATCATCCAGTCATACCTTAGCCAGCAAAGCAACATGCTGACATCGTCAGGCGCCCACACACCCAGTGCACACTTCTTCATGACGGAGTTCTTGAAAAAAGAGGAACACCAAAGTACAGATGCTAAGAAAACACATGCTTTGGCACCAGAACTCCCACCCAGGGATTTACCGGGGATTAGCAGGGAGGTCATCGATGAGGACCTTGACAGATTACACGCACAACACTGGTCCGGGGTTAACGGTTGCTACGACACAAAGGGTAATTGGTTTGACTGGACAGAGTGCATCTCCTTAGACCTGCATGGAGATGAGAGCAGGTTGAACATACTGCCGTACGTCTGTCTGGATTGAGACTGAGGTCAGGTTTCGTAAGTTGTAAACTGCCTTCATTGTACAATGGAGCAACAAATGTGTGAAGGCACTTCGTTTAAGTGTAAGCTGCTGTTTTGCACCATTGGTGAAAGTCAATGCGCTGCCTGCTTGGGTGTGTGTAGAGCACAGGGGGTGTAATCAGTGTTTTTATGAGTTCTTGGTATTGTGTGAGGACAGCACGAAGGAAAAAGGCTATGCATTATTTGACCATTTAGTTGTTGGTGTTCAGTAACTGTACAGATTGAGTTTCCAATACCTGCCATTCTTTTATGGGAAAGGACATCATGTTAAACTGCACAGCTACGTTTTATTCGTCTTATGTTATGCACATGCCTCGTGGAATGTGACTTTACTGAATTTTTTGAATCCACTCTCATCTAATCCAGAGTTCAGTATTTTTTTTTTTCATTTAAAGTTTAGTTCAATTTTATGTTTAAGAAAACCTGTGACTCAATCAACTCAATTACTTTTTTAAAAGAGAGTAGTAAAGCTACATGATTGGAGCAGACATGCAACAGATACATCTCCCAGTGAGGTTTCTGTTGGCAGTTGCTCATGTGTCTTGAACGCGCCTGTGTAGGTGTCAAAGCTGAAATGAATGCTGTGGTCAAGTCGCTATCCTCATCACCATTGGTATTAACAACTATTAACTGTTTGTGCTGTGAAAAACATTGCGCCTTTCAAACTGCTGTTCCACCATTGCACAACTGTCTCATGCAGCAACTTTTAGCAGAAATGATAACTGACAAATCAGTTTTAAAACATCTAAATATTTTTCTTGTTGTGAGGTTTGAATGCTGTTAAATAAAGTGACATGAAACTGCCAGATGTGACTGTGCAGTTTGAGGTAAGAGAAAGAAAGAGAGGCTAGTGTTGGGCTAAAACAATACATGCCGATAAAGAAATGTGGCTGTCGTGTATGATATTTATTTACATTTACCTATTCATTTTAATTTTATATACATGTTCAGACTACACTAAATCATCTTTTGTTAGATTTCTTCATTCAGAATTGGTTCAGTGACGCAGCAGCGACTTTCTAAATTGTTCCTGCTGATACACCAGTCTACCTTACACATGAAAACTCTCCAAAATGACACATTTTGATAATGTGAATTAATTTTATTTTGTACTTGCCTTTTCCCTTTAATGTGTATTTAGGTTGTAAAATATGAATCGAAATGGCAGAGCAGGTTATGCTACTAGCTTGCATCTTTGTACTGTCAGGAAGAACTGAGATATAAATTGACATGCTGGATACAGTACTTAATATCATTCCTTTAGATATTGTTTGCCTTATGGAAACCTGTGTTTTCCCTAAAGACAGAGCCTTAGTGAATGTACAGAAATTAGCCTTTTGTGTTCAGTTGAATGCAGAAGAGAACATATTTGCTACTTAGTCCTTTAAGTGGACATGTTGATATGTGTTAATAAAAAAACTGAAGGAATTGTGATTGTCTTCTCTTTAAGTGTTTATTAGTGGCTCTTTGCAATAACTCTCATAAACCTAACTGACAAATTAATTCCCACAGTGCAAGATCTGTGCTTGCCCTGCATACACATTGCTCTGAAATGAATTTTGATTGATTCCCAAGATGCAGGGAAACATTTACATGCTAAATTACCAATACACTCTTTGATGCAATTTCTCCTCCATAAATGCAGTTGAAGCTGATTTGCTAAATCATATAGTTCAATAGAAACTAATTGGCAACTACTTTAGTAATCAATAGTTATTTTTCAAGAAAATACCTAGAAAACATTTTCTAGTCCCAAGGGGAAAGTATTTGCTGCTTTTCTTTGTCTTATATGATAACAAAGAGTATTTAAAGGTTTTTGGACTGTCAGACAAAAGCGACAATGAGGAATTGTTGTGGGCATCATTTTTCTTACTATTTTCTGACATAGACCAAACAATTAGCTTATAGTATAAATTATAGTTAGCTGTAGTCCTAAATGCAGTTGTTAAGGGTTTACTTTCCAAAAATAAGGAAATTCAATAAATTAGGGCATATGAGTAAAAACTGACTTGAAAGTGTTTGAGGTTAATTTTAACTAATTCACATTGAAGCTTCAGACAGTCACATAACTGGTGCTGTCTCTCTTGATTTATGGATAAAAACTTGAAAGTGTCATTATGAAAAAAAGCTACGAGATTAGAGAAATGGAGTGAAATTAACACTGACTTTGGAAAAAAATGACATTTTGAAATAAACTGGAATCAAATAACAAACCTGCAATAAACTGTATTAAAAATGCATTTTATATAATTCATTATTTAATAGTGTGTTTTTATTTGTTTAATTTTCACCACTTTCATACATTAGTAGATTTCACGGTTTGAAATTCAAACTCCAAAATCTACCATTTTAAATGCAGTCGTTCCATTTTAGAAACTCTTGCCCGGAAGTGACTCTTATTTTGAAGCCTGTTACCGGATGTCTCCTTCGTTGCCGGTAGCCTGACGCCGCCTCCACATACACAAAACACACTCGCCGCCGGTGCCTCGTCACTCCCCGCTGGAAGATGGCTGCGGCGGACCGGCCCCCGGTCAGGGAAGGGATCCGGATCATTCTCCTGTGTGTTGCCTGGTACACGGTCAGTTCGGGGGGCAACATCGTCAACAAGATCATCCTGAATGGCTTCCCGTACCCGGTCACCGTGTCTCTGTTCCACATCATCTCCATCGTCGTCTTCCTCCCGCCGCTGCTGCGGGCATGGGGAGTCCCCAAAACAGAACTGCCGAGCAGGTACTACCGATGGTACATCCTGCCTCTAGCTTTCGGGAAATACTTTGCATCTGTGTCGGCTCACTTCAGCATATGGAAAGTCCCGGTTTCGTACGCGCACACCGGTGAGTACAGCGGGTTTGTGTTCACATGTGAGGCCGCCCGGTAACTTGATGATGTGTCTGTTGGTTAGCTTCTGTTAGCTTCGAGGCTAACTGGACAACTCGACATTTAACCAGCTTGTGGGTTCCGGTTTAGTTTGCCGTCCTGCAGGTCGTGAACAGACAGGCTTTCGTGAGGTTAATTAACTGAACATGAGGGGTTTTGATTACTAATTAGTCAGCTTTAGACTTCACTAACTAACCAGCTGCTGTTAGCTAGCTAGCCAACTTAATGAACGCTGACATGCTAACGTAACGTCGGGGGGAGGATCCATTACTGAACCTGGTCTGTGCTGCACTTCGCTTCTCCAAGTTTGGTCTCAGACGAAAATCAGATCAGAGCTCCTCATGTAATTGATTTTCCCCCTAAGAAGCCCCATGTGAAACATTATTTGGTTACCTGCGGAATTCAATAACACTAACTGTCTGTCTTATGAGAGCTGCAGTGTGTGTAAGCTGGCCACTTTATTAGGAACACCAAGCTAAAAATGGCTAAAGCTAATTCGGTCTCATACAAGAGTCCTTTATCCTTTATGAAGGTTATAATGTTCTGATTTTGTTGACACTGTTTAGAGAGGTGTTCATTCAACTTTATGCTCATTTTGGAAGTTGGTTCTAAACATTTTGTCCACCCTGTTCATATCAGTCACGGTAGTCTTAAATACCACCTCTCAGTATAATGCAATACAGTTTAACAGCACCACAACTTACAGCCTTCAAAATGACCATAAGGTTGAATCAGCACATCTCTTAATCAGTTCTAAGGTAAACTGAACATAGTGTTCATGACAGCAGGCTTTATTGCAGGGATCTTGTCAGACTGCATTGCATAACATAAAGTGGCTTCTGACTCTATAAGTCAGCTTCTAATAAATCTTACTTTGAAATGAAACTTTTTTTTTGCAGGTTTAGGCCTCCTCTAAACCAGATCCATGGTGTTTAGACCAGATTTAGGTGTTTTGAACTGGCGAGATTAATTGTAGGACTGTTGTATTAGACTGTTAGTTTTAGTAAAGTGTGGCAAAATAAACTGGCTACTGAGTGTTGAGTGGAATATGTGAACATGTATAGTTAACATCCCAACAAATCAAGTAAGTAAACTTTAAATCAAACTATTCTTCTCATGTTCAGACCTCATCTACACCATTTTAAAGACCTCTGGTGGTCTTTGCACCCAATTTGGGAGCTGTTGCTTCCATGTCAATAAAATCTTCATGTCCATCCATGTCATCATGGATGACAGTTTCCATGTTAAGTTGGTGCATTCACTCAGTGTCATGATTAATTGTTTAGTAGTTTACAGCTAATTAACTTAGACAGTGAAAATCTACACTCAGTTGCCAGTCTAATACAACAGTCCTGCAGTAAATCCATTCATTGAGGTTTTGAGACTTGTTTATTCAACTTAATGATCAGTTTAGAGCATACAATTTGTTGTGCTGTCAAACTGTATTGCATCATACTGAGAGGAATTTCTCATTAAATGTTCCCTTCCCTGATGTAAATTGGGTGGAAAATGTATTAGAGACCTCTCAGTATAATGTGATAATGGGTATAATAACATTATACCCTTCATATTAACTGCATTAGTTTTATTTTAGTGTACCTAATCGAGTCTACAGTAAAATCTATGAAAACAATACTCCTCCTAAACTTCTAATAGTTTGTTGTGACTTTGACTAGAATGAAGTAAATAAAACTATTGTTCACCTGCTTTGACCTTCTCTAAACTATTTCAAAGAACCATGGTGGTGAACCTTGGAGTCAGTTGTCAATTGAAACATCAAAGTTTGAATGTCCTTTGTTTACTTGAATAATGAGCTTCTATTAATTTAGTTTTGATGATTCATAGTCTGAAAGTATGTGTTGATAACTTCAGTACCTGTCAAATCATCAGGGTGCCACCCATCTTGAGTCAATTGTTAAACCTAATAGTACTTCAGTCAGTGACACATTGCGATAGAGGCATGTGCACCTTTTGAGTGACACAAGTTTCCTGTTTGACAGAGGTGTGTACCTTACTCTGATGTAAGAGCAAGACATGACTTTGGCATCTTTTTTTTCCCCCACAGTCAAAGCCACAATGCCAATATGGGTTGTGCTGCTATCAAGAATTATCATGAGGGAGAAGCAAACCACAAAGGTGAGTAGATTTGACACAGCAAACAAGGCACAAGGCACACTCTTATTCAGCCTGTTTCTAAGTGTTTGAGACTCAGCAGTGGTGATGTGGCACCATACTGCGCCTGTACTGCAGCTCATATTACGGCCATCTGCAGGGGCTTTTGTCCCCGACGTTGATCAGATGCTCTGTGGTGGGGGTGGAGGTCAGGGAGGGAAACTGACTTTATATTTCCCCCACCAACAACATTCACCTGTTAAATCCCCAAATGCATTCTCTACTTTTCATATGATAGGAGCTAACTGGTTTTATGTTGTATGTGTGCAAAGTATGTTGGTATGCACGGCACAGGTGGTGGAAAGGCTTCACACAGGTGGTTGAATATTTCTGTACTGGGGGCAGAGTGATATGAGAGCTAGAGGAAGCATCAGCTTCCATTTTCTGGCTCAGACATGGTTTTGGAGAACTCACCAGTTGTGTGCACTGGGGAAACAGTTGGAGGAATTTTCAGTAGACGGACTGGTTAATCAATGTTCGATGAAATTAAGTATATCCTGGAATATATGCCACCGCATAGCAGTTCTTCACACACATAACAAAACCTTCAGTGAGTCTGTTTTTAATCACAGTTTGGACAACAAAAGTTTGTCAGTTGGTAATATGATCAGGTTACTACATACAATTTCACTCAAAGATATTATTGAATTATCAAGTGCTGCACCTAGAGATTATTGTCATTATAGATTAATGTGCAAGTAGTGAAAAATGGCCATGAAAATTTCCCAGAGTGCAAGATGACATCTTCAAATGTCTTGTTCCGTCGTAAAATCCCAAAATATTTTGTTTTTCTATCATATGATTTTTACAACAACTTTTTTGCTTCATACTTACTTTTAAAGAATAATCAATTATCAAATACTCAGGATTGGAGGGCAAAAAGCTTGATTGTGTTGGAAAAGTTTTAGTCCTGATGGTGGAACATTTTACGGTCAAGGTTTGCTAAATGTGAATGAGGACACTAACACCAGCTTGTCATGTTTACTCTCCAGTCAACTGTTCAGTATTCAGACAGGCTGCTTTCACAGGGACTTCGGTGTCGATGACGTGTTACTGTGTGTGTAAAGATCCTGTTTGAGGAGCAGCAGACTTTACTGTTCACAGCTTCACACATCTTTACAACACTCATAATGTTCTCTTTGACATTGTCAGAAAGGTGTAAATTAAATATTACTGAGGTCATAATTAAAGGCTATTGCAATGGATGACATTATATTGAAAGGTGTTTCTGATTTTTTTGTCCTTCCTATTTTCATACATGAGGGGGCAGAATATTAGAAACGTCTGTGAGCCAATAATTCAGTTAATACTTTTATTAGTGTAAAAAAAAAACCTCAACACTATCAGCACCATAAAAGTAGAGAGAACTGTTTTATTGGATTGCATTAGACCATATAGGTGTCCCTAATAAAATGGATAGTGGATGTAGATGTGACGAAATAGTTCCCTCCTCAAATGCATCTGTGTAGTCTCAAAGTTTTCCTTTTGAGTGCAGAAAGCCTTCGAGATGAATTCTCAAACTAAGCCAGGGTGCCTGAAAAGGGACAGGGATCTAGGCCTCTGCCAAAATAGACGTGGCCTCTCTGAATCTGCCACTTCACAATACTGTACTTGTGGTAAAAGCAAGAGTAGATTAGGCACTTATTTGGGTATATCGGTATGTTCTGTGTGTTAGTCAACAACCAATAAATTCAGAGAGCTGCCTATAAGACACAGTCCACAGTTTTGGTGTAGAGCCAATAGAGTCTACCTGCGTTTTTTACGGCCTGTTCTAACTATTTTTCTTTTACTACTGAGCTCCTCGTTCTTGTTGATTAACATTGCTCATGTTTCTGTGTTATTTCACATGTATGAAACAACTTATTTGGATAATAAAACTGCAGGTACTTGGATTGTTTGATGACCATGAAGTTGTCAGTGCAGTGTTTTCTCAGTTTCACTCTGGTTCGTTGAGGGGAGTGAGTGAGTGAGTGGGCGAGTGAGTGGGTGCACAAGTGGGTTTCATAACAACTGCGGGTCTCTATCATTTCTCATGAGCTAATATTTTCAATATGCAAATAAATCTCACTGTAGATGTTAGGTTAGTTTCAGGCCATGAGGTGTTGTCCCCAAGTGTGTGGTCCAAGATAGAAGAGTTAGTCTGTCCAGCTGCAGCCTCTGATGTTGTGCTTGCAGGTGTTTCATCAGTGTCTCATCCTCTTAACATGTGCGTATAGATTAAGAGTGTTCCTGCCGAACTTTGTACCTTTTTTGCAAAGTTTACTGTAGAGGTTTTCTAGAGCTATTTCTTTTGGCTTCCCACTTTTTTTTAGAAGGTTAAATTAAATGTTTGAAAAGTCACCTTACATGTTATTGTGCAAAAAAATGAATGCCAGCCTAAAATAACACGACACACTTTATGATAATTATTAGCCTGTCAAAGTTAATGTGATAATGGTTTGTTGACATTATAGCAATGCATTACAATTTTTTTCATTATTGGTGTTATCACGAAACACACATGAACTAACAATTACCCTTATTATCAATTAATCTGCAGATGAGTTTCTTTTCAGTTGTTTGGTCTATTAAATGTAAGACCCAGGGAAAATGCCCATTACTATTACTAATGCCCAAGGTGACATCTTCAAATCCAAGTCAAAAAGCCAAAGATTGGGGAAACACTCCCTAACGCAGCTAATTATATTTTGATGCTGTCCTGTATTGGATCTTCTGCTGACTCTGCCTCGTGTCTCTGTGTGGTCCTTGTTGTAGGTGTACGTATCGCTCATCCCCATCATTGGAGGAGTGCTGCTGGCCACAGTGACTGAGCTGTCCTTTGATGTTTCGGGACTAATCAGTGCTCTGGCTGCCACGCTCTGCTTCTCTCTGCAGAACATCTTCTCCAAAAAGGTAACTTATTTTCACGCTGGTATGTGTCACATGATCCCTGCACCTAGGAGGGCCAGAGAAATCACTCATAGGACTTGTCGTATTGTTACTACTTATTCATTCATTTGAGTGCCTTTTCTTAGTGCATAGTTCAGATTTACAAAATTAACAGAAAATTTGGAAGACCTTGATGACATTAGTGTGACATGTGGGGTACGCAACATGCTTGTCAGTATATCTAATCACAGTGTATACAAGATTCAGGCAGTGGGTGGTTGGAAAATTGGACTTGGGTGTTAATATGGTAATTTAGTGCCTAATTTTTGATATTTATAAACCTTTCTCAAGTTTTGTTGCCATATACAGTATCACCAGCTGATTTTAATAATGCTAATAAGGCACTGAAGGGAGAATCTGACCTCTAAATGCTGAATTGAGGTGTTAAGTGCTATACCATCTCCCACCACAAGATGGTCACTACATTTTCCTGACCCATAAACCTTCCTTATGACTGTTAAAACTCATTTATCCAACATCAAGGTGAAATGGCACAGTCTGAAACAAAGAATGAACGTTTTCCATTTCCATCTCTGACTGCCACTGATTTCATACAAAGTACCCCAATTTTCACCGAGATTTACTGGATCTCAATTTTTTTTTGGTACAAGCCTGGCTTTTGGCAGCCATTTCTAACTCTACAACAAAGCGATCTGGTTTTTAAAAACCGTCGTCAAAAGTTGGGAAATTAAGAAAATAAGGTTTAAAACAACTTTTTTTTTTCTTTTTCCCCCTTTAAAGGTGTTGCGAGACACACGGATCCACCACTTGAGGCTGCTCAACATTCTAGGCTTTAATGCTGTCATCTTCATGCTGCCCACTTGGGTTCTGGTGGATCTCTCTGTGTTTCTTGTTAATGGAGACCTGGTGAGTAGCAGTAACAGCTATTTGATAGAGTTTACAAAACACAACAGGTGACGCAAATGTCGGATTTCAGGAGGATTTGGCCTGTTATATGACCCTGAACGTAACCTGACCGTACTGCTCTCCTTACAGTCGGACATCTCAGAATGGTCAGGTACCTTTGTCCTCCTGCTCATCAGCGGCTTCTGCAACTTTGCTCAGAATGTCATTGCCTTCAGCATACTAAACCTCGTCAGCCCACTCAGCTACGCTGTCGCCAATGCCACCAAGAGGATCATGGTCATTAGCATCTCACTGCTAATGCTGCGCAACCCAGTCACCTTCACAAACGTCCTGGGTATGATGACGGCCATAGTCGGTGTCTTCCTCTACAACAAGGTGAGTCACCCCGACCACTTTGAGGGAGCAAGGGAAGAAAAGGGGAAGGAGGAGAAAGAAATGAAGGGACAAGGAGTATGATTTTAGATAGAAGGAGGGAGTCAGTCATAGAGAAAGAAGTTTAAGGGAAAAAAGAAAATTGAATCTTGTTCTTCCCTTAACTGAAAACACACACTCTGCACTAGTGCTGATGCAAATGTGACAAGCTAACATCAGCAGATAATATGGGTCCAATTTATAGAAGTTTCCAAACACTAAGTCATCCTGCAGTTTACAGTTGTTCATTCCTAACATATAAACTGCTCAGCACTCTGCCTAAAAATAGCTTTCCATATCTGACTCTCCAACTAACTTGTGGCTGCTGCCATTGACTTTAATGTAAATAGTAAAGTTAAGTTACACTTTATTTATTCTGTTGGGGAAACATTTGACCCACCCAAACTATTTAGGATCAGTGGGCAGCCACAGTACAGTGCCAGAGGACCAGCTACCAAGACACCCAGTCATTTAAAATCCATTTGCCCTCCTCTTCTGCCAACAGGCCAAGTATGACGCTAACAAGGAGAAGAAGCTGCTGCCCAGTACCAAGCAGGACCTGATGTCCTTTGACAACCCAGCACTGGAGAAGATCCAGGGCAACGGGTCAGTGCCTTTCTCCCATGGCTCTGAGCAGCAGCACAGCTGGAACAACGTGCTGACCGACCACTTCCAGTACAGCCGACAGGCCTACACGACAAACTACAGCACCAACCACCAGTATGTGGTGTAAAGGAGGAGTGTGTCCTCGCTCTGGGTTGCTGTCATAGACATTACTGTGTGTAGCCTCCCTGCCAGCAGCGGGTCTGTACAGCCCCGCACATGAGACTGAAGGCAAGTGCTGTTTGTTCTGGATAAGAAAGAATGAGATGAGTCGGTCGTGATGGGCGACAGTGACCTCTCCCACGCTCCTCCCTGTCTAAACTTCACTTTTTGACAGCTTTGCTGTACGTCATTGTTTATTTATTTCTTTGGAACTGCCTGTATGAGATGGTGTGTGAGAAAACAAAACTTGAATCACCTGTTTTCAGATATTTTGGTGAAAGATTCAGACATGTTATCCAGATGCAGAAATGTGCCACTGCAGGTGGACACGTAAAAGGAATGATTTGCACCTTACTGTCTGGAAATGTCTGAGTTTTGTTATCACAACCAGCCATAATTTTTTTTTGGGTTGTTTTGTTCACTTTCAGAGGAAAGGATGTCAGCTGTAATTATTTACTGTGACTTGCACCGAAACATGAGTCTGTTAAATTCTGTAACTCACAAAGCTCAGAGGAAGGCCTTAACATTTTAGTTATAGGCACTTCATATTTAGAATTGTCATTTTTCTTCATGAGGCACCTGTAATGATGTGAGGAGAAACAATCTGTGTGAGTTGTTGCTGTCTCACAGAGCTGCTAGCATGGCTGTAGACTCATAGTCTGGTGTCAGTGTGCAGGAAATGCTGAAGTAGGAAAATGACTACACTTGCTTTCCAAAGTGGTTCAAAATTACAAGTACCTGATGAAGACAAAATGCCCAAATTTCAAAATACAAAAAAAACAATTCATTGTAACCCCAAGAAGCTGATGCTTGTAAACCTGTTCCACACACAGATCAGTAAAAATACAGTAACACTCGTTATCAGCAAGTGTTTTTAACTGCCACAGTCAAAGAACTTGCTCTTCTGAAGCACACACACAGACCGAGCCTCCGTGTCTTTGAACCAAGATAAACTTTCATAAAAACTAAGAGTGAGACCACTTCTGTTACCCAGAACAGTCAATGACCTCCCACAGATCTGTCCTTTTCCCCAAGATAGATAGATAGATTGATTGATTCACCATTTGTTATTATGGAGCATTAATGTAAAAACTTAGCGCAAAATAAGATTCACCAAAACAAAGTTCCTTTCATTCTCCACTCCAACAGCTGCATACTGTAAGGATGCTCATGTTTCATCTCTCTTAGGGACTTTAACCATGTAAAATGTAATAGGGATGTTAAAATTCATTATTTTGCTGTCATAGTTTGGAGTTGATGGAATTGATTTAAAATGATGAGTAGTTTTTATTTGTATTGATTATTAGTATTTATTGATCTGCGAAGCTTCTCAGGCAGAGTGAGATTTTCTCTCCTGTCAGGCGATTTTTTTTTTCAGCCTGAACCAAAGCTGCTCTGTCATGTTTGTTTTTTTTAAACAGAGGCCCAGTTTGAGTTTGCACACCATAAAACAACTAAAATGTGTTATGCAGATTGTAACAGTCTGTCAAGTGACCTCTGCTGTTTAATTTGAAGCATTTTTGTAACATCAGTGTCAGATGGTCAGCAGACAGACTTGATTCTAAATGAGACATGCGTGAAATCAGAGGTTTGGTTTGTGCAATTAAAGATTCAACTGTAACTTCAGGTACACAAGAGATTTGATTATCATTATTGATTATAGTGTCTGTAAAATTGTTAACTAATGGTTATAATCATGTAATAATGAAAAGCCTTTCCGCTAGAAGAACGGTACAGTTTAGGACAAATCTTGCTTTTGTCTTTGCGGGATAGCTTGTGCTATCTGTGATGCACACTGAGCATCCTACTGCAGCAATATCAAGTTTTTATGTTTATTTTTTTGTGACTAAAATGACTCAGCATCTGACATAGTTGTTGTATTTCTGCTCATTCATTTTGTAGGGACAACACATGTTAATTTAATTTTTGTAAAAGTGCCAGTTGTAGCCTGTGAGCTTGTTTTTTCAGCTGTATTCCCTGATAGATGTGGATAGGGGGATAGTGCAGTTCAATTCAAATAATATATTTTTAGTGTACTATGTTTTATTTAAAACACTGTGACAGTATTTAGTCTGGATCATAAACCCTGAAAAAGCTCTGTGGGGTCGGGGCACACTGGGCTTCCCAGACACAAGCTAGTATCAATAATTGTGTTTCCTCCTTTTTTGGTTTGTAGAGCGAACTGGCTCTTACTGCTGAGATAGTTTGTAGGGTCTTGGAAACCCAAAGCTGCTCAGTTTTTCTCCAGCAGAGGGAGAAATGACCACCACTTTGGTAGGTAACAAAATATGAGGTCCTGTTTAAAAAAGAAAGCATGAAGTTAACTGATTTACATTGATTGACCAGAAAACACCTGTTTGTTGTGAATTTCAACAACCATGGAATAATTACTTCCTTTTTCAAATGTCAGTTTTTTAGTTAAGACTGCTGCTGTATTTGTTTGTTGACTATTGTGCATTTTGAGGCTGTACTTGTGCTGTGGTGTTGGTGTTGGACTGCGTTAAATGCATACACAGAAAATATCATGTAGTCCACTACAACACCACAAACAGCTGCCTTAAAAATCACAAAGGAGTTGAATCAAAACCTTTGAGACGGTGTCGATAGCATTAATCTACTGGAATGTTTTTGTTTTCAGTGTCAAAACATCATTACCAACATTTTCTATATAACGTTGAATTGAATCACTGTGCAATGTGAAAGTGTTGCTCCCGATGCTGAAACACCAGAGAATTAATACCCATCTCTGCAGCTCCATGATTGTTTGGTTCTACATATCTCGTATAGTTAAATGTAACTGCTCTCATTAACTCCTGCAAGCAGCTGTTCAAAGCATCTGTGATAAACTGGACCTCAAAGTGGAGCATTTAACAGCTAAAGCACCAGATATTTATACGGAATTGGTGAAGGCCAGAAGAGAGCTTAAAGAAGAGTGGGTGTCATTCTTCAGGTGACCATGTAACATATCCAGAGCCACATACTATTGTATGAGGATGCAGATGTCTGAAAATCATGCTTTATGAGAACATGTCCACAAAAATGACTAAACCCCAAGCACCTACAATCAGTCAAGGAGACACACACACACACAACTTCTGCTCTGAATCTTTTTTCTTTCTAAAATTTGCATTTTAATCAATAGTAGTAGGATCCTTGATAAAGCTCATTGTCACAAATCATTACAAATGCTTTTAGAAACGGAATTTCAATTCAAGATTATGTTAATTGACTTAAACAGCCGTTTGTAATAAATAATAATAAAATGCAGACTTCATGTACATATCACATTGGTGCCATAAATCAGGTGAAATGTGACATTGTGCACCCATCGATGATTAGATGAAAATTTTATGTGAAAAAAATCAGTTGCCCAGGTGTGATCTGAACCTGAGTTGCTGAGAAATGTGATTACATGCTAAACAGCAGTGTGGCCTCGACTACAACAACCAAAACTATTCAACGAAGAAATGTCACAATCCTTTCATAGTGTAGGAACGTAATATTCACATGCAATCTTTATTTCAGAGTTTGTGCCCGTTTCCCCAAATTCTGCAATCAACATGTGGATGATGGATGTGTTTTTTCCCAGAATGCATTAAGAGAAAGAATAATGGAACAAGTCACATTTGAACCTTTTGTGGTTAACCAGCGAATGTTTTTATGATCTTCATGTTTTTCTTCATGTCCCTCATGTTGCCAAAAGCAGAGTATATAACCTTTTTGATGCTGACGCACCACACAGTGGAGGCCTCGTTTGCAGGAGGATAAGATGTAAAAATTCACAAACTACAGCATGTCGAACACGTTGCAGTTTATGAATTCCCTTATTTTTTTTGTTTTTCTGTGTCCTGCTGGCTGTTTGTTTCTGTACAGTGAGCGAACTGGGATGTTGGCTCTCCTGTAAAGCTTTTAACTGGGATGCAAATCAATGGAGGAGGCGGGGGGGGTTACTTTGTAAAACTTGTATAATTATTATTTTTGTGCGTCTTTCATGGATCTCGAGACAGAATTTTTACTTAACCGATGTTTATAGATTTTTATTTATGGTGTCCAGGTACAAAAATGTTGTACAGAGGTGCAGCTATGCACAGTCTTGTCTGCTTATGTTTAGTAAATGCTATTTTTAAATGTTGGGGGGAAAATAAATGCATTATGGAATACTGAACATATTAAATGTCTTTTATTAATGTAGAAGTGAAACACTGGGCAGATTATATATACAGGTTTATTATTAGCATCTGAATGCAGGAAAGATGAACATTTGAGTATTTACAGTCACATTTTGTAGTAATTTTGTCGGACAGATATTAGATAGTAATTTTACATATTGCACTAGTATCTTATGTTGTGTGTCATTTAAAGAGAGCAGGTGTTCAATGTACTTGTAAGTTTCAGGTTCAATAAACAAGATTTTGCTCTCTTCTGCCTGACGACATCAAGCAACTAAAACATTTTGTTCCAGTTTAAACTGGGTCAAGTTAAAATATCTGAAAATCCCTCTAACCATCAGCCATGACATGTAAGAAAAACAAGTGGAGACAAATGTCTTCACCCAGAGTAAACCAAAGCTCACACAAAAATCTCTGCTAATTCATTAACGGAGGTTTGTGTATAGTTGAGCATCTTGAAAGCTCAAGTCCACATATTTTTCAAAATAAGATGAAGGCAAAACAAGAGCTAAAAGCCCTGTAAGTAATGGATTCAAATTTTCAGGTTCTTATGAGTCCGGCTACAATCAGATTGCAGGATGTGTAGGTAGAGTTTATAAACTTGTTTGGAGTTTTTCTGACCCCTTGTGGCCAAAGTTGTTTAATGCAGCATCAATTTCAGCTTCCTTGAGATCAAAATGAATTTGAAGTTGTAAAGGATTGTTTGAAGATGTAAAGGATAAAGTAGAGACAAAAGACACCAAGGCTCAAACTAGAATCTTTAATGCAAACATGCATCAGTAGCATTTAGTCAGTGCTTTATCAAGCTCATATCAGGGTTTCAAATGTCTCTCCTGATGCAAAGTAACTCCTGAGCTTCCTATGGACATAACTGAGGTCAGGGGGTGAGAAAGGATGAGGAAATGTGGTTAGATGAGAGGCTGGATGACAGCGAAAGGCACAAAATAAACAGTCAGTCACGTCTCATTGTTAGACTAAAAAAACATTAAATATTCAAATAGTTTTTTTCTCATCTGTCCTGTGTCACTGCAGGAGACATCTGCATAGATAGATGCAATCAGAGCAGCCCTTCATTTTCATTCAATAAATAATCCTACAGGAGCTCTGAGGATCCCGTCCAGCTGTGAGTCCACAAAGTCTTCACAGTCTTTCCATCCCACTGACAACAGAGTCTCCGGCCCTGCGTCGAGCCACCTGCAGTTTGAGAAGGTAGCAAACATCCATAAATGGCCGACATGTCTTCAGTCTGTTTTAAGTCTGACAGACGCTCTCTGGCTCATGTGGAGTGAATTTGACAGTGGCGGGCAGCTGAGTGATAATGTTTGCGTTGCACATCAGCTGGGTGAACACATGGCTGTCCGTCATGAGTTCAGGATAAAACAGATTTGTTTGTGGAGAAGCAATCGAACAACTACAAGCACCTCGTCCAGATAAACTGAGTAACCGGCGAAACAGAGACCTCCTAAGGAGGATGTAGATCCAGGGGTCGAGGATGGGGTTAACAGAGGCTATCCGGATGGCAGCCAGGTCAGCTATGGGGTCATTTTTCCCCATGAAGTGGTTGGCAAACACTCGGACCTTAAAGAGAAAAACGAGTTACTACAGTTCGGACCATCATACTATAAACAAGAGTTTAAAAAAGGCTGTAATGTCATCAAATATAAGTAGAATGGAATTTGTCCTCTTTTGCATTATTTTTGAGGTTTCCCAACCCAAATCAATCATCACCTCATCATTCCTAAATTTCTTTTGAAAAATGAGCAAGAACAATCCTATCAATAAATGCGAACCACATCACTGGTACACAAGCTTTTGTCTTTTGGTCCCGAAGACAGTTTTGACCCCTGTGACCCCTGTGTCAGAGCTTTAATGTGTCAATGAACTTTGTGCAACTGAAAATTTTCTCGTCTCAAATTGTTTCATCTGAATAGTTTTTGGAGGTGGTCTCCAGTCAGGTATTTAACATGGAAAAAAATATTAGAGAAAAGCCAGAATAAACAATTTTTCATACAAGAAATATGTTTTAATTCTCTCTTATCCAGTTAATCATCTTGTGGCCCCTCAGATTCATCTCATTGCTCCTTTAGTGGATCTCAACCCAGAGTAGCAACAGACTGCATTAAATGTCTTAACTATAAATGCCTGTATCATAACAACAGAGAGAGCACATTAGATGAAAATACTCCAAAATACAACTAGATCAAAACTCTAAACTTACTTTGGTCATAAATCTGCTTAAGCCAATGATCTTATTAATACAGTATTTTGGCTACAGGTAAATCCACATGAAAGTATTCCTGTGTATCAGCGGTGAGCCTTCATTAACTTGCCTTACTCACAGTTTTGCGTTATACTTCAGTTTTTCCATTTAATGCAAGTTTATACTGTCATTCCACTTCATTTATCTGAGCTTTGGTCACATTGCAGATTAAGATTTTACTGACAAAACATTTAACAATCTTGCACAATGTGATGCATCAGATTTGCAGAATGCAAAATTAATTAGGCATTCCATTAACAGTAAAAGATGCTTACACAGAAGATGCATCAGTAACAATAAAGTCAAACTATAAATATATTTTAAGAACATTTTTGCTTGTTTGAATGCAAAAGATTTACTTGCACAATCAGGTACTTTATTGAAGTAAAGGATCTGCATAGTTCTTCCACCACTACTTTATTCAATCTTGATGTTAAGACGCTATGAGCTTCTGGAAACTGATGCTTCTCCTCATATTTTGCACATTTGCATAGGCAGGGTTGTCTTCATGCAAACCCACAACCAGTGCAAACCAATGATTGCATCCATCACACCTGCACCCTGACTCACCACCAGCGGGGCTGAACAGGCCAGGACCACCACGGATGTCATCACCAGCACCGCGATCATCCTCGTCTCTGCGGCCGAGGACAGCGCCTTCCACCTCTGCCGCACGCTGGACCTGACGCCGGGCCGCTGCACGGTCCTTCTGCGCATGAGCAGCAGCGCCCCGCACACCGCCAGGTTCAGCACGATGGTGCCCAGGATGAGCAGCAGGCTCACGGCTCCGTACAGCAAGGAGTAGGCTGCGGCCGTCGGCTCGTCCGCCCTCCAGTCGATGAAGCACCAGGTGTTGGAGGGCTGCAGCTCGCTGCTCGACATGCCCATGGCGGGGAAGCAGCAGAAGAGGATGAGGACGATGTAGATGAAGAAGAGCAGCCTCTGCGCGAAGCGGCGGTCCACCCCCCAGCGCTGGTAGGTGTAGGGGCAGCAGATGGCCAGGTACCTCTCCGCGGCCATGGTGCAGATGATGCTCAGCCCCGTGACGCCGAAGAAGAGCAGCAGGAAGGAGTGGAACTCACACACGTGCCGCTCCTTCAGCACGTCCCGGTTCAGGTAGTTGGCGATGGTGAGCGGACTGGCCAGGCACGTGCCCAGCAGGTCGGTCACCGCCAGCCCGCACACCAGCGTGTAGAAAGCCGAGGACTTCCTCTCCTGCCTCGACACCGACAGCGCGATTATGGCGATTAAATTCCCCACGGCTCCTCCGATGAACATGAGGATGGGCAGAGTTATGTCCGTCTCCACCCTGGATCCCTGCGAGGGCTGCGGCTCGGTCTGGTTCACGGAGGCAGCGCCGTGCGTAAAGTTCAGGTTCTCCATGTCCACGCACACCCACAGGCTGCTGTTGATGACTGACAGCTGCTTCGGTCTGATGTGGGTTAGAGAGTGCATTTCCTTTTTATCCCCCTGTAGCAGCAGATAAGGAGTCGACAGGGGTGTTTTCTCTGGGAGTCTCATCCTCTCTGCTTTCCAGTAAGCCGGTTCGGCCCAGAGGAGGTTGCGCACAGATGTGGAGATAGAGGCGGGCTGTGTCTCATGTACCGCACCGCCCTGCAGCCTGAGGAGGTCGGATGTGATGGGGATGTTTGGAGAGCAGCTCTAAATTTGTGCTCCGTGTCTGCTGGCGTCACCAGTGTGCTGCGTAATGTCTGTCAGGAGGTCAGAGTGACAGGCCGCTGTGCACACATGGAGAGTACGGACACATGATGATGTACAGCAGGCTCTTACCAGCCACTTTAACATGAGTCATATTTAGAGGTAGGGAAGCATCTGAAGGTTGGAGGCACATGCAACAGTTTGGTCAACTCAACTTGCATCTCAGGAGATCACATTACAAAGTGAAACATAAAAATAGCTTCCATAGTGCTAAACTGTTTATAGTTATTAACTTTGTTTTTTTCCCTCCAATAACACTGGTATGTTCATGCAAAGGGTCAGTTCATCCAAGCTACAAATAGATAAATACATGAAAGCAGCTTCTTTATGGTGTTGCAAAGTTATATTTCTCCCTATAATCCACAAATCCTACTATGAGCAGTTTCCATTGCAACAACTTTATGCAGAGGAAATAATATTTTTATTATAATTTTATATCATATTTTGTGTTCTGTGGATTATTTAAGATAAACCTTTATTCGTCCCACAGAGGGGAAATTCACAATTTTTAGGGTAAAGAGGATGCTGATATTGCAAAAACAAGTTGCTGTTTAATGTTTTCTTCTTTTTTTTCATGCTGTGAGCTTTGAAAAAAATGATGAGCAAATAAAACCCTCTACTGGTAGAGGTCAAGGAGAGACTATATATTTGTAATTGGGTGAACTGAGCCTTTAATATTCCTCTTCCTTCTTGTGTCTTACTGACAGTTTTCTGTGCCTCCACTTCCCACTGCTGCTGAGTTTGTGACCTGTTCTTTGCAGCGATGCACAAAAGCTGCAAAATTATCCAGCAAATAACTGAATGATTTGTTTCATGAAATCACTCACCTGAAGCTTAGAGATTTCTGCCACCAGAAAAGTGAGGTTCATATTTCATATGTAGATGAATCAACTTCAGTGTCTGTCTGGGTGGGAATTGGTTGCAATACAACCCGTGAGGTCTGAAGCTAATAAACAGCATCTAAAACATACAAATCCAAAACAGCTGAGCTACACATCTGAATCAATCGTTGTCATTTTAGTCTGCTTCTAGTTTTGATTTGGACTTTTCTTCACTTTTCCATGATGAAGGTTGAATTTCTGTACGTTGCTCTTGAACTCTGTCGAAGATCGTTTACAACAAGCGAGACATGTTTATGAACTGACCAGCATTTAATTAAGCATTTAATTAAACACATAAACATGGTTGGGAAAGTGTGCTCCAGTGTGTTGCTGCGGCTGCTATTTTCCCACTGACAGACCTCTGTGTCCACAGTGCAGCACGCGGCTTTGTCCCAAACACAGATGCCTGTAAATGGTCGTGAGAAACAACAGACGCTTGACGGACAGCTGTGAACACACGGGACGTCAGCGCACTTAGCCTGCTCCGACTCTGCGGCCGTCTCACATTCATTACAGCGTGACTTTCTGTTTACAGCGAGGAGCAGCAGCGAACAATCTCCGTCTGCGGCCGACCTTAAAAGACAAAACACAAGGCCTTCTCTGAGAGCTGCTCATCTCTGCTGCAGACAAAAGGGAGCTGGCAGACTCTCCGAGCAGCAAAGCACTTAAGTGATGCCAAGGCTTGGAAACTCCAACGCCGGCTGGAATGTGCTTGAGTTCGCTGTGAATCACGGGGCGCACGAGCCGTCCCTGCTTGGTTTATAGTTTTCTTGAATGTCGTAAAGGTAATTCATTTATGGCAAATGCACTTAAACTGTGCTATCTGTGTCTGGGGGTCTCCGCACTAGGCCGGAGCTATTAAAAGTGGACATAGATCTTAGCGTATGACGAAGCTGCAAAACAAAACATGTCACAATGTAGCCCTAAAAGGTCACTATGGAGGATTTTTTTTTGTGTGTCTACAAACCAATTTTTACCCATGAATCAGCACTTAAAGTCACACGCAAACGGAAATAACCTGTTTGCGCACTATTCTCAAAATAATACGTGTTAAAACACTGACAACGTTTCTATTTGACTAACAATTTTATTGCGTTTGCTTCCTGTTGAATACTGAATCTTTAGTGGCTCCGTCAGCCCTGTTCGCATTTTGGTGATGTCAGTGTAGCTCTAAATAAATAAATAAAGGTGTTTATACTGCTGTTTATTCTGTAGCCTGCGTGATGTCTTACTGTTGCCATTACGTCTACTTATACCTGTACTATATATTTTTTTCATACTGTATATCGAAGTGTAGTGTGAGAACACATTCAAGAAACTGGCCTTTTGTTTTCTCAAGATAATGAGACAGATTAACCTGTCATCAGGAGAAAACAAGCTTTGTTATCTAATAATGAAATGATTAACTTGTGATCTTGATTCTCAGCTTCCTCACTGTTTATTATATTACTTTACACTATATTGCTTTTTGCACTTGAAGTTGAAACTGCATTTTGTTGTTTTAGCACAACAATAATAATAAAATCTAATCTAATGTCACCAAATATGCATTGAGGAAGGACTGTAATCCATTACTCAAGACAGACAATTGTTATTTTCATTGCTGATCAGTCATTTAGTGTCTTCAGTCATGACATGTATAAATTGCTTGTTTTTTCAGTCCAAAAGTCAAAGATATTCAAACGCCATGATGACAGAACAAGCATTTGGCTTGTTTTGAATGATATGTTATCTGATTGTGTGTCCTTTCATTTGAACACGCTGAGATGGATTTAAACTGATATAAGACACAGATAAGCAGCTAATCCTCACATGTAAGTAGACTGAAGCAGGAAACAGTTTGCGGATCATTTATTTGCTTGATAAATTACACGAACAACTATTTTTAACAAGTTAAACAAAGTTAATCAAAATGACTAGTTCAACAAAATTAACTAATCAATGAATTGACTAACCTTTTCGGCACTAAATGTTTTATTTGTGTTTATGAAAGAGTTGCTTTTCTCCCGTTTCACTTTCATCCTAACATTAACAATTTTGTGTGTTAAATCAATAATTTACTCACTAATCTATTAATTTATCAGTCGGGTTAAAGAAATAATAGAACACAAGCTTGTTCAATGTGTGTAATTTTAATTTGGTCCCAAAGAAGTGAATAATGTTTTATTTTATTGTTCTGCCTGTGACGAATCAACAGTTTGATGAGTGTTAGTGAAAACAGCTGCGTGTTATTAGATCACCTCAGCAGAGATGGACTGGGTGTCAGTAAGCTGTGGCATGATGGATGAAACTGCTCTTCAGTAAGTGAGTTTCTGTTAATGTTGGGTGCACATATGGGTCTGTGTGTTTGGACACAAGTAAAATGTGATTTCAGCTATAAGTAAGACATCTTGTTAGTTATTTTTGTATTGTTTCATGCCTTGTATTTATTGGGCTCATGCTGTGCTCACCTGAGCAGGTAGTAGAGTCCAGTTAATTGAGGATGTGCAGGTTCATTAGAAGGAAAAAGTGGGTAGCAGGAGATTTCTTTGCCTTATTTCTCCTTCAGCATTACATTTTCTGGGATTCATTTCCGCCCACCTTTGTTTAATTGACTGTGCAACTTTGTATCAACTCCTGTTTCTTCAGCATCCAATTACAGTTTTCCACTTCCACTCAGACTGTGCCATCCATTGTATTGCACAACAAACAGTCAATCATGCCCTCATTAAACTGCTGGACAGCTTTATGCCGTAATGGTCAGCGCTGCTTTCTTCTTGTATTTTTGTTCTGTGCAGCAGCAGTTTGAGTTTTCTAACCCATAAAACTGTGAACAGCACCCTGCATGGCGTACAAAATGACAAGAAATAAGTTCCATGTCACATTTTTGTTCTGCCACACACAGATGTAAAGGAGGTTCAGGGTTTTGAGAAGGGAGGAAAACAATCTGTCCTTTCCTGGAAGTGAGTCAAGATCATCTCCTGTGTATATTACGAGCACGAGGGAACCCAGAGTCACGTGTTGGCCAGATTTTAGTCCCGACTATAACACAGTCGGATCAACAGCTAATGTGAAAGAGAATGCAGTCAACAAAAGGAACAAATTTAGCATCACAACAAAGTCAAGAAACATGGGATGCAGAACCACAAGCCCAGCTTAGACTGATTAAGTTAAAGGAAGGAAGAGGGAGCTGTCGCTATCGAGTCTAAACAGGAAAATATGAAAACATGTCGGCAACATTAAAAGCAACTTCCCATCATTTGCTAACCTTGCTGCGGTGATGTGTGTCAATAGACTGAACATCACTGCTGCATTTTGGCCGTGCAGGTTGTGCCACTTGTTACATACTTCAAGGGTAGACAAACCTGCTCGAATGGAGTCCAGGCGGCAGGTTTGATGCTGAATCTTCGTGAGGTGATTTATCTTTTAATAACATTAAAGTGCTGGCAGGAGAAAGTACAGTTTGCATTTGGATTTAGCTTCAAACAGCCATGTGAAATATGTCTTTATTAGTCTGTATTGTGGCATTGTGGCATATTTTGTTTAGTCTCGTGTGTTTTGTTTAACATCATTCCATCTGATAACAAGTTATACCAGGGCCCAACCCGGTCTTCTAGATATCATCTTTACATGTTACTAAATTGTTTCTTCTCTCAGCCCAGTGTTAGAGTCGGACTTGTCATTGAGGAATCATTAAATCAGAAACAAATAAAACTTGTCATATGATCCTTTGTGACAGATTCTTGTCACATGAAAGTCTAAAGCCGAATTGAAAATATTCAAAAAGACCTGACTAAAAGCATTTAAACAGTTATTTCACTCACAGCACTACTTCCTTTCATTAAATCATAAACCATTTGTTCTTTCATTCTCATGACAAGCAAAGCCATTTTGCCCTAATATTTATTTGTAAACTTATCATCATTTGAATGCTTGTTCTAAGTTATTTGGAATTGCCAAATATAAATGGTTTTCCAAGGAATTTGAAGTTCATCAAAGTTGATGAAGTCTCTTGGGTCGCTCACTCACGTAGCACCAAACCAAGCAGTTCCAGTAAACAACAAAACACTGCAGCCCTCCAGCAATTTAATTCCCGAATTTCCCTTAAGATAAGACAAACCTTTATTCATCCCACTGTGGGGAAATTCACTATGGGGAATCAATACAGAATTATCTTAATTCTTGGAGCTGTTTTTGAAATGCAGGAAACCGATGATGAAATTCAGCAGAATGCCTCCTCATCTTTGGCCAAAGCCTGAAACACTTAAGAAATTTTGTCACTCCACCCTTTTCTGAGATACTCCTCCTCATTTTTTTCTCTAATTAGCTGCACAAAGACACCTCTATATCATCTAACACACGTATAATCAGTATTTCATTGAGTTTGCTGAAAGTATTACTTTACAATAACCTCTTCTTTTCATTTATGACCAGAGCTTGAGTACATGAAGGTATTCTTGCATGCGGATGATAAGATAAGGATAAGAGCTGTGGCTAAATCCCCAAAGAGCACATTTAATGCTGGCCTCCTGTTTTCAGCTCAAGCTGTTGACTGAGGTGCTGCAAACTACAACATACCACACAATAGCATGTCTCACTGAAATTATTCAGACTATATGTCACATTCCTGCACTTGAAGGAAGAGGTAAAGATATTAGAGCACCGTCATCCCCCATCTGCTTTCTACCTCCAGGGTCCAGGACTCTGACCTTAATAATATATGTAGCTGGTGGGATTCATTTAGAAGTTGGTAACCTACAAGAGTTCTGTTTCTGTTTTTGACTCAACATTTGTTGTCCTTTATCTCTGAGCTCTCACTGCCAGGACTGCACTTTCTGAAGACAACGCCTTATCAAACAATGTGTGGGTAGTTCTGGCATTTACAGCTTTCCAATGAATTTCTGTTGATACAATTATAGTTGCTGTAAACTCGCCCCTCTGTGGTTTCCTTCTCCCCTGCCACATGTTTGTGGGCACTGACGCCAGTGGATCTCAAGCGATGCAATAACATAGAATAGTTCAATAAAATCAGACATTGCTAGTTACTCTGCATTAAACCGGACACTGTATAAACTGCTTGTCCCCAACCAATTTTACAATCTGGATGAATTTCTGCCACATTGGTTGTGCGGGGGATCACAACACCAGATTAATTGCCTGAACCATCAACGATCTGGTTCTCAGATGATCGGTTGGATTTCTGGCGTGTAAGAAATTTTGGTTCCACAGTCCGATTTCCCACATGGCTGCTGTTGAAAGACAAATGATTTTTTTCTGCTCTTTGAGGGTACTACATGAAAAGTGAAAGGATCACAAAAGTTATTAGGATTCATCCTCAGGGAAACAAAATGTCGTGACAACCCATTCTCAGTTTGTTGAGAAAATTCCACAGAACCATAAATGTGAACCTCATTGGTGCTTGTTGTCATATGTTACTGAAAACTATCTGGACAACAGATGCTGGAAGTATTTTTCTTGTGGTTTCATTCACATGGAATAATCAGCTCTGGCAGTGGGACAGCTCACTTACGTCTGCACATTCACCAGTCTTTGTTTTGAATTTGATAAAAAAAAGTTTATTAGGCGAGAACCTCTGACAACACAAAGTGTTAGTGAAATAACACAGCAATCCTATTTGTTCTGTTTAGCTTTTGCTACTGTAGTGTGAATGTAAACAGTTCATAAAGTTAAATAAACACTTCTACTGTGTGTGTAGACTCTGTACCCAGCAGCAATTTATATTCCTGGGATCTAGACTATGCTTTTATGTGTGAAGGAAACATGTCTCTGTAACACCGATGTAGTCGTAGTCCCAACAAGTCCAAGAGAGTCGCATTTGCACAGATAAACTTTCATTCATGTCATATCTATAATTCAATATTATCAACTTTATAGCTTTGAATTAGGACCCTCAGTATTTGAAAAATAAAGTGGGAATGCCAAATTTAGAGGGTTACAGCTGTTATTTCAACATGTGAAATGACATTTAGTTAAATTTAAGTATGTAATTAGACTCAGTGTCTGCAAATAACCCAAAAACCTTGATGGGGACATCAATAGTATAAAGATATATAATATTATGATTGATATTTTTCTTTTTGCATATGTGTTACTGAAAGATGTCTTTTGTATTATCTGCATCATTTGTGCAGAATAATATTTTACTGCTTTCAGTAATATAAAAATGAAATAAGCATTAAGTTAAACAGCCTCTGTGATGTTTGTAACATGTTGAGAACAAAATGCACAACACTAAATACTAACAACCTGATAAGTATCTTGACTTTTTCCACAGCATTTTCCAATGAGCATTTAAATCTTTTTCACCCGTCCAAGAGGTCACAGAGTTTCCGCAACTCACAGAAGAACATGTAATCCTTCAGTTTAAGATTGAACATGAAAATCCCGGGGTTAGGAGGTTTTCACGCAACAGCAGCAGATTTGTTGTCCTTCGTCACATGAGATCAGATGTGGGAAACACTTGACCACACCAAGCAGAATAAACATGTTGGAGAGCTGCTGACGTACTGTATTTGTATTTACCTTATGGCCATGAGTGCGTGTTTGTCATGTTTAGGTCGATTACTGTGGAAATGAGTGAGTCAAGTCCTGCATTAACTGTATTAATGTTGATTATCAAATTGTATCACAGGTCACATTGCAGGGACAAGCCTGATTCCTAAAACGTTAGGACGCAGTGTTAAACATAAGACAAAATATGTTTGGATCATTCCACAGGTAAACAGGTTCATTGGTAACAGGTGATAGTATCATGATTGGGTATGAAAGGTTCATCCTGGAAAGACTCAAGTCGTTCACAAGCAAGGATGGAGAGAGGTTCAACACTTTGTCAAACACATGATCGTATAAAGGAGATTACTACATGGACTCGGGAACACTTTGTAAAACCGAAATTAGTAAACACAGTTCAATTGTAAATTATCGTACTCTGTTTTTATTTATGTTTTACACAGTAACCCAACTTTTTTGGAATCGGGTTGTATCTGTTGACACTCCAGGATGACTTTTATTCAACACAATGAGCCTAGATGACCAACCTGATAAAGGAATCTGGATATGTAGAAAACAAGTTTTCTTATTTTTAATTTTCTGTAATACTGTAAATTACAAAAATGAGCTTAGAAGACAAAAAAGTCGAAAATAATCACCTGAGTCTGAACTTATATGGATGACTGTTTTGTTTAAACATTGAGGGACCAAATCTGGTTTCTAGACTGTAGCTAGTTGTTAGGTTTGGGTTTGATTTAGACTGAGAATCAGCTCCAGTTAGCAGCAGTCAGGCTAATTCGGGGTCATTGTTGGACTCTTCTGGGGATTCATTTCTCACAAACCTGGCATGAGTTCAGCAGTCAGACACTGAGACGTCCACTGAACCAAGCCACCCAGACCATAACCACCACCGAGGACACTGAGGTCATGTGTCTTGTGAATTCGAGGATTTGTACAACTTAATTGATAGCCACCAACATACACAGTCAATGAATCATAATCACAGTGCAGCGGAACCAGTCGACTCAGCCTCAGCCTGTCACTGTTGGGAATTGTGCCTGTGACTCTTGTTATTCTTTTTAAAAAGGAAACTCGAAGCCTCGTCAGCGTTGTGATGTCAGTAATCTAAATCTAAACTTTTTACTGTCTTTTGCGTTTACTGCAGATTGACTTCTAAAGTGAATTAAACCTGGTATTTCCTGTCCTCAGGTTACTACAGTCCCCGCCAATCTGCCAACTCACTGTTCAGGGTTCGTGTATTATTTTGACTTCAAAAGAATCCCTCTCATTTTGGAGGAGATTTTGGGGAAGCCGTTCCTAATCTGACATAAAACTCTCCCTGTTTCTGGGGGGTTTCAACAAATTAGCTCTGCTTCCTGAGAAAATGTTTCGACATGCAGAGAAGCCTCTTCGCTGACCCGAATATCATCACATAAGTGATCTGGTTCATAAATATTTATCCCAGAGAGTACATTGCTCGCAGTTTGATCCCTCTCAAGGAGGAGAAGCCACTTTCTCTGTATCCTCTCACACTGGTTTCAGTCTTCTGTTTCTCACTGTGCCAAAGGAAAGAATGTTGGTTGAAAAAGTGTTAAAGATCATGCAATTAAATGAATAGTTTGATGTCTTTGGAAAGACATTTATTTGTTGTGTTGCCATTTGTTAGATGAGAAGATCAACATAACTCTTTTATCTCTACTGTAAATGTGATGCAAAACAGACCCTGTTATACGTGGTGTTTCTGGGCCCACAGCTCAATTTTGCCTCCGGCAGCCCAGAAATGTAATCCTGCCCTAATTTTACCTCATGTTAATGTCAGTACCTCATGTAATTACAGCTGTCACTTAAATGTAAATTTAAACTTAATAAGATGTAAACACTTCCAAGTCCACACTGCTTGATTCTAATGTTTCTTCCCGTCTCAGTCTTCTACTCTAAAAAAATACAAAAATTCTAACTTCATAGGTCATAGTACCAGAGGGATTTTGGCAGAACATAAAACAGAATATGAAAACATAATAAATATTGGTATTCCACTTCATCCAGTGTATTATATATGTTTTATACTCAGGGGAGAACCTGAAGGTCAGAAAGATATATGACGTATGTATGTATGGATCCAGTGGTTTTGAAGTTTTATCCAAACTAGAGACTAAAAGTCAGGACATCCCTGCTGCTCCAATTCTGGCTGTTCTAGCAGTCATTTTCTGTGGAGGAGTGTTGTTAATCTGTTTGTTATTGCTGAAGGGAACAGGCTGGGATGTGGGAGGTTAAGAGTTCAGTGGATGGATGGAAGTAGGTACAAAACTGGATGTGGCCCTTCTTGTTTCTCGAGATTGTAGAAGGTGTTCAGGGTGTGTTGCCGATCTCTACAGTGTTGAGGGCGTCAAGCTCGATTGCACTCATCATTCCAAACCATGGATTTAATTTATTGAAGGTCAGTGCGGACTGTAGAACACCTGCAGGACTGACAGCTGGACCTGGAGCTTCCTCATCCTCCTGGTCTTTAAGGTGAGCTTGTGATCAATGGTAGTAAAAAACACTCTGTTGTCCGGGGGCAGTGGTCTTGTCACTCCTGAATTATACCAGTATTTCTTTGGTTTTTGCTGGGATTGAGGTCCAGGTAGTTGTTCTCACATCATACTGTGGATTCCCTTACTGACGTTGGAAGTTGCTGTGGTGTCAATCCAATCTGAAATATCTCAACAACCATAGATGGATTACTATGAAATTTGGTACAAAGATGCATGCCCCCATTAGAATGAATAATTTCTTCGATGATAATCTGACTTTTCATCTAGCGCCATCATGATGGTTAATATTATTTTGTCCAGGATTTTTCCCAATAGTTTTGGTTTATAAAATACATGTGAAACAGATTTTCTCATGTTTCCCATTCAGCATGTTAGCATGCTGATGTTACTACTGATCTCAAAGCACCACTTTGCCTAAGTGGCTGGCTCTGGTTTCTTTTTTTTTTTTTTTGCCACAAAGAAAATAACAATCACATTGAAAGCCGCTTATGTATGAGGCAAAACATGGCATCATCATCAAATGCAGTAATTTCTGGAGCCTGATGTTGTTTGTCTTATTGATGGGTTCATGAAATGTTCGCCATTGAAGTGCTACCTAAAGATTTAATAGTTGTTGTTTTTTATTAAACACCACTTTGTTGCTGTTTTCTGTCAACCGCTCTTCCTACAGAGGTTTTCATCAAAGTTGAATTTTTTTTTGGTTTTTTTGGCAGCCAGACACATTAGCAGTAGTTCAGCTGTTATTTTATGAAAACACCACCCAGACGCTCTCCTTGAGGGAAACACATGACCTCTCACTCCTCACTGTCCAATCCCCTGAGAGGGACAGCACCACATACTGACTATCCTTTCAACTAGAGCGTCTTCTGTCTTCTACAAGAGTTCCCATGTATTTGGCCCTCCCAGCGGATGTTAATATATCACCAGTGAGTCTGCAGCCTGACCTTTGACTCTGAGAGGTTTTGGCAGTGAGTCGAGCCAAGACGGAGCAGAGACACACTCCCAGCAGGTGAGGCAGATTAAAGAACTTCTCTTCTGCTATTCAGAGAACAAAAACACAGATTTATCTCAGAACTTGTTTAAATCTGGAGATGTTTCTTCTTTGCTCTTTGACAGTTTTAAATAGCTGACATTCTTTGATTTTCTCTACATCATCTGTCTCTTCTCAAGCTGCTGAACTGTGGCGTGCTATTTGGCAGCCAACAGGTGTGACAGTCACATTGTTTTTGCTGCATCCTGAGCAGCCCAGCCATGAATTGTGAGTATATTTTCTCTGGATGCACTTTAGTTAGAGTTTAGTTGAAACATCATTGCAGAAAAATAGTCAATTTGATCTATTTTTTTTTAAATCAAAATTGTTTTTGTGTTTTATTCAATACCTATGTGGCGTTATTTTTTGTTAAAACTTTAAAAATGACCTGGCTCTCTTAGTTTTACTGCTCATCCTCTGACTGAACTCTGGTTCTTTCTTTTATTTCCAATCTCTCTCTCCTGTTTCTTCGCATCTCTGTACATTTAAATTCATAATGCTCAAGTTGAAAGATTTTCAACTTGTGTGGACGCTTCTTTGTGACTGTTCATGTCACCTAATGTACATTTAATCACGTCTTTTTCCATTCACTTTGTATGCCTCTAATATTCCCTTCACCTTTCATTTGAACACAGTAAGGATCTTTTTGAAACGTGTCTCTTGTGAGTCCAACAACTTCAAGTTCAATGCTAACCCCTCTAATTCATCTAATTAATGTAATTACCTTCAGTTGTTCAGTGTTTTTAGTAGGGGAGGATTCACTCAGTAAAAGGGAGGGAAAATGACCAGCATTTGCATATTTCATGGTAACTGGATATTGGACATATGATTTTGAATTTGGACGGCCTGTACACTGTAGGACTGCTGTTGGTAAAGTACAGTATGTCCCCTGGTCTGACCTGTGACAGCGAGTTTGTTAATATTTGATGGGAAATGGGGACGCTTTCAGGTAGTGTTTGTTTTGTTCTCCTTCCTTATTGCTCCTTCATGCACCACTGGATGGTGTCCAGCTGTTCCAGCTGTGTGAGAAACACTGTTGATGCCATTTGTTGAGTGATAGTATGCAGTAGTGTCTTACTGGAAGCTGGTTAGCACATTTCCAACTGGGAGAAGCTTTCGTGTAGATGAATGTCTGTTCGGGTGTGAATTATAGCTCAATGCAAAACCACCATATTTTCAGATATTTCCACTTGCAGATGTCTGGTTTGTCAACAAAGCTGTTTCTTTTTGTCTGTGCCTGGAAAAGCAGCAGTAAACCTACAGTTGTCATACTTTGATTATAAAACATTCGAGGAAGGATTGTAAAAGCTAATAAAGCATCATAAAATCTGATGATGTCTTCTCACCCTACTTTGGCTGGTTGTTGAGTATAAAGTGAGTCATGTTTATCTGTAGTGTACTGCACCTTTCTATCCCTGACATCATAAAATGCTTGATAAGGATAGCTCAAATGTAACTGGGAGAAAATCAGAGTGGTAAAGTCAACTAAAGCAAGTTTAAAGAGGCAGGTTTTACGTCACACAAGTCCCTGGCTGTGTAAAATTCAGCCTTTTCTTTTTTGCCAAACATTTTTGGCAAATTACTAGGATACAAATCTAATTTGTAGGAGACAAGGTCATCTGGAGATATAGAGCTGTTGAAGTCTACTCACACGGGTGCTTAAACATGCAGAGCTCTGAAAGTGATCACAAAGGTCTTAAACTGGATCCTGAAAAGCCTGTAAAGGTTCAGCAATCAGGAGAGGTGTCACATTAAACCTTTTAAAGACTTGATCAAAAGACTCTCAGAGGCACTGTGGGCAACTTGTCAGAGATCCAGAGTCAAGTCTTGTGAGCCAAATCAAACTTATTTATATCTTTTATATCTTTCAGTCTCATTTGTTTTCCTGTGCCATAGCTGCTCAACGCTGAGTGAACGGTATTTTCTCATAGTATCGGCATCAGTGTTCTATTTTTGGAAATGTTTTTAGTCTAGTTTGGTTTGGTTTATTGACAACATTCTAGTGTATTAATGGAGTACAACAATGCAGAGCTGGCAGCTGTGTGCTCGCAGGCAGGGTGGAGGCCCTTCATCTATCCAGTGGAAGTGGGTTGCAGAGGATACACTGGAACGGTTCCTGAAATCTCTGGGGGTTGCAGGCTCCAGGATGAGGAAGGCTCTGAGGGACCTGAGGGGCAGAAAAGGCAGAGCAAGGAAGCTTCTGGCTCTGGGTCCGAAGGAGGAACAAACTGTCGGGGGAAGCAAGAATCCTAGAACTGTTCTGCAGGGGGCGATTTTTCGGGATTAAAGGAGCGAAACATCAGTGAAGGGTGGCTCCCGGCTGATGACCCTGCAGTCAGCACAATGGCACCGGCAGAGGTGTGTCAGGCAGAAATGCCGAGCAGGTGAACCCACCTGTGCTTACATCTGTCTGTCCGGATAGAACAATATAGTCCTGGTCTTGTTTATCTTGCTGTTGTCGCCAACCATCATCAAGATTATGTCTGACCAAAGAAATAATGAAAACAAAAAAAACTGAAAATGGGAAAACGGAACCATAAAAGGAGATTGGCTAAACAATATTAATAATAGTAGTTGTATCTAAGTATGATCTTTCATTCCTCTGTACCTGACAAAAAGCCAGTTTGGGCTGGAGGGGTTGTTCTTTTTCTGTTATGAAGAAATAGACAGTGTGACAACAGTGTTGTGAGTTCTTGCGAGGCAGAAATCACATTTTTCAATGTGCAAACATCAATCAATTACAGACCAAAACATAAAACACAGCAATGACATATCCATGTAGGAAGCTGCTGTTTCAATTGTATCATGTATCCTCCAGGCTTTTATTGCACTTTGTTTTGCCATTTCAGTCTTCTCCAGAGTTTCTCCACATAAGGGATTAGTTTGCTTGTCATCTGTCACAGGACAAAAGACATTGTCACCAGATTATTTCAGACTGTTCTCATTCCCAGGTTGTCACATACCGACTTGTGTACATTAACTTATGTAACATACTAAACTTACGTCACATATGTAAGTGTACATATTTTAACCCAAACCGTGATGTTTCTAAACCTAACCAAGTAGTTTTGGTGCCTTAACCAAAGCAAATTCTAACCTTTTCACAGGTGTTAAACAGGTGTTAGAATGGCTTTCTGTCAGAAAGGTTTTCTGGCAGACATCTCATACAGACTACTTGGTACCTTGTGTGCCTGTATTAGACGCTGAGGGGCGTGACAAAAGTCAGTATATGATGAGGTTGATTATTTACAAAATCCCATACAATGGCCACAATGGGAAATTTGTTAATGCGTGAGTAAAAATATAACACAGGGAATTCACGTAAACTGGTTTCCCAGCTTACTGTCATCACAGCCTGTGTTTCAAAGGGAAGGGAAATACTTTTGTTAATTTCAGTGGTTCTTTGACACCAGCTCAGATCATTGACCAACTATTGGTTTATACTCAGCTGTTAAATGAAGGCGTGTATTTGTGATGAACATTAAACTAAACAGTCACTGAAAGTCAGTCAACGGTTATACAACATGAGTAAAGCAGTTCAACAGGTGACCTTTGTTACAACAACACGTATTAACATTTTTATAGTCAATAAATTACTGTTTTCATTCCAGGAAATGAGATGAAACATTCACCATGGAACCATGGAGCAGTCAAACGCTTTGCTTACACACACATACACACATGGAAAATACGTTAAGAACAAAGTATAAACACCGCATACTTGTAATTATTATCTATTTACAAATACACACAAATATGTATTCACAAATACACACAATATATGTGTACCACAATATGCAGAGACGCAAATGCAGAGGCATCACGATAAAGACACAGAAGTGCAAACATATTAAAAACACAAATACACGCAGACTTTGATTAAATTATGACATGCAAACATAATTAAGACACAACTAAGTAACACAAATATACACAGGCACGCACTTCCTTGCTCTCACACAGACTTGACCTCATAGTTTGACCCTTTATCTCCTCTCTTTGTGTTTCCCATGCAGCCTCACGTTTAGGTGGAGAAGGCGTTCGTTACAAAGCCAAGCTGATCGGCGTGGACCAAGTCCCCAACGCTCAGGGAGACGAGATGTGCTGGAAGACCATGAAGAAACTAAAGGTATTTTATCCTCCACGTCCAAAATCAACTCACTTCTGTCCTAATTAAAGCTGACTGTCTGTGAACTGCAGTCATTTTGACAGGAAGAAGATTAAAACAAACATCACATCTAATATCAGATGACAAGTGAGATTAAAATGTGTCGTCAGCAGTTGTTATGGCCTGAAGTCATTCAAGAGTCGTTTTCAGAGGCCTATATTGAATGAAACCATTCTGGAGATAGATGTCATCTGTTATCTCACACCAGTGGCGTTGAAACATGGGAGCTGCTAAACTAATAAAGACTGCATTTAACCAATCATTGCATTATGTTCAGTCTTGACAAATCAATGCAAATACAGTGCTGATAAGAGGAATGTTAGATATGATATGGCTTTTAAGACACTGAGAAAACAGCTTTTAATATCAAAGTGAGAACAGATCAGTAATGTCTTAAAATGTCCTGGAGTGGTCCAGTCAGAGTCCAGGTCTAAATCCAATCAAGAATCTTTGTTTGAATTTTAAGAGTATGAGAGACAGATATCATAATGCTCGCCATCTTAGTTTAGTGTATTGGCATAGCATTTCCTAATTATCAATAAACTTACAACTGAGGATGATGGGAATGGCATTAGTTTTGCAGGTATTTGGTTTTGCATGAATTTAAATTTTGACCTGACGATGCCGCTACAAGATGGAAAGTGAGAGGATCAATTACAATTCATCCAGAGGAGGATATGAATGTCCACCAATTAGCTGTTGACATATTTCACTAAAAACCAAACAATGTAAGCCTCATGGTGGCGCTGGAGTAAAAGTCAGGGAATCACCAAAGTCATAAGGGTTCATCCATGAATGAGACCATGAATGTATGTAAAACATTTAATTTTAATCTATTCAATAGCTGTTGCGATATTTCTTTATTATTATTTGGCTTTTGATAGTCAGTGTAGAGAAACAGGAAACAAAGGTCCCCTGGCTGGGAGTTCAAAACAGGGACATTGTGGTTTCATGGCATGTGCTTTATTAATTAAGACATATTTCAGTCTAAAACCAAAAAAAAAAAAAAAAAGCCGTGCCACTGGCATGGCTGATGCTATTCACTCATGATTTTCCTGAGAGAGCTTGAGCAGTTTTGCAAAGAAGAATGTGGAAATATTGCAGTGTCCAGATGCGGAAAGCTGATTAGAGACACAGACTAAAGGCTGTAATCGCTGCCTATACTGAGGACAAAACAAGCATTTTGTATTTTATATTCATAATTAATTTACATCTCTTTGTAGAAACCTTTTTCCACTTCAGCATTACAGGGTCTTTTTCTCTTAGTCAGTGTCACAACAGGCAGATTAAATTTATTTTTATTCAATGTTGTAAGATTAAACCATCACTAAAGGCAACATGTAAGACGAACATGAAAACTTCCAAAAGGGGATATAAGCTGTGCATAAACTACGGCAAATGAAATGCATTCTTTAGATTGAAAAGGAGCTGTGGGAAAATTCCTGTGGCAGAAAAGGAACTCCTGATGTATCTGGTATCCTGCTCTCACTCTTGACATTTCACTGACTTCAGGCCCTCTAATCTCACAGGACTTTGCATGAGCCAGTGGGAGTGAATATCTAGTATGCAACAGCTTTCAAAAAAAACATTTTTAAAAAAAAAGGAAAACTGATGACAAATGATAAAACTGACAACAGGAGCTAAACATTAACCACTACAACTACCAAATTATCATCCCCACATTAAAGCCATTATGTGTACCTATTTTAAAAATGTGTCTCCGAAACCAACTGCTGGTGGCAGAAGAAAATAGTAACATTAAAAAGCTCATTAGAACAGACCATTCATAATACATTCCTTACGCCTTTGCTCTTTCGTGGTTTTAGAAAAGCCAAAAAAGTTAAGTTAAGTTAAGTTAAAGTCAAATTTAATTAGACAATAATCAAATATTGAGAGCTTTAGCAGATAAAAAAAATCCTTCCACACACAGTGGCTTTGATATAAACCATCATCAGTTTAAACATTAGTTTCACTTTTGGATACCACAGTGTAAACTCATCTCCTTCGACGATGCTCCTATTTTAAACCACTTTTTTTCACCCCATCTGTGTATGTGTGTCAGGACACGGAGGCAGCAGCAAACAGACAGGGGATACACAAGCAGAAAGTTTGGCTGAAAGTTTCCGACAGCGGCCTGAAAATCTTGGATAAAACGACAAAGGTGAGTCACACCGACTAAGCCCCTCTCTCAACATTGTGTCGTCCTATAGCAGTAGCGCCCCCTTCAGGTTGATGGTTAATGTGTGCAGTCTTCCAGTGGACTGATTTGGTTTTGTACATTAATGCCAGATATCATTTGCTTTCTTTTTTCTTTTTTTTCTAATTTTCAGGAATCCTTTGGGAGGTAAAGCAGAGTATTTACAACTGACACTGATCAGTGGCAAAAAAAAAACAAAAACCTTTTTTCCAATACTTGCTTTCTAGTTTCCAGACAAAAGGTGAAAGTCTAGTGAGTCAGTTTGGTCCACCAGAGATATATTTTAAAGCTCATCGAAATTACATATTTAGAAGTTTTCTTGTAATGAAAAAGTTGTGTTTCCCACGTGAAATTAATGAATGTGAAAGTTGGTGTTTGGAGATGATTGAAGTTTTGGTTCCACGTCTGTCCCAGTTTTGGTCCACTTTCTGGTTGAAGTGCTGGCTGCACTGATACCAACCATCACCATCTGAACTGAATAATTTAACAACTAAACTAAAAGCTGAAATCCTCTCTACTATCTGTTTTTTCAGGCTGTACTTTATGACCATGACACGAGCAGGATCAGGTTTTTGAAGAAAGATAATTATGACCCCAGAGCTTTGGCCTACATCTATCAAAACCAAGACACCTACCTCCTCTTCTACATCAAGATGGCCGACCAGGTACCAACACATAGCACTACATGGGAAACACTGCAGCTGTCTGAAGAGCATACAAGTAATGGATGGTGTTATTCATACATACTAGGCATGCTTATTTTTAAACAATGAAAACAAGATGACCAGTAAATTCCAGGTTTGGGTCGGCAGATGTGCTGAAAATCCTGCGAAAGACGCTGCAAACATGGAACAATCACCAAGTTCAGCTTTAGTATAAATGTAAATGTGTCGCCTACAATTTTTTTGTACATCGTGCCATCCAGTAGTGAATGTGTTTGGTTCACAGTATTATGTTTGATATGTGTCCATCAGGCAGCTCCAGTCCTGTTTGACATCAAGACGATTTGTCAGGTTGGTGATCAAGAGACACATTAGGATTGTGTGTGTGTGTGTGTGTGTGTGTGTATGTGTGTGTTTTCAACCATAGGAGTGAAGATGGTGAGGCAATTTTGGCCCGTCCTCACTTTTGGTTCAGAGTTAGAGGGTTCAGAATTAGGTTTAGGTCAGGGTTGGGGGTTTGGCCTGTAGTTGTGATAGTTAAGGTTAGGGTAAGGAATGCATTAGGAGGGTCCTCACAAGTATAGAAGTATTCATCAAACTAGATAAAACTAACAAAAACAAGATGATTACGATGATCCTATTGTGAATTTAATCACAAATGAAACACAAAACAGAAATCAAATGACATTTCACTGTTTGTAAGATACAGATGGACAGATTTGACTTGAAATTCATATTTAATTATTAATGAGAGGGCAGGGTTAAATAACAAATATCGAACATCGTAGCTGACCTTTCAAGGCCTTTCAAACTGGCCATAGAGTTTCATGACCCGTTAGCCAGCTGCTGACCTTCTAAGATCATGAACTATGTGAATAAATGAAAGGTAATGATGCAGTATTTACTATTTTAGTTAGATTTGTATTTTATTGATATGATTTCTCATTTTTATACATTAACATTGGCACATTAGTTATCAAGTCTCCCCTTGCTCTTAAAGAACAATCTGCCATTTTCCTGTTGACTGAAATATAGGTGATGAAGAAATTGAAATGCATTCTACAGTTATCAAACACAGACTGTGGTGTTTTTCCTGTTTCTCTGTCCACAGGTCATTTCCAGTAATGAGGTGATGGAAACCATCTGCAGTGACCCTCTCAGTCCGCAAGGTTAGTTACAACAAGAGACTGACATGGGATGGTTTTTGCCGTGCATGCTGGGTTCAGACTACACAATATCAGCCCGGTTATGGGCTGATCCGGCAAACTCAGGGCATCAGGTTTGGGTCAGGAGCGACAATGGGTGTCGGACGCGACCATCAGTCGTTTTATTCCTTGTAGTGTGTCATAATGGACAACAACCAACGCTGCATTTGGGATGCTTCACAACATCTCATCAATACACGCCAGCACTGTTTGTTTACACGACGCAGCAAGAACTTATGACTCTATGATCGCCTAATCTGAGACTGTGGTCATCTCCTCTCCTCTCTTCTTCTTCTTCTCTTCAACTGCCTCTAACCTTTGACCTGGAGGTGCATGAGAATTGCATACAGTATTTTCCCATGATCTCCCTGCTCACGACATGTTCAATATGTACTCTGGTGGGGGTATAACATAATTCCCATGACATAGCTGATAAAGAGCCAAGTTTCAGTCATGTTGTAATATGATAGTAAGACAGAGCAATGTGCAGTGTTTACTGTGTATAAATGATGAAACAACTTATCTCATAGATTTACTTGGCCTCTCAGTTCCCACATTGAAAGATTCTTTTATCTCAACCTCCTCTATCTCTACATGCTGGTAGTGAAAATATGATAAAATCACCATGTATGGAATTACCACAATAATCAGGGAACAAGATTTTCAGTAGAATACAAACAGGTTTGTTGAAGCCTGTCTCTGGTTTTACTTACTTAAATGAACCACACATTGATCTTACTGTAAATACAGTGTAAGATTAACCAGTTGATAATCAAAGGTTGGCAGTGAACTTTCTAACCTTTTCCATTTAACAAATCCAGGGTTTCATCATCATATGCACCTAAATTTCCTGTAGTTTTTTTCTAGATTTATTAATGAATTGTTAAGTCTGTAAAGTGTCATACAATCCGTAGAAGACACTTTTTGAAAAATGTCCAGCACTACGTCCCAGAGTCTAAAGTGACTCCTTTAAATTGCTTATCGTCCGACCAACAGTCCACAGATATTCAGTTTAATAGATATGACACAGAAAAAAGCAGCAAATCCTCAAATTTAAAGAACTGGGATGAAGGTTTAGCATTTTTGCTTAATAAGGAACCTGAAGGAAAAGTTCTATACGATTCTTTATTTTCTTGCAGCGACATGGACTCACGGCTCACTCACTGATGACAGCTGTTTCTCCCATGAACCGACAGGATCAGTGGACGATTTCTCCGGCAGTGACTGTGATGGTGATTTTTGTTGTTGTTTTGGTGAATAGATGGTAAAATTATTGGTGTGGTTTGGATTATAGGGGAAAGAAATAACAGGGCTTGATGTCATTTGAATTCATTGATGAATTGGTACAATATTTATTTCATTTTCATGAGTCCAAAGAAGACCTAGTGCCTATAGTTCCAATGAATATGTCTCTATTAGTTTGTTCAGTCAGTCAGTTTGTTCAAATATTTGTGTTGTGACAACTGGAAGATGAAAACAATCAAACATGTCAGAGTTACAGTACGAGGTGTACAGTCTGTTTAAAGTGGAAAATATAATGGTTTGATCCAAAAGAAAACAGCTTCATGCTCTTGTTTCTCATAGTTGATCACTGATAGTAGAAATTGCAAAATAATATTGATATAGATGTTTTAATTGATATATATCTGAATTCATATCTCCTGCTTATACAGAGTATACAGTATGTTCTGTTTTTTGAGTTTTATCTGACGCTTGAAATGATTTTTTCTTTCTTCCTTTCTATGTGTTAATTTGTTCTTTCTATATCCAGTTAACTCCAATTTTCTGTCTTCTCCTGAGGTTTTCTTCAGGTTTGCTCATACGCTGCACATGCAGAATAAAATACAGAACATGCCAGGAAGCTCAATTAACTTTACTTTGCTTTTCTGTTGTTTTGCTTCTTTCTCTGCTTTTCTGAACTTTGTGCTTTAAATAGAAGAAGGAAAATGTTGCCAGAAAGAAAAGAAAAAAAGTCCAAAGAAAGAGAAAACATCACTGTAGTTGAAATGTCCTCACAGAACTCCTAAATACGTATAACTGTATAACCGTATATTTTTAAATATATCATGAAAAACCTGGAGAACTGAAACAAACTGGCAGGCAGCATGTTGATGTTTCCCTCCTGTTCATCCCATGTTGTGTCGCTGTCTGTCACCCTGTGGCTGAATTACTGAGCATTTCCTCATTTGCACTAAGTTTGGTGTCATGTCGCTGCCTGTACAGTAGCATCAGCCTGGATACTGAGTCACTGCTGGACATGGAGCACTTTATCCATCATTAAACCATCACTAAAGGCAACATGGTAAGAGATTATTGTCATCTGTAAATGTTATTTAGAAAGATTTGTAATAGATCAGTCAGTGGAGTGATTAGACAACTCCTCCACAGCACCTTTCACACTTTTCTTAATGTGTTGGCTGTCTAGTTCTGGCTATTTCCTCCTGACCATCGAGGCATCTATGAATAACCTGGCTGTTGTAGAAAGACCATTGAAAGATTGTTTAGTTCCACTGTGGCTAAAAACCTCAGTTTCCTTCTATCATGTAACCAAGTACTCATCAAATTACCTATTTAAAACATTTAACCTGGTTTATAATCCTGCAAACACATGATGTGATGTTACAAAACAGCCGATCCCTCGGCTAAAAATAGTTTAATGTTGATGTGTTCAGCTACTGTTTTCCCGACTGGAATTACAAGTTATTACAGTAAAAAGGGGAAGTTGGATTTTGAAAAGAAAAAAAAAAAAAAAAATACTGTCATGCTGCCGATGAAAGAGCGCTTTATTACACACAGGCATCACTGGTTAATGATTCACAGTATAATCATTAATGCTTTACTTTTACTACTACTACTTAGTACACATGTTTATTATATACTAATACTCAACTCCTCTGAAACCAGACTTTAATTATTGTAATTTCAGCAGCTCAATTACAATTAAATACAGATACACAATTAGAAACATCAGTCAGCTACATCAGTGTCTGCATCATGTCTGTTCTCTGTAGCAGAGACTGGCTGGTTCCTAATATGTGATAAAAGACTGGTATTACCTGAATATATTCAATCAGACCTTATGCGTTACAGTACAAATATTTCACTCACTATTGATTTAGTGATCAGCAGAAGACATCAATAAATCTGTATCCCAGAAAATGCTGGTTTTCATGCATCAGAAAACAATTTAAAGAACAAGTAAATTTGTGAGTTATGACTGTGATGAAGTCATATTTTACTTAACAGCCTTCATTTTGTCACATTGCTGTGCATGTCTCTGCAGTGCACCTGCACAGCGAGTCTGTGGTGAGACCTTTTAAAACATATGCGGTAATGTGTCAGTGCCAAAGGACGAAACACACACACACACACACATATAGATGCACACACACACACTGTGTTTCTGCTGCAGGCGCTCGCTGACTGAAAGTGCAACCCCCTGTGTGTGTCAGTGTGTCTTGTGGTGTAGAGAAAAAAAGTTTTGTCTGTTTCCTTTGTTCCTTGTAATGAGACAGACGAGCGCGAGCCTAGTTTGCAGCTTATTGGTGCAGGGCGTCTCCATGGCGACGGCCGCAGGATGCTGGCCGATGTACAGAGGTGTGTGGTTGTGAGCACTTCCTGCTCTTCTTCACACCCTCTGTTACTGCTTTAGGTGTTCAGACAAAAGATGGTGTGATTCTTTTGTTATCATTCTGTCCATATAACAGGGTATTCATTCATGTCAGAATTTGGTTTTATTTCCAGCATGTTTTTCTCCTTTTGCCGATCATGTTGCATGTTAACTAATCATTGCTCTAGTAAAAATTTTCTGACTCCACCTATTAAAATCAACTAGTGATATTAGAGATTATTTTCTCTGGATTCATCCACACCAAACATGTTTTCAAAAACACTGGCCACTTTATCATGCGGGCGTGTACAATTTAATGCAATCCAATACAACAGATCTGCCACAAATTCTACATTTCAGAAGATTATAATCTTATTGTTATTGTCATTGTCGTCAGGCGTGTTCAACCCTATGTTTATTAATGAGGTTATAGTGTTTGTACAACCTCGATTCCAAAAAAGCTGGGGCACCATGTAAAAACATAAATAAAATAGAATGTGATCATTTGCTAATACTTTTTGACATATACTCAACAGACAACAATACAATGGCAATATATTTAATGTCAAATCGGGGTTGGAAATAGTTTGGACAAAGCAAACAACCTCTGCAACACCTCTGCAAACTGCTACCTTTATAAACATAAAGTTAAATTAATAACTTGCTGACAGTGTCAGTAAAAACTGAACATTATTATCTTTGTAAAGCTAGAATTCATGGCTGAGCTGTTGTGTTGGATTACATTAGAGTTTACAGGGGTACCTAATAAAGTGGCCACCGAGTGTAAAAATGCTGCAGAGATGATGACCTACTGACCTGATGGTCGTCATCTCATGAGCCGTTCCTCTTAGTAGTAACATGGCATCATTCAGTTTGTGAAAACTCACACAGGAAATGACTTCTAAACATCCAGTTTAATAAAAAGAAGAAAACTGACACCTGTATCTGATCACCAGCTGAAAGCTGATGAGATCATGATGCAAAAAAAAGTTAATGCCACTAAGATCTAAGTAAGTAAGTAAAATGTATTGCTATAGCACCTTTCAAAGCCAGAGTTACAAGGTGCTTCACAGGTTCACAGAAAATACCATAAAATAAAGCAAACAGAAAAAAAACATTAAAAAATAAAATAAAATAAAACCACTAGTGAAAATAAGATACAGATTTTAAAAAATGATCATTGTGAAATCATTGTGACCTTAAATGACTAAAATGCAAAAGATGCAATGGAGATAACCTCTGCATGCAAAGAAAAACCTCAGGAGGCGTAGCTACCCTTTGAATCTGTCACGAAATGTCATCAAAATCAGGAACTCCTAACAGATTCAAGCACTAGTACAACAATATACTGTATGTTACAGTCCGTTCAATGCAGTGACAACAATTTGAAGAATTGGCAATTGAGCCTTAGTAGAAATCCCCTTCATTCAAGTGACTTTATAGGGTGACCCGCCTTCGTTTAGGGATATGCTGGATAGGTATCGCCACTGCTAAAGACCTTGTTAGGCAAAATTGGGTATCAATTTGTTTGTCAGAGTCACTATAAAATGTGTCTCAGTTCATTTTATTCCGTCACTGTGGGCTGCAGTTCTTAGTGCCACAGCGACCTCTGACCTCGTGTTACTTGACATAAAAATGATTCTAGTTGCAGTGAGATAAACAGATTTTAAATTTGGGAAAAGAGAGTAGATCATTATCAGATACAATGAGCTGAAGTATTGTATTGTTTGGTTCATCTGTACTATTGTTCCCACGAAAACAACCTGCTTTAACAGAGATAAGATTTGAACGTATCATAATCTAATTTGTTTATCATGATCACAGTCTCTTGCTGCCTTCAACATTGTACTGTTCAGTTTTGTCTGCAGATATCTGGAGGAGATTTATCGGCTCTGTAAAGATCAAAACTACCAGGAAACTGTCTTGTTGCACGTTGCATTCTCACTTTGTAAAGATAGCGTAGGGGTTTGTGTGTGTGTGTGTGTTTGTGTGGGACATGCCTTGCTGCGCTGCTAACTTCCTGCTTCCCTGCTTTAGAAACAGTGCTGCTGCAGTTCAGTTTGTTGTTCCTGTGTTTTCTTCAGGAGGAGAGCGTTGATATTAAGGCTCTGAGGGCCAAGTTCAACAACAAGGCCAACACCTCGGACAACAGCAGCCGAGACAGCAGCTCCCCAAAATCTCCACGACCTGGGTTTGGGAGGGCGATCTTTCCAGTGACCGAGAACGACCTGGCCCATCACAGACTGTCTCCTGCGGTTCCTCCTCCTCTGATGGCCAGTCCGGGCCTGACGAGGTTCCCGAGGGCGGAACCGATGGCAGCCTCCATCCCCTCCAGACCACCTCCTTCCTTCCCTCGACCGCCTCCCAATCCTGGGGTCAGAACATCCATCCAGCCGATGGACACCAGCAAGGTCAAGCAGACGGGGGAGATGCTACAGAACATAATGCTGAGACAACAGAGACCTCCAGGCACCAAACCAGCTCCAGCTCCAGCTCAGGCCCCTGCACCAGCTCCCGCCTCCACCCCTCTACCTCTGCGACTGCAACCTCGACAGAGGAGCGCAGGGGAAGTGGCCCCGCTGAGACGGCCCCTGCCCCCTGAAGGACCCCTGCCTTTGAAACCAAAACGACCTCCCAATGTCAACCTGGAGCCCTTTATGAGGTTCAACCGAGGACCTGCCCTTCCTGGCCCAAGAAAGCAAGACGGTGAGTCTCTCAGGCTGTAAATATGTAGGACTGAAGAAAAAAATGAACACACCTCAGACATTCCTGCTGTCTAACTGGAATTTCTAAGCTTAGATCTCTCTCTGAATAAATGTTTGACATTGGCAGTCAGTGTTTATTCTGTTAAAAATAATTAACCTGGCAAAATCACAGTGGCTGCTGGGTTTGGAAGATTAGTCAGTAGAGTGCAAGGACAAGCTTCTTCATTTCCTGTTCACAGCTTGCTTTTTCACAGACGATATTTTCACGTATCACAGTAGCAAAAACATATGTTTATATCATATAGTAGCTACTGTGTTAATGGTGGCTGAGTCCGACTTAGCTGCTTCAGTTCCAGGGTTGTGGTGTTGTGCCTGCTGACTCACTGTCACACTGTCATGATTTAATGGGACAGTTGAACAAAACAAAGCAAAATGTTTGTTCCTCCTCATTTTCTGTCTCATTTTTCCGTCAATGTCCGTACATAAAGACATTCTCTCTGGTTCTCCCAGCAGGTTCTCCAGGCTCAACGGGCAGAAAGATGTCTTTATCTGCAGTAATCAGTCCTCCAAACCCACCACAACGATCCAACAAACCCGCCAGGCTGCAGCGCCAAGTTGCTTCTGTGTGAGTGTTTAATATCACATGATGAAGAGAAATGTGTCTTTGTTTTTAATTTCATGCCATTTACCAGCAATTGTAAAATCTCTGAGAGTGCCACAATGAAATCAGATTTGTATTTCCATTATGGCTGTCATGATGTACAGTGGCAGGAAGTACTGTGAGGAATTACAATAAAAAAACAACAATCATGAGCCGAGTATAAATGTAATGCACTTTAAGGGGAATGATAGAGACTCTGATTTAGAGTTTTAAAAAAAAAATACTATAATATGAGAAATATGGGCATGTTTTTCTGAACTTTTGTGGTCTCCAGGTTTCAAGTGGTCTCAGATATATGTCAGTCAACCATGATGTTACTGGTTTGAGACCAGAGACCTTCACTGCATGTTATCTCTCTATATATAGTTACCTGACACACTTTATTGTCAACTATCTAATAAATACCATTACCAGTATACCAGCCAGTGGCCAGAAACATGACACCAAATGAATGATAATGTTGCTCCGTATCTGCTTACTATGTGTTTGCTAACAAGTTCGTCATATCAACTTAAAAGGTGACGATACATCAGGGTTGTGTTCGCAACTTGTTTCATCTACCCAAAGTGGCCAATCTGTTTCAACAATTTTGAAGACTGCTTATAAAAAGAATAAAATGTAAAAAAAATAAATAAATAAAAAAAAATGAAAGAATGCCGAGGAGACAGGGTTGAGCATTTCAAATTGTTCAACTGATATAATGAAAAATTTAATTTAAAAAAATGTACAATAGCTGAAAAACTGAACAGGCATCATGTTTGTTTATTGATTGCAGGGACATCGAGGATGACCAGGAGACCTACGATGACATTGCGAGCTTTGAGAAGAACGGTAACTATTACAGATTGTTTATTAGTGCATCACTGCAGCTTGTTTTGTTCTTGATGCTCTTGTTCCTCTGACGCATTTTAAGCAATTAATTAAAGTGTTATGACTCATAATTTCCTTGTGTTATTAAGATCATGAAGCATTTCATTAGAGAATGTGTCACTTTTTCTAATGTAAATCATACTTACGTCTTTATATTGTGTGTCTTCACAGAGTCCTGGAGTGACAACAGTTCACAGTGTATGGATGGGGTGAGGACAGAAGTGAAATTACACTTACTGTAAAGTGAGAAGGCCTCCCATTTTAAGAATTCACAAACAGGTGGCTCCTCTTGTGAGAACACATTGCACTCTTCCTTAAAACTAGAAACTAAAATTAGAGTGAAATTTAAACCAGTTTACACTTGTTGCATTTTATGTTGTTGAGACAAACGACTTCTTTGTCATTTGAGCAGATGCTGATTTTACATTCAAGTATCTTTAATGATTAGATTTTCTTACAATGGGTGGCGCTCCCCTTTAATCTAATAATAATTCCTGTATGAGAAGCTTTTTCTTTAAAGTGCAAATAAAACCTTTTCTCTTGCAGGATGATGAAGACGTGTATGAGTCTATTGACGAGTAAGTATAAACTTTCTGCCTTCACCATTAAACCTTTGTGTCTGTATAGGTTAAGAGCTCTGTTGGCTGAAAGTAGAGCACGGCTGCAGCTGCATGAACATGAGGCAGGACAGTGTTTCTACAGTGTCATTTTTATTACTGCTCCTGTTATTTTTGTACCTACTGCTCGTACTTCTGAAGCAGCTGCTAGTGCATCAACCACTACAGCAACTGCTATTACTGAAAAGTTTTCTCTCTTTTCTTTTTGCATTTAACACAAAGTGCTTCAAATTATCCTTAGCTGAAAACAATGTCTGCTCTCCTTTAGATTTGAAGTCGCAGAGAAACTACATTTTGACGGAGCATAGCTTCTGTGCGGTCGGGCAAAATGTTAATGTGAAATAACATTGAACAAACTCCTTTACAGTTTTAAGTTGTTTCTGTGAATCAACATATTTCCTGTTAAAGCAGGATATAGTGGCATCCTACTGTTCAAATGTGGGCAGATTAGAAGAAAACTGAAAAAGAGAAAGGTGGGGAAGTTTGTAGGATACTGCAGTTTACTTTGAAGTACTTTGGGCGGCGATGTATAATCGTTCCTTTTTTTTTTAATTTAACCACAAATATACGTCATTTTCCAGGGTCAAAGTAACAGAATTAGTATGAGAAATACAGTATTTGAGAAAATAAGAACATGAAGTCTCAGGATGAAAACGTCAGCCTGTCATTCTATTGGATGGACGCCATAGGAGACAATCATGATTGGCAAATGATTAAACCCACTCTGGTGATCCTCTGACTTTGCCTCTAGCACCACTGTAGTTGTCACATTTGGGGTTTTGAGTGAAACTTCTCAACTAATTTGGTACACACACCTGTTGCCCTCAGGAGGAACTGTAATGACTTGGATCCTCCTCTGAATTTGTCCAGTACTTTGCTTTATGACCCAACTACTGACCTTCTCATCAGTCTCAATAAGCTGATACGTTGAACATTATACCTGCAAAACATCCGAATCAGTATACTGATGTCAGCATGTAGTTCAAAGCACAGCCATGTACAGCTTCACAGTCCCACGAGTATGGATTCTTGTAGAGGCTTGTTATTCATGTAGTAGGTTTATGCTGTGATGTGAAGAACTGTCTGAAAAAGTGACGGATCATTTCTCATTTTAATTGTCCCTATACAGAGACCAGGTGGAGGCAAACCTGGTAAATGCTGAGAAGAAAAACAAAAAAGAAGCAAACAGACTACAGGCGCAGCAGAAGAAAGATCAGATGGAGCGTCAGAAAAAAGAAAATGAGTTGAGGAAGAACTTTCAGGTAAGGAACCAACAACATTTGTCCTTCGAGAAAAAGTAGTTCAAACATTTGAAATTGAAGAGGCTAAAGCCAAAGAATAACTTGTTTAATTGGCATAACACTGAAGCCCAAGCTGAAAGTAAGAATATTGTACTGAATGGACAATATAATCTCTAACCTGGTGACCTTCCAACTCCATGAATGCTACAATCATGAATCAATAAAAAAAAAGTTGAAATACATGTGTTTTAGTTATAGTTTAAACCAAAGCTTACGTTTTAAAACATTATGGTTCTTGGAATCTGCCCACTCCATTCCCATCCTAATCTCTTTCATTTCTGTTTATGGTTCATTCCATTTCATTTCTGTCTGTCCTTCTGTAGCTGCAAGGGGAGGTGGAGGTTCTTCATACAGCCAGAGTCCGGCATGACTGGCACGGAGGAGGAAAACTGGAGCTCAGCGTACGACAGGGCGACAGCGTGGAGATCCTCCGAGTGAATAATAACCCAGGAGGAAAATGGTTGGCTCGCTCCCTGAATGGAAACTGTGAGTTTTACTTTAAATTCCATTAAGTATGTATGGAAAACCTGTAAGTCCAAACCTCTCTTTAGTGCCAACCATCAACCACCATCAAACACCTCAGAGACATTGGTTGATATGAAGGCTGGACAACTCATAGTTATCTATCTTCTATCTTGCTTCTTGTTGTTGTGATCATATTTTTCAAATGTCCTTTCAAATGTGTAAATTGATTGAAGAGTAAATTTCCCCTGTGGGCGGGAGCAAAGGGAAATGCCTGAAACGGTTAACATATTCATACTTTCTTCTTGAATATGCTCGCATATGAAAGGTGTGTGTGTGTGGTCTTGTACTTTTGAAGACCAATTTTGAGTTTAGATCTTCGGATCCAGGACATCGTTTCTGGTCCTTGCTTCCTGAAAGGCCTGTGGTCCTGCCATGGCTCTAATTTGATTATGTATACAAATATCTATCACGTTATGCAGATGACACACAACTCAATGTGCAAGCAATTATAGGGGGCAAGATGTCCCAATATGAGAAAATGATGGACAGGTTGAGGGTAGCGATGAAATGCCATGATGCAAAGCAGAGTAATGTTTTCTTCACTAAGAAGTGAGGTTCTTGTGTATTGAGACACTTTTAAAGTTTGTTTGTCTGTTTGCTATAGAAAATTCAATCATCATTAATCATTATCTGCCTGCCTGTCTGTTTACTTTGACTTGTTTATACAGGTCCGATGTGTTGTTGCAGGTACAATAAGAATCCTTCCTTTGCACTGTAACTACTCTGCCAATCAATCAGAACAATAAGCACATAATGTATTCAAATCACATGATGATAACTTAACTTTGTGTTCATGTCATAGATTTGAACTTTTTCTGAAGCCGAGAAAAGCTCATGCCCCCCACCCCACAACTTGAATCAATTATTAACAATGACACAGGAAACAACATCAAGGATCTAATGTGAATTTAAGTGAAATCAAAGTCAATTGACAATCACAATATCTAAACATGAAAATTATTTTAGTGGTTTCATATCGATACATCCAGTGATATAAATATTATCATTCTTTGCATTAGATGGCTATGTTTTGACTCACATACTGAACTGTGATAATAAAGCCAAGGTACATCGTCTTGATGTTGTGTTACCTTGCAGACGGATACATCAGTAACTCATGTGTGGATGTTGACTACGAGGCAGTGAAGCGCAAAGTGCTCCAGTCCAGAAAAATAGACACATCGTCGTTACCTCCACCTCCTCCAGACCCCCCACTGATGTCAAATGTGGAGTCCAATAACAGAGACAGGTACAGTGGATCATGCTGATCCTGCTGTATTGAATTTCTTTCTTGTGATATTGTCAGAGAAATGTCTTAACACTGTTCAGCCAACTTTTCCCACAGTCATTTTAACAGCTTTTCTATCAGTGATTAGCCGCTAACCCTAACCCTGTAATTCCAGCTCATTGTTTTGGTTGCATTGTTTTCTCAGTTTCACCCACATCTGTTCCAACTAACATGTTATGTTTCCTCTAACCTGCAGCATGCTTGAAGATGATGGTAAGTGACAGCACACCACATGTAAATATTATTGGCAGATTAATACCATTTTTTTCAACTTCATCATCCCTCAATGGAAAGAAAATATTCGTAGCTGTTTATGTGACATAAAGACAAAATTGTTCGGTTTAAGTCATATTTTTGTTTGTTAAAACTATTAAATAGTTCATAGGGATTCATGAGCATACAACACAAACCATTCATGAAATGAACTTTAAAAACTGTTCTACTCAATCATTGTTTAAAATGAACAGCTGCGACTGCAATTGAAAGAATTTAACATATTATATTATTTAGCACTCTGTACAGTTTGCTAAAGTTCAGTCGGATGTTTGACAACATGAAGAAAACGAAAGATGACCAACTTGATTTTTGAATTTAAATGTTTTTCAACTGTTATTGTTTGATTGTTCAGACAGATAATGTTAATGATTATTATCTATTTACAAGAAGACAAGATTCTTTTAGTTTTAGTTTTACTGTGCTTTTTGTTTTGTCCTCAGATGACTATGATGACGTTCAACCACTAACTGAGGATTTCCCCCCACCTCCGCATGAAATCAGGTATCTACTGTATTCACATCTGGTTCACTGAAAGGCAACAGGATACTGATACTGACAACTCAATGCAGCTCCACGGTCAGCATAATGTAAAGCTTATGTAGATGTGACAGGTTACGAGACCAGGTGAGGTAATTTCCAAATAGGACAACAGAATTAGTCGACCTCTAATTTATTAATCCTTGAGAAAAACTGAGAATGTGTTTGATAGCTGCATTTGTATGCTTTTTAATTAACTGTGAAATCATCATATTTTTTCAGCATCGATCCCAAAGTCATGAAGGAGCTAAGAAAAAAATTTAAGGTAAATCATTTTCATCATTTTATACCATATTATTCCGGTTCAGTGGTAGATAGAGTAGTGTCATCAGCGCAGCAGTGAAAGGAAATGTTTATGTTATAAGTGCAAAGGGACAAATGTACAGAAACAAAATAACAGGATGTATCTTTGAGGAAACGCCACATACATCCCACAATAATGAGAAGCATCATTTCCACTTGATGCATATAACATAAGCATGTAACAGTGCCTCCAACAAGACAATTACTGACTTTTGGAAAACGCTGAAAATCACTGTAACTGTTTCCCAGTATGAGGGACCTCTCACGGCGCTGCACAGCATGATGGTCAATCCTAACGCTGTCATTAAGAAGCCAGGGTCAAAGGATCTGCCGGTGACTCAGGGAGAAGTCCTGGACATCATCGAGCTCACCAACAGCAAGAAAGCTCTGTGTCGCAACCGCTTTGGAAAATGTATGTAAACGCCTTCTTTGATTGGGTGTTATTTATGATAGATGGTTGGCTTTACAACGAGGGTTGATTGGTGTGATGGTGTAAGGCGCACCAGATGCTCAGTAAGATTCTGTATAAGCAGGAGGAGGTCGTGAGTTTGTGTCCTGACGTAGCCACGTGTCCTGTCACAGCGAGCAAAACACTGACACCCAGATTTATGAAATCCTTGTTTTCAAGAGTAACCAATTGTGCATTTGGGCCTCACTTCATTTACATATTCATCACATTGCATGACACACTCTGTGATTCAGATGTTGACAAGAAAGAAAACCAAGTCCTTAAAAATTCAGAATCCACTGCTCTACTGAGGTGCAGAAGTGCTGTATCACAGATAATATCAATGGAAACGTGTGTATGTTTGGATTTGTGATGCAATATGTATGTAATTCTATGGCTGCACAAAAAGTTGTCTATGCTTATAATATCAACTGGTCTCTTTGTGTGGTTGTTTGTCTTGAGGAAGACTGCAAACTGATTTGCATTTGTCTTGTTTTTAATCATAGGTTTTGTAAATTAGTGTGCCTTGAATTTAGAGGGTATCTATTTTTCTTTCATTATTTCTACCTGTGAATCAGGAGCATGCACTAACAGTTGTATTTTAAGATAAGATAAGATAAACCTTTATTCGTCCCACAGTGGGGAAATTCACAAACTATTACTATTTCAATACAACTGTTTTACATTGAAGTTTTGTTTGTCTCATTTCTCACAGATGGTTATGTGTCCAGATCTCTTCTTCTTCAAATGTGAGTGACTCTTCATCAGTTAAATGCCACCAATAACATTACTTGACGTCTGTTTTTACTACAAACAAATAATGATGAAAATAATGCATGAAGAGAAACCTATCATCAGATCTGTCAAAGTTATGCATGCTGTACTGCATGCAGCCTTTTTATGAATCTTAACGTATGTAGCACTCATCTTTGCATTTCTGTGCTTAAATATAATGCATTTTGTCCTCATCCACCATTACAGTAAACAAAGTTGTCAACTCAATTTTTCTGGGTCTAGATTTCACACAGAAATGTCAATAGATATAAGTTTTCTGCACTCAGTTTAACATAAGACTTCCTTTACAGGGAAGGAGACATTTACGACGATGTTGACTATGCAGGCGGTGAGTTATCTTTGGATCTTCATGTTCTGTAAGAAATGTCAGACAAATGCATGTGCTACTGTCATTTCCAATGTAATCTGAAATATTGACTTTTTAAACAATTTTTAAAGGAAAATTTGTTTTCTCTTTTATTTCAGACATCTACGACAACGACTCTCCACACACTGATTATTAAAACATCAAACTAAACACACACATACATACAAAAGAAACAAACTATATAATTATAAATTTTAAAAAAATCTATTTAAGAAATGACAAACTCAAACTGTATAGAACCATATAACAAACTATGTAACTATCCATCTGGATACACATCTTTGCTTTATTTGACTCCATCAGTTTTCATTCAGTTAAACAGGATTCAAACACAGCCTGCGCTGCACAGTCAGGCTTCTTGGTATGAGATGTATCAGAGCACTGTCTGGATCACAAACAAACAAACTTTTATATATAACTAAAACAATACGTAGTAAATAGATACACACATACATACTGTACATGTCCTGTGCTGAGAATAACAAACTTCATCATCATTGCATTGTTTATCAAACTGCTTGTATAGAAAATGAATACACTATGACTGTAGCTTTGTGTTTTGCTCGACCTCTGAGATAATGTAAAATAAATGAATAAACCTTTTTTTCTGGTATTTGTGTCCCAGTTGAATCGAATCTTTCTTTCTTTTTAATAACACTATAAAAATAAAATATAAAAATAAAACCACTTCCAACCATCCTGTTTTATATATATATATGTATGTAACTAAACTGAATTGTTTCACAACATAATTATCATAACAAGGTAGTAAGAAAAGGACTAAACATGTCTGGACTCACAGTTGATCACATTAATATGTTATTCCATATTACACATTATGTTTCATATGTTCACGCATACCAGCACTGCACATCCTCTTTAAGTTCATATAGAGTTCAGATATCTTTTGACTGTCAGATTCACACCAGAGCTGCAGGTAGTTGTGGTTTACACTGTTTATACTGTTATTGGAAGACTAGTACGTATGAGGAATACTTACATTTATAAAATTAACTGAGAAACGTGTAAATAAAAAAGATAAATGCGAGCATCTACGTGTAATATTTTATTATATGTAGTAGGGCAGTTTCACACAAGTACAATATCTTAACCTTGTGGTTGAAAAACACAGGAGAAAAGAAACCAAAGTGTATGATTTTTTACAACCTGGAGAAAGGTTTTATTTTATTTTTTGTTTGTTTGTTTTGTTTTGTACTAGATATTGATTATTAGAATAAGAAAATCTTCTGCATGTCTGATATTATAGAATACCAGCAAGGATTATTTTCACCATTATTTTTCATGTATTTATTGAAATACATCAGCCAGTAGTGTTGAAGCAGAAATTACGTTTCCCAAACTGAGGAGGGCAGCAGTGCACCACAAGAAGAAGAAGAAGAAGAAGAAGAAGAAGAAGAAGAAGAAGAAGAAGAAGAAGAAGAAGAAGAAGAAGAAGAAGAAGAAGAAGAAGAAGAAGAAGATGATGATGATGATGATGATGATGATGATGATGATGATGATGATGATGATGGATTGAATCGGTGATCGTCTACCTGGGTCTGTTTGGGTTACTTCCTGTTTCAAAGTCCAGCTGACAGTGTTTTGCTAGTGGCTCAGATGTTTTTACAGGAGCTTCATCGCTGTGTGTTTCCACATTGTGCCGCTTCCTGAGTGTGTGTTTGAGCAGCAGACAGACATGCAGCAGTGCGTGGAGGCTCTGGTGGGACTGCTGGAGTCTTACAGAGGAAGAGATAAAGTTGTAAGTACTCGAGTAGGTTTTGGATTCCAGCTTCAGTGTAGTTTCAACATGGGTTTGTTTGTGTGTTCACTGCCAGCTGCACAAGCAGGAATACTGCCATATGAACCATTAACAAAGTCAGTTACAATGTATAAACCCTTAAGACAGGAGGCCTCATTGAAGAGGACTGACATGTACATACCAGATACTAGCACTCGTAGTTTTTTTCATTGATGTGTCATTTTGCTGTGTGATATTATTTCAGAGATGATGAAAATACTGCATTAATACTGTTAAACATGAACATCTACTTTCATAATCAATTCATCTCTTGTGTCATTTAAAGCAAAAATGCCAAACTAGTTTCAGCTTTTTAATTGTGAGGTATTGCTCCTTTTTTCTTGTTTTACATCCCAGTAAACTGAATATGTTTGGGTTTGGAGAAATTGTGTTTTGTGAATTTCAATGTTTTCTGATGTTTCATTGAGCAAACAATTAGCTGAGAAAATGATCAACAGGTGAATCAATAGATAAAATAAAGTGGTAGCTCTAGTTTCTGCCTTGTGGAAAAATGAAAAATTTACAATTCATCAGGTCTTCAGTTGTTAATGTTACTTTTGTTGTTAATAAATTCACGACAGAAAGTATTTTGGTCGAGATGCTCCAAATCTTGCACAAAAAAAAAACAGCCTAACTGAGTGCTTCTCAGTGTTTTCCTCCTCTGTTTGTCTGCTCAGATCAGGACGGTTTGTTATGGCTCCCAGCTGGTTGGAGGAGTTCTTTCCCGGAAGGCAGAAGCAGACGTTTCATCCCAACGGCTCGGGAAAAGTCTGCTGCTGTTCTCTGCTCAGCTCAGCCACTGTCGGACGGTGCTGAGGTTGTTTGATGATCTGTCCATGCTGGCTTACTCCCACAGCTATGGGATGGGAGCCGAGGTGAGCCACTCAACAACAATTCTGCTCCATCCTCTTCATTCTCTTATGTCTGTTCAGTCTTCATGGGATGGATGGATTGAAACATGATGCAAGGGTGCACTGTCCATCTTCGAAGCAGAATGGGCATCAGATATTGTACTGGATAGTAGACTTTGAACACATCTTACACTGATTAGTTTGTTAACGCTTAAAGGCTACGGTTCCCATGAAGCTTTGACAGCAGTCGTATTTGCTAAGACTCACAGGCTATATTATGACTAAATCAAAATAAAAAATGATAGTTGTTAATTTTTGTTAAAATGTCATGGTGCTCAAATTTTAGTAGATACAAATTTTTTTCTGAGATGAGATGAGATTTTAAACAGTTAGTTAAGAAAAAAATAGAGTAATGTGATACATAAATACAGAATTTGACCATGTGCTCTGCAGCATTAATGCATGTTGCATGTCTTTGAAAGGAGGAGGACTCAGGCGTGCGCTGGATATCGGTGCTGACCAACGTGGCCGACCAGCTCTACTACCCCTGTGAACACATCGCGTGGGCTGCTGACGCCGCGCTCATTAAAGTGAAGTCTGATAAGTGGTGGCTGTTCAGCACGATGCTGTGGGGAACCTCGCTGCTGCTGGGAATACTCAGGTCTGAGATCATCTGTCCACACACATTTAAAATCAAATGACTGGATACACTGATATAAAACTAATCAAGTGCCAAAATGACCAATGTCACTAATATGTTGATTCAAATGTGTTCAGAATTTATACATTATTTCTACACTGAATATGAAGGATGAGGCTGGAAAAATTCTGTAGTTCTTTCCTTTTAACAGGTATTTTCTGTGTAGACAAAGCCTAATATATCTTCCTCCCTACCACAGAACTCCATTGTTGGTACTTCATTATAATGAACGCGGGCTATTTTCAGTCAGTATTAATCCACAGAAAATGGTCCTCAAGAAACACACTAATTACTTTTGTTGGAGTACTGGTTCTTAAAAACTATAGTACCCAGTCTAGTTTTAGAAATTTTACTCCACACAAAATTCACATAATTCCCATTTTTTTTACACCCTCTTATTTTTTTTTTTCATCAAATCTCCACTTGAAAAATGCTGCTCATGTCAAAAGCAGAATACCGTGTGAAGAACTTTGTAAGCTTGAACACTGACTTAGTAACTTGCTGTGTGCCCTGAGTCAGCCTGAGTTGAAGTGTCATGTGAATCTTTCACTCTTCAGATCACTCCGAGTTCTGCTGCTGCTGAAGAAGAAGCTGAAGAGATGCAAGCAGGACGGGGCTGGCATCAGGTGTTGTATCTTTGCAGTTAATATAGAGACTCAGACTGAGACATTGTTCTGTTATTGTAACATGTCCTGATAAATCAGTGTGTTTTTCTCCTGCAGTCGCTCTCAGCTCCGCAGACAGATGCGAAGGGAGGTTCTCTCTGTCCTCGGCAGCATGGCTGACCTCAGTAATGCCATTCATTGGATGCCGCCCGGCTTCCTGTGGGCAGGACGATTCCCCAGCTGGCTGGTGGGGCTGATGGGCACCGTCTCATCTTTGATCGGTTTGATCCAGATGAACACAGGCGTCAGCAGTACATAGTCTTCACCTCGCAGTGAGGAACAGATCAGATGCTTTGATTACTGAATGAATGATGTTTATTGGTGGAAAATGATGAGTGAAAGGATGTATAACAGATATTTAATGTGATCACAGTTCAGTCAGACTGTCTGTGGAGATTAAGTTTAGTTTAATCTCTAAATAAAATTTTTAGCAAGTAAAATGAAGCAGATCAATTAAATGTTTTTACTTAGCTCTTATTTCTCAGATAACTGCTGCAGCATCACAATCACACAAATGTAAAATGTATTTTTTATCTTTTACATGCAGATAAAAGTACTTACATGGTTCGTTAGTACAGTGCTGAGGTTTTCAGAAAGAAAGATTCAGGTCCGACGTGATAATAAAGCCCTAATGACACTGTGGTTAATTGGAGACAGCTCCTGGGGTTGATCATCTTTGTATAAGCCTCTACCTGTTCAGTCAGTGACCCCGAAGGTTGATGGACAATGATTTGATAATGATCATGTTAAAAGTGTTGCCTGGTTAATTGCTGCCTTAAATACACACTACAGACACTTCATTTGCAATCTTCCATTTTTCATGTACATGGAATTATAAATAGTGAATTAATGATTATATCTTATTGTGTTGTTTTTTTTTTATGAATGCACTGCTGGGATCACTCAAGAAGATAAAATAATTTCTGTTATATCCTGTTTAAAGACCAATTCAGTGTTTGTTTTTGGGATGCCAAGCTACACTACAGCAACTGGCTTCTAATAAGGTTCTTCTGATTTGCATTATCATCAAGAATCAGTAGAAAACACTGATTAATTTTTATATAGAAACAGTGTATGTAACTGATCAGAGGCTGCTTGAAATGTAAATTGAAGTATATGTAAATTTACTTTAGATTACGTGAACTACTGAACTTTTTAAATAAATCGAATTCCATCCTCTCTCATCGATTTATTGACTTATGATTGAGCGGGTCTGGAAGCAAGACGTGTGCAACTGTTGCCTTCATGTACAGACGGACAAATCGCCTTTAGGACGGGAGCCTCTTGAGTTCAATAATTACTGTCATATCAGAAAGACCATTTACAAGCATGTATTCTCGACGAAAGGCGAGATGTGTTTGTGACTCGGGATTTGAAAATATGTTCTAAATAGATTTCGCGGTCATTGTTTGTGGTTAAGTCATGTGTGCATAGACGTGAAGAAGAGGAACAAGAAACTACTGAAGACTGCTGTGACGCTACAAGAGCACCTGAACGCATCACAACTACACTCAGCGAATAAATAAAAACTGTCCGGACGAAAACAGCAACAATGACGGAAAGATTCTGTTTTATGTATCGTGACTTTGGAATTATGTGAAACTACTATATTTAACGGTGCTGCTGTTGTTAGTATGACGAATAAAACAAAGCCAAAGTTTTGGAAAGGACTCAAACGCCGAACCACGTCCATTTATCTGTGGTGGCACCAACAGGAGTTTGTGTGTGGACACAAAGAAACAGAGAAGGACCAGAAATATCAGGTGAGAGCTGCTGTTTTCTTTTTTAATGACACTGTTTTCACATAGAAATGACTCAATATGTCACCGAGCTCCTCCTGGGATGCTGCGTTTGTAATTAGCTCCCTAGTTAGCATTAAGCTATTCTAACAGCTAACTTCATTTAGCCAAACTGAGCTATAAAAATATAACGTTATTTATTATTCTAGTTTTATTAGATTACAGATCCCGTTAGTTTTCTAATCTACCAGCCCTCATAACTTAGTGAAGCTGTGTTTTGTCTTGAGCTGAGAGTTAGGAGCAAATTTCAATAAACAGTTTTCTGTTTAAAGTTTTACTGTTATTTTTAAAGCATTTAAGATAATGAAAATACATATACGGCCTCTGTCTGAATAAGTAGCCACTCAATGTCTTTAGATCCACTAAGCTATTCCAAGCAGTGTCCTAATCTGTCCAATATGTTTTATATTTGATTCATGGGATTTTAAATTGTACATATTACTGCGTCCTAACGATCAACTTAGTGGTGTGACCAAGAATCAAAATTGTTTTTTTGTAAAATATTGTGTTGCCTCGTGCATTATTTGCAGGCCGAATTTACCAGAAGACCTGCCTGATTGGTAAATTTATTCCACACTGTTGTTTGAAGTGACTGCTCCATCTACCAATTAAGAATGCTTTGTAAAGTTGCAGATTTTTGAATGAAGTTTGGTGTGTTCTATCTTACACAGGGCGTCATTCCCAAGCCAACCAAGCAAATTGATTTTAGGATTCATTAGTATATATGTCATGGCAACTGAATGGCTGTTCCCTGGGGATCTATTTGATGGTTGCACATATTGTACATGTTGTTAATGTACTTTGAGCTTTAGGCTGCTTCTTCTATCTTGATGGTCATGGGGTAATGAGGACAAGGGGCTGTATGATTGGACTTCAGATAGTGCAAGTTCACTAAAGTTAAAGCTGGTCCACGAGCACCAAAGACATTATGTGAGACACTGCTTTGTTGTACTGGAAGTTTGGTTAGTGCAGCAGCTATACATCAGTCACTTTTTAGAAATGTTTTATGACACTGACTTTCATCTAGTCAGAAACCTAGTGAACCTAATTCCTGATGACCACTTTTTCTCTGACAGACTTTCTTTCAAAATGGACTCCGACGTCTGCCCTGCTGATCAGTCAGTCTCTGGACCCTCAGACTCCTTGTCTTCTGCCACTGTCCCTGTTGATGGAACCTCTGGAGTTGAGTTCACCAGGCAGACTGTGGCAGCTCCGTCAGGTTCACAGGTGGAGGATCTGGAATCATACAACCTGATTGAGCCTCCTCCATTAGACTGGAGGTCTGACTCCTCTAGTGAGGCGGGCTCAGCAGAAGACCTGGATGACCCCACCTTCACTTCCCCTGATGAAAATGTGGACAAGGCCAGTCCGGGTGAGTCAGTATTACTACCTTTGAACATGAGTGACACTGTGGCTTCACTCGACATGAACCAGCAGGAGCTTGTGGGAAATATTGCAGAGCCAGTCCAGGATGCTGAAGTTGAATTGGAAGAAGATGAGGATGCAGTTGAGGAAGAGGACGAGGTGAGGGTTGAGGACTTGGACGGTGCTGTCGAATACCAGGAAGAGGTAACCATATGTGATGTGGAGAGTAGGATCAGTGAGGAGGAGGTTGAGGTTGTGGATAGGCGTTCAGGTGATGAAGACCACAGCCGCATCCACAGCCTGCTGAGCCAGCTCCAGCTAATGGGGGAAGAGCCTCGTCCCAGTCGACGGACACCACCTCACCCTGCCCAGCATCAGTGCTCCAACCTGTCTGAGCAGGACGTGTGCCCTCCCTCCCAAATACCAGATGACAGCACTGAAACAACAGGGCTGCTGTTCTCTGAAAGCCACCACAGAGACCTGCTGGGGATGTTGCAGTTCACAGAGATTGGCGCTACACCCCATCCTACCAGTCTATCCCACAGAGGAGAGGTCGATGCTGTTGTGTCTGTTTCCTACAGCCAGGAGGATGCTCAAAGGTTCTGGGGACATTATGGGAATGGTCAACGGCAGCGGGAGCGGGAAGATTCCCTTGCCTCCCTCCCTGATGATGAGTATCCGGAGCCAGTGTGGATGAAGCTGGGCGAGGAGCCTCCGGAGGAACAGGAGGCTGCTACAGAGAGCGAGCAGGTAGGTTGAGGCACTAATAATGCAATCTGCATCTGTAACCAGCAAATGTTTGTCCTTTTAAAGTGGCTAGTAACTAAAAGGGTCTTTTAAATTTCTCATGATCAACTAATCAATTACTGAACCTTTTCTGTTCTTTATGAATGCCATCCAGTCTTGACAGTTCATTAATTTCACTTTTTGCTGTCATTGCAGAGTGCTGACCATCCGTCATATAAAGATGGTGAGTTACTTCAGCACACTTTTTTTGGTCTTGAAATTCAGCTGGATTTTTTTCTGTGTCAGATGTTTAATGAAATGAGGCTGAGTCATTGTGGTAATGTTATTGTCTTCTACTCTTAAGTGCCTGGTCCATGTGACCCTGAAGACCTGTTGGATGGAGTAGTATTTGGTGCCAAGTACCTGGGCTCCACTCAGCTCAAATCAGAGAAGAACCCGTCTACAAATGCCCGTATGGCCCAGGCTCAACAGGCTGTGGACCGCATTAAGGTGAACTCACATAAGAGATGTGAGGCTGTGTGCTCATTTGCTTGATAGTGCTTCAGTGTGGTATTGTTCTAGTAGGAGATTTTTTTTTTGTCATTCTAAAAATAGTTTTGAAATCCTCATTCTTCTATTGTGGCATGAGCTGGTTGAGATGTCGTCATCAGGATAGAGATACACACGTGATTTCAGTGTGACTATGTTTCTCTCAGGCTCCAGAGGGAGAGTCCCAGCCAATGACAGAGGTGGATCTGTTCATCTCAACCCAGCGAATCAAAGTGCTCACCGCTGACACACAGGTATGTTTTATTACCTCTCAGAAAAAGTTTTGTGAATGTCTTCACCCCATAGTTTTTAATTTCTTTTCCTTTCATTTGGTGCTTTGACCATATTTATCTTTGCATTGTCGTTTCCTTCTAGCACTTGTACTGTGACTGCCACCACTTTGTTACTGCTTTACTGTAGTGTTAATACTACGACAGTTTTTCTGGCTTTTGAGCCATCAAATGCTGATGATGGACTTCAGTGGAATCTCACTAGATATCAGGTTGTAGCTGAATTTGGAGAACATGATAAACAAGAATGTGAACTGGAATCATGATCTTCATTCATCTTCATTTCATCTGTATTTTCACTGGGTGTGTTGTGAAGAAATAAAGTTTGATAGCAGGAGTTTTCAAAAAGTTATTTAATCAAAATACTAGAATATATGTGGGAACCCTTAAATATCCGCCACTGCCAGTGTGTGTCCATTGTTTGTCTTGATTAAATGTCGCTACCTGCTTTTTCATTATGAGCATGAGATAAATGCCTGAATTGTAATCAGTTTCAAGGTTTGATTTATGTTGTAAAAACATGCATTAGTGAACTTTCCTTTTATAAAGCAGCATTGCACTTTTTTTCACCTTCAAGCTGAGCCCTCGCAGCAAGAATCCCTAATATAGAACTGGATGGTGATTTAATATGAGAGCTCTGCAGTAATGGTGCAGTTATAGTGGAGTCTATTTTTCTCCACTGTGTGGTTGAATTGTCAGGAGAGTCAAAGTGGGTCATCTACTGTCAGCTCCCTCTTTGCATGGCTGGTTGCTCCTCATTGCACCGTACTCATAGACATAAAAGATCACTTTTTCACTTCAATTTTTTTTTTATCTCACACTAGTTGGAAATTGACTTTAATAATAAGTTGCCTTTATTATGCCTTTATTGTTTTTTTTAATCAAATTGTTGCATTAAAAGACGCTTCAACTTCTCGGATTAAATAGATTTAATGAGATATAGTTGCTGCTCAATGGCAACATTTTTAATACAACAAAGTTGACTTATGAATTTTTTTTCATCAGCGTAGCTTGCAGTGCTTTCTGATAGCTGATTGTCTCATTTTTTTTAAATTAAAGTGTCCTTGAATGTTTCACAAGTGAGAGTTTTGGAATTGGTCTCTACTTGCAAGTACCAGGCAATACAAACTTAACTCACAAAAAGAGAAAATAAAGGTGGGGCAGTCTTCTTTGTAATGGATTAACTTGCAGAGACTTGATTGAGATGAATAAAGTGAAAACCAGACCTTCATGTCTTCTCTCTGTTTCTAATATTATTACCACCCTCACATCTTGTTTCCACTCAGGAGGCCATGATGGATCACGCTCTGCAGATGATTTCTTACATTGCTGACATTGGTGACATTGTGGTCCTGATGGCACGAAGGAAACGAAAAGGGCAGGATGTTGACCCAGCCTCTAACTCTTCCTCTTCATCCTCCTCTGGGCCTCAGAAGAAGTGCTTAATGATCTGCCACGTCTTCTCCTCTGATGATGTGAGTTTGTCGATTGAGGGATCTAGGGCATGACTTTTTTTTTTGATAAAACAGGAAACGTTTAGGTGTTTGACATATTAGCTCTCATTTTGTGAATTCCAGCAGCTATTGGACTCCAATAGCTAAAAAAAAAAAGTGTTTCCTGATCTGTTGTTATGATCTTCATAGTGACCAACTTCATCATGTCACTTTATCTTTAGTCTTGAGCCTTTGGCAAAACCGACAAACAGGCTCACAATTCAGATCATTATTAACGTGTCTTTTGCTCCCCTCAATGTTGTATCTCAGATCAAATGTGCTGGACAACAGTTTCAGCTTCAGCTTGGCCTGGTTTCCTTCCCCCAGACAGCCAGTGAGTTCTCCTGAATGTAAAAACAGTCTGGCTGTTGTCCCAGTTTCCCACTCTTGGCAAGACTGAATAGGAGGAGGAAGAGTTTCTTTTTAGAAACTAATTAGCTGTGGGATACTGAAGGCCATGAGGCCACTGCGTCTACTGCTAGTTTTCCCAACTTAACTCTTCTAATTTGAGTTTTAGAGTGGGTGGAGGCAAGTGTGTGAGTGAATGTAAAAAAAAACCATCACTTTTTCAAACTTGATGCTCTATTTTTTGTTGATGTTTTAGTTTTAGGATGTGACATGTTTTGGGCATGCTGTTGAGTGTTTTGTAAAGTCTCCCAGGAGACACGAATGTAACAACCACATGGAAAGTCACTTTTCTCTTCTGCACCCTGTTTTTCCATCCAGGCTCAGATCATAGCTCAGGCCATTGGTCAGGCGTTTGGAGTGGCCTACCAGCAGTTTCTACAGGCCAATGGCATCAAGGTCAGCGATCTCAAGCCTGGCGAGTATAGTGACTACCTGGAAAGTCAGGAGCTCTACAACGGAGACCTGGCCCACTTCTCTGACTCTCAGAACATCCGAGATGTAAGTAGAGTGATTGTAGCTAGATGTCTTAACACAAATTATGGCTGTTCTGTAGTCTGTACATTTTTTTAATCTATTTTCTAATTATTTATATCTATTCTATTTAATACAGAAGTTTGCCATTAGTAGATGTGATTAACGTGGCATTTGATGTAAATAAGGGTTTTATAGTGCACATGTAAGAAGACTCATTAGGTGTAGCGGTTGAATGCACATACAAAACTAAAAATATCACGTTTTAGTTTTTTCAGATATTTCTAACAGACATTAAAAGCATCTTAAAAAAACTGATGTGGAACAGAGGTTACTCCAGATGTGGGTCAGAAGTTCACTTCATTAGGCCTTGAAGCAGACAGAGTATTCAGACTTGTATTTGGTTGTGATCCTGCCCCAACAGTTGTTCTCTAGTCTTCATTTCATCTCATCTAATCTCGTTTCTCATCTGATACTGAGGTTGATGTAACTGACATCTTTAAAGTGCTGTTTCAACCAAAATATATCCAACATTCCCTCCCCACAGACTTGAAAGGTGGCTTTAAAAAGGGGCCTAATGGTGATACATACTATGTATAGCGATCGCAGTGTCCCTGGTTCATTCCTTTCGCCCCAAAAATGCACAAAAGATGTAGCTGCTCCTCCATGTAGAGCGGCTGTAGTAAGATTGCATTTACACTATGTATAACAATGTATTTCACTAGTGACTCAGTTATGCTTACTATGCTGAAGTTCATATTTTGCCTCCTGAGTTCATTACTCCTTAGGCAGATAATCACTGTACATAATGTTCAGAAGCACAAAGGCACATTTCTCAACTACCCTTTGAATAACAGAATTACACAATAAAACCATGTGCTCAACTGAAGCAAGTGTGACTACCCACAAGTTTTGTCCCTTTACTATTGTGAAGGAAAAAATTCTGGCGACCAGCTGGGTAACAACTAAAGCACTTATGAGTCACCATCCCTTGGGAGTGACTAGCATGGTTAAGGGTCAAATTATATGTTCTGCATCTGCATAGTCACCAAGCATCTGCAAGGGCCTTCAAATATGTGTGACTGTACACCGTTACAAGTGTGCCGACTGCACGGGTGTGGAACATGTATGCAGATACCAGATGTAGTATGCACAGAACCTCGTATAGGTCAGCTGTCCCCACTGCTGTTTATGTCCATGTCTGTTTTGAAGTATATCAGGGGCCTAACTCTTTGAAACAAACCATCATCAAACACTCGATCTGAGTATTAATACACATGGTTACAGAGAGACAGACTGATATTATAAATGTGTTTATTGTTTATTTTATGCGCAAATTACTATTTCATGTGGCGTCTTGTGCTGTTGCTCATTGTGGCCAAATTCAACATCTACTTATACAAAACAATGCAAGCCCAACTATGGCAATGTTGTTGGGGAAATAACTGGTTAACCAGATGAAAACATTTTAATTGCTGTGTGTATGCGGTTCAGGTAGCCATCACAAAGGCTCCTGGAGAGATCTTGGGTCTGGCAGTGGTGGAGTCAGGCTGGGGCTCCATCCTTCCCACAGTAGTGGTGGCCAACCTCCTTCACGGCGGTCCTGCTGAGCGCTGTGGCGAGCTCAGCATTGGTGACCGCATCATGTCCGTCAACGGCACCAGCATGGTGGGCCTGCCCATCACCACCTGCCAGAACATCATCCGGGTGAGAAGGGAACACAGGGGGCAAACTTACAATGAAGTGAATTTAACAACAATAACAGCTTTATCAACAATAATAAAAGAGGTATTGTTATTATGCTGGAATGGTAGAATTTCTTGATGGGGCTTCCAATAAAACACCTTGAATTTAAACACTGTATACTCAAGTGATCTTGCCTTTTTCACACCAAATGTTCTCTACGTAAGATGCACCAGATGGCGCTGTTTTTTCATGCAGTGTGAGTGTACAGACACAGAAAGTGATATGATGATGGGTTCAGATATTAACTGGGGTTTTAAAGGGCCAACATCAGTACTCATCCACTATTTCAAGAGTTTTCATATTGTTATGGCACATTGGAATCTTTCAAACATTTACATGTGGTAGACACAATATCATGAACACCTGTATAATAAGATACGATAAGACATTCCTTTATTCGTCCCTCAGTGGGGAAATTCACTAATAATGCCATCAATACAGCAGCCCTATACTGAATTTAATTATTGTGAATTGTATAAACAGCTGTCAGCACCTGCCATCATGCATTCACATAGACATACAGTAAATGTCGAAAACCGTGTCAAAAAGAATAAGGAAACACAGAATTCATACAAGAGTGAAGAAGAAGACCAGTGACAAGTGTTTGCAAACCTTTAAAGTAGCACGTTTCTTGTTTCTTTCTCAGGATTTAAAAAGCCAAAAGTATGTCAAGCTCAGCATCGTCCACTGCCCGCCGGTCACCATGGCCATTATCAGGAGGCCAGATCCTAAGTTTCAGCTGGGCTTCAGTGTGGAGGATGGCATTGTAAGTCAATATTCATATTTTCTATTTGTCACTAATAACCTTAAGTCAAGTTTGGACTCAGGTTTGTCTCACCCTCACAGTTAGTTATTCTATTTTCTTAACTCGAGACATAAGCATTTTGTGGTGCTTTTCAATTGCGTCTCACACGTCTGTTTGTCTCTCTTCCTGTGGCAGATCTGCAGTCTGATGCGGGGCGGTATAGCAGAGAGAGGAGGCATTCGTGTCGGGCACCGCATCATTGAAATCAACGGACAGAGTGTCGTCGCCACACCACACGACAAGATCATCCAGATCCTGACCAATGCTGTCGGAGAGGTGTGAAGAGATGAATTGCTTACATGCACAATTAGATTTTACTTTGTTTTAAATCTAGTAGAGCGGGATTATAACATATCCTCACAGTTTAAATTTTGATTTTTTTTTTTTTCCTTTTTGGGCAGATTCACTTGAAGACCATGCCGGCCTCAACGTACCGACTTTTAACAGGACAAGAGCAGCCAGTGTTTCTTTGAACACTTCCTGCAGCATCAAGGACAAAAATACTACTCAGTGTTCAAACAACATGAACCATTGCCAAACTCAGAAAATATTATGCAATTGATCATACAACATATCATAAGCTGTTGTCACACCACTGAATACAACAAACTAGTCTAGGTATATATTTTTAAGATGTAAAGTACATTGGAATATTGTGAGAGCATTGTGAGAGCATATTTGTATTTATCTCATATTTAACATTGCAGGCAGTAGCTGAGATGCAATAATTCATAAACAGAATATTTTCTGACTTCACTAACTTTTACATGGAGGCGAATGGTGTTGAGCATATCGTACTATAGAGTTTATGGTCTTCCAGCCTGGTGTGTTGCCAGTGTGCCTGAGGTGAACGTGCTTGCAGGGGAAACCTTATTGAATCAGAACAAAGAGTCCCTGTATTTCATTGTGATGTACTTCCAGTCGCTCACGTACACACACATATCATCAAGTGTCTGTCACACGCTTCAGAGAGAGCTATTTAGTCAAGTGCTCTGGTTCATTCATACAGTGCTTCCCTGACTTTGCCTGACAGGAAGCAGACATCATGCACAATTAAAGGTAACTGCCTTATTTGATAGAGAGATGTGTATATTTTTAAGAATTTGCTGTTTTGGATGTTCATTAAAATGATCTGTACTCTTATTGATGTTATTTATTGACAGCGGTCGGTGAATACATTTCAGATGCAAAGTTGCTTTTGTAAGGCTATATATAAAATTCAGTAAATTTTAAAACAAATTACATGCCTATTTACAACTCAGAGCTACTGTATATTCAAAATTTGGTCAGCTCTATAAATATGAATTTGCAATATATGTATTTGAAAAAAGACATTAAATTGATAATGGCACAGTTCTTTTAAGACGGTGGAAAAATTGCATATGTGATGTCAATATCTTTACTGTTGTTTAAATTAGTTACAAGTATATGTTATCGAATGCTACTTATATCTCTACTACTGTTTTAATTCTAACTATATAATGTGATCAAATGCTAAAGTAATGCCTTCTATCTGTGTGACTATTATTATAAGAGACTTATTATTTAAGGCATTGTAAGCGTAGCATAGCTCTGTCAACGTCTGACCAATCAGCTGTCTTCATTTACCAAAATATAGACAAAAAGCCAATCAGATTCTTTACCGGCATCATGAACCCCGCCCTTTGAAGATAATTTGACCAATCAGCGTCCCCTAGTAGGCGGGACTTTCGCGGCTCTCACCTGCTTCGGTGAGGAAATGGAGAGTCAATGAGAAGCTACCGGCGGCTGTGGATTTGTAGATCCGCAGTAAGGACATTTTATCACCGATATTACAGGAAGGTAATCATTAACAACAGTTTAGTAAGTCTTGGGAGCTCATAACGTTATATGTATTGTTTGGGAATATGTCATTTTAAAGTACTAACAGCATCAGTGTAACATGCTAGGAAGAGGAAGCTACATGTAACGTTAACTTCACGTTAGCTAAGAGTTTCCCTGTTTTCCTTCTTAGCTGTTAGCTAAATATATTTTTTATGTCAGCTACCACTTATGTATGAGCTAATACCGGCATTTAAAATATACTTTACCCTTTGCTTTAGTAAGTTGCGTCTTAAATTAAATGCTTAAGTCGTAGCTAATTTATTTTATTGCATACTGTTAGTTTTGTACTTGCAAGTTCATTTTACAACATTATTCTGTCATTATATTTTAGATCATGCTACATTAATTGAGAAATACTACATCTCAGTCATGACCTATGTTTTCCAGCTGTATGCCTTCACAAACCATGATCCAAGTAGGAAACAAATCTTAAAATGTCAATAAGAAAGTACAGTGACTGTCAAACCTGTATCCTATACAATGTGCTGATACCTGCAAAGCCTTGAAATGTAAACAGATGAATGCAAAAAAATAGTTTGACTTAGACACAGATTTGCAAAGGAAATTAGTCTAACCATTGCTTTCTAACCTCATAAGCCAGACCTTCATATTATTTACTACAGCACAAACACAAGAAAGAGACCTGACTTTGGAGATATTCACAGAGCAGAAGCAAATGTTTAAAGTCTCCGAGTGAAACAGGTAAGCTGTTAGGATCAGGAGGATTTCAGGATGAAGCAGGGGATTGTCTGTCTTGAGCAGATCACAGCAGGCACATAAGACAACCTTTACTCACAATAAATAGAAAAACAGCCCATTGGATCATCCACATACAGCGTTTTTTACTTTCTACTTTCTTTACTTTTAAGGTGAGGGCGTGAAATATTAAAGGTAAAGTAAAAGATGTTTTTTGCTGAGGATTAAGCTCAATTCTTCTCAGCCGCAGTTGTGTCGTCTTAAGGGGAAAGGTCAAGAAAAGGTCGTCACGATAGTCCTCACTAATGATAACTTATTCATAGTCAACATCAGGGGTCAAATCAACACACTTTAAATGTAAGAAGAAGAAAAGTGCCTGAAAGAATAACAGAGAATGACCTTCAGAAAAAGGTCCAAAGACACCTGTTGAACCTTTAGAGCAAATTACAAGAGGGGTGTGCATATCTGTTAATTAGGCCATAATCCTTTGTTAAGCCTTTTATTTGTTTTCGAGCATTTTGCCTACTTTTGTCAGGCTTTTTGTGAGGGACAGGACAAAACAGGAAGCAGTGAGACAGAGAGAAACTATGACATGTGATAAATATCCCCAGCTGCAATTAAAGTGGGGCCACAGCAGCCACATGTGTCCCCAACAACTTGACAAGTAGGACATCCAACTGATCTTTTTCTCACCATATTTTGTGTTTTCCAGCTTTGCATCATGGCCAGTTAGCTGCTGGGAGCGATGGGGTTTTTCAGGCAGCTCATCCTCCTGCTCTGGAAGAACATCACATACCGCAGGAGGAACAAGGTGGCAACATTTTCACTTCTCAGAAAGACATAGAATAGTTTGTTTATTCTGTAAGGAAAAATGATATGAGACACAGCTTAGACATTTAAAGGGTAAATTATTTGATGCACGTGTAACAGCTCCCATGTTCTCCTCTTACGTAGATCCAGCTGATCATCGAGCTCCTTTGGCCGCTCTTCCTCTTCGTCATCCTAATCTCTGTTCGTCATTCACACCCTCCTTACAAACAGAGCCAATGTGAGTAATATTATGTAATGTGTGTGTTTTCAGACTCACACACACATGCACACCTACAAGAAAAATGGCTTTGTGCCAACCAGCTAAAGAGGATCAACTCACTGACTGTGACTTTTGTGCTGCACGCACGCACGTTTTCCTAACCTGCTGTATTGTTGATCTTCTCTGAGATGTCCTGCATTAGCACAGGGTGAGATAACATGACATGGTAACACGAATAAAACACAGCATGGAAAGACACCACGCAATGTAGACTAGTTTTCAGTGCCTTACATTTTTTTGTGCCACATTAAGCAACATCTTGGCAACTGTATCTTGTAAACTTTCCAAAGAATTAAAGAAATTTGAAAAGAAAACAAACAGAATTTTACATATTACCAATCTTAATTATTCACTGCTGATATGAGGGGTTTGTATTTACTGTGAATGTTAACAAATGTTTAAATTTTATATAAAGAAATACTTTTTTCTGGATTAGATGTTTATTAGAGTTAAAGAGTGGACATTAGGCATACCGTACATTTTGCTTTGTGAGCATGAAAACGAGGCAAAGTGTTCATCTTTTCTGTTCGTGTGTTTTTTCTTAGACATTTCTTATGTGAGAACGTGCTTTTTTCTTCTTCAGATCAGTTTTGCATGTACAGGCAGCTCACATCAGGTTGAACATAATAATTATATTAAGATGGGTAAATATCATTTTATACCGGTTGTACAAAGAAACAGCTTTTGATTAAATAAGAGCAGCTTGGCTTGTGCCAGGGTTATTGTTCTGTCTGTAGATTGTATTTCAGGTCACTTCCACAGTGTTTCCATTGTTTTATATCCCAGGCTAATCTCCTGGTACTGAGCTGTTTGTGTTTTGTTTTTCTTTTCCTTCACTTGTAGGTCACTTTCCAAACAAAGCCTTGCCATCAGCAGGCACTTTGCCCTGGATTCAGGGTATTATCTGCAACATCAACAACCCCTGCTTCCACAGCCTGACTCCGGGGGAGACAGTGGGCCAAGTTGGCAACTTTGACAACTCCATGTAGGTAGACTGGAGGTAAAAACATGGGCAGCTGTCTGGAGTGGTGGAGTTTACCAGAGGATCATAACTTGTAGGATAGAAAAGACCAAAAGATACCAACAAGCTGCAGTCAGTAGAGATTTTCCTTAGAATTAGAAATGTTTTGATAAAAAATTTCAGCCTTTTGTTATTGACTTTGAATTCTGTTTATTAGATCAAGAAGCTGTAGCTCAAACTGCAGTGCTGCTGCATGCATTTTACTGTAGACTTATAGTAAGAATTGCCACCGCAATTAAAGACCTAATCCGGTGTTTCCTGAACTATGAGAGAAAGTAATGCATAGCATACAGCACTGTGGTCAGTTAATAACCCCCTCTTATGTCAAGTTAAATACTGTTAGGTGATACAGTTGACATCACATACTGTTATGAAAAGTGAAAGTCCTACATCTGAGAGTCGGAACAACCTGTTTCCTGCAAGAAACAAAACTAATATTTCTTTATTTCGCACTTCATTGAACATAGTTGGTGGTGTTTGCAGATGGGAAGTGTTTACTAGTAAAATTAAAAACACTGTTACACCTTATTTAAATGTAACCTGACTGTATGCGTTTAACCCACTAAAGACTCCTCTTGTTGTTTTTCTCCTCCAGACTGTCTCGTCTCTTCGTAGATGCTCAGACTGTTCTTTCCTACAGTGGAAACCGGAGATTCTCTGGCTTTCAGGACCTGATGGAGAGTGTCCGAAGGCTGGGAGAGAGACCTGGAGCCTGGCCAAGTACCACAGCTTGTTTGAATCTGCTCTGGCACAGACCTGAAGAGATACCTTGACAGTCTGACACAGTTAAACACATTGGTGTTTACTTTCTCCTGGCACCCTTTTCAGCTGACAAATAATTAGAATTAGAAATTAGGTAGAATTTCTAGAATTACTAGCCAGTAAGTTAATTCGATTTTGTTATACTACAGGTAATGAATGAGTTGAATTGAGTTTTGGCAGGCAAGAGACACAAAAACTGGCCATGAGTGCATAATGTCAAGGTATATCTTTAAGGTTGCTTTCCAAGAATCCTATTGTATGTAAATGGAGAAACCCAGTAGTAGTCTTGGCTTCTGTGTGTGAAGTTGTAGTGCTGTTTAAGCATAGTCATCCTGTGGTAAAAAAACAGGAAGATGAGATGATGATGACAACAGAAAGAATTCTTGCCTTCAAATGTCGGAGCACACAAAGATTGCTATACAAAGGTTGATTTTTTTCAAAACTCATACAACCCTCTTTATTAAACAAAACCAAACATGCATTCAAAGAAGCAAATGTCATGGATAGCGGGATTAGGTCCCTGCAAGCCATCAAATACAATAAAAGCCTTGAATTCGTTCAGATTTTCATTTTTGATTCAGCACTGTTCCCAGACTCAGACTTATCGGAGAGGTTACAATAGCAGCCAGTAGCTGATCTGTATGAGTGGCTTTTACCAGGTGTCAAATGACCAGCTGAATGGGGCCATTTAGTGCTGTTGGGAAAGCAGCGCAGAGTCACTGTTTTGCCTCTCCTCTCTGGGCAGATCAGTTTACATGACTACTCCATACAAACAATAAGATGAATGAAAGCAGGTCTTCAACGAGGTTTTTCTTGCAACAAAATCTGATGGAGGAAATAAATATTATGAAGCCTAGGACTGTAATGTGAAAAAATGCTGTAGAAATTATTTAGGATGGCTTTTGTAGGTAGCATAGCTGACCTTCCGAGTTCAGTTTAGCCATGCAAGCCACAAGTGCTTTTGGTAAGCTGAACTAGTCCATCACCCACCATAACAGCATTAAAGTCATTGTTATGAATGATGGAAAATACACATTAATCAGATTAATTCAACAATTATCAGAGTACTTCTGCCTCCAGAGCTGAGTTTGTTTGCAAAGTAATTTTATGAGATTAGGACATTAATAGCACTGAAGAAAACAGGTTTTACAAATGATGGTTGGCTGCCTGCTCAAAGGTAACCTGTAACCTGCATCTGTGATGTCAGTAGTGCTGCGGAGCAGCTTTGTTATGAGTGGGTCCCTGCTTTGTTTGTCTTATACACACGCATGTAGATGCAGTGGTTATTCTGATGTGGATTTTTATTTGTAATTCATTGTGTTTTATTTGTAACACTGGGCAGTAATTAATGTTTCTGTTTCTGCTGCAGATCTCCCTGTAGAAGAATACCTGAGAGCCAATGAGACATTCTCCACCTTCCTCTTGACCAATGCCAGCCTGTCACCTGTGACTGTGGACCAGCTGCTGAAGGCGCGTCTGAATTTTCAGGTAAGGTACCGGCCAAAAATAACAAACATTTGTTGCACAGAGTAAGGACCCACTAAAGCCCTCAGCATGTGACTTTGGTTAAAATCAGTTGCAACCCAAGTAATTTTCACAAAAAGATGCGGAATCTATTCAACTTTCAATTCAGAAATAAAAATAGTAAATCTATTCTAATGAATAACCAGCAGCAAATACAAATTTCCCCCTCCTGATTCACAAATAAAATAGGGAATAAAAACAAAAATTAAATAGAAAAAAAGTCTTAAGTTAAAAACTTAAACTAAATGATAGGCTGAATAAATGGCACAGAAAAGGTATTATCAACACATGCTAATTATTGGTAAGAACATGTTTTATTAGTTATTTGTCTTACACTGTTAAAAGTAAATGTAGGGCATCAATTTTGTCCAGGTTTCTGTGGCTGGAGCACAGATGCAGCTGAAGGACTTGGTATGTAATGCAAGCATGTTGGGACAGTTTCTGACGGTGGATGGAGGAGAAGACGCCATGAATGATCTTCAGACTCAGCTGTGTAACCTGCCAGCCAACATCCTGATGGAGGCTGAACGCCTTTTCCTTTCTCAGCTCGACCTTACCAAGTTTGTCACGGTAGGATACAGTGAACAGGGACACCTACATGTTGCAAAAATACATTTCTTATTTATACAAAACAAATAAATAAATCAATACAGTTTCAGTAAGTAGCAATAATAAACCTCTCTGAATGTGCTTCCTGCCAGAGGGATCGTCTGATGGCTAATGCTGGAGACCTCAGAGTCATCAGTCAGTCCGTCACCTCAGTTTCCCAGGAGCTCGCTGTCCTCATTGATGATGTAAGAGCACACCTGATTTTTCTCTCCATCTGTGTCTTGGATGTTGTTCAGGGACTGTAGATTGAACTGAATCTTTTCGAGGTGATACACATTTGCATTTATTATGAATGAGTCAACAAATCAGACCATCATTGAAGGATTTTTGACTGTATAAAATTGACTAAAAAAAAGTCATCTTTTTATCTATCCATGCATTTCATCCCTCTTCTGTGTTTATTTTCTCGCCCTTTCTCTCTTACTTCTCTGTCCTCCTTCAGTTCTCGTCTCTCTCCAGCTTTGCAGAAATGAGCGCAGCTCTTCGTCTTCTGTCTCCAGAGAATCGCTCTGCCCTGCCCAGAGAGAGTTTTCGTGCTTTTTCAAGGATCATGTGTGGTCACCCTGAGGTTGGCGGTGAGCGCATCCCATCACTCAACTGGTATGAAGACAATGACATCAAGTCCTTCTTAGGGAAAAATGGCACTGAAGACACAGACCTGGACCAAGACAATAACACCAGTAAGAGGCTTTGGACACCCTGACATCAATAATGTTCTGTGTGTACTGTGTGTCAAATTTAACCAGCTGTTTTTGTCTAACTTTTTTGTCAAACATTTCCTCCATTCAGCTCCATTCTGTAAAAGTTTGATCCAAGGTCTGGAGTCCAACCCTCTGTCTCGCATTGTGTGGCGAGGAATAAAACCTCTCTTTATTGGAAAACTACTGTACACACCAAACACTCCTGCAGTACAACGAGTCATGAAAGAGGTACAGAGAGTCAAACCTCAGAGAGTCTGTCATGTTGTTTTAAGTGATCAGACAAGAAAGTTAAACTTTTGAACACTAGGGACAAGTTATCATCAAGACTGATTGCCTACCTTTTGGACAGACAAGTGTGTTAGTTTATGATTCATAAGGCTTCACATTTGTAATACAGCTTGGGAGAGTAAACACTTTAGAGCCAAACTGAGGGTGTCCTACACTGTGATGGAAGCCTGATAAAATGCCCTTGTTCTGGGCTGTGCTGGAGAAATCAGACATTACGTAACTACAGAGCCTTCAGACCTGGAACCAGTTATTTTAAATGTTAATGGTTTTTAGATTGAAAATGAATTCTGCTGTTATACTTGTTGTAAGACATCTGTCTGCATTATGAAGCAAATACATTGATCAAAGCTAACAACAAGTTGTGTCTGCTGAAGGTGAACAAGACTTTCGAGGACCTGCAGATCCTCCAGGAGCTGAATGAAGCCTGGATGGAGGTGGGACCACGGATCAAGAATTACATGGAGACCAGTGTGGAGATTCAGCTGCTGCAGGTCTGACTCACCAACTGCTATGTGTGTGTTGTGATAGATTTGGTGCCAAAAAAACTTTTTTCATATCACATGTTTGTGTAACAGGATTTGTTGAGGAGGCCAGAGGTGGCAGTACTGGTCAACCTGCGTCTGGAGAACACATCCTGGACGGCCTCACGGATTGCACGTTTCCTGTCCACACCATCACCAGATGCGCCAAGGAAGCCTGGAGCAATGCCTACTTGGTTGGACGTCTACAACGACGTCAACCATACCATCACCACTCTGGCACAAGTCACTGAGGTTCTTTTTGCATTCTTGTTTTCACTTCAGGCTGCTCTCCAAACATGTCAGATATTCCAGCCTCACACAGAGAATACGAACACAATGAGTCATGCTTGCTGGAATTTGGAGGAGGAAACTAATCTTCAAAATACACTCAATTTTCAAGAAACAGAAATGAGGTGATTTTGTTTATTGCGATTTCAAATGCTAAACTGCGCTTACAGCTTCTAACAAAACACAGTATACCAGCTAGAGAGATAATGCAGCTAATGAGCTCTTTTTGTATTCTTGCACATTGGTTAGATGGAAAAACAGTAAACAGTGAATCCTTAAGTCAACATCGCTTCGATTTTGCACCCAGTAGTGTAAAGTATAAGTTTATTCAGCTCCTCTTCCCTGTTATATGTCATTCATATCTTTGGGGTCTCTTGTTATCCCTTCAGTGTTTCTCCTTGAACAAGCTCGAGGGGTTGGACACTGAGGGTCAGCTGGTCGACAGGGCTTTGGAGCTACTGGAGGACAGGCACTTTTGGGCAGGTGTGGTTTTTCTGTTGCCCAACTCCTCATCCCCTGACCTGCCGCCCCACGTCACCTACAAAATACGAATGGATATTGATGACGTGACCCGAACCAATAAGATCAAGGACAGGTACTGAGGAAGCATCAAAGCATATCGCTTCTCTGGTGCTGTTTTTTACATTAGTAAATTAGAGCTGTTTCATTGGAAATACAAGGTTAACAGCTTTGTATTTATGTGAACACTACTCTGTTCTTGAGCTATATGTACTTGCTAATGATTTGCCAGACCACTGGACAAACCAGATTGATTTCTATTTTAAGAATTCCAAACTCAACAAACAAGAAAAGTTTCAGCTTTGAAATAATTCAGCATTTGGTACATATACAATATTCTCCTTTACAAGACTTGTTGCTGTCAGGCAAACAAATCAAATTCATTATGGGCGAAAGGATCAACTGCCTCTCTGTATGTTGAAGAAAATAAACTACTCTTGGGTTTGTAAAATTCCATGATCTCCTCTTCAAAAATGATATTAAGCCAAATATAAGTTTTTAGTTTTCACTTAGCAACAAGGAGATTCTTATTTTCTTCGTGTTGAATTTCTTCAACACTTGGATTTCAAAGAAGAAAAACATCAAAACACATTTGGGTTGTTTTTTTTTTTTTTTCAGGCTTTGGGATCCTGGCCCAGCAGCTGACCCATTTAATGATATGCGCTACATTTGGGGCGGCTTCATATACGTCCAGGACCTGGTTGAGAGAGCTGTGAGCCGCATCCTGACCGGAGTCCAACAAACAACCGGCATCTACATCCAGCAGATGCCCTACCCCTGCTATGTGGATGATGCGTGAGTCGCATGTTATTGTAAATTTATGTGTTTGTGAAGTGCACACACAGTTCCACATGTTCATGCTGGGAACACAACCATAGTCTGCTACTGCTGGCCACTATTGGCAACTTATCTGGAGCGGCTGGTGGTTCAGTGCCTTGCTCAAGGACACACCTTAATGGTAGCTGTGAACAGGAGAGAGTTGCTCTTTGGCAGTCCTCATTTCGTCTTTAAATTTGGACCTTTTGGCCACAACCACTTTTCTGACCTGTAGGCCAGAGTCCCCATCAATGTTCACTAGAAATTCAACAGAAAACATGCCGTAAGTCCCATATTTTAGATAACCTATAACATCCTCCTATTTCAGGCTTTAACTACATTATTTAGCATTGACATGAATTTCAATTTTTTTTTTTTTTTTTACCTTTTTAACAGTTTCCTTCGAGTGCTGAACCGCTCTCTTCCACTTTTCATGACGCTGGCCTGGATCTACTCGGTGGCCATGATCATCAAAGGTGTTGTGTATGAGAAGGAGGCGAGGCTGAAGGAAACGATGAGGATTATGGGTCTGGGAACAGGAACGCTGTGGCTCAGCTGGTTCATCAGCAGCATTGTTCCTTTCCTGGTGTCTGCAGGGCTCCTTATTGCTCTGCTCAAGGCAAGATGACCAATCACTCTGCACAAAATACATTAAAAGAAAAAATGTACACAGAAATACCCTGTTTAACCTCCCTACTTTTCTTTTGTCTTATTTTCAGTGGGGGGACATCCTTCCATACAGCAACCCCACTGTTGTATTTTTCTTCCTGACGGCATTTGCCACTGCCACCATCATGCAGTGTTTCCTCATCAGCACATTCTTCTCCAAAGCCAACCTGGCTGCTGCATGTGGGGGCTTATATACTTTGGCCTCTATCTGCCCTACGTACTGTGTGTGGCCTGGAGAGATCGCCTCAACACCACCTACCGAGTCCTTGCTGTGAGTAAGATAATTACAACAATTATTACAACACTCCTGGTTTTACAAAAATGTATGATTAAACATCAGTAGCAAGAATAAATGCAGGTAATTTTGTGTCCTTGTGCCAAGATTAAAAATAGCTTGTTCCTCTTTCCTCAGAGTTTCCTGTCCCCTGTGGCCTTTGGATTTGGCTGTGAGTATTTCTCTCAGTATGAAGAGCAAGGCGTTGGCATCCAGTGGTACAACCTCCACTCCAGTCCTGTGGAAGGAGACTCCTACAACTTCTCTACCTCTATAATCATGCTTTATGTGGACGCCTTCATCTACGCCATTGCAGCCTGGTATATCGAAGCAGTGTTTCCTGGTATGACTGATTGAAACTTTATCTTGGCTCTCAATATTGAAAGTATGTCTGTCTTTATTTTTTGTTGAGTTACAATTAGGGTATTTATGACAAACAAGCAAACCACTAACTTTTTTTGAGTATCACTTTTTAAAATTGTGTCGGATCTGGGTTTTAGTTTTCAGAGACAGGGCCAGAGATACTAGCTTAAAGATAATCATTTAATTTAGAAATGAAAGTTATTTTTTTACCTTGTTAAAAAGTCAAATTAAAATCAGTCATCGAATTTTCCTTAAATATTTGAGTTTGTTGAGTTTCACTGAGCAGCTAATGCTTTTTTGATAATGTTCTGAAAAACGTTCCCCTTCTAAAGGAATATTTTGTTTTGTTGTTACTTTGTCTTATATATCTATAGGCTGGTATAACATTGTACTCATCAAAGAAACACTGGTTAAACTGGTTCTTTCATCAAAAACAACAGAACTTTCTGTGCTTTCCTTGGACCTTGACTGTGTGCATATGTGTCTTTGTGTTTTTACACCAGGTGAATATGGGATCCCCAGGCCCTGGTACTTCATCTTCCAGGTCAACTACTGGGGTGGAGTTCCTCTGGAGGCAGGCATGCCGATCCCCCCTGCACCCACCGAACAGGATGAAGGTGCAAGACTCTAGAAGCTGCTGGATGTCAGCAGCTGTTGCTCTTTCTTTTCTGACTTAAAACTTTTTGTGTATTTATGAGCCACCATCAGTTTGTGCATAGAGGTCGCCTCACTGATAAGTAGCTTCTTTATTGGAGTTTTGATGGTCATTCTGCCTGATTACAGACTTTGGCAGTTTTCTCCTCTGATCTTAATACCAGTAAACAGACCATACAGGTAGTTTTGTATGTTTAAGCCATTTAACTACAAATCAAGTTAATGAGCTGAGACAAAAGCCCATTACTACAAGGTTTAAGAACAAGGAATCTGAAGCTGAGTATGAGCATCAGTCCAGACTTCACTTTGATCTGTAGACTGAGGAGCTGCATCTGACTCGTGCTACCTATAATCCCATTGATTTTGAACTTGTGGCCTGTAGTGAAGGTAGTGGAATAATGTTGTCAGTATGTAAATATTGTGACTGTTTGACTGATGACTTCTGCTCACATGCTACACTTTTATTATTGATTATAAAAAACTCTGAGATCAGAATTAGCACTAGTTTATTAGCCATTTTAAATCCCCAACATTTACATAGCTTTAACTGTATATTGACACTTCTAAATTTATAAAATGTGTTCAGATCACATTGAACCAGAACCCACTAACCTGCCCCTGGGTGTGAGCATCAGAAACCTGGTGAAAATCTACAAGAAGGGAGCCAAACTGGCTGTCAATCACCTCAACCTGAAGTTCTATGAGGGGCAGATCACCTCTTTCCTCGGCCACAACGGAGCCGGCAAAACCACCACCATGTAAGGAACAGACTTGATGACTGACAGACAGTCACTATCACCACTAATGTCTTCTATCATTATGTGCATGAGGGCAGTTTAGGGTTTTGTTTTCACCACAATTTGATGCAGAATGAATCACTTTGGTTGAGGTTCAGGAGATAGATCCAAGGAGTCAGCAGTCTTTTAGTGTTTGAGCAAATGTTAGACTGAATATGACATAGTTAGTCAGCCAGCATCAGGACTCATATGGTCATAGGAAAAGTCTGCAAAAAAGGTATGAGATTAGCATGTAATTTACAGTGGAAAGTGTGCTTAAACAGAGGATTTATTCTAATGTGTTTAATGTTTGTCAGATCTGTCCTGACTGGCCTGTTCCCACCCACCTCGGGCACTGTGTACATCAAGGGGATGGACATCCGCCATGACATGGACATCATCCGGAGGACACTGGGAGTGTGTCCACAACACAATGTCCTGTTTGACATGTAAGGCTTGTCTTTTCAATGTCTGCTATGTTCTGTAACAAGCTGTCACTGCACATTGTTCCCGACTTAGTCTGGTTAAGTTTGATGGATTACGCAAATCCTGCATGTAGATTTCATACCACAAGTTTTTTGAGAGTTTTTGTGGTTTTTTATTATTAGTGATGATGATTTAATGAGTTACATGATAAATATACAATGCGTCTGAAAAACACTAGATTATCTGGTTGGCCTGACTTTTACTAGGAAATACCCAGATGTCGTTGAAGGAGTAGATTGGATTTAAACAGATTGTCAAATTCTCTCTCTTTCAGACTAACAGTGGAGGAGCATGTGTGGTTTTATGGGTGTCTGAAGGGTTTGTCTGAAACCGAGGTGAAAGCTGAGCTGGACACTCTGCTGGAGGACGTTGGCCTGCTGCACAAACGTCATGAACAGACTAAAAACCTTTCTGGTAAACTTGCCTGAAGACTTTTGTATAAAAACATGACCTGACCATCACCCTCATCAGTTTGTAAATCACTGTATATTTTTTGTGGAGGGGTGCGTCAACATTGTCCAAAAAAATAGAGATATTTCTGATATTTCAAAAATGAAAATCCTCCCACTGTCTCTCTGGCAGGTGGCATGCAGAGGAAGCTGTCTGTGGCGATAGCGTTTGTTGGAGGCTCTAAGGTGGTTGTTCTGGATGAACCTACAGCCGGTGTTGATCCTTACTCCCGCAGAGGGATCTGGGATCTGCTGCTCAAGTACCGCAAAGGTGCAGGACATGTGAATCTGTGGACCTCGTTGATCTTTCTGAGTGGGGGGATGAGAGGAAACCTCATTTCGTCTGTGCTGTCTTTCTCCATCAGAACGGACCATCATCCTGTCCACCCACTACATGGACGAGGCGGAGCTGCTGGGTGACCGGATTGCCATCATCTCTCAGGGAAAGCTGTGCTGCTGTGGCTCACCACTCTTCCTGAAATCCCGCCTTGGATCTGGCTACTACCTCACTGTGGTGAAGAGGGAGGGACTGGAAACCAGCACTCCCAGCAGTACCAGTATCTGCACCAGTACCAGCATCAGCACCAACAAGCTGCCTCCTCTCAAGGTCTGTTTTTTTTTCTTCCCACCTTGGTGGACAGTTAGTCATAGAACATGTCACACCATCGTATTTATCACCGTTGTCTTCTCCGTATCTTTGTGTTTCAGGACAGTGAGTCATCCATGAGTGAAGACACTGGGCTGGGAAGTGAGGAGAGCAGCTCATGTGAGTATCTAACTGCTGTATGGCCTCTACAGTTAGCTGATGGTTCAATGTTTGTGCAGTTTGTGCATTTGCAATTTCTAGAACCGCCAGTTTAGGGTCGACAATTAAATAAGAAAGGACTGTAGGACACTCAATCTAAAGGTCTTACTCACCACATGATCTCTGTCCTCATCATCATCTTCATGGCAGACCTGGCAGCGTTGCTCTCCTTGGCACAGCACCACATACCGGGTGCGAGGCTGGTGGAGGAGTCAGGCCGTGAGGCAGTGGTCAACCTGCCTCAGACTGCGGCCAAGGACAGCAGCCTGGGCATCTTCCTGTCTGAACTGGATCAGAGGCTGCCTGAGCTGGGCATCAGCAGCTACGGCCTGTCAGACAGCACACTGGAGGAGGTGAGACATTTACATTGTTTTTGAGCAATAAATATCTAATTAATTCACTCGCCAGTAAACTTAAAATACTTTAGCATGGAATCCAAAGCTTAATTTAGTTTTAATTGACTTGAATGAAAATGATCATTAGTTGCAGCCCTTTGCTACTAGTAACACAGTGTTCAACTGTACACATCTGCTGGCATCAGAATAAACAGCACACAGCGATGCAGCCTGCGTGGCCCTGAAACACTTTCCTACTGACCTTACCTGGTTTAATGTGTGTTTAGCATGTGCGTGTGTACATGTCACTCTCACCATTAGTGGGGCATTAGTCGTCTCACCAGTGTGATCTACAGGAGCTCAACTATCACGAGTTCTGGATATTTGTGGAGCAGCCACAGTCTTAATGGGCTTAATGTTGGCATCAGATTAGCACTGATAGTGGACTTGTGGCGCCTGATACGTTTGCTCAGTATAAATAAGCCACTAACTCTCTGCTCTTCTGACCTCTGTGTAGAGCTACTAGATGCCTTTTTACTGCCACCTCCTGTTTTTTCTAGGGCAAAAACTGCAAATCTTCTGTGTCCAAACCTGGCTAGAAAAATAGTGGTGCTTAAACATGGACAAGTTGAAATGAATGCCTCACTTTGAGCTTAAAGCTTCATTAAGTGAGCTTTCGTTAAAAGTTCCTCCATCTTGGCCTGCAACGGGGAAGAGTATCATGTGCCCATTCAGACCTAGTAGATTTAGAGGAATTGAGTTGTTCTTTTCACATGAGATACCCCTTCAAAAAGCACCTTATTGTGTTTGTAAGCAGGATTCTAATCTTTTATGATCACCATTCTATTCATTTCCAGATCTTTTTGCGGGTGGCAGAGGAAACAGGTGTGGACACAGAGCAGCAGGCTGAATCTCCCCACAGGAAGCAGCCATCAGCTAGGCAGAGGGGAGAGAGACAACATGGTGAAGAACCAGAGACAGGTATGCACACTCACCCTCACAGACACATAGTTTTGTATATCACACACTGTTTCCATTTGCCATGTCAGTCTGCTTTTTTGTCTCCAACTGTGACTGTTTGTTTTCATAATGCTGCCAGGAAGGAAAAGGCTTCATAAGCAAGGTACATTCAGATCATCCTTCACTGAAAATCAACCTTGAAAAAGACAGGGTTTCTATTTTTCTCTCATATTAGAAACATCATTTATCTTCACTTTCTGCCTGTTAGATTTGAGAAATAAAATGGCTTTAACTGGTTATGGGTTTTCAAGATTGAGCCGCCACACATATTCTGTAGTATTAGGGAAACTGTGCAACATGACTACAACAATACAGTGTGTGAGTCAGTTGTCATGCCATGTTTCTACTCCATGTTTTCTGTGGCTCCATAACTGACAAGAGTCTCGTATCAAAGGTGGACAGCAATGAGTCCATGTATTTATCAGCCCAGTATATCAGTGGACGTTCTCACCCTGTGTTTTTTCCTGCTTGCAGAACCTCAGGAGACAGACCTGCTCAGTGGAGATGGCCGAGGTGGGGTCCCCGTAACTGGCTGGTGGCTGACCTGGCAGCAGCTGAGGGCTCTCTTCATCAAGCGCTGGCTTTATGCTCGAAGGAGCCGCAGGGGCTTCTTTGCTCAGGTGATGAGAACCCGCAGCTGTTAGGGAGCTAGATTCAAAGTCCATCCATCATCACAGGGTTCAGGGTTTCCATAATGAAAACATGTACTGTTCCATCTTTATCATGGGACATCATTTAATTGATGTTTTCTTTGTTGACTAAAAAAAAAAAAATGAACTGCTTATTTTATGGTATGTCTATGGTGACTCAAACATTCTCTCTCTAGTTTGTCCTGAAGTTATTCAGCTAAATGTTGATTTGTGCTTCAGATTGTCCTGCCTGCTATGTTTGTGCTGGTCGCTCTGCTCTTCAGCCTCATCGTGCCTCCATTTGGGAAATATCCCTCACTGCAGCTGCAGCCCTGGATGTATGGAGAACAGTACACCTTCTTCAGGTAGGCTGGCGCTCAAGTATTCACCAATCCCTTAGTCAGCACAAAAAGGTTTTTAATCTGTTTCTTCAGCTCTGAATTAGTTTAGTCTACTCTGTCAAAGGTAACCAGCTACAAACTGAAAGTTTAAGTGAAATAACTGATCATTTTCTTGTCTTGATGTCAGGCTGATATTTTGATGAGCTTCCTGGTCTCTGCTTTAATATTTACAGCAACGACGCACCTGGGAATCCGACCATGGAGAACCTGCTGGAAGCTCTGCTGGAGCCGCCAGGATTTGGTACCAAGTGCATGGAGAAAGAGGAAGAAGACAACAGCACGTAAGTCAACCCCTGTAAATACAATAATATGTCTCAGCAGCATCAGAATGAAATGGAACTAAAAAGAACAGTAATGAAGGCAGTGGGACACATCTGGACCTGGAGCATCTTAAACAGTGTGAAAAGAAACACTGAACAACATATGATAGATGGCAAAAAAACAATTTACAACAAATAGGAGATAAAATGGAATGTTTTGTAATTAAGAATATGCATTCTAAAACATTACAAAACCTCCATTATACTTTTAATACATAGGGATGACTGCTTAGAGTAAAATAAAAATGATGCACCTGTGATCTTTGCAGAGTGTGGTCTTCTGAATGGGGGTATTAAGTAATGTATGACCTCTGCTGGCATTCGGTAGAAATTGCAACATCAGGAAGCTTTATCTCTGCAAACTTTACTTCATGCTTACTCCGTGTTCTCCCTGCAGGAGTCCTCAGTGTGAAAGTGAGAGGAGTGGTTTGTTCATCCGACCGCAGGTCTCCTACACCACCTGGCAAATGTTCAACAGAGGCAACTGGAGCAGAGACAGACCCTCACCTGATTGTCAGTGTAGCACAGAGGACGTCCGCCGGATGCTCCCCGACTGCCCGCAGGGTGCTGGTGGACTTCCGCCTCCACAGGTCAGGACTGACTTATGCGCAGAGTGCAGCTATGAATGATCTGACTTCTGCATTAGGGATTACAGATTGTACTGAATTTAAAAAAATGGAGTTATATTTTATGTTAACTAGAAGGACCGAAAAACAGTTGAAAATTTTCATTAAATGTTTGCCTGTTCATGGTATTATACTGTATGGTGAAATATACTGCAGCATTGTCTATGTCAGATTTTGCTACAATCTGATTCTGGTCTGATTTTTTTTTTTTTTTTTTTTTTTTTTTTGTTATCTTTCAGATGAAGAGGCTGACTGGAGACATCCTCCAGAATCTGACAAGTTATAACATCTCTGATTACCTGGTGAAAACCTACTCTCAGATCCTCAAGAAAAGGTACTTACATACTTACATACATAATACAATAACATGCATTACTGTTTGGTATTTCATTTGATTTTGTTACTTTTCTTCACTAGTTTCGGTTTTGCTGTAGAATACTGAGAATAAATGAAAGGTTCTAAATGTAATACATTACCATTGCTTTCTCTTCCTGTGGTCTTGGTGGTTAATTGGTGAATGGTGATATATTTTCAATATGAAAAGACAGATAGCTGTAAAAATAGAAATTAATTTCCTTATTTGTGTTTCCTTTGAAAAATATTGCTCACACGTTACTCTTTTCCCTTTGTGTCATTACCAGCCTAAAAACCAAGAAGTGGGTGAATGAATTCAGGTAAGCTGCTGTTAGAAAAAATAATTTTGGAAGCAAAATATCTGCAGTAGTTATAGAATCTGCAGTTTTAGGCTTGTAGACTTGTTTAAAATTTATTCTTCTGAAGGACTGACAAGAACTGTTACACTGGAGATTTTCAAATTAAAAGTTTCATTTCTGTGTTGCAGATATGGAGGCTTCTCTCTCGGGGGCAGCGCCACACAAACTTTATCTCAGGCTCACCATGTCCAAGAGTCAGTCATGGCAATCAGGACTCGTTACCGTGTTCCACAGGTATAAATGAGGTTTCAGTCACATTTAACTGAAATAGCTGTTTTCCTGAATGTTTTTAATGTGTCCTGATGTTCTTTGATTCATCACAGAACAGTTCACTGGATCATCTGTTAAACAGAATGCCGGGTTTTCTCGACGGACTTAACAGTCAAAACAATGTCAAGGTAAATGTCTGTTCATCTGTCTTTTCTCTTCAATTTGTGTTTAAAGGAAAAATAACATAAAACACTTTAACCCATTAAGGACATATAATAAGTGATGTGTTTTGTGTGTCTGGCTCCCAATAGCTGTTTGCTATGTCATTGTTTTCAGTTTTTTTGGGGGGTGATCAACTTGCCAAACAAAAACGACTGGACCATGTGACATTTTCCAGTAGCCAAAAATTTTAGAACAATTCAAAAAAACCAAAAAGTTTTATAATGAAAATGTTTTCTTTGCTGGACTCAGGTGTGGTACAATAACAAAGGATGGCATGCCATGGTGTCATTTGTCAACGTGATGAACAACGGCCTGCTGAGAGCGAGTCTGCCACCAGGTCCAGAGAGGAGAAAACACGGCATCACTGCCTACAACCACCCACTCAACCTCACCAAAGAACAACTCACTGAAATGGCCATGTTAGTTCACTGCTATACAGTTTTTATGTTGATGTTGTCTGGAAGGTAGAAAAATGCAGTATTGCTGTACAACATAATTATATGCTTTGAATATTGGTCAGCAGTAGTGTACAGATGAACTGGAAATTTCAAAAAAATCAAAACGAATAAACAGGAACTGTCGATGTACACATTTTACAGAAACTGCCTTTGACAGGTTAGTCAGAATTTATTAATTCAATATCAGAAGTAAAGAAAGAGGATAAAGTGTGAGTTGTAAAATTAGTACTGTAGGTCCACAATGTTATTTGGTGTATGTTAATATGTTTTCCCTGCTCCCTCTTTCAGGATGACTACATCAGTGGACGTTCTGGTTTCCATCTGTGTGATCTTTGCCATGTCCTTTGTGCCGGCCAGCTTCGTGCTTTTTCTCATTGAGGAGCGAGTCAGCAAAGCCAAACACCTTCAGTTTGTCAGTGGGGTCAAACCAATCCTGTACTGGCTGGCCAACTTCACCTGGGACATGGTCAGTACTCAAGAGAAAAAGAGGAGACATTTGCACTTGATCTTGTTATATTGTATATATATATATATATATTGGTTATGGAAAATAATATTCACTGACTGATAAAGTGTTAGATCAACTTCCTCTTTTTCTAAAAGTTTGTTCTGTCATCTTGTCAGTTGAACTACACCGTCCCGGCCACCATGGTGGTGCTGATCTTCATCTGTTTCCAGCAGCAGTCGTACGTCTCAGAGACCAACCTGCCTGCTCTCGTCCTGCTGCTCCTGCTCTATGGGTACATTCAGGCGGACTCCACTGATTTCTGTATCACTCTGGTCATTCATCTGACCAGACTGAATAACCATGCTGATTCATGCTTCATGCTCAAGGATAAACTTTATCTGTGTGCCTCAGTATGTTAATCTAATTGTCCTATTCATTCACCAAGGTTAATTCTTCCCTTCACGTTGCACTTAACTGGGATAAATTCCACATGCTGTGTACTCCTTTGCACTGTGTACAGTGGCAAACCCATTTGTAATTGTAATCTTTAAATTATCTCAGGATGATTTTTATTATAGAAGAAAAACACACACACTTTTTCTCATTTTTGTCTCTGAAAACAAAGTCTCTATTGCCCCAGTTGGATTGTGGTCTGTACCAAAAGTAATGTATCTGTCTTTACTAATTGAATAACAAAGTCATCCTTTTTAGGTGGTCCATCACCCCTCTGATGTACCCAGCATCCTTTGTGTTCACCGTCCCCAGCACAGCTTATGTCGTTCTGACCTCCATCAACCTTTTCATCGGAATCAACGGCAGCATCGCCACCTTCGTCCTGGAGCTGTTTGTTGACGAGGTACAAACTGCAGTCTGCACAGCCAGAAGAAAGAAATCTGTATTAGCTACATGGTAGTAATAAGACATAAGTTCCAGACATGCATAAATGAGACAAAGAGAGAGAGTTCATTCAGTCACATTGAGCTCTTAACTTGAAAGGTTTGGGCAAAATTATTATGGAAGCAAGAAAGCAAAGCCAGATGTCTTGATCGCTGTGTGACAAAAATCATTTTAATTAGTGCTAATTTAACTAGCCCACTATTTCTGGATGTTTTTTCTTTCCAGCATCTGAATGAGGTGAACAGAATCCTGAAAAAGGTCTTTCTCATCTTCCCTCATTTCTGCCTGGGACGAGGACTAATCGACATGGCCAAAAACCAGGCCATGGCAGACGCCTTCCAGAGACTGGGTAACTATATAGCAACCTCTAAATCAATATCTACCATCCAAACATGTGTTCATTATTTCCAAGTGGAAAATTATTTTACCCCACAAAACCCTTAACTTCTCCACTCTGCTTGTGCACTGCAGTTAGAATATATCATATACAGCAAATTGTATATTGTGTTGTTAGCATTCCACAGAGCATTATTGCATACATGCTCAAACACTTAAACAGCATGTTAGATTGCAGCGGACACACAAAACTAAAGATATAAAGACATACTGTATGTAAAGAATGTCTTTGAGTGTGGCTCTTCCTCTTCCAGGCACCAAACAGACTCTGGACCCTCTTCAGTGGGACTTTGTAGGGAAGAACCTGTTTGCGATGGCGGCTGAAGGTGTTGTCTTCTTCATCTTCACCGTACTGCTGCAGTACAAGTTCTTCATTCGCTTCAGGTTTGTTTAAAACAACTCTCTCCATAGGAGGAAGACCCCAACACTTCTAGCCATATACACTGTCAGATGATGATAGGTAGTAGAGGTTTTGGTTGGAACTGAGCTGCAGGTGCTGCACCAAAATAATTTCTAAAAACATCTAAGATAAACAGATGTGTGAAACCAATTAATGCCCTCTGTGAAGAAACATGACACATGGCATTCATAGTTTCACTGCTCCACAGTAGTAAAACTAAATTACATAAAGTGATCCTGTGTCTCCTTTCAGGCCGTGGTGGGGGGAGCCTGAGATGCCTCCTCTCGGCCCAGAGGATGAGGACGTCGCCAGGGAGAGAGAGAGGGTCATAAATGGCAAAGCCCAATCAGACATCCTCACCATGATCGATCTGAGCAAGGTACAACCAGCGTGCAAACCAAAAAAGTAAAACTGAAATGGTCTTTGTTGTTGCTGACCTCTTTAATGCATCTTTGACTGAATAAACTGGCAGTAAATATCTGCATTTATTTGGCATAAAGAGTCCACATTTTGTGTATTTTTGTTAGTCATTACTGAAAACCAATGAAGAAGTTGTCACAGCATCTTCCTGCACCCACTCATAGGTTCAGCATATTCAGGCACAGTCCTTGAAATATCTCTCCTACTGATTCTACACTGATGGACTTCTTGGGTTTGACTGCATCATTGTGAATTCCTGGTTTAAGTTTCAGTTCTTTAGTTGTCATATCAAACAGTTGTTGACATTGAAGTTGTTGCTCTCAGGCTCCCTCTAGCAATGTGTTCCTGTGGTTCAGGTTGGCGGGCACTGTGGTGGAGTGGAGTGATGGCTGCTACTACATTGTTGACCGTATAACAAAGAACTTTTTGTTTTGCAGGTTTATAAAGCAGGCAGGAAGCCAGCGGTGGATCGTCTCTGCCTCGGGATTCCTCGTGGCGAGGTGAGAGATACACACACATACCACACACAGAACTCATTACATAATAGCACAATTAGAACACACACACATTGTCTGACTTTTATTCTAATCAGCACTGTGTCTGTCTGCAATGTGTGGTCGCTGTAGATACAGTCAATAGAAACTATTGCTAATGCCATCTTTGAATTCCTATTTTCTTCAAAAAGAGGCAATTTTGTAAAATATCCCAACAATTATTTTATCACTGTTGCAGCTGAAAAGATTGCTAGTGCTACTACTGTTAGTATTGCTACCACAGCTGTTACTGCCCCAGCTGCTGCTGCTACTACTAATATTGCAAATGCTGTTATAAATATGCTACAGCTGCTTCTACAGCTAAAACCACAACTGTATTTTAGCTAAGTTTTGACAGCATAACTTTACATAGTCTCAAGGGAATGGTCTCAGCTGCTGGCTGCAGCTGCTGCATGTGTAGATACATTTGTTACTTGTTGTCATGTTCTCGATGTGTCCTCCAGTGTTTTGGCCTGCTGGGGGTGAATGGAGCAGGGAAGACTTCTACCTTTCGCATGCTTACCGGAGACACAGCCATCACCCACGGAGATGCTTTCCTTAATCACCACAGGTACAAACCTTCTCCACCACCCACTCTTTTTGTGGGCACATACATCAAAACAGTACAGCACCATATTATTTGCCGGCGAAATATCATTTATCAAAATAAGCTACATGAGCAGTAGTTGTAGTCGTAACTGTAGTAGTGGGAAATTAGGAGTAGAAAGAGTTCCAACTGCAGCAGTAGTACAAGCACCAGTAATTCTAGTAGTAATAGTTGCAGATACAGTTATGGTAGAAGCAGTAACATTGGTGGTAGCAGTGATAGTAGGAGTAGTAGTAGAAGTTGCAGATAGTGGTCACGGTCTTACTGGTGGTCATAGCAGTAGAATGATCAGTTCGAGTAGCGACAGCAATAGTACTAGTACTAGGCAGCTGTTGCAGGTGTACCATTTGAATAGTAGTATAAGGACTTAAGTGGTAGTACCATTAAGAAATGTAGTGACATCAGCAGTAGAATAGGGTTAGTAGTAGTACAATAGTAGTATCTGTATAATAACTGAAGTAGTAGCAGCAGCAGTCATACTATCAGTAGTTCTAGTAGTAATAACAAGAGTTGTGGTAGTAGTAGTACTAATAGCAGTATTAGTACTAGTAGTAGTGTGACACTGTGTGTTTCTCTGGTTCTCAGTGTGCTGACAGAGATGGAGCGAGTCCACCAGCTGATGGGTTACTGTCCACAGTTTGACGCCATCAGTGACTTACTGACGGGTCGAGAACATCTGGAGCTGTATGCCCGTCTGCGAGGAGTGCCAGAGGAGTCTGTCGCCAAGGTAACGTAAAGGAGCATTTCACCTCAAAACTGAAATTAAGACATTAAGTCATGTGGTACCTGAATTTTTCTCAGACAAAGTGTTCAAATTGTTGTGGCATGACAGGTATATTTAGCTGCACTGTGCAGGATTATATAGTATATAACGTATATTCTCTGCTGTCGTGTAGATGGCAGAGTGGGGGGTGAAGAAGCTGGGACTGACCCAGTACGCTGAGCGGGAGGCTGGAGGCTACAGCGGAGGCAACAAGAGAAAACTCTCCACTGCCATCTCCCTCATCGGGGCTCCACCTGTTATATTCCTGGTGAGAATCGAACTAATTTACCAACCAGCTGGAGAGCAGCCGAGGATGAACCACTTCAATTATCACCTGTTAAATTCTATATGAGTTGAATAAACATGGGGAAAATGCCTCTGAATTTACATTTATATTTGAACAAATAACATTAAAATAAGGCATGTTTGTCTCTTATACAAGCTAGATCATCAAAAAATGTCCTGGACAAGTCCTAGAAAATGATCTCTTGAAAAAGTGGGAAACCTGATATCTGTTTTCATTTTTGCTTAATGTATGTTCAGTGATTTTGCAATAATGTTTTAGAGTTTTGACTTCATACTTCAGGATACTCCTTGATGCTTTGATTTTATTCATCTTTGTTAGGATGAACCCACCACTGGCATGGACCCAAAAGCCAAAAGGTTTCTGTGGAACTGCATCCTCAGCGTCACCAAAGAGGGAAGAGCTGTAGTTCTCACCTCCCACAGGTAGGAGGAGATGTAGACTAAATTATTCTTATATTCACATGACTGTAAGCATCAAGACACAGTAGTAGGATGACCCATGACTTCCTCTGAGCAAACAGTTTCCTTATAGTGTGTATGTTAATATTTTTGATCTTGTGTCTGTATGGTCAGTATGGAGGAATGTGAGGCTCTCTGCACCAGAATGGCCATCATGGTCAATGGCACATTCCAGTGTCTTGGATCTGTACAACACCTGAAGAACAGGTAAACACACAATTCATCTGAGCTGGTTTTGCATATTCTGTCTAACCTCAACAATAGAAGTTAAACTCCAGACAAGGTTTATCAGTCATGGAATGTACGTTGGAGATTTGTGCTGTTTCACGTTCAGGCTAAATGCCTCAAATTCCCACAGTGCCTCACTTTACCCCTCCTCAGTCATATCAGTTGCTAAATTAATGCTTGACTTTTAGAGGCCAAAAGACAAAAACAAAGTTTGGAGGTGGAGAGATCTTTGAAGGACCCTCTGTGTGCCGATATTTGTGGAGAGTTTTACTGTCACACTAAAGCAGCTGACTGAGTCACTTGATGAGGTTTACAGTTATGAGACAACTGTAAACAGCAGTCAAGGTTTGAAAAGTTCAATTAATGAAATCATCAAAGAGAGTACTGAAGGACGTGTGCACTTTTTATCTGAACAGAGTTTGTCTCAGTTTCCACATCAAGCTGTCATTAATACCACTGAAACTATATTATTTTATACACAGAGGGACGACTCATCTAGATCCTCAGTTCAAAGTCAAGCAGTCTCTTATCTTTATTACTGTCTGTGCTCATAATTTATGAGCCATTCAGTCAAGTCATATAAGATCAAATGGTCAATATATAATATTATTCAGGGTTTTGCAACATGACAATATAACTGCAAGACAAAATAAATTTGTCAAATGTCCTACTGTTTATACTGTATATAGTATATACTGTATCACTTTGAGAAGGAGTATCATATTTTTTTGGTAGTTTTAGATTTTTAAATGATTTATTTATGATATTATTTATCCATAAACATGTTCCCAATAGATTTTCCAAACAATATATCATTATACATATACATTGATGTCACAATATAAAAAAATATGAAAAAAAAGGAAAATCCCACACTGAAACTAAACTGATTAAATAGCCCCACTGTAAGCTGCACACAGTAAACATGTGCATGTATTCTTCTACAGTGAGTAGAAAACAAAATGCCAGAGAAAACACATATCATGAGACTGACTTGGCTTTTAAACTGAGACACTGATGCATTTTCACTTACTGATGGAGTCAGGCAGTTTAAAAGTAATGGCACCAACATTAAGTATGCAGCTGTATGATGTATGGTTGTGGGTATAATGTACACAGTATGTAGATGTCCTGCATATACATGCGCAGGAAATCCTTTGCTCCTGATCTTGTAGACTCTTGTAAGATTAACTTTTTCTATATTGTGTGTGTTGTTACATTTTCTTGTTTTGTTAGAGCTGCACTGATCAAATTTCAATTAACTGTATTGGAGTACCAATACAGATACAATCTTGACTGTTGTTTCTTTCTGTCCTTTATCTTCCAGGTTTGGTGATGGCTACACCATCATCCTCCGCCTGGTGGACTCTAAATCCAGCCCAGACTCTTGCCCCATCAGCGCCTATATGAAGAACTCTTTTCCCAGCATCGAGCTGAAGGAGCGCCACCAGAACGTGCTGCAGTACCAGCTGCCCTCACACGCCTGCTGCCTGGCTCGTGTCTTCGATGTGCTGGCCAACAACTATGAGGAGCTGGGCATCATCGACTTCTCTGTTTCACAGACCACCCTGGACCAGGTGAGGAGGATGGGATGAAACCCTCTCATGGTGGTGTAATGGTCCTGATCTAGGGTCTTGTGTAAATAGAATTAAATAGAGCTCTGCATCCCAAATGTCCTTCATTGCGGCAACGTTGCTCTCTGACTAGTTTTTAGAGAGAAGTGGGTAAAAACATGAATATGAATGTTTAACAAGTATTGGTAATTGAACAGCTAATAACAATTTACAATCACCAGCAGGCAATAAAGAAAAAAGCTAGCTGATCTGCTGCATGTTCAATAGTCTCATATGATTTTGTTTCCAAATGCATTGTGACATACTGTAGTAAACTGTGAATTAGTTGTTCAGTTTGAAGATTATAAATCCCAAACTATGTGTTATACAGGTATCCTCTTGACATTCAAAACATTGAAACAGTAATGACAACAAAAAAGGCTGAGAGAGATATGGACAAAAAAATATTACTATTATTCTGCTGTAATGAGGGAATAGGAAAGAAGACTTGTCTCAGCTCTTCTATCTCAATGCTTCTACTAGATGCATTAGTTAGCCTCAATGCTGAGATGTGTTAACAACAAGAACAAGATGGACAGCTGACAGTCATTAGCTTGATAACTGACTAGGCTAATATATATTAATTAGGAATTAATTAATGTGACACTAAAGCTGGTTTATTTTTTATAGGTGTTTGTCAGCTTTGCCAAGGAGCAGACAGACGATGACAACCTCACAGAGGTGGTCGTTGGCAACAGAACAGTACAGACAGAGCTGGCTGCGCTGCCCACCAGGATTACCCCTCCAACTATCCAACCACAGCCGCCAATCACACCCCCTCAGCCAAGCAAGACACCACAGCAGCATGGGAAATCATCTGACGGCAAACCAAAAGAAGGTAAATCAAAAAAGGCAAAAGCTAGCAAGGCTAAATCTAAAGAAAGTAAAGCTAATGGAGAAAAAAGCAGCAGTATGGCAATGACCAGAATACCTCAGCCAGAGGAGAAGAATCAGACCCGCAGGAAGGACAGCAGTGGATCAAACAGCAGTAACGGTGGAGTTAAGGCAGAATCGAGTAAATCCACAGGGTCCAAACACAGAGCAGAGGGTTCCAGTAAAGTTCCTTCTGCGCTCTTCATGGTCAACAGCAGCACACAGGACAGTGCACTGTGAAGTGGACTGGTGCAACACGAGTTGAAAGGACCAACTACAGTCAAAATATTTTTATTACTCACTGTGTGTTCATTTGAATGATGCTCAGTGTTGGCAGCAACTTCAATATGCAACATGGAACAGTGGAAAAGATGCACTCTGAAGGTATTATTGTTGGTGAAACTGAGTAATGAAAGGTAAATTTATCTGGAGAAAGAACCAAAAGTTATTGCTTCCTAATATGGCTTTGGTGCCTTGTTCACCTTGTTAACAGATCTGTATGCTTTATACCCTTTATTTGAGGTCTTAAATCTTACACTGTGTCTTCTCTTTCTGTATCAGTCTCATCACTCCAAAGTTTGTTTTATTTATCCTGAAACAATATTATGCAAAGCTTGATGTAAAGACAATGGTGGTGTTCCTCAGGGCTCAATCATTAGACCCCTCACAATCTTATCTTTATTTTGCAGAAAGCACTTTAAAAAAGAAAATGCTGCAAACACTGAAACTATAGCTGGAATACATGGGTTACATGTAATTATTAAGATGATTTTATATATCAAAAACATTTGAGGAGTTTTTTCTGAATATTATATCTCTTATGTGGAGAGAATTCTTACTGCAAGTTCATGGTTAAATACCGCTCAAGTGTTTAATGATGAACTTTTCAAGTGTTACTGTTTTGTAAATCAAACATTTATTTTGTCTTTCATCTGTCAAAAATATTTTGTTTTTTTATTTTGTTTGATTTTTTTATTGTGTAACAGGGTCACTGTCCAAACAGTGTAAAAAATCTTTACTTCTGCTTGGTATTTATTGTCATTCTGGTTATTTAAAAATTAAGTCATGTTTTGTTTTTCATTTTATAGAGGAATCTGACATCCAGGCTTCCTGCACAGCTTTTAAAGATCTGGAAACCTGGTTTATTTATCACCACATATTAGAATATTTTCAAAATATTAAACAAAAATGTTCAGACGCACAGCTGTGACTCTAACTGCGGAGTCTCGTTACAAATTCTTCTACATCACTCCAAACACTCCAAATTCAATCCAAAAAATTCAAATAGATCAAAGAATAAACAGTAGCACTCAGTCTGAGCTGTAAAGACCAGATGCAACTACCTTGCCTTTGGTCAACAGTTTTTACTAGTTTTAAGTGTCTTTCACTAATCTGTATTTCTTTTTTTTTTCCTATAAAAAAAAAGACACAGCTGAGTGAATGTCCAAAGCAGGTTGTTATTGGACTATAATGCAGTGTTACTTATTCAAAAGATTGTTATAATAGTACCTATAGGCATGAGACAAACATAAAGTATCAGAATGTTTTCATTCCAAAATGCAAACTGTTACATTAGAATATAATGTTAAAAAATGTTAAATCTATTGAAAAAGCTGAAATGTTGCTAAACCTAAACATTAAGCTGTATTTATGTGGTGGATGTCTCATTTTGGAATGAAAGTTCTACTGAATGTACTTTTATTATGCTTGAACAGTTCTACTTGAACATTATTTTATCTGTGCATCTACTATAAGATGTACATTATATACCGAAAATATGCTAGTATAGAAAAAAAAACGGGTATACGTCTGTTGTGAATGTTTCATCCTGAAGGAAAATAAAACTATATGGTTTCCTGTATCGTTTTTAAAAATACTGTGCTTTGTGTTGTGAGTCCAGTTTGTTGGTTTTTATGAATCACTGCAGTGTGTTGGATGTCAGAGGGTTTTTCTTCGTCATAGTGAGGATGAGCGTTGGTTTTGGTGCAGAAGAAAGTGGAGGGAGGCTCCTCTGTCTGTTTACACATCGTCCACCCAATGATATTTCTGTTATTGTGCCACTGTTAAAAGAAAGAGAAGACAGAAACTAAATTTATTGGACGGTTTTCTTTACACTGAAGTCATTTATCTAATTCAGAAAATACATAAATTTACACATGGTTACAACCACCTGCAAAAAACCTTTATATGTAGTAAACCTCAGTGTTTAGTGATAACACTTTTATCTAAGGTATGTACTTACCAGTAAGGATTCAATAATGATCAATATTTTTAGACTTCAGTCACCAATATTTTAAACATTAAATATTTTAAAATTTGACCATTTTTGCTGCCTAAAGAAATGATAGATCTCAGTGGTTTTGTTTCTGTTTTGCCAGGATAGAAACTGTATTTAGACCATCATGGAACATTAAAATTACTGTCTTTTAAGGCTACATTAGTTCTTATAAATACAGAGGACAGTTCAACTAAAAATCCTTCAGATTTTCATCACTTCAAACTCAATTTAACACTAACACACTTGATAAAACTATGACTGGCCTTTTTTTGCTACAGCCATGAAATGGATTTACACTCATTAGTTACCTCCTCTATAATAATAGCTTTCATTGTCAGTGGCGGGGTCCACCATTCTCGCATTGGATTCAAATGGCGTGCAACACACTGTTTCCTGTCGTTCTGGACAATTCAGAAGAGCCAACTCGTGCAAAAATTGCAAATAATTTTCTGCACATGCACATGTCTCATAATCATGTAATCAGCCAGTGAAAGGACACATTTGCATCAGTTCAAATACAGCTGGTGATTTATGACTAATAAAATTTGCGAAGAAAATCCTGTCAAATTTCCCAGTCTGTTCCTCACTATGGATAATGCTGTAACCTTGATGATGCACTTTCTAGATTCCCCTTTCATAAAATAACTACAGTACAATAAATAATAACATTAGAATTGCGCTTCCCATCAAACATACTTGTTGGCCAGGTTTCTGTTCTCTGTGCAGCGATTGATCTGCTGCCCGACACTCTGATCTCTCAAACGTTCATTAACAGCCATGAGGAGATGATCAGACCGGACACGTCTCCACGGTCCTTCATCACCACCTCTCCTCTTCCTCCCCAGTTTCTGTGTGACCGTCTGCAGCAAGGTGTCCAGACTGGACAAGGAGATGTCAGGAAGACGAAACTCAGCAGATCTCTGCACAGAGAACAAGAGAGTCAGATCTGTGGTGTAAAGACAATAAAGAGGATTTGTCCTTTATTGTTATTGTATTAATGTTGATTTGTCCACTTTCTGATCAATACCAGTGACTCAATCTGCTCAGGAAGGTACTTTAAAAAAAAAAAAAAAAGATTGCCCAAAACTTTGTTGATTTCAGCTCTACTTGGGCAATGTGTTCTTTCCCTTGTGCCAAACTGTGACACAATCATTTCCTTTAAATCACTGTAAACTCTGCCACACCTGTTCATCATGATGCAGTTCAGCCTTGTTTCCATTAAAAGTCAAGGACAAATCTTAATATCCTTAATGTCATTTGAACCGAAAATCAACCACTTTCACTTGTCAGCACTTTCCCAGCAGCAGCAGATGAAATCAATCCTAAATAATGATTAAAGAAATGTCACAGAAGGTGAAGCTGGTTTTTTACTTCACTCACACTTTTAGAGAGCAGGGGATTGTCTATCCAGGGCCTGCTGTCTGCTGTTTGTCCTGTAACTAACCCGTCGCCTCCAGAGCCTTTTATCGTATCGTCTGAAGCGATGATCCTGGTTTGCTCAGATGAACTGATGGGAGGTAGAGGTGTGTGGCACCTCTTGGTCTTCTGACAGTCACAACGTTCAAGAGCTGGTTTAGGTTGAGTTATGGGTGGCAGCACAAACTGAGGACTCAATGGTTGTTCGGTGTCAGTGTCCAGATTTAATCCTGTGTAAGAATCAGTTGGATCGGGCGTTTGTTCCACTGATTCAGTGACAGATGGGTCATTTTTACTGCTGGTTTCTGGTTTCTTTTTACTTGTACAGCTGTTGTCCTCTTCTTCCTCCTCCACAGGCTCTTTGGCTGCTGTCAAAACAGGCATCAGGTTGACACAAAGCCTCATTTTATTCCCTGATGTCTCACATGTAGTAGTGAGGCATTTGCTGTTTGATGTGGTAACTTTAATCTTCCCCTTTGACTTCACAGTTCTCAGCCTGGGAACCGATTTCTTGAAGTTGCCCACGATCATTGGGAAAGTTTCCAGTTCATGTTTTTCCAGTTTTACCGCCCTGTTTACTGTCTTCTTTTCTCTCCACATCCCCAAGTTTGTATGAAGGCACCTTTGAGAATCTTCTCTGATATTGTCCGAACATCTCTCAAAATAGCTTTTAAAGATTAAAAAAGGGTCCAAACTCTACAGGGTCTCTCAGACTGTGACTCTGCAGCAGCAGTGAGAGAAGCACAGAACAATTAAATGTTATGTGGCAGCCTGTTAAACTGGCTGTTATGGTAACAAGCACACAAACCTCTTAATGAGTGAGGAAAAAAGTCACTGTTGTTTCAGATCCTAATAATGTGTGAGCTGAAAACACTCACAGACTCCACATGATAAGATGATGGAGGTGACACTGGCTTTATTTTTCAAGTTATGGCAGGAATTTCTTTGACGAATAGTGCCAAAGATTGTATATTTTCAGGAAGAATCACTCCATTCAAAAGCACCCTCCCACACTCATGTCCCGCATCCTTACATTTGTATGTTGCATCCACATGTGTATGAGATGCCAAATATTTATAGAAAGACTTGTTTACATTAGGCTGCATGTGTTGATACATGGGTGCTTTTGCAGGCTGTGAAGAAGTCTGCAAATACAATGAACTCAAACTGCAAAAATAAAGCAAACTTAGCAACTTCCAGCTTCTTTTTGGTTTTACAATTTGCAACCTTAACATTGCTGTTTTGACTCACTCTCATCAAACTTCTTTCCAGCAATTTCCAGCTTTTGTTGTTGTTTGTTTGTTTGTTTGTTTGTTTTGTTTTGTAGCAAAAATGCTCTGATAAACTGACTGTAAATTTAATTTTCAGCAATAAAGAGCAGATGAACACAGTCAGAGCCTGAACATAATGGAACATTTTACAAGTTGTCAACATATATTATATTATATTATATTATATTATATTATATTATATTATATTATATTATATTATATTATATTAAAGTAGCCTATAATTCATGAATAAAAAAGATTGGGATTTTTGGTGTCATACAAGTAAACACACAAGCATTGGACATCATTTTGAACTATTTCAACCACTACTACTTTATATCCACATATTAAATAAGAGTTGTTTACTACCTACGACTGAAAATGTAAATGTCAAGATTGTTTACAGATCTATGTGTCCAAAATGGATCAAAATGTCCAAAAATGTGTTTTCTGGTGGTTATAAACACAATAATTACACATTGATTCCAACTATGTAAAGATCAAAGGTGGAAAACTGAATTTCGAATAAAATACTGGTACAAATTCTCTTAAATGTGTTAAATGAGTTAAGTAGAGGTGACATGTTACAGTGATTTAAGGTTTGTGAATACAGTCGGAGTGAGCGCTCTCATCTTTTCTCCCCTCTTTGTTTGTAGGTGGAGGACAACAGTTATTTTCGTCCTGCTGCTTCACTTCAAGCTAGCAGCTAATCTGACAAACACACTCACTGGTTTAACTCTTTTCGTCCCAGTTGTTTTTATTTTCCCGTAAAGATCCAGAGGTTGGGTTCCCTCCGTGTGTTTTGCTGGAGTAAGATGGTCGTTTTGACTGATAACAATGAGGAACAGGATTATATGTGAGTGAAAATTACGAGTATTAGTTGTGTTAGCCAGGTAGCGTTAGCTCGAATTACAACTCCAGTTAAATGGCTAATTTAGCTCTTTACACTAGGGGTAGTAAACGGCTTTAGATGAGCTAAAATCCTGACAACTCTCTTGCTAATCAACTAAACTCAGTCAACTCCCAGTTACTAGCTTGATTGATGTTAATATTAAGGTTTAGAGAGGCCGTTGAGGTTTCTGTCCCAGTTAGCCTTTAGCAGCTGGTAGCTAACTAGCTGCATATGTTGGTTGTGAAGTCTTTAAATTCATAGTTACATCACAAGTTAGCTGATAACCTTTGCTTTAGTCACTTGCTACAACTCGTCTCTGTCAGATTATGTAGTAATTTTCTGTCAACGATTGTTAAAGATCAAGATACAGAAGTGATACAAAGTGTGTGTAAAGATTGTTTATGTTTAAAATAGCTATAAAAGCTGTTAGCTACTGTTTCCATGTACAGTGAAATTACATGTCTCGCTCTGGACAGAGGCGTAGACTGTATAAAACAGACAGAGGTAACTAGCTCAGGCAGAGGTGACATCATATTATGTTGCTAACAACCAGCAGGGCTCAAGCTAAAAATGGCATCAGCTGAAAGTGTTGGCACCTGACAGGCAGAAAAGCCAGCAGAGGCGGTCCTCACACACCACCCACTGACCTACATCTGAAGCCCCTGCTGGAGATCCTCCTCTTCTCTCATCCATTTAAGAAACACCGCAGAGATGAAACAGAAGCTATCCACCCTAAAGCCCTTAACAAGTGTTTTACAGTGGTTTAGCAGCTTGCTGATCATACACAGCCACTTTAGCTGTCCATCGTATTCTTCTTCTCTCCTTGGATAATGTGCCGAATAAGATTGTGGTGTAATTTCACATCATTGTTGCAGGTGGTGTCCAATTCCTGACTGAAGCGTTGCACCCTCACAGACTTTAAAATCATGTGTGTGCACTCTAGAAAATGTCAGATTCAAAGACTACACACAGCACAGACCGGTCAAAGCAAGAACAGTGCAGGGTCATTGAAATGGATGAAAATTAGGTCACACGAGACGTTTTTTTTTTTTCCCATATCCTGTGTACTGAGAAATGTGTGCTCGCTTGCACTGTGCCTGTTACTATCGTCCAACTAGTTGTTATGAAAGATAAGATATTCCTTTATTAGTCCCATGACGGGGAATGTACGCATTTTGAAAAAGTGCACCTCTTAAACACTACACCTCTTAAACAAAAAAAAGTCGAATTGATAAGATCTGAGGAGTTGGTGTTTCCCTTCAGGATCTTTGTGACTAAACTAAACTGACAGCTTTTCCTCTGTTTGCACAGCCTGATAGAGGAGCGTAAGTGCAGCTCCCTGCCCAGCTCTCCCGCCAAGCGAGTGTCTCCAGCCAAAAAGAAGCAGTTCTATATCAACCAAGCCATCCGCAACTCTGACCTCACTCCCCGAGCCAAAGGCAAGAAGAGCCTCCGCCGACAGGAGAACTGTAAGCTCTTATTTCACATGATCAGATTATGAGATGCTGTCATCCACTGCGCGCTGAACAATGCAGGACAAGCCTTTAAATCTGTGTGTCTGAGATTTCACATTGAATTACTGTTGCTACAAAAATTTACTAAACGTATTGTTTTTATCCAAAAAATGAACACTCATAAGTCAAAAATCTGTCACTGAAGTTTTGTTTATACCACTCCTGTTCTATCACTTCTCTACATTCTCTGAAAATCAGCGCGCTTCCTTGCTAATCTTCTTGAGAGGGATGAGTGCTCCAAAGATGATCTGGAAGTTTGCAGTAGCCCGGCCATCCCATCCATCTTCACTGAAGCCTGCACCAACAGAAACTACATAGAGGTGAGTTGTCTTCAGCCAGGCTTTTACTTAAGCTGCCTTTCTCATCAACACTGCAGCAGTGGCATTAGGTCTATATTAGTTTTAGCATTTCAGTTTTGTGTCCCAGTGCTAAAGACTGTAAGTTTTAATGATAGGTATATACGATATATATTACAGAGCTTGTCTTGCATCTGAGATCCAAGCATGATCAAATCAAAAATAAAACAAGCATTAGTTTAAATACTGACTTGTCTTCCTCATTCTCTTGCTCTTTCAGCCATGGAATGACTTTATGAACTGCTCTGGTGAGGAGCAGGAGAGGCTGTTGTCTCTGCTGGAGCAGGAGGGGGCCAAGAAGAAAAACACCAACGGGCTCCTCAAAGACCAGAGGAATGGTGAGCGTCTCCATTTGTGCTTGTTTGGAGGCTGGTTGTTTTCAAGTATGACTGTTTGGTTGACCGTCACTCATCTCTTCACAGTAAATCTTGCCTTCACTGCTCAGGACTGCTTCCAGAGAATCGATCGCAGGTTACGAGCGACTCTGAGACGGAAACAAGTCCCCATTGTGAGTGACATCTCTTTTTCTTATTGTGCTGGGAAATGTTTTGTCACTGATCATGTTAGTTGGATGTGTCAAGATTTTATACATGATTGGAGTATATGTGTGTACAGTAGCTTCAAGCTTAAGTTAAGGTTTAATCACAAAGCCTATAAGACTGCATACATACTGGCTGCCACCCACTTAATTTTTTCTCCTCACAGGGAACTCTGGAAGTACTTGAGGAAAACCTTCTGAGCTTTTTCAACGCTCAACCACACTCAGTTTACACAACCAACCTCGCCAACAGGTAGAAATCCTTTTTCTATATTCTTATAGTCTTAATAAGCTTTAAAAAACAACCTTAGAAAGTAGTAAAAAGCCTGAAAATGTATATACAGAAGTCTTAAATATTTACTTTGGGCAGGAAATGCAGATTTTTTTTTTTAGCTGTATAAATATACATTAAGTTAAGTGTTTAGGTTCTAGTTTCTGACATCAATAAATCTTTTTTGTTAGGTGGTCATAAATATCTGATTCTGACAGTATCATTATAGATGTTTTAGTCCACATACTCACTAACAGCCCTTGTCCTTGAACAGTGTTGGCCCGCATTCAGATTCAGCCTTGCGTGAAAAAAGCAGTCCCCTCATTTATTTTATAGTTGTCAGATGTTAAATCCTCATAGTATTAGAAACCGCAGTGTTGTGTTTTGTCGTGTGATAAGCCTTCTAACCCATGGATGTGTTACTCAAACTGAGCTTCCTGGATCATATTTCATATCTCACTGGTGCCTGAAACAAACCAACTGCACCAAAGCCCCTTGTGTTGTTTTAACACAATTACCATCTCACTGACATACAGGTTGAAATTCCTGACTGATGGATGTGTCCCCACCCAGAAAACCTGTTTATATTAGATAGCATGAAACCTCTGTGATCCACACAAAGAAGTCATTGCAGCAGCAGGAAATACAGCATAACACACAAAACCAGGATATGAAAAAATGTCATATAATTGGCATTAAACACACACATAGAATGAATTTATTGATGTATGCTGGGAAACTGGTTCACTCCAGAAGTGATACTGTTTCTGAATTAAGTTGATTGTATAAGTGGTTGGTGGACAGCTAGTCATTTCCCTGTTGTTTTGTGTTTGTGAATCAGCTTTGAGAGACTGCTGCTTCATGCCGTCTGCCAGTACATGGACCTCGTCTCTGCAAGTGAGTGGAAGCACACATTAGACATCCTGGACTAATATGTCTGACTAGTCAGTGTTTTTTAAACATCATGGACCATGTTGTTTGAACATTAAACTTTTTTAAAGTCGCAGTCGCAGATCTTAAATATATTGTCAGGAAACATCAGCTAATCATTTGACAAATATCAACCATCAAAAGCTTATCGACGTAACCAGAGCACATAAATAGTTCTATTAAAGCATTTGAACAAGATTTTGTAAACAATCATTGATGCTTCTCTGTTCACATAATCTTATTTACACAGCCTGGTCAGACTCCCATAGCCAGCTTAATGTTCAGTCACATGAGAGTGATCAAAGTCTGTTTGTTGGACTCTCAGGCACCGACAACAACGGCTCACGTCAGACTAAGGTGGTGAACAAACAGGAAGAGTTTCTGCCTCCTACACTGCTGCTGTCTGCCTACGTGGAGCAGATGAGCTGAGACCAGAACCACGTCCCGCTTCCTCCACGTGGCAGGAGCGCTGAGAGGTGTAGATAGGGTCTGTATGTAATGTCTGTGTAATGTCCTCCAAGCTCAGAATACAAAGCTGAAAAATGCCTGCTTCCTTTTCATCTGGCTGGTCTCTGGTTTCAGTAGTAAATTTTCCCTTCATTTTATCCATAAACAAAACCCGCATGTTAGGGCTCTACATACAAAGGTAAAGCATGTGTAAGCGTGCTGCAGTAAGCGTTCACCTCAAAGCACAGTTAAGTCCGAGCACATGAACTTGACGTACACCTGAGGATGACACGTACAGCTTGCCTTGCTACTGTGCAAAGAATAACCCTTTTGATTTGGACACATGGCCTCTCTTGCACCATCCTCAGGCCAATGTTTACACTCTTTGTCCCACTGGTACAGATCTAAGGATGGTAGAGTTATCAAAGCTGTTTTTTTTTTTCTCCAACAGTTTTGTTTTCTGGTGTATAATAAGCACAGCCTCATGGAGCTGTGAGGCTCCATTGACGTACTGTTTCCATTACAGAACTGGGAATAAAATGATCGTGTGTTTTAAGTACACTCATTAATCTACTTGTATAAGGGGGATAATTGATTCTTAACTTTGGGAGAATGCAGTAATCTCATGACCTGCTTTGTGGTGTGGAATTCATGAATTCATGCAGACAAATTAAATTTGATCCTTGATGTCCCTTTTGCAAATAATAGAATTTAACAATTCTAACAATTCTACAAACAAACAATTCAAACAGAACAATTTATTAGACTTACACGGCATAAAATTTAACTTTTCATTCATATTTGATATACATTTCAATAAGGTACAAATTGATAATGGTTAATATTGACAATATTTACCTGCAAAATGATGGAAAATGTACTTAGAAGTCAGTACTGCTCAGACTGAATGACATTTTGTAAAGGTGCTAAGACAGACAAACCGCTCTAATGCATCACTGCCTGAAGGATTAGCTTGTAGGATTTGTGTAAGTAGTGAGGTATGAAGCATGAATATTAATAGTCTCTCTTCATTATATGCACAAACACATAACTCATTGTGGTGAAGAAGCAAATGTTTTTTCGTCAAAGCTGTGAAATAACAGCTTCTGATGTGCTTGGGACGTAAAGTAATTCTCTGATAATTATTTCTGTATTTTGTATGAGAAGAAAACTCTCTTTAGGAACAATTTCTTCAGGATCTACATTTGGGATTTTATTTGTTCTATGTATCTTTCTCTGCAGGCTTTGTCTAGCTCACCTTGTCTACACCGGCTGTGTTTCAGCTGCATTTTCCATTAACATCTGATGGACACACTTACATGTATTAACCAACCAAACTGTCTGTATCAATCGAGTAATGACTGAGTACAGACTGTGACTTGAAACATTTTTTAGAGCTTTGAGTTCAAGTCTGTTTTCCAACAGACAGTTGCAGCTGCTGATGTGCTGGCTTCACTGCACACTGGTGTGGACAAAGTGTACATGACAAAATAAGGAACTATACTTTTGTTCAAATCTGCTAGTATCCCTGTACGTTTAGATTTATTCATAGGTTTCTTGCAGCATGCACAGTTCTCACTCAGTTTACACTTAGCATACAACTGTGATGTTTAAAGCCTCCTTTTTTTTTTTTTTTTACAACTACAGATGATATGGTTTAAAGTTATACTGTATGTACAGTAGATGTGTTACATTGGTAGTAAAATAATCATATTTAAGGTGTTTTGATGGTAAAAAACCTGCTGAGTTTTGACTCTCAGGTGTGTTTCATCTCAATATTAACATTTAAGACCCTAGAAAAGCACTTCTGCCTTATAAATACAAGTTTCTATGTTTTTTCTGTACATATATTTCTACATTTGTACTTGACTTTGGAAACAGGCTATTGAAACAAAATCTTGATTTTCTTTTGATACTGTCATTGGCAGTGTGACAAAACTTGACCTGTTGGTGCAACAACCAAAGTTTGCGTGTTTGTTTTGTGGAAATCAAATTTCTCAGGCTTTCAACTCGTCACTCTGAATGTCATGTAGTGATTTCACATGGTGTCATTTTCTGTATACTGTGCACTTCTTTCTTGAAGATGATCATGTTCACCCCAGCACCTTGGGGCGCTGCCAACTTTTTAAATACATGTAGAAGTAGTTGTGCTGTAAATAAAGAACTCAAATAATTGACTTGTGCCAACATTTGGATTGAAAAAGCCTCTAATAGTCTGAAAGCTTTATAAAGTACACTGAAACATCTTCGAGTATATAATAGTATGTGTGTGCTCCATTACCTATTTATAATCATCACTGCAACTATTAAAAAGATTTAAGATATTTTTTCTCTTTTCTTATTTCAATTTGTACTTTTTACTTGTTGTTGTCTTGTTAGAGAAGATGGTTTTATGATCTCATTCAGTGATGAATTCAGTCTTCAATTTTTCTGACTTCACGTACAAGTGAACACATACATGTATTCAGATCTTCCACTTACACCAAAGTAGCAAACCCCCACTCCTTAGTTAGACTTAATTACAAGTAAAAGTCCTGCATTTGTAATTTTACTTAAGTAAGACGTATTAGCAACAGACTGTACTTTAAGTATGAAAAGTAAAAGTTATACAGAATGGCCCCTGTGACAGTGTTACAGTATATTATTATATGTTTTATATTACTGGATTATTATGATTGATGCATTGACATGTTGTAAATGTACTTCCACTACTCTGTCATACACATCTGAAATCTCTGAGGCTGCTGTGTGACCACATTTCCTTTGCTCACATTATTCATTTTAGTATGGTGCACAGGTTGCACATGTTAAGACACTAAGCAGTTTATTTGTTAAATTGCGAACTTCTGCACATAATCTTCAAATTCACTTACGTAGGATTTCATGCAAGTTTAGAAACATAAAAGCTTTCTGGCTCCTTCTTCATTTTACCAACTGTGAAACTAAGTGAAAACAGATCCAGAAAATAAGATGCAACAGAATAATTTGACAAAAGCCCTAAAATATCATTTGGATCAACTGCTAGTGACAATGAGGCTTAACCGCAATATTGAATTCTAAAACTTAACTTATAACAAAATAAACCAAAAAGTAACCAGTTTTGTCCTTGAGTAAGCAAGATATGCAAACAAGTGATAACTACTATACAAAATCTAAAACAGAAGTGCCCACAACATAAATGTATTGAGGATTAATAAAGGATTTTAAGCCCATGATAAATGGCTGATAACTGGGTCCCTTTATTTTTTGGAAAGACTGAGTGAATATTAACATGTGAATGTGTGGATTTTTAAAATAGATGTTTGTTTCTAAAAAGTTGCATGCTCAGTGGGTTTTGGCTGTAAGTTCTTCCACTAGGTGGCGTACCAGTACAAAAAAATATAGGCCAGACTGGAGAATGCCTCTATAATCATTGAATGCACTGTATGGGCCATCTGCACACATGGTTCATAGTTTTAGAAACTGAAAACTGTTTTGCTTTTAATTTGATTTTCACAGAACCAGGCAAACTATGAGACAATGTCAACCTGTCAACTTTGATGCATCTTGTTTGCATGATTCACAATTAGCAGCATTTTTCAGTTATGACAGAAGTGTTGGAATCTATATGATATAGAAGTTTTCAAACAACAGAGTCCAGTAATGGCATCACATGTTAAATAGAAATTACAATGACAAAGTGGAGCAGCAGACTGAAACCAATCAACATAGCTATAAACAACCATATGCAGTATATAGGGCCAAAAGATGCAGTGTTGACTGAAACCTTTAATTTACTTAAAGTCTTTCTTGTGATGTGTTCATGCCTTGAAAAGTAGTGCAGCAAAAGTGCAAACAAAAACTTCAGAGGAATTCAGCTCCAATATTGAGATAAGCTGAAAAATTAAAACTGCTGCATTCATTTATTGATAATTATATTTCTAGAACACTGACGAGGAAAATAAATTCATTCATTTGTCACGAAACCATGTATCAGAAATGAGAGACACGTTTTGAGAAAGCTGAATACTTTGAATCCACAACCCAGCCTTATGTGATATTTGCATGTCAAACACTCAGTTACATAAAGTCAAACACAAAGTATTGACATGAAAAAGGAAATGTTGTGTAAGTTTTCCGCTTATGTAATGTAAAGCAAGAAAACCTCAGTCAGACTGCAGAGAAAAGTTCCTATCAGCATCCAGAAATTTGAGAGATGAACATCAGGCAGCTGTCAATATTCACCTGAAGCGACTGAAGCTTTATCTTTTCTCTGGATGCTTGATGGTTTCTGAAAGCTTGTTCATGTTTTGTTTTCTTCTCCTGAACTGTTTTCGTCACCTGTTTTTTTTTTTTTTTTTCTTGCTGTTTGATGTTTACATCACTGTGGGTATAAAACCAGTCATTTCCTGTGCTGACCACACCCTGGCAAAGATTAACTTAAGCTGAAAGGCATCATCACTGTCTGTTTATTCTGATATCAAGTGTGAAATTATAGTTGTCATCACCACAGAGAGTCACAGGCACCAATTGATTTTAATTTTATTTCCCTCTGTGTCAGCGCAGTGAACACACTCCTCTCCTGGATCCCATTACGTCTGATGAGGCAGAGGGTGGATCATTTTTCTGTTTTAAATATCTCAAGCTCTTCATTTTAGTAAACAGCTGCAACCAGCCAGCGACCAGTCAGCACTCACAGGCTTTTTCTTTGTAAAATCATATTTGGAAATAGATGATGATGATGAGTGACTTTGGAAAGCTGTCAACAAATGTGGGCTGAGGATAGAAAAGACTGAGAGTTTATGTAACTGTGGCTTACTTTCAGTCAGTTTTTCTTCTTCAAAATGTGCAGTTTTAAACACATGGTTTGGTCTGTGTGAATGGACCAGTCCTTTGTTGGCATTGTGGTTTATCATTTTCAACTCTAAAATGTATTATTAGTCCCTGTGTTTCACTATAGGGTGACACCTAAACACAGGGTTACCTCAATTAGGCTGGAAAAGGGCTCATTCAATTGTATAGTTTTGAGTTATTTTGAATTACAGACGTCATGAGCATGTGATTCCTGCAGCAGGATGTCTGAGGGTGAAATAAATATAATATAATGAAAGATTTTTTTCAACCTTTAATGCAAGTTTTAAAGGTTTCCTTTTGATAGAAAAATCTAAACCAGACAGGAGCATTTAGAGATTTTCTCTTATTATTTAGGACTCCACCTCTGTGTCTAATAAGAGGAGTAGTGTCTGTTTCCTCAGCAGTTTACTATCCTGTGTTTAGTATTAATAATCAATTCATCTCACGCTAAGTCATTCATTCATTTATTGCTCAGTGTGAGTATAGGTGAGTTCCCCTTGACTAAATAAACCACTTTACCACCTCCATATTTTCAAAATGAATGTTGTCATGTAAGTCAGTAAAATCAAAGGCTGCTTAAATCAAGTGAGCTGAGTTGTGCTTCACTTTCAAACTTTATTTTATTTAATGCAGTTTTCACAGCATTAATTCTCCCATCCAGCCCCTCTGCTGAGTAGGGACCCTCCACTAAGGGACCGTCACCAAAAAACTGCAATGAAAGGAAATGTAAACACAACACACAACTATACCGCAAGTTCCATGACTGCAACGAATAACTAGTTTCATTATGGATTAATGTGCACATACTTTCTTAATTAATCAATTCATACTTTGGTCTATAACATGTAAGAAAATAGTGAAAATGATCATATTGCTTGTTTGTCTGACAAAATCCTCACAACTGAGAACTAAAGAATATGTGCTTGATTTTTTTTTTTTTACTTCCATGATGCAACAATGATGAAAACAGATAAAACACCACAATCATATTGTGACACTCTACAAAGTGTGAGTTGATGCTTCATGTGGGCATCTTCTCTGTCTCAGTGCACCTTTTTTTCCCTGCCCCACTGTGCAACCCACACCCAGGCATTTACCGACAGCCCCTGCTGTGGAGGGAGTGGGTGGGGGTGTATATGGTGGTGGTGGTGGTGGGGGGGTGGACCCTGCTGATTCAGAGGTTAGGAATTTGCATCTGATTACTGTTTGTCAACCAATGATGTGAGTGTGCAGGCCGGAGAGTCTCTCCACGCCTCCATCTCTGTCTCCGTCTGTCTGTCTGAACGCTGCGCCGCTCTCAAAGCGACAAAACTCCGAAAACGCAATTACACGCAAGAAGCCGAGTGCGTGGATATCATGCAGTCACATGAAGCCACTTTAATCGCAGCTGATCAACACCTCTCCTCCTCCTCTTTTTGCTGCTTTTTCCTCCGGCTGTAAGCGAAAAAAAAGGGGAGACTCAGCGCAGTCACAGACGGGGAAAACAGGAATGTTTCTTCCGGTTCCACAGAGAGTAAAAACGGAACGGAAGCCGATGTGGTAAGTTTATAAATCTCTTTATTTCTCCTTGGCGTTATTCGCCTCTGTGTTGTCTTGTGATCATTTTCCTGTGTGTGTATGTGTCTGTCTGTGTGTGTGTGTCTTCCTTCTTTTTCTGCTTTTACTTTCATTGCTATTTTTTTTTCTTTTCTTTTTTTTAATCGATGAGTCGTTATCAGATCTGATCAATAGTCTATTTCTCAGGTAGCGGATGAGCTCACTTGCTATAACGTTATGGTTAACTTACATTAGCTTTAATGTCACTTCTTGTATTAACATCTTAAGAAAAAGAGCCAGTATTTGTTTTTTATATGAGGTTACACATATATAGAGTGAAAAATGTTAAAAGTGAGCAGTGGTCGTGTTTACTTTTAGCTATAAAACTAACTTAAACTCTGCTAACTGCTAGCTAACTTGTTTTAGCTAAATGCTGTCACACATGTAAAAAAGCATAACTTCAGCTACTTTAGATAATATTAGCTTTATCTAGAGGTCAATATCCCATAAACCAGCTGCTCATGTGTTGCTTGTTAAAGATTTGTGCTGCTACTCAAAATAGTTTTTAATTCATTTTTCTCATGGTGACAATTTGACTCCACCATTTTTGAGTGATTGAACTAAGCTAATGTTACAGTAGGTTTACATCCTATAGCTCTTTATAACAGTAGGTTATAAAAGTCAGTTCATGTGATCCATAAATGGGCTTTTAAAGAAAGTTTGACCTGACTAAATGTCATGTTGGGGGTTAAAGACAGTAAGACAGTAAGTTGATTCAGAGCTGAAGGTGGTTTAATGAATGAATCTGCTTTCTACACATTAATAGCACCAAAAAACATCAGTGGTAATGATGTTGTAATATTTGTGTTAGACAGGTATAAACAGCCTACTTATGGATGTAAAAATAACTCAAGGATCAACACAGGCACAGATCTGTCTCATTTTAACATCCAACTTAAGGGATTTGTGTAAAGTCTTCAGGCTGTGTCGGTTTCTCGCAGGTGAAATCCCTTAAATCGCTCTGTGTTTTCTCTGAAAGTGCAAAACAAAGGTGGGGTAGGTGGATAAAAGTGTCTGTCAGCGTGGGTTAGTGGTTGAGATCAAGTCATGTCCAACATGTCAGGGGAGTGATATGGACACAATGAGCTTCCTTCACTACTACAGCAGGGCGGTGGGAAAATGCACTATATATAATAGGCAGCGTATTCCTCTGTATGACGTCAGCCGAAGAGAAAAAGGGGGCAGCAAACTTTTCATCCCAAGTGGATTCAAAATGAGCTTGAGAGGCCTTCTGAATGTAATTTTTAGGAAAGTCTGTCTGGATGCTTCAAGCTGACAAACCTCACAGCCGCAACCAAAACTGACTTGTGGTTGGTGTTACAGTTTCTCACCAAGTATTGGGGGTGGGGTAGAAACAGGCACAGGAAGCTGGTTTGGTTTTAAAGCCTCGTATAGCACTTAGTCTTAATGACCTTAATGTATACACTATGCTCTGATTTGGTTTCAGTGGAGAACTCCATTGTCCTGGTCTGATCTAAAAGCGGTTTCAGAGGCTTTTTCCACCTTGTCAAGATAAAAACTTGGAAGAAAAATACTAACGTCTGTGTAAAGATATGGCCTTAGCACCTTTGTTACAAGAATACAAGATTTTGGCCAATGTTTCATTCCAATGTGTAACTGAGATGACAGGGACACAGTTATGAAATGCGCCTGGCACGATCAAAATTTAATTTAATATGCAAGCACTACATATTTGTTGTTCACTCTGACATCACAGTTTAATGAGACTCTGAAATCCTGCACCAGAAATTTGAACAACAGGAACAGGATGAAGCGGGAGGCTGGGGGAGTCTTTTCCTTTGGTAGATTTTTATGGTCAAAGACCACCAGCCACTGGTCAAACTGGTTTCTTATGTTACCAGCTACTTTGGCAGGGAACCAGTCATCACTTACTGGTGTGATTCCATTTAAAATTCCACTTGAAAATAAATTTGGAGCAGGCAAGTCTTTTCTTACGCCAAATCTCTTCCATGTCAAAGTACATGTAACTATTTAAAGTTGTCGCTGACTAACAGAAAGAAAGTGTGAGATGTTAAGTTGTGGCACCTGCGGCTTCCCAGTGTGATTATTAAGCACTGAAATTCCAGCGAGAGATTTCCAGTCCCTTATAGCACCCTGCACCCCACCAACCTTCAATCACCTTAGAGGCTTGCCCAGAAATTGCCCCACTAATCTGTTTGGTCCAATCTGGCATATGGTATCCTGTGGCCGGCACCGGCCAACTGCACCGGCTCAGTGTTTCCTATGGAGAGAAATGCTGCTGCAGCGAGAGGGTGGGGGGCGTTTACGTTGTGGATTAGAAACGTATGGCCGGCGATCAAGTTCAGGTCTTAAAAGGCCTCCCCTTGCTTTTGCATAATGTCGACTGGCCCTAATAAGTAGCCTAACAGTGCTTGTTATGAAACCGGGTTTATATAAAGACGTCTGTTGTTGCTCTTGATATGAAGAGCTGATGCTTATGTTGCATTTTTCTTGATACTCTAGCTTTCCATCAAAGGGAGGTGGTGAAAAAGTGACAGACCTGGTGATCTATCAAACATTACATCAATATTGTGATTTCACATATTGCAGAATTTTAGTTATTAAACTATGAGAATATAGCTTGATTATTGTTTCTTTCTAGGCTTTAGTTATTAGTTATACAATCTAAGTTTCCAAAGTTATTTGTCTGTTAAAGCTGATGGAAATGAATCTTATACAAACACCAGTAGTAGCACTATTGGTCTTTGTACAAGATTCAAATATTTAAAATTGTCAGTATTAATTGTTTTAGACCGTTGTTGACAATAGCTGATTCCACAGTGACTATGTCAATATCTAAAGATGCCAAAGTACTGCCTCAAGAAAACTACTAGAAAGAAAAAAGAACTGAACAATGAAATGTGGAATAAAATCAATTCATTCAAAAGATAAAATTTATTGAAATTTAATGCACAGCTGAAAAGGTTGGTCAGCAGAAAATTGATCGAAAGCAATTTTAATAATTGATTATCATCAATCATTTATCAAGAAAAAATGCCCAACACCAATTCCTTCCAGCTTCTCTCCACTGTGGGGATTTGCTGCCTTTCACAGTTTTATATCAGTTAATTGACTAAATTTGGCTTTTTGGTGATTGGTCAGGTGGAACAAGGAATTTAAAGTAATTACCTTGACATTTGGAAAAATGGATGTTTTACATCATTTTTTTAACAGTTTAGGCGCTAAATGAATGGTTGATTTGAAAAAATAATCAAAAGACAAATCAATAATGAAAATCATTTTTAGCTGCAGCCTTAATTTACTTCTTGCAGTTTGTTGTTGTATATTTGTAGATAGATTTACCTCAGTGTGTTTGAGTTTGTTCAATGTACACGTAAAGATGCAAGACGAGCCGCATTGCCATTCAAATGTTTACAAGTAATTCAGGCCACTTCCTGTCAGCCCCAGGGTATTTGAAGAACATTTGGAAGCAGTAATTGTAATATGCAAACAGCATGCTTATTTGGCCTCTGAGCATCTGAGCTCTCAGCTGAGTGAGTGGCAGTCACTGGCAGTTGGCCAGTAAACTGGTTAGTGAATTAATGACAGACAAACGTGCAGCGACGAGACAAACAGGTCTGACGCCTGTTTGTTTTCTTATTATCAAACTCTAATCCTTTACAGGGTGGTAAAGGCTGCTTTTTATGTAGTCAGTGCATTCAAATCACCCCTCAAGGCTTAAGGGCGTGGTCTTTGGCTTAACATACAATTGACACAATGTAGGCTGCATTGTGTCAATTGTACGTTTCGGCAATAACCCACCTGTAAATATCAGCATGAATTGTATCACAGTGAATGCGAGTGCCGTCTGTGAACCACAAGCTTTCCTGCCATTAAAGAAGTGGGAAGCAGCGTGGCTTGGCTCGCTTTCAGCTGTTCCTGTGCCAAAAGCTACATTTCTGAAGGGCCTGTGCGGCATGTGGAGCTTTAACTCTGTTATCCTGCCAAAAAATGCAGGAAAAAAAAAACCTCACTAGTTACTTCACTGCCTGGGCCGGAGCCATGGGGGAATCCCAGCAGGGCTGACGGTGACGCAGGCAGAGAGCAGAAGGGTTTGAGCTTTTGGGATACCCTGCAGTTCCTGAGCCGAGCTGCTGGGACAGTTGTAGGCTTTGTGTATTCAGGCAGCGGCCCACACTTGGTTCACTGTCAGCGTGATCTATCCTGGTACTTGTCTGCCTGGATACCGGCACACAGCTGCAACATGCTGACATGTCCGTCAAACCTGAAGCATTTGTATTTCATATTTGCATCTGCTAGCGCTGGCATCCTGCCCAAGCAATAAAAAGCTAATTTAATCAGATCCTTGCCAAAAGATACACATCCCTCGGGAGTAGACGTAGCTGCCAGCTTTTATTAGGCAGAGCGCAGGCATATGAAACTGCAATCCACATTTAGCACAGAAGTGACAATTTTTGTTCTGGATGTCTCTCTGTACAATGCACAGACAAAAGACTTGATTGTTCCAGATTACAATGCCATGACATGACTGCACAGTCACCATATAAACCAACACGTTAATCCAGTTTGGGATGTCATTCAATGAAAATACAACCCCCCGCCCCCCGCCCGACCTCTCCCGCACTGGAGGAACTATCATCATACTGTCAGTGGAGTTAAAATAGCAGTGCATTGAACTCTGCGAGCAGCGACATGCAGCCCATCTCCTGAATCTCTGAAAGGTTTTATGGCGAAGTCTTTTAACACACGTGAGGAATTTGACTTGGTGGGTTGTTTGTGCAGCTCACACTAAGCAAGACAATGGCACAGATTTATAGCTGTGCTGTAGAGGAACTAAAGTTGTGTTAAAGGAGAGTTTACAAATTATATTTCAGGAAATTTGTGTCCCTGACACAATCATCGCGTTTCTCTGGCAAAACGCACTGACCACACTAAAAGGAAGTTATGGAATTGAGCAATAACAAATGCACAAAACTCAAGCAGGAGCTTTTCGAATTCTGTCAAGATCGTTTCATGAAAGTGCTGATTGAACTTGAATGAAGTGCGAGGAACAAAAGGAAAAATGCAAAAGCAAGACACGTGACACACAAGTCAGTGTTTTCCTTTAGTAGTGACAGTGTTTGCCTCCTTAAGAATGGCCTGTGTTTCTCCACTAGAGCTGTCATCAGATGAGATTTATGTTTGCTCTCACACTACTTGAGTCTCCACGGGAAGCTGTAGGTGAGGTTGTAACATGGCGAGGTCAATATCCACTTGTGAGGCGGCGGACGTGAACGCAGCTGAATCGGCAGAGGCATTTCTTTTTTTCGTTTTAACTATTCATCTAATGCTGTCTGTGCATTTTCCCTGTGGGCTATCCTGTCTTTAAATAGCACTTGTCTAACAAATCTGCATGAATATATGATCTTTTCAACCCACATAGGAATATTTTGTTCCGCTTGTTGTGTTTGACCCCTTTTACTGAAGAACATAGACTAAGAATAGTGTGCTTTTTTATTTTATTTTGATACTGATATTTCTTTACCCGAGTCACTCATAGCCGTTATCTAGTGCCAAGATCCAACATTAAATGTTAGTTTTTAGTGTTTTCCTATTTTCAGAATTAAAAAGCCCCAAAGACATCAATAATCTAGCCAATAGAAGAAGTTGACCTTTCTTCCATATTGCACTCATTCTAAAGAAGAGCGTCAGCCAAATATGTACATGAAATGTGAATCTACCAGCACAGAGGAAGCTGTTTTTCCTGTCTTTCCTTCACCCACTTCCGAATCCGGACTTTTTTCATATTTATTACATAGATCATTCTTCTGTAACATCAGCTCAAGTCACTTCGAGCCTCGCTTGCCTGCACAGCTGGTTCCTGTTACTTGATAGACAGCCACAGATTTGACTGCTGAGAAGTGGCTCACTGGATTATTTTTGCTATATGCCCACTCAATTTATGGCATAGCTGGGGCTAATCAGATTTGGCTCGCTGCGTTGCTTCGGCTCGCTGGAAGAGGTCAGTGGAAAGTGCGTGACGAGCCTGCGCGACACTTCCTCAATGATCTTGTTGTTGGTGCAATGGGGCTCAATGGAGCCTGTGTTATTGCCTTGCGAGGTAATACTGCAAGGAATGTGAGAGAGAGACGCATAATCAAGACCAGCACCACTGACCGACTTCTTGTTTTTATGCTTTTTTTTTTTTTATGTAGAAAGGATCGTGAATGGCTACTGTTTAGCTGCTCCCTGCACAGTTACTCTTTAACTTCTGTCTTATTAAATGATAACCAGTGTTTACAAGAGTCCATGCTATAAACCAAAGTATTGAAAAATGAATTACAATATAACTCTAACACTAAATATAAAAGTAGTCTCTCAACATAAACAATTAGCAAAATGAAATGGATTTTAATGTGAAATACTGTGGCAATCAAAATTAATAGAAATTTAAATTAAATACAGCACACAATTTATGAAGTCAATCTTAATATATTTCATTTTTTAAGGGAAATGTCATAGTACTTAGTACTTTAACACTAGAATGTTACAACTAGATTTCTTTTAATATTTCTTTCAGACTGTGCAACTCCATCACCACTTCAATTTAAGAAGCAGTTCAGAAGCAGGGAGAACTCAAAGTAATTGAAGCAAATCATTTTTTGTGTTATGCAAACCTAGAAGTTAGTTGCTACCCAGCTGTCTTTCTGTTAAAGATATGACGATATGGGAGCTAAGAACTGTACATGTTAAAGTACTTTTCTTTCCCTCTACTATTTGAACAGGTATAATTATGCACACATGTAAATTGAAATGGACTTATACGCAAATAGAGTTTGAAGTAGGAGACGTGTAGTTGTGTCTTCAGTCTCTTTTATTCTACTATCATGCAAAACATGGAGTAAAGTGCAAATCTGAGAGGAACAACTTTTAAAAGGAAATGTCAACTCTTTAGTCCTGATAATTTTACATTTGCTTAGTTGTGTGTTATGCTGCAAACTGCATTGTGATGTATTGCACTGCTATAGTCAGCCAGGATCGGATGAAAGGTTTATATCAAAAAGTAGAGAGGGACTGAAAAAGCTTTCTAGAGCTATTCCGTTCAGAAGCCAACAGACAAGTGTCATATTTGTCCAGCAATGTTTGTGTTGATAACATCAGTACAAAGCCTGTTTCACTACTGACAGAGAACCTGACACTTCAGTCCACACTTGAAGCTGGTTATGATAGAAATCATCTGACTACAAGTCAGGTTGGAGTCTTTTATTCAAAGCAGGTGTAGCATGAACACAACAGCTAATTTGATAAAGAAAGTACAGTACAGCAAGTACCACATTCGGAAAGTGCATCAGAAAATGCAAGGAAGACGTTGTCGTTGCCACACTCATTTACATGTGATATTTAGGGAGTGAAGAGTGGAAACACCAGCATCAGTGATGGCGACAAAAATCATAAATCTTGTGGATTACCACTTTAAGAACCTTGTTCTCTTTGATTTTCCAGTCAAGCAGAACAGGCAGACATTAATTTTAATACCCAGCTTGAAGTCTCACACGGATCTCACTCAGTTCGTGTCAAACCAAAAAAGGTGGTTTGTTGTTTCAGTACATAAAAGGAAATGAAGGCTTTTATTCCAAAACTTCAAATGTATCTGCACTGAGGATGTCACATGAAAACTACTTACTGAAAAGTAGTAGAAAACTCAACACTCTGGTGTTTGTGTCAATTGCTTTATGAGAACTTCAGTGCCTTTAAAACTAGTGTGCAGTAAACATGTTGGAGGCACCATGTGTGCATTTGTCAATATGTTCTTGAAAAAAAGGCCACAAAGACAAATTCCTTCACATTCACTGCTCTATTCACTTGTGCTTTTATAGAAGGCTTTAGTGCTCTTTCTACAGTCCATTTTACAGGCTTCGCGTCTATGCGGGCAGCCAGTTTTATATGTACATATGTGCATGTATGTGAGGCGGTGTGGGTCTCTTTATCTCATTGGAATTAGACCCTTAGCTCTCCTTCTTATCACTCTGACCTGTTTGCTCAGACCTTGCAATCTTCCGCCTCTCAAATGTGGGTTTAAAAAAAAAGAGGATTAACCCATTAGCTCTCATCGTTTCTACTTTATCCTCTGTTCAGCCAACTCTCAAAGTTTCTGTCCCAGTGGCTCCTCCCTGCCCCCACATGGGTCCCCTGCCACCCTATCGCAGCAGGCCGGCCTCCCTTCAGCCAATTAAGGTGTTAAATGAGCCCTAAGGGTCTTAGAGGGTCAGCTGTGCATTTTGAGGGATTGTATTTTACATGGAATAAAGCTTTTTCTTACGCTGCGTGGTCATATCTGTATCTGTATCTCTTGTCCCCCCTGCCCTCTCCATGAGGTCAGAGGTCACTGTGGTGTACAGAGCAGGAGTCCTGAGTGTATCCCTCAAAGACAAGGTGCAAGCCCGGTGGATCCTTGAGTCAGATTGTCAGTTAAAGTCATCTTTCTACCCTGTCGTAAAATGCAAATTTAAGCCTATGAAGTGTAAATTGAAGTGAAAATATGATCGCGACAGATGGCAACATGTCAGACAGCAAACAGACCACCAGGCAGGATTCAGGTAGAGCCATTAAAGGCAGTCAGAAAGGGGACTCAGTTAAGCAGATGGTGCTTTTTATTATGTTGTTGTTTTGCATCACTCTCATGAAAACAACCTTTTGCAGATTTAAAAAAAAAAAATTCCACGTCAGCCATTACAGCAGAATTTGCCATGTAGTGCCAAGTATGCCAAGTAGTCCTGTTGATATGGAGGCAGACTATTGCACTTAGAAAGCCTTCATAAAGACCTGGAAATAAAATTATGGAGGAAATCCTCTTTTAGTCTGCTAAGTATTTCCTTAGCTGGCAAATGGCCTTTACCCCAGCTACTCGGTGTGGTAAATGTTGTGGTAAATATTACTGTCTGATGGAGCAAAACCGTGAAGCAAGTAGATTGCTGTAATTTAGTTTGACTGGCAGGAAAAGGACCACAGACACGCCATGAAACCTGTTTGCTCTGTGGAAACTTCCTCTCACCATTCTGAGACAGTTTTTGAACAAAGCAGGATTTTCATATAGTAGCTGGTTGCTGTCCCAAGGGCTTGATAATGTAAAGTACAGATGATTTGGATGGTGATTTCCCAGGCTGGTTACAGAATAGAAGAGACCCAGCAGGGGGTTTTAAGGGGATTCATCCCTGGACCACTGAGTCTAGCTATGGTTTAGATATTGAATGCCTTATCACTCTTGTCAAGGTCTGGTTATTCATAATGTGTGAGCATGAGATACCAAAGTCGAACTCCAGCCAGTTAGCACAACAGAGTTGCACCCAAAAAGGGTTAGTTAGTGTAGCTCTAAAGCTTCACCCGAACCCAATGTGTAAATCTGACTTGTTGACTGCAATATAAAGCAGTAGGGCCCTGTTCCTGGATGTTGTTGAGAACCAATGCTCTGTGGACCATTTTATGTTAAGAAGTCAAAAAATTGTTTCAATGAAAACATCTGGAAAAAGGTGACAACATTTTGGATGATGATTGGTGATTGTACCAGGAGAAAGAGGCTACATTCACACTAATACCTTTTCATTTCAAAACAGCGTTTTAAAATGAAAACGATCTTCCTCCAGACAAGTGTTTTAGACATAATCTAAAACACAAATTTTATTTTTCAAACTCAAGAAAGTGATTTTATTTACAGTAGCCACCAACAAAGACAGTCCAATACTACAAGGCTGCTACTAGGTTACTATAGCCGAGGTCTTGCTCTTTCTCTCTCTCACACACATCAGCTTTGCTAAAAAAAAATAAATAAATCAACAGTTACAAATCAAAGTTTTACTACATTGTGGGTTAAGAAATTTGGTCAGCACACATCTCACTCGTTTCCCCCACATTCGTGGCTCTGCTGGGTGGCTGGAAGTCCCTGACGTACTGGAGAGCAGCATCTATGTTTCGTTCATTTACAGTTTCTTTTTGAACTTCACGATAGTTATGCAGAACAAAACAATCACAGATAAGAAAAGGAAAGTCCTCTGTGTTTGTGTCCGTTGTCCTTCTCGTAGCCACAAACTGTCCCTTCAAAGTAGTGTGGAAGATGGACGTAAACACCAAAGTTATGCCTTTTAAAATAAAACTGTGTCACTGTAGATGCTGCCTAAATATGTGAAAAGCGTGAATGCCTGCGTTAACCTGTTGCTCATGTGTGTTGTGTGTTGAGTGAGATCAGCTGCCGTAGGGTTTGGTTGGAATAAAACCTGCAGGCTGTGAACACCTAGACTAAAGGATCAATGCCTGAGCTATTGTTACCGGTCACCCACAGTCCATCATTCTTCCTTTCAGGCAGATATGTGCGCACATGCAGAAAATTTTTTACTTTTCCTCTCTCGCTTTGGCTCATGGTTTGTCTTACAGAGATACAGTACATCTAGTACTGTGTTTCTACATGTTCTTGTCATTATGCAGCCATTATCTCTGTCACATAAACAGGTTTTATATATCATCAAACCTGCTTCCTCATTTGGGGAAGCAAGGAGAACATATGTAGTGTCGCAATGCAATTTGCACCATCTCACATGTAGGAAATCATGATGCCTGTGATGAACAGTAGCATGAAACAAAGCAACCACTTCTGCTTCCCTCTGCTCAGGAAGAGTCAACAGAACAGCTTTGTTGTAATCACTTCTGTCTTTGAAATTACATATATGACACACAGTGAGAGAGACGTATCAGGGGCAGTGCTGTTTTTGGCTCAAACATGGAGTGAACACTAGATATTGTACTTGTTTGCACATGGGTTCAAAGTGTGGCTCCTTGACTTGTAAATATTATAGTGTGCACATGCAAGCATGTGTGGGCTGTTCTGAAATGAATTTGCAGTCACTTAATGCAAAATACGTGGATTGCCCAGAGGTGCCAGCAGTAGTTCTTGGAGTCTTTCCACTTTGAGCCCACTGTCATGTTTTATTCTGTAGTTAAGCTGACAGTCAAACCAGATCCTGTTAGGTAAGATGTTTTAATCCTGCTTATACTGGTGCTATTCTCCATCTGACAACTGCAGCCGTTCAGTTGTGCCTCTATCGTCCTTAAAGAATGCAATGAATCAATATTGAATATCTGTCGGCTGCCTCGCTGCATCTGCTCCGTCAGTTGTCACTTCCTTCACCCTCTGAAGAAACCCAAGTTTCACAGCTCTTATTTCCTTACGCAACATTTCTCTAACATACAGCCATACTATAGGGTGACTGAAATACGTTATCCTCTGCATGCTGTGGTTCATTATTGACTGTTGCTTGATAGAGTTCTGCTGATTTTGTCGATGTGTTTAGCATTTTAAAGCTCTTTGCTGAAGTGGCTGAACTTTGTGCCTTTGAAGTACATTTTGTGCCTCGTGCATCTGACCAGTGTAAGTGAGGAGCTGCAGGGTGTCGACTGCTGCTGGGTGGGTGTTTCGCTGCTATTGAGGGTATAGGTCTTCTTGTTTTCCTTCAAACTTACTATTGTGGCTCAGCCAGTCTATATCAGCCCTCTGAATTACAGTTGATTCGTCCTGACCACAGATACACAAACTGCAGTAATTGTTGCACATTTTTAGACATGACTCAGCTTTTCTGTAATGTTTCCTGCATATGAATGTATTTTTAAGGCCTGGAGAAAACAGCTGAGTGAAAATGTGTCATGTAACAAAAGCCCTCTGGAACCAATATTTGACCTGTTTTTTTCCCATGAGGAAAGGTGCATTAACACATCTGATGTGTCACTCGTGACACTCACAATTGGACCTTCCTGATATTGTGTAAAGATTAGCTGCTCTGTTCTGACTTGTATGTAGACGTTGTATGTTGTCATTTATTGTCCTCATTTTATCTGTATGTCTGTTTCTAGCTTCCTGTAGATTGTTCCTTGTGGAAGTATATTGAGAACAACTTCAAACCAGAGTCAAATCCCTCATAGTTGTAACACATACATAGCAAATAAAGCTGATTCTGATTCTGATTCTTTGCACTGGATGATTAGAGAAACACAAGTCTTGGCTGAAATGTTCAGAGTAACAATAATAACCAGGGTGTTTGTGAGTGTCGTCTCTCTTCACATTATGTATTCATGGATATGTAAACAGAAGATATGAATGGAAGCAGAACTTAATTTCACTCTCTGGCCTTTGGAGAGACCTTGGACCTTACGCTCTACATATACTGTTTATGCGTCTGTCGCGTTCAGAACGTGCCTACACCCTAATTACACTATTATACCCATGAAGTGCTGGTATGATTTTCTCAGAGCCACATGAGCCGCATGCAGGAGAAAAACAACCCTCCCTAGAAATAATGATCCCATCTGGTTATATCCTTATTGCAGTGTGATGATAAGGTGTATTGAAGGTAAGGATTACGGTGGTGGCCACATTTTAGACAGGTTAGCCTGAGTGTATGCAGCAGTAAATGGTGTCTTCATTTTGCTTTGCTGACTCAAAAATAATTTGTGAAACCTCGTTCTGTTGGAGGGACGTTTTAGTTTTAGTTTTGCTCTAATAAAGCTGTTGCACTTTGACATTAAAAAAAAGTGTGTTTGAAACTCTAAATTCTTTTTGATTTTTATTGTTTTTAGTATGGATTTGGTTAGTGTGTAATGATATTATCAGCTGAAATTATTAGCTGTCAGTACAAGAGTCAAAGGCAAAATGGTCAGATGATAGATGAGTCAAGTTTCTGTAAAATAATCACGTGTGAAAGAGGTAGACCGGACTTTTTTGTGCAGTCTTCTGACTGTGTACATCTATAGTATCATGTTTTTTTTGTTACTGAAAGTGTTTTCTTTCAGCAACCTGAAACCAAATTATCAGTACAAGGTGGTTGTATAGTGACACACATTAAACTATAACTCAAGAACATCATTCATGTGTCGGTCTAGAGCGTGCTCAGTGTAAAAATGCAATGCAAAACCTGAAGTTTCTAAAAGTACAAGATCAGGGCAGGTGGTGGTTACAGAGGTCTCTTCATGTATTAGTCAGCGTAGCTGAATGAGTGGTGGCGTACAGTCACCGCTGCCTCCTGTCATGACTCGCACTTCAGCGTGTTCAGCACCTGCGCTCAAAATTTATTTCCCCACGTGCTGTTGACTTGGTGTGCAGCTCTTATCTCTGCCTGACTGATCTGAGCCACAGTATCCCCCAACCCAGCCTTCTTAACATTTAGAACTAGTTCTGAGTAAATGGAGAGTGGGCAGGGTAGGCCGTTACTCTCCCTCCGGTATAACTCTGTGGTTACGGTGGCATCACAGTTGTGTTTTAACACTTGCCCATAGGGAACAGACATTATTGATATCAGGATGTTGAAGTTCATTTTTAATAACAGAAACTGCTTTACATACCTGAGCACTTTTGGCAACAGGTATGTAGGAGGAGCATTGCCACCCACAGAAGTTGCAGGAAAAACTCCCCACTGTGTCTCTTACTTGTAAGAAAACATTTTAATGAGGGGGAAAACACACCAGTCATACCTGTGCAAAGTCACACCTCTGAATATTAATTGCGTGTGTTTCAACAAACTAAAGACGGTGTTGACTGACGTTGCTCGTTTTTGCTGGTGAGCTGAAATTCGTCTTGGCTTTGAGCCAACCAGGTGAAGAAAGTGACGGTTCTTCCTGTGATTTCACTTCCTCTTGTTGTCGAGGCTAAAACATTCTGTCCTGTGTGGGAAGCCTGTCTGGTCTGTTTGTGTGAGTAATCCTGCACATGTTGCACAACGGACATGAATTCTGAGACTGTGTACATATAGAAATTTTGATAAGCCCTTCTTTATGCTTCACATGGATTTCAGACTGAAGTTGGTGTTTTTGTGTGTGAAAAAAGGCCTTTCTTAACTTGTGACTCAGGTGCCTCTGTAGTCATCATTGTCATGAAAGTTTTACAAAAACTTCAGTCAGGCACTTGTTAGTCATGAATCGAAAAGTGATTAAGTTCCTCAAATAAGTTTTTGGACTTTTTCTTGCTGTATCATCCATTAACATTGTTCATCTCTTGAACTGTTTATATGATAAAGGTGTTGCAAAGCAGGGAAACAACAGCAGTGTCAATAACAAAATTACGACATACACAAAATAAGACTGTGGTTTTTGATTTACCAGAACAGTGTCATATCAGACTGTTGATGTCCACTTGAAAGAACGCTGAATGGAACGTTTTGGTTTTAAAGATAGAGGCATATTTGGCTGATCTGATGTTTTAGGGAAAGTTGTTAAACAGTTTTGTCGCTTTGCCACAACACAAAGCTTCAGCCCTTCAACTGAAGGTGCTGATGTTAACAGACAGTGGGGAAGTAGCAGTCTGACTCTGTTATTTTTTCTCTCTCCCTCAGGTCTTTGTAGTCTGTCAGCATACCCTTGTACTACCTTCGCACCTGCTACTTGTGCCTCAGTGAATGCTGTGCGACTCAGCTCTGCTGCCGACTTTGGTTTTCCCCCAACTGAAGGAAAAACCATTGAGACGAGAGAGAGGCCTCTGTCTCCAGAACTGCAGCTGACCACTGACTGCATGTCTCAGAGCTCTGACCGACCCCCCTCCTCTTCCTCTTCCTCCTCCTCTTTCCACTTCTCCTCAAGGACCCACATTTCCACATAACCATAACCTCTGAGCCTCCAGCCAGCTGCTAGGTGCTTCACCACAGGCGCAGTTGGCAGTTGCTCTTCCTGGGCAGAAGGATCGACCATCGTCCCTCGATTGGTGCTCCTTCAGTGGGGGAGGGGAGGGGAAGGAAGGCAGCTGAACGCTGTGCCGCTTTCCCCGGAGATGAAGTTGCAGGCCGTCATGGAGAACCTGCACAGGCAGCAGAGGGCCAAGCTGCTGATGGAGCAGCAGCTACAGCAGCAAGCCGCCGCCCAACACGCTCAGATCCGCACAGGTGGAGGAGGAGGGGACGAGCCCATGGGGAGCCCGGCCGCTGAGGCGGAGCAGGCCCAGATGGCAGCACTGGCTGCCATGCGTGCTGTGGCAGCCGGGCTGCAGAGAGTGTCAGACAGCCCCATGTCAGAGCGCAGCAGCGGTGGTGAGGACGAAGGTGACGATGATGACAACGATGAAGGGGAGGAGCATTACAAGGACATGATGGGGTCAGATGAGGAGGAGCAGATGTAAGTCCTGATTTTCTTTGGCCAATTTGCCCTAAAGCATGTCATCTGTGCCAGTGGTGGTCTTCATCTTTTAACAATATTCTGTTTCTGACACACACAGCAAACAGAAATGGGACGAGGAAGACTTTGAAGGTGAGATGGAAGAAGACTTTGATGACGACCTGGCGGAGGAGGGTCTGCCTACGGGCCATGATGCCGTGGCTCCAGGGAAGGGCATCCTCCTGCTCCCCCACCGTCAACTCCACCCCCACTCCCAGCTGCTGAAGGCCCGTCCCAGTGTCGATCAGGAGCCACGCGTAGCCATCCTGCCTCCCCATGCCACACACAGCCATCTGGGCGGGCAGGACCATGGAGAATGGACCTACGAGGAGCAGTTCAGACAGGTAGGATGTCTTTGCATTTCTTCATATATCTCCTGCTCCTGTGACCTAACTAAATGGGGGACAATTACATGTAAAGGAACGTTTCCACTGGAGATTCAGTCATGCTAAAGTCTACAGCTTTGACTTTGCATCTTTGCTGTTGGTTGTTCATGTTCATGTCATTGTGCAGTTAAAACCCCAAAGTATCCTGAAGTCAGCTGCTGTAGCACGCTGAGGATGCTCATAAATCTTAAATGTTGGTTGTTGACCAGTGAGCCACATCTGGCCCTCGCACCCCTCACATCATTTCACTTTCTCAGCGGCACATGAAGCAATCCGACCAGGGTGGGAAATTAACACCAGCCACTGGCCAAATGTTGATAAACCCTAAGCTGAGGCTTTTAAGTTTGTCTTTGCCACCTGACATTCTGGCAGGATACATGTGTTAAAGGTTCTGGTCTAAACATTCAGTTTTTCTGGCGGAGCAGCTTAGTGCCTGCTGGGATTTGACATTTACTAACTAATGTGGCCTAAGAGGGAAAAGAAAAAGGTAGTTTCCTGCCTTGAATAGAGCTGCGAGCTGAGGAAGAGAAGCGGAGGGCAGCCAGAGGGGAGGGGGTGGGTCAGGGTGCATTTTAACAGCTTTACCATGCTGGCGTTTACTGTAAACATGCTAGTGGGCTGGATATTATGAGGGAGGCCCCAGTGGAATAAGACGGGCTGTTTACGTGAAGAGATTTAAGTCTGTCAACAGCTCAGTTTAGATCGAGGGCTGCTGTTGAGAGACTGGGGAACGATGTGAAATCACTCACCATTCACATGATGATAAAAAAACTGAATCGCTCGTTGTTTAATACTTAATTTCTTTGCATTTTCACTTTGCAAGTGATGCCATTCTGTAGCGTATATGGACAATTCTACAAATTAGATGGACACCCGCCAATAGTACGTGATGAAATGAGGTCTGTGAAATTAGATCATTTCAGCAAAGTTTTCCTCTAAAAAAAATTAGATACAAGCCTTTGAGAAGAAGAGTGACCTTTTCTGACAAAGTTATTTATATGTCATGAAAGAAAGAAAAAATGTACTATTAGTCAAAGTAGTAGAGTCCTCATGCCCTTAACTGTCAAATTTCCAGTGTTTTACATACAGTAAAAATTGCCTTTGTCAAATATAAAGCAAAAGCATCAAGCAGCATTTTAATATCTTTTATTAAATCTATTTATCAATGAAACCCTTTAAACATGCCTTTGCTTTAAGTATAAAAACTAGAAACTAAGGCTGGTTTACTGTGATTTAAGTGTGGCATCGACCCAGCCACCATTTTAATGCAAAGGAAGCTTATCTGACATAATGGCAGCCACTGTTGAAATGCAAACACGCTCCAGGCCTGTCGCTTTACTTCAAAACAATAAAACATGTTTGACAGTATGAGAATCAGCTCGTCTTTTATCTGAGCAGAGATGACTAAACTGGTACTAAACTACTACTCTTTTCAGAACCGAAAACAGGTTTGGATTGTTTTGCAGATATTTATACTGATGCCTTTAGTATGTTGGGGGTAAATTCACTTCAGTGTGTTTCAGCCAGACTGCATGTGCTTCATTTTTAAACCTAACCACAGATTCTGTAATTTAAGGTCTATTTCTTGTAATTACAGAGCGTATGGAATAAAACTCAACTAAAACCTATACTCTGCTTCCCTAAATAGTCCACCCCTCCCTCCTTAAAGCTTTGTGTGAGTGACTTGAATTGATACTCTCAACAGTTGGTGGTTTTCATACGTCAGGTAGGACATAGAGTCCATTTTTATCATGTCAGTCAGTCACCGACAGTTATATAATCAAGACAGCCAGTATCTTGGCTGTTAAGATAGTGTTACCCAATCCATTGTTGATTAAAACATATGTCACGCCTATACAACGTCAAACTCCTCCTGCTATGGAGACCAAGCCTCAGACTGTCATCCAAACCCTTCTGCATTTTAACATGATATAGGGAACAGAGCAGCAACGGCCACATCTGTTTACAGTGAGTCGTAGCTCCCAATCTCCTCGCTGCTGAGACTTTATAATATTGTGAATCCAGGATTTTAGTCTTGCATTATTCACACAGGACTAATTTTGACCTTGGATGATTATGGTGATTAGTAATAATTGCAGCTTTGGTCTGTGATTATAATCCTGTCTAAATGTGCTGTGTCTGCAGTGTGTAAAGCAAAAATGACAGACCTGTTATGGTGAAGACAGTCTGTCCCCTGATAATTCTAACCCCATGCAAATCAGACTCAGTGATTTCAGCCTTAATTTGTATTTGGTAGGTGCCATTTTTCTTCTGCTTCTTCTTTTTCTTCTGAAACTGCCATTTGTGGTTTCTTCTCGTCATGTGAAAAAGAGACAGTAGTTCCATCTACAACCACAGCTTTTAATGCATTTTCAAACTTCCACATTCTCTTTGCTTGATCAGGAGGTTAGGAATTGTAAAAGAACCGTCACCCCACCACACAAACATCCATAACTGGAGCTTTATAAAGCTCATTGCAATACCTGACAAGCTCTCATAGGCTAAAACAGACTTCACAGGCTTTGACTTGGGTTGGCCGAAGATATGCTGCTTGTCATCACTGTGCAAGACAAGGGATTGATGCTACACCAGACAAACCCTACTCAAGGCCCTTCTGCAACTATTCTTTAAAATGATGTGCTCCCTACTTTAATTTTATACACTAATGGTGAGTATTCAGCAGCTGCAGTTAAGGCAAAAGTGCAACTGAACTGAACTATAAAATTATACATTAGCCTCCATTCAGCAGTCCATTTTCATCAGTATTGAGTTCATCATGAAAGTCTACATTCCCCTTAGGCTCACAAAGGAATGAAGGAGTTTGGTGGAGGAAAAAAATGGTTGGCATAAAAATGGATCAAACAAAAGTGTAAAAGCAGCACTGCTTAATAACTGGATCAGGCCTCGGTGTTATGAGCACAGGCTACGTGTGACTGTGTGAGCTGTGCAGTTCAGTCATAATTTTGTAGCTTTTTTATAATACATAAGACAATTTGGAAAGCAATAATTATTTCCTCACTCGAAAGGTCTCGACAAAATTCGTGATCTCAAGTCTGAGTGAAACAAATTGTGATTCTCCTTTTGAGCGGCATTTTGAAACCCTGTAACTCACACTTCCATGTGCTCTTGAGTTAAATCGCGTACAGGCTGAGAGTTTTGAAGGGCACTGGGTGGAGAGGAAGGGGTTAAGGCTGTACAGTTTATTTTGGGCAGGTGGGTGGAGGCTGTTGGAATGTGCCTGAGGGAGGGTGATAATGTGGCCACTAGGAACCCCAGATCCTCAGCAGAAACCTGGCATGCCTCTATCAGTCTGCAGCAGTTGGAGCTCTTCAAACTGAGAACTGACTTTTTTTTTTTTTTTTTTTAAGTCGTGTCATTTGTATAGCCAATATCGTTTAGCATGTCTCCCTGGGTTCACAACAGCAGTGGTTCCTGACCTAGTCTTCAAACCTAAGCAGAAAATTGGAGAAACCTTATGAGAGAAAATTTTAAAGAAAGATCCCCCTCCTCACATGACAGGGGATTCAATAGATGGGAAAACATCCATTACAAAAGTGAACAGAAAGTTGCAACAAAACACAGCAATTGGATTGCAATCTAACAGGCTCATAACAGGTCCACTACTAATGTAGTGTATCTGTTTTAAGAAGACCATTAAAATGAGTCCATTAAAACAGGTTCAATGAAAGTCCTTGAATAAGTTGAACATCAGTTCTTCACACCTATCTCAGTCCAAGGCGCCATGTAGGTGAAAAAACATTCACACAAACCCAACTTTTAGGTGAGGTTTGCCCCAGGCTGTGTGTGGCTAAGATATATCAGTCAACCTGCATTCCTGGTGGATCACTCGGCCACCTTCCTCTCTCCACACTCTCAGCTGAAAGGTCAGACTAAATCAAGCCAGGAGCCGCTGTCTGTTAGGATGTCTGATTACTCTGTGGTTTTAAGTGAATTAATCCAAATGTTCAAGGCGCTTTGCCAGCAGTGTCATATCTGTCTGCGGCAGAGTGCAGCAGAATTAAATAAAGGCCTAGTGCAGATATCAAATTATGCCAGCATCGTTGGATTATTTAGTAATTGAAACTGATTTGCTTTGCTGGTGGAGTGCCATTTCAACTGAGTTATTTCAGTGATACCAATGCAACCCTCCCCCATACATCTGCCACTTTAAATATCCGTATCAGTATCACTCTTTGCATTGCACACTGCATTTTTATTTCCAGGAAACGTTTACACCTTTTAAAGTTAATGCTACACGTGCTGTCCTGCAGCCAATGGGCCCGCATGCATCTGTTCCAATCAGCCACCAGTCCAATGCTGGAAAGGTATGGAGAGAAATGTATTTTCTCACCCCCAGTGATATCCAACCGTGCACATACTGTAGCTGAGAAAGTTTTCCCAGGGACAGTTTCTTCAGTAGAAAGTTACAGAGAGGTCTGTAGATTTTGCAGATTAATGGCAACATTGTTTGGTTGGGAGTTTTTTTGAAAATAATCTTCAATGCTCTCAAAATTATAATTACCTGCATTGTATAGATTCCACCAGTAAAAAGAGAAAATATGTACATATTTTTTCAAATTTGTCTGAAATGACTCCTTAAAGAAGCTGTCAAAAGCCACATGTGAAATGGAAATTGGCTAGAAATGAATGTAGCCATGGTGTTTAATTTTGATCAATTATGCAAAACTCTCAGCAGCAAGTAATTCAGCAATATTAGGAAGCATTATAATTCGTATTGTCTTCATAAGCTGCCTTTTCCAGTCAGTCAGTCCTTCCGTGTTAAAGTTGTCTAACTGTTTCCCAACTTTATCACAGAAGGATAAAAGTCCTGACAAATTATGTTCATTCTCTTCATCTTTTGCTCAATTTTACTTTTTGCCGTTTTTGTTTGTCAATTGGCTCATCTCTTCTTCAGAAACAGTGTAGCTCCTGGCTCCAGAACAGCTCTATATCTGCAAAATATATGTGGATGTAGAATCACAATCTGAATGTATAGTCTCTTTAATGCCATTGTATACATTCATATGACTGCCCCACTCCACCGCCCCCTGTATAAACAATGTCCTCCTCTGGCCAGAAAGCATCCAGAGGCCATGTAGAGCCTTTGAAGTCTCCTCTCCTGTGTCTCTGTCTGTGTTAAACACCAGCAGCTGGGCAGATGGAGCCCAGATGGACAGTAAAGTAGGGATGTCTTTAAAAATTCATGGCACTCACCATGATCAGGGCGAATGGAGGGGAGTTGGCATTAAACATTAAATTGCTCATGCACACACACACACACACACACACACTCAGTGGGTGTGGGGGGGCTGTTAGTGACTACAGGAAGTGTAGCACGAATGAGAGCCAATTGGGAGCGACACTTATTGGGATTGCCCGTCAGGTTTCTGCTGATACAGCTGTCTGATAAGTGCTCTCTGGGTTTATATCCCTCTGTAGGTTCGTCCAGGCCTTTTGATCTGCCTTGGGGTTGTATGAATAGGCTGGGACATGTTGTTTTTGCATTTTATATGAAGTTTTGAATTTTTACAGCTGTTCATTTGTTTAGTTAAAAAGCACTGGAAAGGCAAAACTGAAATCTGCTGAGAGCTGCCTTGAATTTTAAAATTAAAGGAGTTCATAAGTTGACAAAATCATGCAGTGAGTAATTTATATTCCAGCTTGTCGTCCTTAGATCCTTACATCCACTGGCCTTTTTGCTATTAATGAATAACTAATGTCTGACTGTGTTTAAGAATTACCAAGCTATGTCTTTCCACTTGGTCAATCCTCACAACTCTTTTTTTTTCCTCCAATCCATTTGCTTGGATTGAACTCGGAGTACATTAACACCAGAGCAACAAACAGTTTGAACTTCTGTAAAGTGCATCGTCTGGATTAGGTTTTCTTAACTGGAGTCTGCAAGGGTTGAATTAATTAGCACAGGGCAGTTTTCTTTTAGTTGACCATATTCTCCTGTGTGTGCAGCGATCTGTGTTTAACAAAAAGAAAACAAGAGGTTAATGGGTGCGTTCATGTCTGTTCATGTCATGAAAACAAAAGGCCGAGGCAACATGGGAAGACCTCTGAAAGTTGAGTGGAGGAACGGCGTGGGAGGGGGAAGAGTAGGTGTGACAGAGGGAAGAGGAAAAAGTCAGTCAGTTGGCGCTGGGTTTTGAACCACTGCCAAGTAGAGTGTGTAGTACACGCTCATTTTGACTGTGAAGCGCTGCAGAGCATTAGAGTCGTGTCCAACGGCAAGCGTGCAGCACAGAGCTGATGTCAGAAACTGTACAGCCATGGGGATTCTGGAAATTGGCAGGGGCTCAATATGGAGGAGGAGAGGGGGGCTGAGCAGGAATGTAAACAAAGATTGCGTAAAGGCTGAGGCTAGCTCTTTGGTCCTGTCTTTTTCTTCGGCTGTTGTGTTATGTTTTACAGTATTGATTTCATTTTGGCACATTCCTTGATTACTTGTGTGGTTACTCCCTCAAGCATCCTCCTGACTTCAGTGTACGGTGGCCTTCGTATAGAATGAGGAAATGATTATTTTGAGCCAGGGAGAGTTGCACAAATCCTTCATTCTCCTTTCCGCTGTTCTGTGTGAATCTTATTTTTGATCTTTCTCTTCTTCCTCTCCAAAGGAAATATGTGAATGCTGGTTTGCCTCTCTGTCTTTCCCCCTTTTATGACTGCACAGGCCTGTGTCTCAATATAAGCACAAAAATAGATCTGCACTGAAAGGTTGGAGTTGTCAACAAACAAAGCCCGAAGTGACATCTTTTCATTCAATGACCCAGTGGAAGGCATTCACTTGAACAAAAGCAGTGTGTGTGTGTTTGTGCTGTCGCCTGCAGATGCTTTTGAAAAGGTAGTCTTTGTTGAAAGCTTTCATACTTGAAAGAATCAATTAAGAAATAGGTCAAACATATATAGAGATACTTAGCTGCACATTTTCAAGGTCTGAGTCCCGTCTGTGCTGTCAACAGCTCAGCCATTATTCAGAGCAGGGCACACTTCTCATTGTATCATTAAAGACCCTATGAGTGCTTTGATCCATAATCTTCGAGGCACATTTGACCCCTGCGACAACACTCGCGCTACCCCGTCTTGTCTGTATGATAATGGCTGACCTCCCGTAATTGTGTGGGCATTGCAGGAGGTCTGACTTGTTGGCCTGTGTTCACGCTACAGATACAAATTATGATTCTTATCTTACATTTCACACCAATCTGAACTGATAATGGACCTATTTCCACTGCAGATATTTTGACGTGTCAAAGCAAGAAAACCACAGACATAACTAAGAAAATTTTATAATATAAAATCATAATGCTATGCTTAAATGGACTGGAACTATCATCTTATTAGTTATACACGTTTATATTCGCTACCATATGAGCCTCCAAGTTTTGACTAAAATAGGACAACTCTCAGGTAATTGGCAATTTGCTAATTGTCATTTTAAAGCTGATAAATTTGTGTAGTCAACAATGCAAGTGTCTTCTGTGCATTCAACACATTTCATAGCCCTGACGAACACACATAATGCATTTTGTCGAGAAACGAGGTAGATTGTGTGCACCAAGTATTAAGACTGAGTACTTACTGCAGTGGCCCAGGTTTGATTCGAGCCTGGACCCTTTGCTGCGTGTCATCCCCTCTCTATCTCCACCTGTCACTGTCCAATGAAGGCAAGAAGCTCTGAACAAAATACTTAACAAAGGGCACATGTAAGTTGCTTTTCTTGGGGTTTTATTTTGTGCTGCTCAGTGTCCCAGATCAGAATTTAAAGAAAACCACTCTGTGAAGAGGACAAAGGGGTCGCTACAGAGGTCAAACTACAGCGCATCTACATATTGATTAAGCCACGTGTCTACTACATTTCAGTCTCTGATGGGCCACATGGACAGATATCAGCCCTCCATGGGGTCGGGTGTGCCAGATATGTTTTTAAGGCCGCCGTTGTCAACCATTACGCTCATTGCCCTGCCTGTCCATCACTCTGATTGACTGTGTGAGCGCCCGACCGCGTGTCTTCTGATCTGCGCAGCGTGGTGCTCCATGCTGAGGTTCAGCAACGTAGCACAATGCACCTTGTTAGCCTTCCTGGGCCACATTAAATAACTCTTACATGTCTTTGTCCTGTTTTTATACAAAGCACAATTACAGACCATCATTTGAACCTTCAGCTCCCCTTCTATCTCTGTCTCCATCTCTCTGCCTTCAGACGCAAAAGTTATCACGGCATCTGCCCTGGCGCTGAATAAATACCTTCAGCCTTCACACAAACGCTCATTAGATTATTATCTACTTCAGACCTTTTCTGCCATTCTGAGGGGAAGGCCAGTTTACAGTTATACGTCTTATAGGGAAATAACATCGAAGGCCCCGATTGTGGGATGAGTTATTTGGTTGCTCTCTTTCAACACGCTGGTTTATGATCTTTAATTGCTGTTACACCCACTTCCCCTCCTTCGGTCTGTTCAGCTTTGCCCTGCCCAGTTCGGGCATCCATCATCATGATACTACTCATTAGCAGTGTGGTTAGAACAGATTGCTCACAGCTACATACATCAGACTCTCAAGGGCCCTGGGAAAGCTGGCTGCTATTTCTGATTCTTATCCAAATGTTCAAGCCATGGTAGCTGACTGTAGCAGGCAGGAATGGAGTGCATGTAGAGCGTGGGATAGTTCTCATTCTGGTTTCATGTTCTGTCTTCATCAACTGGTTTTCACCTTTTTTTTCATGTCAGCAGGGGATACTGTATATGCAATTATATCTGTCAGGAGCCGATCATAAAAATTCTTTGGCAGTGCCCTTCACACCGTGGCCTCGCTTCGAACTTCTCACGCCACAAAAAACCCGTGTCCGCAAGGATCTTTGGCTTGCTGGCCCATCATTGAATTTCCTGTGGTGTGTTGTCCAGCATAAGAAAAATCATGGTGTCTGCAAATAAAAGGGACGCTTACATGTTATTAATTTATAGTAAAATATATTTTAGAACTTGATGTTTTCAATTTAACTAGGGCTGGAAACCAAACTGAGATTAATCATTAACCATAAACCAGGATCAAATTAATCTTGTAGATGAAGATCGTGCTGTGTTTTAGCCATGGAAAGACTTCTGAAAACTTAAATCAGGTCATATTGAATCATGATAAACGATGGCCGAAGGGTATTTGTGAATCACTGCCACTTGGTGTTGTGCCACAGTTGCAACATTCAAATATGCGGTTTTATTCAGCAGCTATGCAAACTGAAGCCCGTGTATCATTCTCACTGTCTTTTTCTAACTGGCTTTCTTTCATTGGGAGGGTAAATGTGTCCGCAGCAGATAAAGTGACAACAGATACGGGCAGTCACAGCGACTGTTGGCTCAGTCGATGGAGTTGAATTTTCCGAGGTCAGCCGGTCAGTTAGGATTATGATGCGTTTGATCCTGCCTGTCAATAAAACACCGTTCGATGCATCAGCAATCGGACAGCTCTATTGTCGCTGTTAATTGTGTGCGTGTGGGGGATGTGGGAGGGCAGGGCAGGGAGCAGAGGAGACAAAGATGGATTCATTATAGATGTCAGCTTACAGAGATACATCAGCGCAGTTTCTGTCACGCTGCTGTCAGCTCCGTCGACTGGCCGGATTAAGTTATTTTTCAAATGAACATAAGAAGCACAAGGAAGCAATTTAATTTCGTACTGACAAAGAGAGGTGGCTGATTTTCAACTGGATTTCAACTGTCCAGCAGACATGAGGAAAATAAATACATGAGTTCATCTTTTAGCCTTTTTTCTTGATGTAAAGAAAATATTTTGATGCTGAGTTATTTTGCTATAAACTGTTGTTAGGTCATGTTTTGTCTGTTTCACTTTGCAATTTCTTCTAGACGTGTATCTTTTGATCAAAGAAGGGTGTGTATGTATAACAGAAGATTAATTGTTGGCTCACATGCCCGTCCTGACTGTCAGGTGGTTGCATTACATTCTGGTGTATTTTCTTTTACATGTGGGTATCAAGTGATGAGCAGTGATAGATGACAAAGGAATGAGACGTCACAGTTGTGCTCAGGTTGTTTGATTAACAGGTGAGCTCTGGAAAGTGTTGTGCAAATAACAGCAACACACAGTCCCAAGCAACAAAAGGAGAAAGAAAAACAAGAACATGTCTTGTCACATCAAGAATCTGTTTTTTTATTTAGTGGTCAAGCAGAACAGACAGATTAGGAAATCAGTTGTGTCATTTTAATATCTGCTTTCTCACAGTCTGTGTCAAGCTGGCTCAGTCTTTCAGTACTCGGTGTATAAAGAAATGAAGTCTTCCTTCACATCTGGCTTTTCATTTCTTTTATAAAACGTTCCTGTCCGGAACAAGGTGATTTCATTCTCACAAGTCCAATCTCAATAGAATGATAAAGAAAAAAAAGGGCAGCTCTCCGCATCTGTTCTGTACTTTAGCACACAAAGTTATCTGTTTTGTAAATCAGCCTTGGGTGTCACTGCGTCTCATGACTTTGTCCTGTGTCTTTTGATGGAAAAAAACAAATTTGACAGCAGTGTTTTGTGCCTAAACTTGTGACGAGTTTCAGCAGAATCCTGCCTGTGTTAACGGCTCTGCCATTGTGTTTATGAGCTCACTGTGATGGAGGTAATCAGATAACGGCTTCAGTAGTCGCACTATAGACTTCAGTGCAGTAAAATTGAAATATTGCCCGACGTCGTTCAGTAAAATTCCTTCTGTACACAGAAGAAACTTTGTTTTCACTGAAGCCAAAGCTGATGAACCACTTTTACAAACCAGGAGTAGTTTTAGTCAAGACCTTCCTCTTCCTCTTCCTCCTTTTAGACATTAAATAGAGATATTTTTCATCAACCAAGCTGAACCCCATGCCCTTTATAAACATTAAACAGTACTTAACAGTACAGCAGACAGAAAAAATTGAAAATTCACTAGTTGCTTTAGGATCCGTAAATGTTTAATCCATCTTTGATGAGACTGTTGTGACCTCAGACCTCTGTGCTTTTGGGTAATTTGTAATCTTAAGATGTTAGAAAGGCAGGTTCATTCTCATCAACATTACAGTTTGTCTCATTACATTTGTGGTGCTGTAGTGAAAAAGCATTTGTAAGTAAATAATTACAGCACAAGAGTAAATAACAACCAGCGTCATGTGTTCTTTGTTCACTCGTTCCCTTTCATCACATGATAACCACCACACCTGACAGTTCACTTAATACTGACCAGTAAATTAAGGTTTGAATCATGAAATCATGTAGGTCACCAGACATTTTCTCGTGTCGCATAGCTGTAATTTGCACATTGGTCATCTCAGGAATAAAAGTGGAGTGTTGCATTGTAGGATTAAAGTAATGCTATGACTCTATATTTTCTTTGTGAGAATACTAGCATTATGCTGTGCTGGTGGCAACGATTAATTTGATATAGCCAAGCTTAAAAGTGTTACGCACAGCCGACTTATGCAAGAGAGACAGCCACATTTTTCCACTCAAGTCAGGCAAGACGATATGTAGCAAACAAGTTCTTACTAATCTCTGTCATGAGAAGAAACAACTTAAGGACTTAGATTAATATGATGTTGTGAAACTGGTCCTCCAACATTTGGTTTAAGGGGATTTAGTCTCAGTGTAAACCTGGTTTCTGCTCAGTGCAACCGCAGGAAAAAAGCTTCCATTAAATAAAAGGCATATTATGCAAAGGGGAGGAATAAACGCCTCAGGGTTATCGCTCTTTATCTCTAAAAGACAGTCTATGAAAGTGTTATAATCACCCGCAAAGACTCAACTTGAATCTGTACTGTAGCTTCTTGTATTAACTGTAGCCTTTATCAACTAGAAATAGCCTAAATACAGAGATGAGTGTTCATGATATAGAGGATATATTATTGCAACTTGCATAATTTAACTTTGACCCCTAGTTTGTGTGTGTGTCAGCCTCACCTCAAGGTGATCGAGGTGATTGGCAGGTGTAAGGGAGCATGTAGGTGATACCCCGCTCTCCTCTCAGTTTTGGTTTTCAGTTGCAAAGCCTCTATTATGTGCTATGTGACACTTGTGTGCTGCTGGCTTGCTAACTTCTATTTGCATTAACGTAGAAGTGGACCCCCCTCCCCCGTCACACATACACACACACACACACACACTCCTTCCCCTTACAGTATTACCTACCACCGCCACCACTGCTTTTGATGGCTACAAAGCTGCAGCAACAGGCTGCTCTTTGGTTACTGATTATTTGAAGTATAAAACCACTTTGTTTTCTGTGTCTAAGGCCTGTGTATAATTTATCTTCAGATGGGCTGTTGCTGACCTACATACACAGCCAGGGTGGGAAGCTGTCAGACAACAGTCAAACACTAAATACTTGTTCAAATGTGGCTGTGAAGTCTGAAGTCCTGGCACTTTGGCAGATAACCAGACAGCATTTGGTCAACTTTCCACTGTCGCCATTTGTCACCAGGACAAAATTCTCTCTTTGATGCCAACTCTTAAGTTTTCTAACACAAAATATCTGTATTCTCTGTTTCCTCTAATTGCATCTTGTTTTCTCCATTCTTACTTTTAATGTGTGGAAAAAGTTGTATAGTACTATAATAACGTTACTGCAGTCTATTAAATAATGTGGAAATTTGCAGTCTTCTAGTCAGCTCTGCAGCTTTAATGAGCCTTTTTGTTGCGGGGCATTTGGTGAAGGGGTGTGAACTGGCTCCCAGCGTTACCAGTTGGCCCAGTTTCTAGTCGTTTATCTAGTTTCTTGTCTTTTATCTGAATAGCAGAGCTTTAATCCAGGAGGGGCCCCTGCCCCAGTGCACATACTATAGATGTGAAAACCTATGTAAGCCTACAATAACCACACCCATCTCAGGCTGATAAAGTCTCTGTGTATATATGTGTGTGTGTGTGTGTGTGGGTGGCGGCGGTGGCACAGGAGTTATAATGTACATAAGGGTTATATACTGTCCGTGGAGCTGAGAGAGAGCAGGAGATAAACAGGTACAGGGAAGAGAGAGACTGACAGATTCAAAAAGACAATGAGGAAAAATGTAGAGAGATAAATATATAATGGGGGGTGGGGGTGGCAGTGGCAGTGGTCTTGCCGGTTGGACAGGATCCTGATTGCAGCAGTTAGTCAGGACTGAAGCCTCCAACCCCCGCACCTATAGCAGCTATTGCTCTCCATAATGCAGCTGGTCCATTATCAGCTTCTGTCGGAGCCACAGGTTGACATGTTTTGAAATGAGTATATTGTGTGAAGTGAATGTGTGCCTTTGCAGCCACTGAACAAACACTGTGGAGTGGAGTTTCCTTCTCTTAATGTAAATTTTTATTAGTGACCACATTTAAAGTGCACAATATGTGGATGAAACTGGTTCCATAGGTCGTTTAGAGAACCATATATTTCCTTTGTACTAGGCAGCTTGTAACAGCATCAGTTTACTTCCCATATTTAACTCCACACCCAGCCTTCCCGTCATGGTGTTAACGTGTTTTACCTTTCAGTAGATTTCATTCAAGCTGTTCTTTTCACAGCTGTACATGTGTACAACATTAGATGGCAGAGTGTGCGTCACTTAGCAGTTTGATTGAGGTGTGTGTGTGTGTGCAAAGTGCAGTGAAAATTGTGATACAGTCATGATTTGAGAATAGTATAAATAGGACTAAAACTGGAACCATCTATATTCATTTATGCTACTCCAGGTATACGCTTATTCAGTTTGGATTAGATAGGATTAATTAAAGAATACTGCAGTTCATGTAAACATATTTGGTGATTGTTCGGCGTGTATATTACCTACAGAACCTGGATAAATTATTTCCCTGTTTTCAAAATGCATATAAATACAATCACCTTCCATATGCTGATGAGAGATGCATCGCTGGGAAATGGATCCCGAATACTGTCAGTTATCTGGCTTATATGTTTTTCTGAACTTTCAAAAGAGCAATTAAATGTTAGAAACATGGCGGCAGAGAGAAACAGAAGGAAACAGCTGCAGGAATTTAGACACAATAATACACAATATAGTCACATGATCGTGGACACAAGCAGGATAACGTGTCCACGGCTGTGTTAACAGCGAATACTGAATGAGACTTGAAACTGTATCTACATCAGTAAGAGGGATACTGTGAGCATGTTAACACCGTTTGTACTTCACTGTTAGACCTCCAGCTCCTTCAGTTGGCAGGGAAACAGTGAAACTAATCAACACACTACCTTTCAACACTGTGACACTGCAGTTACTCGTCTTTAAATTGCTGTGAATGAACAATCGTGTGAAAATCTCTGCTTTAATAATCCTTTTAGTGTTGTTGTTGCGTACACTGATTGCTCGTGTCATACCAGAAGAATTGAGGGTTCTGAGTTTTCAGAATTTGCACCTTTTTCATACGTTGCACTCACTGTAATACTTGCCTTCAAAATGTATTCGTGCGCTCCAGTGAGCAGCCATGTTACCACATCTGGAGCACTGGGGGAGACTGGGATCTGAGCATTAGCCAGCGCTCCCACCGCCCCACAAGGGAAATATTTGTTTGTGTGATCTGGACAGAGAGAGAGAGCAAATAAAGCAACATGGGGGGATGGGAGCTGGGAAGGGTGCGGTGGGGGGGTGTATTTCCAAGATTTATGGTGCGGCACTTCACGAAATGCATGCATCCTGTAATTAAAACTCCCCCTTGCCTCCAGCAGGCCTGTACATGAGCCAGCATCCCCCCACCGCCTCATCCACATCAACCCTCTTCAGTCCAACAGTCCCCACCCCTCTGATCCCCCGATCCACTACATAATAAGATCTGATGGCAGCTTGGTGTCACTAATGAGGGCTGAATGCCACAATGGGGGACAGTCTGTTAGTGGTTAGAGGCCACTACTGTCACCGTCATACCAGACTTCAGCTGGACGAGCCTTTCATTTTCATTTCCTCTGGTCGAGTGCTTAAAACGAACACGGGAATCTTTTAGTAAATGACTCCAGTTTGGTGTTTCATTCATTCCCCTTCACTTATTGATGCAGTGGCAGAGTAGTTTAAAGGTTAGCAAGTGAGTCAGAATTAATCCCGGTATGCAAATTTCGGTCAAGTGTCAAATGAGCATGCAGTTTCTTCGATTGCATGTTTGAGTTGTATGGCACACATACTCATTCAGTAGTGATGTTATCAGTGATGCAGGCAGAGCACATTACAGGATTTTCTAGAGAATTATTAAATAATGAATACGGCTGAAACAAGTAGTCGATCAGTCAATTAGGTGATTGGCAGACAATTGATCTGCAACTATTTTGATATTTGATTATTGATTTTAGTCTTTTTTTTTTTTTTTAAAGAAAAAATGTCATATATTCTTCGGTGCCAGATAGTCTGGTGTGAGAGTTTGCTGCTTGTCTTCATTTTATACGATTGTAAACTGAATAGCTTTGTGGGTTTTTTGACTGTTGATCAGACAAAACAAGTTATTTGAAGACATCACCGTGGGCTCTGAGAAACTGTAATGGGTATTTTTTGTTAATTTCTTGACATTTTATAGACTAAATGACTGATCAAGGAAACAATCTGCTTGAATAATAAAAATAGTCATTGGTTAAAAAAATATGGTCAAATTCCTTTTTGTATGCTGAGCTGCACATTTTAACAGTTGGTCATTTGTACATAGGACTCTCATTTGGTTTGTAACATATCAGAAAAGAGTGAAAAATGCCCATGTCAGTTTCCTGTTGCAGTCCAAATTTATTCCATTTACTGTGATATAATAAAATAAAGCAGCAAATCCTAACAGTTGAGAATCTGGCAGAAGAGAATGTTTGACATTAATCTGTTGTAAAAACAGCTGCAGATTAGTTTCTGTCAAACAATTAATTGCCTCGGGGTTAGTTGTGGTTTGGCTAACTGTGGACTGTCGTGTCTGTTGGTAATAATGACATGCTGCCTTTGTTTGATGGTGCTCAGTTGTTCGCTGTGTTTCACAACCTCATTCACGTCATTTTCAATAACAGATTATGAAACTCCATGACCTCACTGTATGATACGCAGCTATCGTGACTTTTTATTCTCAGTCTAGATTGGTAGATAAAGGTGAAGCTGAAGTGTCCGTGAGTTAGATACTGAAGCTGTGCCTCTGCTTGCTCACCTGGGAGAGACTACATGTCAGCATCAAGTGTGTGTGACGCATAAATAGAAAGACTTCCAGTAAGATATTTCACTATCGCACTGGCAAAACTAGGTTGGAAAAACAACCACGGGCTCAATGGCCTCACTGTACTCCCCCCGAGTGGGCGCCCCACTTTTACTGCTAACTTTCAGCGTACTTTCCAGAGCCCAGGGCCCCGCTAGCAGCCAGAGCCACATCAGGTTCTCATCAAGCCAGACTGGTCCACCACAGTTCTTTAAGTTTCTCTCTCTGTCATCTCCTCTTCTGATCAGTTGCCTGCTGATCAGATCAATGACAATGAACTTCCATGTCATCATTTTAAAGTGACCAAATTTTGTTTTCTTTACGTGTACTCAGTGTGGTCATCTTGTCACACATTTGGCACGAGACATTTTCTGTCAGCTATTTGATACATCATCGCATTCTCAGATTGCTTTTGTGGCAGCAGAACACCTTGGTCTTATGTCGGATGTCAAACATTTGTTGCTGTGACTTCATCTGTCTCTCTCCTCTTCCTCTCCACAGCTGTATGAACTGGACAGAGACCCAAAGAGAAAAGAGTTTCTGGATGACCTCTTCAGCTTCATGCAAAAGAGAGGTATGTCACTGTGTTAGTGTGTTTGTGTTTGTGTGTCAGCACGTCACATTTGCTCTCACTCATTATAGTAAAACCTGAATCATTTCTTGTCTTACTACATCAAATCCCCTGGTTTTATCTCCAGCCAGTGTTACAGAGAGACTCTTAATAGTTGGCTACAGAGAGGGATGATCTCCCCTGTCTCTCCCCCTGACATACGACACAGCACCCTCTACTCATGTTTCACTCACATGGGTGGGGCCTTTATTCATTTCGGAGACGATTGCTTTATGGTGGCGCAGCCCCTCGTCGTTCCCAGGCTATAACTAGAAGGGACACGTCGTATCAATGCCTGAGAATGGATTGGTTTACCTTCCCATCCTGCTGCTTGTCCACACGGCTGCCTGCCAACACGTCAAACACACAAACACTGACTCAGCCACTGTGCACGGTTTTTCACACCGGTGACGCACACAACATGAGAAGAGCACACCGAGCCATAAACATTCCAGTGTCTCCTCATCCAGACAAATTATTCTCATGCTACGGGAATTGTGAATTGTGCAATACTGTACTTGCAATGTATTGGGTACACAAATGCGCAATGTGTCCTCCCACATAAATACCAAGCAGCCTTGTTAATTTGACAAGTTGACTCATGGCTTAATCAGATCAGCAGGCCGACGTTTGACATGGGAGACAACTGACATGTGCTCACAACTGAAAAACCAGTACTAAATGTTTACAGTAGCAGAGCCGGTGGCAATGGGCGGATCTGCCAAGTCCACTCTGGGAATCTGAGAGCGCCATCTGCAGGTTGCACCGATAACTGAGGCATCATTCCTTTATATGGAAATAGAGAATGGATCATTTCAAGTCAAACATGGACCCGAGGATTGTGTTTGGGATCACTTAGTGTTTAAATGAATATAATTTAATAGAAAGGTTAATGAAGGAATATTGATTAGATCTTGTCCCCAGCCATTTTGTCTCATACTTGATTTGTCATTAACTTACACTCAGATCATCTCAAGTTTGAAGACAAGAACAGTCTGAACAAATAGTGGTTTGGATATTTTGTGAGACACATTCAAACACTCTTAAAATCAAAAGATCGATTAAAATTAAATGAAGTGGCACAACTCTTCTTCAGTACAACATTGTTTATTCCCCAGATGTTTTCAGGTATTTCACACGTAACTTTAATGGCTCATGCTGGTCTGCTCTTTGTAGCGTGTGTGTGTTTTCAAAAAATTAAACATAAAAACCAGCCTAATTGTCCAGTGGATGACAGAGATAGTTTCCTGTCCTGGATGAAGCAAATGTCATGCAGGGTGGTGAGTAAACACTACCCTCATTTCAAATAATGAATGATATAATAATAATGAATATTATTATACATGAGCACCATCTTTCTGAGTCCTGATCAGCAAAAACATGTAATTATCTGGTAAAATGTGTAAAGTAACCTCTATTTTTCATAAAAGACTCTGTGGCCTTAGATTCCCAGTAAGAACTAGTGTAGGAAGACTTTTCTGTTGACATAAAAAAGGAGTTTCCTGCCATGACAGTGTTTTTTTTTCTCTGTGTTGACCTTTTTCCTCTGTGTGTGCATGTGTGTGTTTTTCTCCAGGAACCCCAGTGAATCGTATTCCCATCATGGCCAAGCAGGTCCTGGATCTGTACATGCTCTACAGGCTAGTGACAGAGAAGGGCGGCCTGGTGGAGGTCATCAACAAGAAGCTGTGGAGAGAGATCACCAAGGGACTCAACCTGCCTACCTCAATCACCAGTGCAGCCTTCACTCTCCGCACACAGTCAGTGCACACACATACACACACACAGGTTTTTCTTTGATCTAAATTGTAGAAAGGTTTCTCAGTTACATCTTTGTGTTTCTTTGAATTTACATTGTTAGTTACAAGCCACAGGGGCCTGTAAACACAACTTAAAAATAACTTATTTATTGCACAGTTTGGATTACTGCCTTCCTGCCAGAGTAGAGACCAATAACATAGCTGAATCGGGTTTATATGACTTTAGGTAGCCACAACTCTATAATACCATATAATATAGCCATACCCATAATCCTTTTGTTCTGCTCAGCGTTTCAAGCATGTGGAGCTGCTGGCTATCACATGTCAACAACCATTTCGTTTTACCAATTAACCCCTGTGTTTGAAGCCATTTCCTGTAGTTGGTTCAGATGGCAGCACGCTCTCACTCCTAATTAGCTGCACCAGTGATTCCTTCTTTTGAGAATGAGACCTACATATTCAGGATGGTCTTCCAGAGTATTGATTAATTCACTGAAGCCAGTGATTTTCTGGAAACACTTCAGAGGTTTTTAAAGGGGTATTTGAAAATTTTAGTATTGTACTTGTACTAAAGTTTGAGGACTTGTGAGAGACAAATTAATAAACAAATCGTCAAAATCAAGGCAGCAGAGACCACGTTATCCTGACTTTTAGTCTGTAGTAAGGGTGAAACTACAAAAACAATAAATCATACACTTCCCACAATTAATGTTAATAGCATCTTTCCATGAACCCTCCCTGCCTGGTAAATATCAATGTCTGTCAAGTTCCATGCCACAAGCCTTGTAACACAGGATTTCCTTTAAAAATGTGTTGTCTTTACGCCCGTGCTGAGCTTGATGACATCACTATGACTTCATTAAAGCAGGGTTATTTTCTCAGACTTGACAGAGCTCATCCAGAGCCACAGGAGACATGATACAACTATTTGTATTTGTGCAGTGCCTCCCTTTTTGAAAGCTTTGTATGTATCTAAGTTGTCAGAACTAATTGACATTTTCAGCATTACATAAATACACAAATATATTGTGTTTCTCCCAGATACATGAAGTACCTGTACCCGTATGAATGTGATAAGAGGGGTCTGAGCAACCCCAACGAGCTCCAGGCAGCCATCGACAGTAATCGGCGGGAGGGCCGACGACAGAGTTTTGGCAGCTCCCTCTTCACCTACTCACCCAACGGGACGCCCACCATGCTCTCGTCGCCGAAGCTCCCCACGTCCAGTGTGGGCCTGACGGTGGCAACCAATGGGGCCTCGCTGACCCCCATCCAGAAGATCAAGAAAGGTGAGATTTGTGTGCTCTCACATCATCACATCACATGGGTTTAACTGTTGGAGTAAGTGATTATAATCGAGACTCACAAACACTTAATGAATGGCCGAAGATTTTGGATTGTACTCTTATTTTTACATTGCTTAACCCACAGTAAGTCCATGGGTTTGCATTGGCATTATAATTGGCTGTATCATTTTGAAATGAATATATCATTCCTTCATATGACCGTTCACAGATTCCTCAGTGTGGTCAGAAATTAGGATGCTGCTAAAATGAGGCTCCAGTACCCAACCCTCAGTTTCCAAGCAGTATATTTATTACCAGAAAACAGATGTGGTGAATCATATTTTTGAGTAGAAAGCTCCAATTTGATTTGCTGTCCTCTCTGCTGTAGGAGACCTTAACCAGTAGTAAGTAAGTAACATAGTGTGTATCTTCAACCAGCTCTTTTTCTGTCACTGAGGTCAGGGAGGAATGTTATTTATATCTTGCCTGGATAACTCATTATATTTAATCGTACTTGAGTTTGTTTAACTAAGTTCCCCTTCCTCTCCCTCTCTGTGATGTCGGGTCAGAAGAGGAGGGAGGCCAGTCGCTGCCGGGGGTCGGTATGGCTCGTTTGCCAGGTGGCGCCCTGGCGGGGCACTCGGTGGCTGCCGTGCAGGCAGCGGCAGCTCAGGCGGCAATGGCGGCTCAGGTGGCGGCTTTGGAGCAGCTGAGGGACAAATTGGAGGCCGGTGAGCCTCCAGAGAAGAAGATGGCGCTGCCGGCCGAGGAACACCACAGACTGCTGCAGAGAGCACTGCAACACAACCTGCTGGCCATGACTGCTCAGATACCCATGAACATCCGCATCAATAACCAAGGTACTGAACACACTGTGGAGTTCTGATATCTTCAGCTAACATGAGCAGAGCAACGCAACCAGTCAGACAGGACTTTGAAGGCTGCTCTGCATATCTGATGTAAGTCTTTGGTCTCTTAGGAAAGTTCTTCTTGTCTTGTCGAGTAGATCTCATCTTTGGCCTGACAATTAATATTGATGTTTTTATCTCCGTTAAATGTGATAACGTTAGTACTCGGCCATCTATTTCCATCAGAGTGACAGGCTGCAGCTGGAACAGGGTCATCTGGTTCAACTAACATCAATACATGCATACCATCCACATAAAATGAAATTATAACACCTGGTGATGAATTGTGTTGCCTAACATGTACGTGGATAATAGAAAAGGCTGCTGGATGCTGCCTTGATGAATTTAAAAATCCATATTCATGTACATTCATTTAGATTTACAATAATAAAGTGTGTTCTTCCAGAGAAATCTACCTGCTTGATCAGATCAGAAAATATAACCAGAATCTGCTCAGTTTCTGTGCTTGAAACTTAAGTTTCTCAAGATTCTTAATCCGCTGAAAAAAGAGTCATCACTACTGCTGTGGCCAATATTGTGGATTTTATATTTCATTGTTTTACTCCAGAATTTACATGACCTGGATTGCAAACATTCATACCCTTCCTGGCAGTTAGTGTCTCAAAACATTCTTGTCACCTTACCACAAACCACAGCCGCCCACAGTGAGGAAACAGGCCTATATGTTGACCCGTTTTGCTTCATATAGAAGCAGATGCAGACATGCATACAGAACATATGTGTGTTTGTCTGTGTGGGGATTCCCAGTTTGATCATATAGCAGTAGTTTGTCATGGTAACTGTCTATCTGATAGAACATGCTGTTTCTCAGTACTGATATTACAGGTGACTTCAGAGAAATGTTGAATTTGATGTTTTTGGAAGTTTTTTGTGAGAGAGTATTGTGTTCTTGAGTTTCTTCCATTTGTTTTGACTGTTTGGTTTACAGATAGTTAAGGTAGAAAGATAACTTTGGGCTAGTGTTGCAAAGACATCTTACAGTCTTTATACTGAATGAAACTACATATTAAGTGATTGCATTGAGTTAACACAGCTCTTCTGTTTGGTCATCTTCCTCACAGAAAGCAGGCAGGACTCGGCCCTGAACCTCACCACCAATGGCACAAGCAGCATCAGCATGTCGGTGGAGCTCAATGGAGTGGTGTACGCTGGTGAGTATCACGTGGCACAGGAAGTCCAGCTGATCACTTCCTTTTGTGTTTCCTGTCTTTCCGAGGGTAAGATGAGAAGGTCGACCTCGTGTCTGTGTGTCAAGTGGGGAGCGACCGGAAACGGGTGAAACAGCTTGCCTTGCTCTCTCTGAAGTTGAGAAGCATGTTAATTACTGATCTTTGAATTGTTGGCCTAATTAACATGTTGTACCTTCTTTGTTTAATCTGTACTTAAAGAAATGTAAAAGAACAGTTTATAGTTTTAGGTCGAGTTGCATGATGTAACTGTTTCTTGGCGAACAGCAGCTTGGAGCAGTGACTTCACAGAGCCTTGTTGGTTCATTGGTTCATTATGGTTCCATTGAGAGTGAATAAGCATATTTCTTCAAATGTTGAACAGTCACTTTAAATATTAAATAACTATGTTGAGAGCCATGCTAGCCATTTCCCCCTGCTTCCAGCCTTTATGGTATGGCTATTAACTCTGTACTTAACACAAAGACATGATCATTTCACCTAACTCCTAAAGGTTTATTTCAAATTGAATTGAAATGTAACAGGCATACTTTGTATTTTAACATATTTTCTTGTATGTCTTTGTGTCCAGGCGTTCTTTTTGCTCAGGCAGCAGCAGGGTCAGCCTTGTCTGGTGCGTCTGGCTCATCCGTCTCCAACAAGGCGGTCAGCGGACGTGTCGCTCCACAGCAGCAGCAGCAGCAGCAGCAGCAGAACACACCTACCTCAACCTCAACCTCCAGCAACTCATTGTCTTAACAAACCCCCGGCCTTTCCCCTTTGTTTTTGTTTTTTTCTTTTTTTTTTTAATTACCACGCTAAGTAAAGCCAAAAATCAACCTCATTTTCTACATAATCTATGCCAAAAAGAGAAGAACCATAAACTGTACAGAAAGACACAAACTGAAACTCGCATCACTTGAAGTACACTATCTCAGGTTTTCTCTCACCAACTCACCTCTTTTGTTCTTCATAGCCAAAATGATTTCGGAAAAAAAAAACTATCCCAACTGAGAGCCAGTATATGCTAAACAAATATGTATGCACAACCTGTGAATTATTTATTTCTGCATAAATGTACAGATTATCGGAGAACAAAAGAGAAGGTAATAACTAGGAAGGGCAATGCACTGTTTACACACGCAAACACAGCTACTGATTGACAGCGATGTTTTATCCTCTAGGGGAGAGATTTTTTTATTTTATTTTATCTTTTCATTGTCATTATTATCATTATTGTTATTCTCTTTATTGTGTTTTATCATTTAAATCTTTAACAATCCTCTCACTGCAGGAGAAAAAAAATCTATATATTTAGAATTCTATAAAAAAAAAGAAAATATGAATATCCTCTATTTTTAATCAGAAAAGCTTTAAAGGTATATGTTGTTTCTTCAGGGCATATAACAATGTACCGTTGTGACCTCATTTTGTGTAAAACCTTATAACCTTATTCACATGGCAGCCATTTTGGATCTCTGTGTGGAAGAGCGAGCCCGGTGCAGGTCTGCGCTCCTGTTGCGTGTACCCAGGTACACGTCATATCAATGCCACAGATTCTCCAGTGCAACACAAATGTAAAAACAGCTGGATCACAAGAATCTGCAAGGATATTGGTTCACTTTTTTAACAAATTTGATCCATTATTGATCGCTACCAGAGTCTTAGGTAGTAGCTAATTAGCCCGAATGCTAAGCAGCTGACGTCCCTGCTGAATTCAAGCAGCTGTTGTGGCTCCTCTTCCTGAGACTGCTGGCTAATTTTTATCTAAAATCCACACCTGTTTGTTGACATAAGGCCAGTTCAATGCATATCTATGCCAATCTTGCAGGTAATTTGTCAAGCTTAGTGTTCAAAATGGCTGTTTGTACTCATAAGGTCAGTTTTGCAGAAGGGAAAATGAACTAAAGCCTTTCTTAAGGTTTTTTTCCCCCCCCTTTGCTGCGCCTCAACACACTGGACTTTCTGTGCCTCAGTGGCATCCACACCAACTGTTCCTGTTGTAAATAATACGCGTTTTCGATTGTTCTCAGGTGTCCGTCTGCTCATCGCTTTGTACAATACCTTGACAGAGCAATGCTTTTCAACATCTTTCTCTGCAGAAAGATCGAATTTTTATCCTTTTTCTAACTTGGCCTACTAGTGGAGTGATTGTCTTAAGGTCAGATGCATGCCCGTACTTGTAAATAAAGCCCTTCAGCGATCAGGAGTGAAGCAGGAAAACTTTGACTTCCTGTATTAAATTCATAGGAGTCGTGTATCCACTGAATCCTTGTCATTGTGGAGACACTCAGACGGACAATCAGGTGTCAGGTGACGCTGTCTGACCTTCAGAAGAAACTCATCCTGACAGTTATTTCAGCTCGTTTCTGACGTTTTATTGTTTTGTTTTTTTGTGTTATAGATTACAGATGCTTTTATTTTCTGTTTCAGCTTTGTGTTTTGCATGACTTAGTGCTTCTTCTGATCCAAGTGCTTCTTATCCTGTGCAAGGACAGGGTCTCCTTGAGACTAGCTTGCCACCTGTCAAGGATAAAACAGAGAATGTCTTGTGATCCTCTGACTGTTTTTAGATGTTGCTTAATTGGGGCTTTTGACAATGTGAGCTCAGAGGTAATCATAGCTGCGGCTTGTGTCTTCGTGTTTGTACGAACGCTCGCTGCAGTCAGATTTATAAAAAGTTAAATCAGCCACAGTGGAGATACCATAATTCATAAGTGGTTGTGTCTGTGCATGTGTCTGTGCATTTTGAAGTAGATCAATCATTCAGCTTTTTGAACTTTAACCTGTGTTACCTCTCTGGACTGTTCGCTGTTAAAGATTGTTACTCAACCCCCCTGATCCCACCCCTACGCAAAGCAGCCTCATTCCTACTGACGTTAGGAAGTAAATCAGGCTTTGTAAGTGGGTTCTGTTCTGAGGCCTTAACACAGCATGAGATGACCAGAGAGCGAGCAGTACCTCCGTCTAATCAGTTTTTACTGTTCCAGTCAAATATCACCAGATGGCTTGCTGTTGTGGCTTTGATTCTGGACTTGCTTCTCGGTGGGAAATCACCACCAGCTGCTTCACAAACACTGGCCGGTTTTAAGTACTCTTTATACTACAGCCAACGAGTCTCATTCAAAGACACGTACAATCATTAAAGTTTAGTAAAATCGTCAGAGTATGGCTCGGCACAAGGGAGTGAACTGTTCAGCCTCACTTGTTTTATTACTTCCTAGAAAAGAAAAGTGGAGCTTGAGTTGGATTTTTGAAAAGGTTTGTCGATGGCGGAACGGCTCTGGAAGCAGAGACGGGATCTTGTTGGTCGAGTTACGTCTCAATGAAGCAGAGAGCCGCAGTTTTTCCACAGTGACGAAAGAGGAATTCTGGTCAAAATATTAATTGAACATGAATTATGGATTATAATGTATTTGTTTAGATATGAAGCAGCTAATGAAACCTATTTGTAACTCACTCACAAACCCACTGATTCACATTTAGCAGGATTCTCCACAATGGGGGCGCTGCAGAGTTATTATCAGACCATTTCATGCCAACCTGCGCCACCTACAGGCAAGAACTGTAGCAGCAGCAGCAGCAGTTTAGACTCGCAGATGTAGATATTTTAATGTCAGCAGCTACAGGCAGTGCTGGCGACCCCTACAGTCTTCATAGTTGCTGTTTTCTTGGTGTGTTTTTGAGGTTTTATATTTTACGTGCCCCAGCTTGCGGGCTGCAACAAAGAAGGGAGACCCACACCAAAATTGGTAATAACAAACTGAACCTAATTAAAATAGGCAATGAATGTGCAGTGTATGAATGTAATGGCTGATATGAGGTGTATATTCTCGTGTAAAACAGAAAAAAGCAAACGGAGCTTGGTTAGACACTGGCGTCTGGGCAGGCAGGGTTAAATAACTCAGGAACACTGGCCAGATGTTCCCAGTTACCACAGTGGCACCTCAGCTCCACCCACACACTGCACAGGACAGAGGCACTGGGGCCGTCACACTATAAATAAATAATAAGGGAGAATCTTTGTGTCATACTAACCTGCAGTGATTATTAAATATTCAAACAGAAACATAACTCAGCTTGTGAATGTACAACACCAACAACACCAACCAGCCTTCTCAGGCACTTGACCTGGGGGACAAGTGAGCTGAAATGTTAATTATTGGAGGAAGAGTTACTGTTCTACCAATAAACATGTCATGTGATACACATACAGCAGATACCGAGTGGACCTTGAGATTGTGCTCGGTCTCAACAGATATGTTAATTATTTCAAAAGCTTCCAAGTTTATAGTTTGAATACAGAGCTTTGTCAGGTGTGTTAAGAATGCTTATTTTGCCAGTTTAAAATAATAAAACCTCAAACTCACAATCAGCAGTTATAAAAAGGAAAATGTGCACTTCTAACAGTTGTTGCCTGAAGGTGGCACAATTGTCAAAAAATGTGACAGTTATTACTTTCCTCACCTAAAGGTGGCGTAGTTTGGACTCTGTGAGTACACCTGCATTTCTGAAACTGTGGCTGCTGTTGAGGATTTATAACCAGACAACACAGAGTCTGATTTAATTTGCTCTAATTGGTGTTTGTGTGTTTGTGTTCGTAGGATTTAGGTGAGGGTTCCTGAACCCCAGAAGCAGGCTCACATGACTATTGAAGCCAGTTTGAATTTGATGTTATCGTAGCTGAGCAGCAAACCCAGATAACATAGTAGGACTTGACAGCATGGTTTTCTATTCACAGCTTTCTCTTTCCCCCACCTCTGCATTTTCTCACTGGGTATCAGCGGCACCTTTGGCTCCGACCACCGAGGTTTAACTCAACCAATCAAATTGTTTTTAGATCTGAGAAACATTTGCAGAACTGAAACTCCAGTCAGGGTGAAAGTGTGGCTTTCTGTCAGCAGTCTTGCATAGGATAGACAATCCAAAACCACGTTGTTGTTTTTTTTGGCTGAGTGCACAAGTCTATGCATTAAGTAAACCAACATTAAGTGATGTATCATTAGAGAAGTCATTTTACAGATAGAGAAGAGACGTGTGTGGTCATATACATTGTTTACATGAAGAGCTTGTTGTCTCAGCCATTTAGCATTTTAGCATGTGAATGGCATTTATGCAGTTTTGATGCAGTTTGATTTCAAAGCTCAAAACCTGGATTGATTATTGATCAGGTTCTCTGTAGATTTGCTGTAGAGGGGCAGTGTGTTTCTACAGTGAAAGATGTATGTTAAACAGGTTTCTGGCTATTCCTCGCTGTGGACAGTTGGGTCAGGTTGAGAGTCATGTACAGATCCACACTAATGCTGCACTGGTGTCTTTGCATTTGATAGACACCTTCATCTGAAGCATTATGCAGGATGGCTACATTCATGTAACAGCAGTCATCTTCAAATCTCTTTTTCTGACCATCTGGGTCTTATTGTTGCAGTTTTGGCAACGACGTTCTTTGAACTAGCCAGGTTACATAATTTCACTTTCATTTAGATTTGCTGCCTTTAGATATTTTTAAGTAAGTGTTCATACTTCCTTACAAAGTCATAGAGCAGTAACATAAACAGGGTAATGGAGAACCTTAATTTTATGGCTTTCATGCTTTTTATTATTCATTGTCACAGACCTTACATGCAACTTAAACAGTTCAATACGAATGTTACCCTCTATGTTTAAACAATCACTATCTACAAATACTTTTCTTTAGCTAACTTGTTCATTTAACTTTAATAATTTCATCTTTGATTAAATACATTTTGAATATGTGATTTAACAGTAGCTTAACCTCATGAAATCACAGGATTTCCACTGGAGTCAGAGGCTACAGAGACGGCGGTTACTGCTACTCTGCTAGATCATCTAGTTAGCATTACTTTATCTGGTGTTCCTTCATTTCTCTCTGTGATGACTGGCAATAAGTTTTTTTTTTTTGCTTTAACTCATCATTATGAAGCAAATGCTGATTGTACAATGTAATGGCTGTTGAATAATGACTCCATCTGCGTTTTGATCGGTTCCCTACAAGCCTCACTTTCACTATGCAAGTCTGTCTGCCAGCGGGTCCGATCACACGAGAAAAAGCTCGATTTACGGCAAAAAAAAGTAGTGCATTGACCATAGTTAGTGCATTGATCCAGTCAGGCTGATTGTTATCATGGCCTCTGTTGCACAGTTTCTTTCATTTTGTAAAAACATAGAATAATATACCAACCCAGTTCACGTTTCTCAACACATACTTTTTATCTGCTTTCACACCAACCCCTGCTGTAGTTACTTGTTTGCACAAAGCAATATTCAAACTACGTCATTACTCCATTTAAAATTGTCACAATTTCACTTTACCTTTTCAGGAACATGCCTCTTTCCTCTCTCTTACTTCCAAAGTGCTGTTGATCGATTCTTCACAGAAATTCGTAAACAAATGCTGCTGTGTCATTGGTAGTTGATCGGCTTTGAGGGAAACAGAAAGTGATCCAGTTGTCATTGGATTTTGGTGATATCTCAGTTTTGACCAAATATGTAGTTACTGCATTTTGCCTTTGTAGTACAGCATGGTCTCTACAGTAATGGTAGTGTATATATGCTGACCTATAGGTTTATTGGCAGTAACTATGACGAAAAGACCCAGGGTGAAGCGAAATAAGCAAGCTCATTTTAAACTACATTTCAGGCTTTCTCCTCGATTCCTCTGCATAAGTAGATACTACTGTAAATCTCGTATATTATAATGGAAGAGGATGTGTTTGCTTATTCAGTTTGGTGCCACACAGAAAGCCTTTCCCTCCATGTCTGTCGGTCTCTGCATGAGCAGCAGATGTCACAGTTGCTGGTAATGGCTGACAATCAAATAGAGACATGCATTGGTCTGGGGGGTGGGCTACTGGAGATAGCAAAATTCAATCAATACTGATCTAAAGGATCAACATTGCTTTTTTTAGATTTGACCCTATGACCCTTTGGCCCCCGAGGTAACATTCAAGCACCTGCCCCCTTCAATGGATCCATGTTTATCGTATATCTATCGACAGGCTCTGTGAGATATTTGCATTTGAACAGTGGAGGTACTGCAGCTCTCTCTCTCTCTTTCACAATGTGCACAGCAGCATCTTCAGGGGAGGTTTGCATCTTTTTAATTGCGTGGTAGCGACAATCAGGGGACGTTATGACAACACTGTATACCTCCAAACACTCTGACATCCCTTCAGCCACAATCAGCCCTTTTTTTTCTACCTCAAGAACTAAAGCTTTGGCAGCTTTGCTTTCAGTTCATGCAGGAAATCCTCATCAAGACGTTATTGGTGCTGGTTCACAAAGACTTTGAGTTAAGAAAGAGATCGTAAAGACCACAGACAATCAAATGTCAATTTTAAAAATGTGACTCTCACCTTTATTTGATTTCAGTTATGGAAGGGGAACGAGAGATGTCAGTATAGTTGAGGATTCAGTTCAAGCTTCAGCCTCTTTACCAAGAGCTCCCCTCAGTGGAAGGTTTTGTTATGACGCACAATCAGTTGAGATTTTTTCAAACATAAACGCAAAGGGGTCCGACCCAAGGCTGCAAAGATTCACTGTCCTTCAGTGTGACAGTTTACTGCAAAAAATGACAGATTTTAAACGTTCATATCTTTATTTTCTTCCTACATTCCCAGGGTTTTATCCTGGTTGAGGTGAGAAAGTCTCAGAAACAGCATTTAGATCATCCTGGAACAATCAATAATCAAACTCATCTTGCCTGTTTGTCTGTAGCTGTGATCAGGCAGGCTCCTCCATATCTGCTATTTTAAGAAACATTGAACAATGTAGCTGTGAAAATGTTTCAGTCTGAACTCCATGCCACCAATTAGGTCTATTAAATCAGAGGTTGTTCTGAGTTTTGAAAAATGTTTCTAGCAGATTTTGGTTTAGACTCTTTTTCATGCTACCAGTTGCATCTATGTGTCTGTGTGTTCACTCAGAGAACGTACAAGTGATTTTAGATTAGACGATGCACGCACAAGACTTTGCATCTACAGTTCTCGGCTTAATTTTTTTGGTCACATTACATTGGTTTGGTTACATTATCGTGTGCAGTTAAAAGCTTGGAGTTCAAAAGTCTACTTGATTGGTGCATTCACGTGCAAAATGCATTTCGTTTGTCTTGGACCCTCAGACTCTCTTGTAGTTGGCTTGCTCGCTCTATGTCAAAATGTCATAACATAAGAAAGTCATTCAAATATTGCTGCTTTTACTCCCACCAGAGCCGTAGCTTTAACAACCTCTTGAAATCTTACTCGCTCCAGAGTGTCTTGCATGGAAAATTGACTCTGACTCCTGTTCCCATATGTTGCCGAAATGGAAATTCTGCTGCAACATTTACGGGTTAAGGTGCATGTGGGTTAGGGGCTTTTGACTGGACTTCACCACTGACTTTACCTCCATCAGGTGGACTGTGGACAAGGAAAATGATGATGAGAAATAACAAGATGCCTTCTGCTGTGACAATTGTATGAATTAATCTGTATAACTAAGATTCATTAAATAGAATATTTCTGAAATATGGCTTTTTAGGGCTGTGAATTATATCATGTTTATTTTGTTTTTTGGTTTTTTTTTGCTCTCTTTGCTTTTTTTCCTGGATTTGCTGTAGCAACCCTGGCACACAGAGATTACATTTTAGAGCAGATTTATTAATATAGCGATAATGATAATAATGTGATTATTTTAGGGAAGCACGTGACGAGTGTGGGGGGCTTCACGTGTCTTCAAGTTAACTTCAGAACTGAAACAAGGCTCTTTTACTCTTTTACAACTTCTCAGGAAAATCTACCTCTACCTCCAGTTTGATGCATTTAACCCAGTGAGGGCTCAAGTTACAGTTTAGTGGGTACACAAAGAGGGCGTGAGGGTGGGCACCAGGGTCCGAAATGAACTTCAACATACCAATGCAGTACTGAAGATTTGTGGTAATCTCATGACAGGCGTGGGATTGTATTGAGAACAAGTATTGTGGTGTATTTATATCATTATCTGGGCTGGAAACAAAAAGATGTAGCTGTCACCCTGTAGGTGAGCTGAGAGGTTCATTTTGGACACTGGGTGGCTTTCTCTTTCTCTCTGTTTCTCTCTCTGCGTTACAGGTTTGTAACACTTCTGCTATTTAGTTTCTCAACAACAGGGAACCTCCAGCTCCACAGCTAACTACTACTAGTACTACAAAAAGTACTGCTTCTAGTACCACTGTTAGTACAGCGAGTCGTTTTTTCAGTCTGTTCTATTAACGTGTGCTTATTCCTCCTTTTTCTATAAATGATTAAATTTTTGATGAATGGGATCTTTCCCGATAACCACAGTAACAGTGAAGTGGCGGCGGGCAATGCAACTGTTTTTTTTTTCTTTTCTTTGTTTTTGAAGGGTGAAGAGCTATTCTTGCCTATTTAATCAATATGTGTTTGTGTGAATACTTTTATTTTGAATCTGAAATTAATAAAATATCACCTTTCTTAAATGTCACAAGAGCTTTGGATGTTTTTTAATGTGTCCTAAGTTAGCAAGCCTGTTATTCAGTGTAATAAATATATATGTTCTTTCCCTTTTTAATTGGTTATCTTAACTAAGTATTTAAAATGTGTTCATTTTATACTCAGTAGCACTGATGCTGGCACCAAAAAGTGACAAAGCACTTAAAGCTCCACATCAGTCTTTTAACAAATTTAACAGCCTCTTCTGCATAGGGAGGTGTGAGCTATTAAATTCTACTGTGAATCCGGAAGTCATACAGTGCATTTAACTTACTAACTTTTAATCGTCTTAAAGTAAGTTTTTAATATATGTACTCAGGATTGATACTGAGTATTGAGTGGACCTTGCAGAAAAAAGTAAACTGAATTGTCTAAAACCCTATATCACTATATAAACTTTAAATTACAACAATTCAAACAGAATCAGAACAAATATATCTTTGACACTCACAGGAGTTATTTACTGTATATTACTTGCCTAGAATGTTCCAATAAAACCATTAATAATAACAAGTGGTGGAAGATACTCAATACAAGTAAAAGCCCTGCATTCACAATTGTATTTAAGTTTTTTTGTATTTAAATTTATTTATTATTATTAGATCAATTTATTATTACTGTTTATTTCTTATTATCTATTACAATTACTCATTTAACTACTTCCCTGTTGTGTAGTTTAGAGCAATGGGAATAGGAAAAGATAAGTACCTTATTAACTAAGTAGCTCACATTTACTCAGGGACTGTACTTAAATGCTGTTTTGAGGTATTTGTACTTTACTTGGGTATTTCCATTTTATGCTACTCTCCACTTCTATTCCATTACATTTCACATTGCACTTTTTACCACTTGTCCACGACACTTATCTGACAGCTATACAATTATTCAGATTAAGATTTTCAAACATATTATCAGTTTGTAAAATATGATGCATTGCTTTGGATAAAACTACCTAATATAATAATATAATAATACAATGCTGACCTGGGTCATTGTGCATTATGAATACTTTAATTACTTTAAGTGCATTGTTGTACATTTACTTAAGTATTCTTTTTAAATATTTAACTTCAAACTGGGTATTTTCATAGTAGGGGTATTTATCAAATTTCTGTGGTGGAAAAGGTACTCAAATCTTTTACTGAAGCAAAAGTAGTAAAACCACAGTGCAGAAATTCTCTTTTACAAGCCAAAAAAAGTGCATATTAAACTTGACTTACGTAATCAAAATATACTTAAAGTACCAAAGGTGAAAGTACTCATTATGCACAAGGGCCCATTTAGATAATTTATAATATAATAAAAGTAATGAAATTACTTTATATTCTTACCTCATATAAGTTTGATCTTCCACCAGGGACCAGTAAAGTCTTATCTCAGCCTATGAGAATAAATCAGTATTTATTTGTTGATTATATTTGTATGATTAATCTTGCAAACTAACTAGAAACTTAAATTATCAAATGAATCAAAGTATCAAATTTGCCTCTGAATTGTAGTGGAATATAAAGTAGCAGAAAATGGAAATACTCAAGTAAAATACAATGACAGTTCTCAGGCTTACTGGAAATTATTTCTTAAATTCAGTAAAGGTCAATGATTAAAAGGTTTTCTAGTAATTTAACCAGTATTTTTCCCACCGTGTTCAACTGTTGTGTGTTTGCAATAAAAGAGGTTTTGGCTGAAGAATGCATCAGTTTCTGTGTTGATCTAGATCACACACACACACATTCACCAGGTCTCCGGCCCTGAAACGTGACTCCCGTCTCACGTTGACGCTGGAGATTTCTGAAGCACCGCCCAATCAGTGTGTCCGCAGCGGTGAACCTATCGCACCCCGGCAGATTTGAACCACACTGATCCGAGCAGGAGGCGGCGATGCGCGGGGCGGAGCTACAGCGACCCGAGCCTGGAGGGGGAGACCCGAGAAGAACGGAGAGACAGTCAGTTTCAGTATAGTGGAGCAGTCTGTGTGTAATGTTTATAAAGTGATATATGAAGAAGAAAAATGAGACTCAGGTCTCAGAAAAACGTGTCGCTTTGCTCGGAGACGCCGAGAATCAACCGCCGACGATCCAACAAAGCGACGCCGAGACGAAGCCGCCTGTCGGTCACCGAGAGCCCGCTCCAGACCAAGGTAACAAATGAATGTTGAGCACCATTGTTTACTCTAACATTAGCTTTACAATCTCCAGGTAAACGTTAGTGATAGCAGTAAACATTATGTTTGTTAGCAGACTCTGTTTAGTGAACCTAACTTAACGGTTCTTCTACTCTGATGCTAAGTTCGTTAGCCGGATGTTAGCATGTGTTCTCATAACAAAACAGACGACGATGCTAACTTAGCTAATGCTTGGCTATAGGTGGTTTTACCTGCTCTGCTTAACAAAAAACTCATTTCGTCTCCAGGGTAATTTAAATAAATTCATGGTTTACTATGAGTCTGAATTTGTGCCGAATTTCTACAACATGGACATTGTTTTTGTCGACTGAGCCTGAGATAAAACATTTGTCTTTGAACTACACTTCAGTTGTGATAAAAGTATTTTCGCTAACGAATTAAAAAATAGGTAAAACACATATCTGTTTTTAAACTCTTCTTCTGTCGCCTCGTTCATCTGTATTTTGACTATTTTGTTTTGCCTTCCTGTATTGATCAATGAACTGTTGGCTAGCCCACCATTTCTATGGCTTGTTTTTAGCCTGCTTAGCTAATTAGCTAAGTTAGCAACATCAAGTCAAATTCCTCATTGGTGAGAACTTACTTGGCAATAAAGCTGATTCTCATCCGCATCAGATACACATTGTAAACATCATCCAACCTAATTTTAAAGGAGCAGGATGGTTTTTTTTTCAAAGCTATCTAGTCCCATATAACACTTGGTTACAAAGTCTTTCCATTCAATGCTTACAGCTTCTAGACATCAGCAGACTTGAGGATCCTCTCTGGTTCTCCTCTGAGATGGTTTCATCCCTGTCTGGTTTATTAGGTTTAGATATGCAACTCTGTCTGACAGAGGATTAAACAGCCGAGTTACGTGCAAGAGAGGGTCCCAGTAAAAGTAGGTCAGTAGCACACATGACTGTTTACACTCAGGACATCAACAGTGTTTACACACTCTCTTGATTCATTTTCCTTTGGTGTGACTGTTGAAGAATGAAAGAAGAAAGAAACCTACAACAGATATACACATACAGTCCTGGACTGAGGCACTGTTTCTATTGCTTCATAATTCAAACAAGGATAAAACAGAACTTCCTGTTGCTGACATGGTCATGGACAAAATGATGCATAATCTTGCAATACACTGGTGCTCATATTATTCTTTTTTGGCCATGCATTATTGATACACTGTTCTTATCATTGCAGTACCTTTTTGGCAATAAAAGTTACTTTGTGCACCTTTATCTTATTGCAGACATATTCTTTCTGAAATAGTTTTTCTCTGTGGTCATTAAGACTTTTGTCTTTTTGTCTGTTTTACATTGACACATGACACAGTTTTGTATGTGTGTATGTTTATGATTGTCATGTGTCAAAGGCTGAGGCTTTATGCACACTGTTGCACATAGTCTATGCAGCTAAGAGAACTTATTCAGGTAGTGAGCAACTGTAGAAATCACTTAGTGTGGGAATGTCTTGACACCTCTCAGTTTGATTCTGATTCATAGCCATTATAAAAAAATTATTGGTGCATCAAACTTTTTGATATCTGTGTTTTTTTCACATTGTTACTAGGCACTACATTTAAAACATAGCATTTGTAATGATCATTAATTAAAACAAGCAGAAGAATTTACTTCCTTCATCTTTTAATACAATAGTAGTAAAAAGTTGTGATTGAGTTTGTGATTTGCTTCACCCTGGCTCTTGACCAGGTCCCTTTTCCCTTCAGCTTCATAGAAGCTAAAATGCTTGAATATGCAGGTTTTTAAGCCAGGGGGTGTCGGTCAGATTGTATCCTTCTGCAGTTGCTCAAGCTCGACCATCCTCACCAAAACTCAAGAAGTAGCCCAGCTTAGAACCTAAACAAATTGTTGCAGGCAATCATAATGTTGAGAATTGGATTTTAAATATCTGGTTATTAACTTTTATTGTTTGAGACGTAATCTTTCAAGAAACAAATAAAGAGAATAATTTTTTGCCACCTGTGGTATTCATGCGCAAGATTATTATGGTATTTTAGCTGTATGTTTTCCTCTTCAGTAACACACACAATTTGATATTTTTTAGAAGTTGTTCTTGCAATTTACATATTTCGTTCTGGAGAACTGCCTGAATGGTTAGAGTAAATGTTGCTGGTTTCTAACTTTGAATAGATGTTTAAAGGTCATAGTGAGATGTGCTTTTGTGATTCATCACAATTTGACACTAAGCACGCTGATGAAACTGAACGTGGCTGTCAGCTTTTCAGTTTATAATGTTTTTGGGGGTTTTTTACTGTGTAGAGTGAAGAGACCTTGGATGATGACCCCCACCATCCGGCTGATGAAATTCCCATGATGACGAGGCGACAACTGCCTCGTGGTCGTACTAGGAAGAGGGCCATCGCTGTTGAGGACAGAGAAACAGGTGTGTTCGGCAGCTTTAAGCTACTCTCATGAATGCTTTTTATATATTTTAACATTTTGTTTCCCTGAATATGAACACTTTACATGGTTCCCTGCACTAGTTGTTGTGGTTTCTGACTGACTGTCTTCCTGTGGTCTAGATTTGGCCTTCAAGACTCCGATCAGGTCCATCATGCGCCATGAGCACATACTGTCAGAGATCCGCGCATCGACTCCTCGTAACACAACAGCCAGAAACATCTATTCACCCATTGTGCGTTTCCTCACACCCAGCAAAGAGAGTAAGTATTACAGCTCCTGTCACTGCAATTTTGTGTCGCCTGTACGGACTTATATGAATACACTCATCCAAATATTTTATTTAATTCTGTGTTGTGGGGTAGTGAAATGTACTCAGTCCACTTGACACTTCCACTGCTTTACCATTCACTGTGCAAGCTATCCAGTCATCTGTTTGAAGCTTGTTTTCTTTAGATGAAAGTGCCTGGTGGAGTAAACTCACTCACCAACCACAGAATAAATGTGCCAGCATCTTTTTGGTGGCTTGTGGTAAATTTCCACCCTGGGTGCATCAAATAGAGACCATTGTCTCAGCAGGCATTAATGTGGTCAGGTGACAGTTGGTTTTGATTTTATTGGTAGATGACTTGGTGTCTGGTTATAATTCAGATCCAGTATGAGTCATTACTATTCCCTTTGTGTTGTGGTAGTGCTACATAAATAGACTTTATGTGTCCTTAGCTGGAATTTTTTCAGCTGTGGTCATTCGTTTGATAATATTACATTTTGAAGTGTTATGTTTGATAATAAAGCGTCCATTAAAATTTCGAATGAACAGGAAACAAAGTACTTCAGAGCTTCCCAATATGGCAAGCTTTTGCTGGATTATTGTTCCTTTCTTTACACTTGTCTGCGAGACTTATTATTCATTAAAGAAAATTGGCATGTCAAAAAAAAGAAGCTAAATGAAATCTCTTCTAATGATTGTGTCTAAGTGTTAAATTTCTAGACTCCTGTTGCTCACAGTTTATACATGTTGTTTCCTCTGTCCAGATGTGAAGTGTGCAGGCACTGGAAACAACGTGTTGATGAGCCCAGAACAAGGTGTCTTCGGTTATGGCTCCATTGACCTTCTGGCTGGAGACGAGGAGGATGACGTCTTCAATCCGTAAGTATAAAGCCCCTTTCAGACGTGCACCTCTTTACATTAATTTGATGCCAGTCTATCTGAATAAGAGACTGATCAACTACGTGATCAAAAAACACAAGTGAATGTTTTGGCACACAGTAAACTGGAGTGAAAATTGTTTTCTGTTTTTTGAATTGAATTGTGACACCAAGAACTGGAATCATATTGAATCATTAGTTTCCCAAAGAATCCCACCAATACCAGATATCAGTGACCCAGCACATCAAATAAAAATGTTACAGTTTACTTACTGGGTGCTGTTTTTTGAATAGATTTCTAAAGTGTCAGAGCTTATCACCACTCCCCTGTTTCATGTCCTTTTGTACACAACTCTCTTGGTGTTAGTGATTCTTTGTATTCTAAGAGCATCTTTTTTCTTTTCCAGCTTTAGGTTCATTAAGAACATTCCATCACAGTCGCAGTATTCCCGACCCCAACCCCGAGATATTCCACCCAAGACCAGGAGCACTCCAGAGGCCACACTGGTTGTCGACCTGGTGAGTTTGAGCTTCCTGCTCTTACACATGAGCACAACAGTTCAGCTAAGTGTGCCAACATGGAAGTTTGACAAATTAATCTTGACTCCAGGAGAGCCTAACAAAAAACTTGCAGTGACAGATTAACTTATTAAAACACAGTGAACAAGACTGCAGTGATGTGAATGTTGATCAAAAATGAGCCAACATCAGCTAAGATCCCCCTCCAGCTGTGGCAGAGCAGGTCTCTCCAGAGTCTTGGTGTCTTTCTCAGTGTGTATTCTTGTCTGTACTTGTGTTCTCTTGGAACATCATCAGTTCACACAGCTCAAGTACTGTTTCAATTCAACATTCACATAAAGCCAAATTCAGTCCAGATAACTGGAAGCATTTTTGATTTTGGATGCTGTCATGTCACTTTTATAAAAGTAAAGTTTTAATATTTTTTCAGTCGAGAAAGTAACCGCTTAAATTTCAAATATGTGGCTCATCCAAACAATGGAGATGTGATCCTGGCAGCTCGCAGCCCAGCTCGCTGTCAATGTCCATCTTCATCCTGGGAAGAACAGTTTTATCTCTTCAAGCCCTTTCAGAATTTCCCACTGGCTCTGACGTCTCTGCAGCATTTTCAATAATTTGATATTATTTGTTGATATAGATTACAGATTGGGTAACAGTTGTATCTTTTGACTGCATCTCACTGCCAGTCAGGTTTTTTTCTTCTGAAAAAGTCTGTTAGATTACCTTTAAAGTTGAAGTTGTTTTGTACAGTAAGGTACAGTTGTGTTGGAGTGTCACTGAGCTAGCGGTTGATTGATATTACCGTTGAACTTGCCAAGTCCGAACTTGGTGTGCTCTGTACTGAGAAAGGCCTATTACGTTGTCATGAAGTGGTTAACATGTAATACATCACACACTTGTTGCCTCACAGTAGCTGCGTATTGTTTTCCAAATGCCGTCGTGTTTTTTAGTTTTCCCCATCTGTCTTCAAAGTTGACTTTTTGGTTCAGATGTTTTTATTTGCTGTTCCTTAACTCAGAGAGTTTTGTGTATTATGGAGAGTATTGTGGAGAACATATTAGTTTGTCGCACTGTGAGACGGGTGTGAGTTCATAAAAAGCTTTTGTTTTAGGCTAAGATCGTGCCAGAATTCACTTGTAAATCTGGTTTGCTTGGCGGAACTGGCATTTTATTTCTCTGTGTGGCTTGAATGCAGCTAGTAAAAGCAGAGACTATGCACCATCACCACTGCACCCAAAATGAATGCAGTCTTGGATTTTTGTACTAAAATTTGATCAAAAATCATTGAGGTTTCCCTAATTTGCAAAGATACAGAGAAATATGCACAGTTAAAAAAAAAAATCAAAGGAGGACAATACTCGGTGAAAAATATTGTATACTGAGGTGAAAAGGTTTGAGATCATCGTCTTTAATTGTCCAGGAGTATTGAATTTGTCATAGATAACTCCATTTGGTGCACAACAGGCAGATTTTAGAATAAACCCGCAGGACTTGAAGCATAAGACAGTAGTAAAATAAACTATGCCACATTGATCTGTGTCCTTCCAGGAGGAGACCCTGATGTTCAGCTCTCTGAATGTGATCGACGAAGCAGAGTACACCTTCTACACAGCTTTCCAGGACCATCAGTACAAGGTAACTACTCACTGCATGTGGTTGTTGACAAACCTGCTGTTGAATCTGAAGCACACTGAGCAAATAACTGCAGATGGTGGGAAGAGTGAAAGGATGATGGAAGAACCACTTCAGTGTGTTTGTCCTCTTTAGTGAGGGATGGCAGGAAGCAGGAGAAGTGAAGAAATCTGGTCTAAATGTGAAGAAATACCAGAACTAACAATAACACTGGTGGTGTGCTAACAAGAGAGAGACACAGAAAAGAGACATTTATAGATATACAAGCTGCTATACAAGGTAGTGTTGGGCGGTATGACCGTGTATACCATGTGATGGTAAAAATGTGTCCACTGGTAGAGATTTTGCAATACTGTTTACACAAACTATTGTGTTTTGAGTCTTTTGGGTTTTTTTGTTTTTAGTATTCTCTCATGTGTGGCAGTTTCTTTGTTTGTATGGAAGTTACAATGAAAAGAACATAATCAAATGTGATTAAGTCAGGTACGCTGTGGTTATTTTAAACCTTATATAAAATTACATAAATACAGTTTTAAATCACTGAAAAGGAACTATGGAGAAAATGGAGAATTATACTGTGTATTAACTTATTCATTTATTCTTTCATGCACTCTGCTCCTTTGATATCAACAGGTGTACATGATCCTACGACCACACGTCAAAGAGTTTCTGCAGTCCATGGCAAAAATCTATGAGGTGTGTGTGAATCAAAGTGTCACTCTGATATAAACTTCAGTTGTCTGGTCGTTTATTGGTGCAGTTTGTTTTTAGTGAGATGAGGTGAACTTTATTATTAAAATGGGACAGAGTTTGTAATAATAATATGTTTTGTTCTGCAAAAGATTTCAGAACCTTTACACTCCTTCTCTACACACACACTTCCATCATACCTTCCCCTTTCTTTTATTGCATTCATCTAAACTAATTCATTTTCATTTTTATCTTATTTTTTATTTATTTCATGCATAGGAAAACAAATGAAAGTAAATGTAGTTTTTTGTTGTGTCCTGATGCCCGTTGAGTTCTGGCCTGTTCGGATTCGGTCCCAGCTGCTGTTTGTGCTCTGTTACAGCTGTTTGTTTACACGTGTGCAAAGAAGGAATATGCTGAGAAGATACTGAACATCCTGGACCCGCAGAGAAAACTGTTCCGGTATGTCTCCTTCAGAGCTGCTTCCACTTGTGTTTCATAAACTCTTTGCTTGACCGCAGAGACGTGCACTCTGTCAGGTTTATCAGACTCAGCTAGCGAGTGTTAGCCTGCTGCTGGTCTCATCTGTGACCAGCACACTGACCTCAGGACGCTGCTCAGAAATGCTCTGTCTGTGATTGGACCATTAGTTGGTCACTCTGTTTGTTCGACTCCAAATGAATGATCACAATAGATTGTATAGGTGTACATATTGTATTGTCTGAGTTGGAGCGATACAAACTGACACAATACAAACTCTGTAAATGTTTTGAACGTGATTTCCCATGTAGACATCGTCTGTATCAGGACGATTGCGCCTGTGTTCTCGGCCACTACATCAAAGATCTCAGCGTCCTCGGGAGGGATCTCGCCAAGACAGTCGTTCTGGACAACGCACCCCACACATACCCGTACCATGTAAGCACTGGAACTGTGATCTTTAGATGCCACTTTAATATCTAATTCTGTGTTATTTTCATTGTTGTTAATGGACAGGGAAAGAGATGTTCTATTGTTTTGTTATTATCATTAAATCCTATGAAAAGACCCAAACCTATTATGTCTTAGTCTGTCTCTTAATACAATCTCACTTGACGATCTAAACTTTTAAAAATGTGCCACAAATACATTGTTTTATTTTCTTGTCTCATTTTGTGCCATAGTTCATCATAATGAAGGGACATTGGTTTGGTCTTCTACTGGGATTTATTTACAATAAAAAATATGATAACTTAATATAACATAAATATTATTCAATTGTTTTTTGTGTCAGATTTGTAAGTGAAATTCTTCCATATGCTCCTCTTGCAACTGCACAGTGAAAACATTTTGATGTTTTGCAGCTGATGAACACGATTCCCATCAAGAGCTGGACCGGGGAGTCTGAGGACAGAGAACTTCAGAAGCTCGTCCCCTCCATGGAGAAACTGTCTGCTGCTGTACGTTTGTTTGTTTTGTTTCAGAAGTTAGTTTCTGTAGCCTCGAAGTAATCCTGTAAAGACAGATTTAGTCCCCCTTTTTAAAAAACAAAAATCATCCTAAGGTTTATTAAAGATATAGTCTGTTAGGGGTAGGACAGTTAATCATGATGGCTATAGTCATCAGATTGTAAGCTTCTGCCTATCCAGACCAAGCAATTAATCAATAATATTAATACATAATAAATAATAATTAGTTGCAGCCTTACAGATTTCAAATTTGTAAGAAAGACAACTCAGATCTGTAATTGGTATTAGAAAACCTCCTCACTTGGGAAATTGGAATCAGAAGAGGAAAAGTACTTAAGTGTACTTGAGTATTAAAAGTATTTGGAGTGTTGAAGAATTAAATCATCAACATGTAGAAGTGTTTTACTGTAACACCTTATTTGAGTTCTGTTGTTTGAGTTGTGAAGCACACTGTTTTTGTACATCCGTTTTATTCTTGTGATCTCGTGATCAGTGCAGCCGGTGGATATCTCAGTGTTTTTTCACCAGTCAGTCAGTGGTGAATAAAACAGCTGGTTATCTTCAGCAGCATCTGCCTGCTGCCTTTCCTCCCCCGGTTTCACCGAATATCTCCTGTTGTGTTTTTTCAGGAGGATTTTCGGGAGGTGCTGAAGAAGAGGAAGGATCACTTCCACAGATTGCTGTCGGAGGACTAACAGGACTCTCTAAACCCCCCCTCACTTTAACTACTTTATGTGACTTTCACAGATCCCATTTGCTTTCCTTATGCTTTGGCTAAAAGCAAAATCCAGTTGGAATTAGCCAACCTGAAGCCTGCTGGTTTGTGGTGGACCTGCACGCCCTCCTCTGTCCTCCTTGATGACTTTAAAGGACGGCAGATCAGTATTTCAAACATGCTGCTGGTCGTTCGTCACCCAAAACCCCCTGTTTGTCCAAGACTCATTCCACAGGGCAATAAAGTGCTCCCCAGTGTATGTGTATATCTGCAAGACAAAACTTGAAATATGTTGTCTATAGCCATGATTTTTAATTTATTGATTATATTGCCAATCAGTGGCTGTTAACTGTATATTTTAGATATGCTTTTTTACGCAATAAAATTACCCTAATAATAAATGGGAAAATAAACCAGTTTTGTCTTTACTTTTCAGCACGTAATGTGGAATCTGGTTCAGGTCTGTGAAATAATATTTGATTTAATACCTGATGAACATTCCTCAACGTGTGAGGAGAGGGATTTGTCGTGAAAGCTGCTTCAGATTGATGCAGATCAGGAGGAGGAGGAAGACTAATGGACTGCTGTGAATATCATCAATGAAGTAATAGTAATGTAGCAGCACAAAACCATATTTCTGTCTCATCCTGTCACTGTTTAAAGTGATGAAATAATACTTATTCCACAAAACTGCCTGAACTGTCAACATCCTCTCTGCTGGTGTGTTTGATCGAAGTCAGAACTTATAGTCACATTTGTGATGGTTTTAACATCCTGGGTTTTAAGATGAGTTTCAGTGCTGGTCTTTTATTTCCTAAAAAATGCTGCTGAGAAAATATAACTCTTCTCTTCCTGTGCAGCAGGAAGGAGCCACCAGAGTGTTAGAAGAGCAAATGGAAAAGATGTGTGAAATAGGTGGGATCACAATGTACTAATGTAAGGTTACTACGATCACATTCAACATATGTTTTTGACAGCATAAAAGCTGACTGTGGCACCTCAGGTTTTTAAGAGCAGCTTAATAAGAGAGGTTTCATTTGTTGCTGACAGAAAGAGAAAACGTTTTATCATAAAAATGGATTGGAATGGATCAGAAGATTATAGAAATGTCAAATAATATTTAACAGTTACGAATGATAGTTATACCACAGAACAGACCAGGGCTGAAATCGACTTGATTATTTTCATTATAGATGCATCTGTCTATTGTTTCTTTAATTAATCATTTAGACTATAAAATCTGGGTAAATAGTGATAAATGCCCATGACCTCATCCTCCGGAGTCCTGAAAACAGATAATCTGCAGTGATGTAAAACAGACAAGCAGTGAATATTCACATTTACGAAGCTGGAACCAGCAAATGTTTTTGGCATTTGGCACTTCTGCTTCATAAATTACCTAAATTCATAGTCTGCAGATCAACTAACTGATTTATCAACTATTTGTCATCATTATGAATATTACAGAAAGAAGCACATATACACTCAATACAAACTCAGTTTTGAATAGTGCAGCCACACATTGATCATTATAAGAATATATTGTATATAGACCTGCATATTATATGTGACTCTCCATTAATATTAAATCAGTGCTAAAGAAAACGAAGCATCCACATTAAATGTACAGTAGATAAAAACACAATAACAAAGTAAACATCTTGTAAATCTGTGCTTCATTCTAATGATCCTATAAATATGTATTAGACACAGTGCAGTGAAGTCCACCCTGTGCGTGAATATTAGAGGAGAGCTGAGGTTTGGTTTCAGTCTAAATGTTTACTGTCCTGTTTAGATGAACTCATGTTTGTGATCCATGTGATTGTTAATGTTGAATCTGAAGGTAAACTGAGAGAAAGCTCTGCCTCCTCTTCCTCCTCCTCCTCCTCCTCCTCTCTGCCTTTATTTGCTCCATATGGTGTTTGACATGGTACCCAGGAAAAAAAAAAAAGCCCTGTGTGGGCGGAGGAAAAGCCTTGTATTTTGTCCGTCCTGAAATCTGATTCACAAGTTCAGGATCCTGGAAGACAAAAAGCAAACGGAGGGGGAGGGAAGAGAGAGAAGGACGGAGGTTTTTTTTTTTTTTTACTGCCAGAAGAGTTAAGTCATCAAATACTCTGCAACCTCCGACCAAAGTAAGTCCATTTCTCCGAGGCATGCTTCTCATTGAATAAAGCTCTTAGACTGGATTTTCATGCAGATTAATTGATCCACATTTGTGTGTGAAATCTGGCTGTAATTGCCGCTGAATGGCCACTAAATATAAGGTTTCAGAGCCGCTCTCTCTCTCACTTTTACGCACAGATTTAACGCGCAACTTTCGCCTCTTTTTATTTATTTATCACCAGATCACACATTTCCTGCATCTCTTATAAAAGCAGACAAGATCAGACTTTAGTTTTCTATGTTGAAGATGAATTGTAATCCAGTTTTTTTGGAGAGAAGAGTTGGTTTTTCCAGCGGGGACTAAAAAGCACATTGGCTCCTTTACGCGCGTTTCCACCTTCATCTGAGATAAGCAGCCGGATTTGTCCCCTCAGACCTGAAAACCCGGATCAGTCCTGGGCTCATATTTGTCCTCTCTGGTCCTCATTTGTTTGGACAAAGATCCTCGACGCACATTTTGCGTGCGCCACCGTCGGATGTGCGCCAAAAACATCCAGATAGGGGGAAAAAAGCTACAAATTCAATCTGCAGATGTTTAATGAAATTCATACAGTACAAATGATTACATTCATTTATCTGATGTGCTTTTGTCCAAATCCTCCTACAATTAGTCGATTTTTGCGCGTTTTCATGGTAAGAAGTGACCGCAAAAGTAACCAATGGTGGTAACAGAAGTATTCAGATTATTTACTTGAGTAAAAATACACACAGTATTTTAAAAAAATTCCATTACAAGTAACAGCATTACTCAAATGTAACGTAATGGCAACAACATGCACATTTAAGTATAAAAGTGGATGAAGTTATTTTTCACAGGATGTGTTGTTACATTATTGTATCTTTCATGTTGTTTAATTATAATCTATTGCATCTTTTGTTCTTAATCTGAAAGTAACTGCAGCTGTTAAATAACTATAATGAAGAAATACAATCATGAGTGCAGTATAATTACAAAGTAGCAGTAAGTCTACTTACTGTAATTGAGTAAATGTACTTAGTTACTTTCTCCTCCAGGTAACCACATGATGTAATCCTCAGTTGTCCTCTTGATGACATGTAACTGGAGGCATTTTCCCCCTTTAGGAATCACATTAATATTTTTCTTGTGCATTAATTTATATTGTATTTGATCCATCAGTGGCCTTCCTGCCTCATGTTATTCCTGATCATCCTCTCTTTATACTGTCACAGTGGGGTTGAGGTCCAAAGATAAATCTGAGGGGTCACCAGATGATTAAAGGATCAAGAAAAAAACATCTATTATAGAAACAGTTTTTTTCTCACTTTTTTTCTAATGTAGCTGATCACTTCTTTAGCTCTATATAAATCCTTCAAATTGGTTAAATACTGGATTAATTCACCTCTAAAAATATTCAAAATAAATGAATGGTTCCTGGCTCAACAAAATCTTAAAATAAGAAAAAAATACAAGTATGAACAAGTATCTAATTTTGTTCAGTATTTTCTGCTTTTCTACCTTCAGCCCATATTTTATACAGGCAAAGCTTTTTATTTAGCAGTTTAATATATTGGATTAAAGCAATAGTTTGACATTTCTTTTAAGCTTTTACCACTTATTTGCTTTCCTGCTAAAAGTAAGATGAAAGATTGAAACCACTCTCATATGTGTAAATATGAAGCTGTAGCAAGGACATGGTTAGCTTAGCTTAGCATAAAGACTAGAAACAGATGGAAGCAGTTAGCATGGTTCTGTCCACATGTGTCATAATCCTACCAGCACCTCTAAGTCACTCCAATTATATCTCATTTGTTTAATCTGTTCAAGCTTAAAAACATGTTTAACATTTGGAGTCAGGCTAGCAGTTTCCCCCTGTTTCCAGTCTTTATGCTAAGCTAAGCTAGCTGGCTTTGCCCTATAGCTTCATACTTCAAATATGAGGGTGGGATCAACCGTCTCATTTACTGTCAGTAAGAAAGCTTTTAAAAAGTCAGGTTTATATTGCCCAAACGAAAGTATTTTACAGATGCTGATATTGATATCTAACCCTAGTTCTCCAATACTTAATATTTTGATGGCCTAAGAATAATCTTATTTAAGTATATTGAGTGTAAACATACTGGAATCAGAATGTAAAATACTCACCATGAATATGTTTTTACCAGTTTCGCTAGTTTCACTAGATTCTAGATTTGGACTTTCTGTTGTAAAGCTGAAGGTTATCGTTTTTTCATGGGCTGATTTTGTGAGAAAAGGTCTGAAGCAAATAAAAAACTTCAATGATAACAATTCAAACCTGCACAGGCAGCGTTACCTTGCAGAGGAAGATAAACTCTGGCTTCCTGTCGGTGGTGATTATTGTACAGCCACAGACATAAACTCATATCAACACTGATTTCCTTTAGTCCCAGAAGCCCGTTTCCTCACATAACATAACCAGTTTGACATCAGTCTGCATAAAGACCCAGCAAAGTTTTAGTTTTAAGGGTTTATACTTGCCTCATTTAGAGGGTAAATGCTTTCCTTGCCAATAAGAAGTGGTACTTTATAAACTGCTTGAAACAGGTAAAAGGCTTTACAGAAGAAAAGGACTAAATGAGATGAAAGAAACAACTCATAATTTTTCGTATACTTTCAATGTTGCTCCATGATTTTTTGAGGATGAATCAGGATTTGAACAACTTTTCATTTTGGTTCAAAACTGTTTTCCAAAGCCTTTCTAATATATTTTAATATTCTGTCAGGGTTTATGATGGTGTGGCTTCTTTCTGCTCATCGCCACAAGAGCCACGAGATGCTTGAAAGAAAGTGAAAAATTGACTCTCTCTAATAAAAATTAAAGATGAAACAGTGGGTCTAACAGTGCAGTTGTGTACTGTTTCGGCCTGTCTGCCTCTTGGAGAATGGAGGTGATTTTACTGCCCTGTGTGTCCCTGGTTTGGTGTTTTTAACTGGTTTCTGGCCTGGTTTTTGTCTGGACCTCTTCCTGCTCCTCTCAGGCTGTGTGACTATGAGCAACTCGGCGCTTCAGGCCACGAACCGGCAGAATGCGAAGGAGCTCGACAGCATGAAGGAGTCCATCAGCGACATCATCAACCAGCTCCAGGACATCGACCCCACCAGGCTCTCCTTCTCCCCCTTCCTGGACCTGGACACTCAGATCTCCTTGGCGCCGGTGTCAGACAGCCCCGAGTCCTCGGTGGAGGAGCTGCACTCGTCCTCCCACTCCGTCTCCGGCTCCCAGCACTCTCTTGAACCGCCACCAGCAACCAATCAGCCACGGAGTGAGTTATTACCGCTGCTTTTTACTGTCTGATGGAGCTGTAGGATTTGAGGGGAGGCCAGAGCAAATTAGCAAAGCCTAAGTCGAGTTCGAGTCCAGACTGGATCCTCGGGGAGTTAAGACAGAGTCAGGACTGATTAAAGCAAAGAAGCAGTTGCATATGTCTTTTCCATTTTGAAAATAATGCTAAAGGAGTTTTTTTTTTCAGGTTGAGCAGATGTATAGATCTACCTGCAGGAGTTCTGGACTAAATCAACATCCATGTCGTGCATAAAAGTTTTAGGACCTTTAAATCATCTATACAGGTTGTTCTGGGGAGGACGTAACAAAGCAGCATGAGGTGGAAAAAATATGCTGACTTTTAACAAGTCAACATCCAATACAGGTGCATTCAGGTACATTAACATTAGCTTTAGAAACTGAGTCTCTGAAGAGAAAAGGCTGTTTTCTTTAAATTTGAGATGGAAGACTTTCATGTATAATTGCTTGTGATAATTGAAGGACTTTTCAGTAAAACGTTCCGCTTAAGTTTTTATGTAAAAAACTTGAGTTGTGTTTTAGGAAAGGAGCCTTTGTTTGTCAAGCTTGGGACAAAAGACAGAGTTCTTCTGTTTGCACTGTCATGTTGTATGTAAAAAGGTATATTTTTGTCTGACAAACATTTCACCACTACAACAGTCATTGTGTTGTCTTAAGTCCATGTGGGCTGGGAACCTGCATATGCATGACACATAACTAACTGACGGTCGAAAAAGCTGGGGTTTTTTTAGATTTAAATCAAAACAGACATGAGACAGACAAAGTGTCAGACAGATTTAGAACAGTATTTAGAGTCATCTATAATGTGAGTCATCATCCAGTGCAAGTATTCCTGGTAGCTCGTGCTTCAACCAAGAAATCATTTAGATGTTTCAGGGATGTTGCAGCAAAGGTGAAAACACCTACAGAAAACTTGAAAGAACATCTGTACATGTCTACAATTGTTCCATGAATTTGATGATGGCCTCTTCCTGATGACACCCCAAGCTGGATTATCAACCGGCCAAAAACCTCATTTGAATAATTCCAAATTTCATCCAGGTACAATTTTAGCAGAGGTTGGTCCTGCATCACGACCTTATCTTTGGTCCTGTATTGTGGAGGGTCTGGTTTCAAGAGTGTAGTTATTTTGGTTTATATTGTGTTCATGTGGTGCATATTCCTAAATTACTTCATGATCAATCAATTTAACACAAAGTAACTGACCCACAGGAAACCTGTGGTCATGTTGTAATAATATCGGAGCACAGTCTGGTCTCTGTGTACACAGCAACTGTGAGAGGTGACAGGGTATAAACACAAGCACAAAAGGTGGAAGGTGGTGTCAATAGAGGCCTCCTTACAGGTTAATCCAGTCATGTGCCCACCCTCCAAAAAAGTTCCATGAGATCCAGGCAAACAGAGGCCTGACATCCAGTCAGAGAATGATTGATTCACATGAGTCTGCAGTTGATTGCTTTCCATATCTGGTTTTGGATTCTGTATTAAAATGTGCTCTGGTTTGAACAGGCTCTGCTCCCTGCCACCAGCAGCCCAGAGACGACCTCCCAGAGGAGCGACGAGCAGATCAGACAGAGGAGGGGGAGCTGGATCAAACTCTTTCCAGTCCGATCATCACTGCGCACAATTTGGACGCTGCCACGGAAAACTGTGTCGGCTGTCCAACCCCGGCCTCTCAGGGAGACATTCCCAACGGCACAGACACGCCGAGATGGAGTCCAGAATCCACCAATCTGGACTGCACTGTGGACGAGGGTCGACCTCTGATAGGTCCCCCGCCAGAGAGCGTGGAGCTGACTGTGTGGAGCTCGGAGGGGCGGGGAGAGACTTGTGAGGCCGCAGAGGAGGCTTCGGATCGGGGACAATGCTGCTGCCGCTGCTGCCAGTGCAAATGCTGTCACAGCGGCCGAGTTCCTGCATTCTTCTCGGTCCTTGCCTCTCTTCTGTGTGCAGCCGGGATCCTCTATGCACTCTATTTCTATGTCCCCATTAAACCCCCCGACTGCCCCGACACTGCCAGCCGCATCGTTTTCACCCTCTGCTGCTGCGTGGTGGCAGCCGTCCCCGTTCTGCTCGGTACGTTTCAAGACACCTGCACACCGATATTCATAAGCATAACTGTGTGAGCGCCACAAATGAAAGATAAAGATTAAGAGAGGATTTGGTGTGTCTGGTCGCCCCGTCTTGGAATGTTTCAGTGTCTCCTGTCCCCTTTAATTTCATGCGCTTTCAACCTCAGTACAGCAGACGTCTCCCCGGGCCTCTGCAGAGAAGCATAATTTCCCTCTCCTGCACATAGCTTTAAATGGAAACTACAATAAGAGGCTGGCTGCGTCTCTCATCTCCCAGGCTGTGGCCTAATTGTTTCAGAATATTTTAATCACTTCCCAACCTGGGTGACCTGAACCTGGGGGCAGGTGGCAGAAACATCCAAAGCAAAAACCTGTCCAGACCGGTTTCCTCTTACCTATATATCAAGCTGGTGACAGTGAGGAGTATTTGCATGGAGGCCATTCTTCTGGCGGTTGCTGTATTCAAATGAAGATATTATAAAAACAAAGTACACTGTCAGACGAGATCAAGTGCAGAGAGGAGTTGCTGAAAGTTGAGAGCTGTTTTGTGGAAAGATGGCCAAGAGTCAAGATGCTAACTGACTTATTGCTCTTTTATCCCTCACAGCGATGCTCATGGGTGCAGCGTGCCAGTTCTGCACAGCCTCCTTCAGTCTGCAGCAGCCGTTTCCCAGAGGACGGGCGGTTCAGCAGCACTTTGTCACGGCGTCCCTGGAGCTGTTGCTCCTCTACGTCCTCAACCTCGTCGTTATGGCCACTTTACTGCCTCAAGACCAGCTCAAGTTGGTGCCTATACTGGTTGCCGTTTTCATCTTAGGAAGGTGAGGCTCAAATGTTTTTTGACAAAGGGGGCTCGCAAATGCTTCTTCATACTCTTCTTCTACTTTGATACACTGATATGAGACATTAAACACAGATCACTTCAATTTAGAATAAAGAAAATTGACATGTAAAGACAGTTTTACTGTTATAACATTGGCTAATTAGCACTAAACACGAAGTACAGCAGACGCAAATGTCAACTTTTTTTGTTTATAAACCGGAGATGAAAAATGTCAGGGGATCACCAAAGTTATTAAAATTCATCCCGAGGGGGAGACAAACGTCTGAATCAAAGTTCATGAGAATCCATCCAATAGCTGTTGAGACATTTTACTCAAAACCACAAATGTCAACCTCATGGTGGCGCTGGAGGTAAATCAGAGCATCATCAGACTCATTAGGATTCATCTTCTGAGAACCATGAATGTCTGTACCATTATTTGTACCAATTCACATATATTTCACTGAATAAGTCAACATTTGACTGGAAGGTGGCAATAAATGAACCACAAAAGTCAGTGGGATTCATCCTCTGGGGACCATGAATGCCTCTACAAAATTTGCTGACAATCGAACCAATAGTTCTTGAGATATTTTAGCGTAGGCCTAAGTGGTAGACTGACAGACCGACACTGCCGCTCCTGGAGCCGCACCGCTAGCGAGGCTAAAAACGAACACAACCACTGTCATTAACAAAGCCAAACAGAACTTTTGGCAGCACATTGTGGAGCAGCAGTGAGGTCAGACTGTGACACAAGTTAACATGAACTCTGCTTCATTCAACTCTTCAAGCTTGGTTTGTTTCTGTTGCAGCACTGTCTCTAATCACTCCATAGTGGTTTCAAGAACGGTGTGAGTGTTTTAATTTTCTTTGTTTTCTTCTCCCAACTAATTAGGCTAATTTGCAACAGGTTAGTAACATGACTGGGTATAAAAAGAGAATTCCAGTCTCGCAGAAGTAAAGATGGCAAGAAGTTAAAAGATTCAGAGAATCTGGAGAAATCTCTGTACAAAAGGAACAAGGCCAAAAACCAATACTGGATGGCCGTGATCTTTGGGCCCACAGGCGGCACTGCATTAAAAACAGACATGACTCTGCATGGGCTCAAAATCACTTCCAAAAACCATTTTCTGCAAACACAGTTTGTCACTGGATCCACAAATGCAGGTTAAAACGGGATCATGCAAATAGGAAATTATATATAAACGTGATCCAGAAACGCAGGCGACTTCTCTGGTCCAAGTGAAAATTGTCCTGTGGTCTGAGGAATCAAAATTCCACATTCATTTGGAAATCATGGACGATGTGTCCTCCACTCTAAAGAGGAGAGGGACCACCTGGCTTAAAATCAGCGCACAGTTCAAAAGCCAGCATCTGTGATGGTGTGGGGATGCATAAGTGTCTGTGGCATGGTTAGCTTACACATCTGGGAAGGCATCATTAATGCTGAACAATATGTACAGGTTTTTGGAGCAACATATGCTGTTGTCATCTTTTTCAGGGAAGACCTTATTATATTATATTTTAGCAAGACAATGCGAAAAAACAGTCTGCACATATAACAACAGCATGGCTCCATAGCAGAAGAGTCCAGCATTGAAAACATTTGCTGCATCATGAAATGAAAAATACAGCAAAGGAGACCCCAAACTGTTGAGCAGCTGAAATCCTCAGTCAGGCAAGAATGGAACAACATTTCACTTTCAAAACTCCAGAAACTGGCCTCCTCAACTCCCAAACGTTTACAGAGTGTTGTTAAAAGAAGAAGTGATGCAACATAATGGTAAACATGAGTCTGTCCCAACTTTTTTGAAACATTTCGTTTAAACATTTGATATGTTGTTTTTGCATTTTTTTCAATTAAATATTGAACCGCCAAACCACCAAATTCTGTTTTATTAACATTTGAAACAGCTTCCCAACTTTTTTGGAACTGGGGTTGTATAACATACAGCATCAAACACGTCTGGAGTATCAAACCCAACCCCGGCCAAGTCACGTATTTAGCAGGAAGAATATATTATGCAGTTTCTAGAAACTAAAGTTCTCTATCTCTATCTAATAATTATAGTATTTATCACAAACAGAGACCTGCTGTACCTGCTGCTGTTTTACTTCATTAAAACTTTAAATGCAGGATACTTGTACTTTACAATACTGGTACAATACTTGTAAAGGAGTAATTCTACATTTTTGTATTGGTACTTATTAAAAGGTTCTGAATGCTTCTTTCTGACCTGGTTTAACTGATGCTTCACCATCAGGGAGGTTCTGAGTGTTTATCAGTGAACTTTGAAGTTGATCTGATTTCCTGTTTGTTTGTGTGTGTGTGTGTGTTTTTTTGGTCAATCCTCTGCAGGCTTGTTTACTGGGTCAGCCTGAACGTATGCAGCTCCTGGCGAGGCTTCGGCTCCGGCCTGACTATCTTCCCGCTCCTCGCCATGGTGGCTCTCAATCTGTTCCTCATGTACACCCTGAATCTCAAAGAGCCACTCTTTGGCTCTCATGACGTCCTCTATAATCAGGTCACCCCCTCTTCCTGGTCAGGGGAGACATCACAGAGCCCGAGTGGCAAACCAGACATCCTACCCACAGACATCCTGGACGTTCAGTGAGGAGGCGAGCTGCGCTTTCTTCTTTCAGAGGAGGAGATCTTTCCAAAAATAGTTCATTCCTGTGGTCGGCAGTTCAGCACAGCAACACACGCTGCAACTATAACCTCCAAATCTGTGACGGCTTAACTTGTATTTTTGCTCCTCCTATACGGGACTTTTTTTATGTGGATTCATGCTTATTATCTGAAATGCAAGAGCTTTTTCCCTGCTAGTGGCGGAGGAAGCCTTTGAACAATGCTGTAGTCTTAAACGTTTGTCCTTTTAAGCTATTCCAGTGCCTATATTTAATGTTTTGAACTCTAAGTACTTAAAAGCTCTGCTATATATGTGGCTGAAATTGGTTTGACCTTAAAAACCACGAGCAAAGCAATGTCAGTTGTTAGACTTTATTATTATTTCAGCTGTCCAAAAAGTTTGTACATGATGAAGACAGAATAAAAGCCATTTGTAAAAACGTCTTTTCATCTTTTCCAGACAGTTTTCAGTTCCTTCGCTGACTTTGACCAGTTGCTGCTTCTGCTGTGACTGAGCAGCTATTCCTGGAGAAACGACAGTGTGTGTTTTCAGCGCTGGGACTGTCATTATGTGATAACACACTCTCCATGTTTCTCTGGTCGCTCTCCATCTCCACCCTGCTGGCGTCCTCGCGCTGCTGCTGCTGCTGATGTTGCTCGCTCGGTTTGTGGTGCGAAATGAGGCCAAAACAAAAACAGGATGCTAAAGATGGCTTTTGACCACTTATTCAAAAGGAGATTAAAGAGTCATCCAAACTAGTTTAATTAAAGGCCAATCATTTGACTCAAGATATTTATCATGTCAGAATAAACATTTTTCAACCTCAAATGATTTACTAGCTTTTACAATTCAATGGCAAGAACTAATTTCATCGGGCATGCCTGATGAAACATTGTGTCTCTGATAAACTCTGCTGATAGTGTGCGAGAATTCAACCATGTCTTTCTTTCACGTGATTTTTATTTCTATAAGCACCAAGTTTTACCAACTTAATACAAGTATGAAATAATTTTTTTAAAAATTGCCTGCATGTCAAACTTAGTAATCAAGTTTGAAGGTTGGGCTTCTCAGTTTGAGGTCGGGTAATTAAAGGGCAATGTCAGTGTATTTGATGTTTGGTAGACCGGGTTTTTTCAAATGCAACATTAGCACAGCAAGCTGTGGATAAATGTGCAGCTTGTTACAGAGATATAACCACTCAGCAAGCAACACTCAAATCAATCTAACTCAGATTTAACTTTATTATCCAAAAGAGGAGGAAAAGGGGATTCATTTGGTCAGAGGGGCGAAAACAGTACAAACAGGTAGCAGTACAGAAAATACATGAAGTAAAACAATAAAGACGACCCATAAAAGGGATTTAATTCTTCACAACATAATGTAACTTTTTAAACCTAAAATGAAGGTTGACCTGAAGGACAGACAATATAAAGAAAGGTGGATGATTACATTATATTTGCATGAAGCTTAATATGAATGCTCCTTGCCTCATCTGCAATTTGAAGTATTGTGTAAGTGAAATATATAAAATGGAGTTTTGAAAAAAAACAAAAACAATCTGACCAACGAGTAGCTGCTCTAGTAGCTTTTGATGCTTTTTGAGTTTTTTTTTCTACCATGTGTTCAACCTGGCCAGTGGGCCACAGGTAACCTGAGCTGGAGACTGCTGCTATAGACTAAATGATTCATCAAAAAGTAATGTCTGATTAATTGTTACTCCATGAGCTGCAGTGTCAGGCTGCTCTGCTCCGTGCCTGTGATGCTGTTTTGCATCACGAGCTTTAGGATTTATTCTTACAAATCCATGGAAAGACATTCATCAGCTCTCTCCTCTGGAAGCTGCCCAGTGAAACCAGAGTCTGCTGCTGTCAGCCATCAAGCGGCTCTGTTCAGTGCCTTGCTCAAGAGCTCCAGCAGTGTTTGTCCTGGTTGTATCCACGTGCTGGGTCTTGTATTTGGTTTCTATGCACTGTGTTAATGCACTAGTTTGACAAAATCAGTCCATTTATGAGCTTTACCTGGAGCTTTAAACTACATCTCACCATCTTGCGGGATTTGTACATTTAATGGTTACTTATATAGTACATGTAATTTTTTTTCAGCAGGCACAAAATGTTTAAAGTCACCAGTGAACTCCTAGAAATATGGTCAAATGCACACATTAGTAGCCAGGTAGAGGCTTTTTACATTGAGGGTTTATTTTCACACTCACTTCTGTCTGATTTGACGTGTGTATTTTGATACTGATACGCATGATGTTTGTTATGACAACGCAGGTCTTGAATGCAGCTCAACCAGTAGAACCAGGCTGCTGCTCCTAATTGTGAGCTAATCTAATTATCTAGGTCAGACAAATTCAGGTCCTAGAGTTCACATCCAAAGTGAAAGTACAAAATCAGTTCTTTTGAAAAGCTACTGTGAGCAACTCATGTATGCTTGTGACCATGTTTATCAGAAAAGATTTCTCACAAATTAGCCTGCGAGGGAATAAAACAGCTCAGAAAAATGTATGCATCCTCATGTTGGCCTTTGGGAGAAGTGAGTGTTATTTCTAATTAGTCAATTATATGCTCAAATATTGTGTTTTGCATAGACTGCAGGAAGAGTAGGTGGATAAAGGCTCTTAAATTAATTACATGACATAAAAAAAAGCTGTTTTATTTTTTTTTTGAAAGTCATAAATTCTGATCTCCAGCTGCCAAGAGTTCAGCCAATTCCTGCATCTGCACCTCTGCACAGACACGTATGAACATAACGTCTATAAAAATGTGTCAGTGTCTGTGCACCTGACTATGTGCACTGCTCAGTTTAGTTTAGTTTGATCATTTTATAGTCATCAGAGCAAGATTTGTAAACAACTACATATTTGAATAAATAAAAATATAAATATAATTTTAAAAAATTTAGAAATACACTACAAGAATGCCACATTACAGTTCCTAAAATGCAGACCATGACAGTCACCCCACTGGGGGGAGCTATACAGCTATAACAAGCGACTCTATGATAAACAGCATATCTAGTTTTACCAATATATTATGTGAGACATATTGTTTAGTGGGGAAGGTGGGAACATGTCCTGGTTACCTTCTGCAAGAACATGGGTCCTGTTTACATGCAGTTTCACTTTCTCTGAACAATGTTTTTATTTTGTTCTTGTCATGGAAGAGACTTGATGTGTGCTCTGGTTACCCTGCTAACACTAATAAACCTCCATATTATGAGCAATGAAACACAACGTTGTGACCTTCTCTGCTTTAGATAAACCGGGGGTCGACAGTACAGCAGCGCCCCCTGCAGCACGACCTCATACAGGCACGGGAAGCAGTCTGACGTAACCAGAATCTCAAAGATGGCGGCGTTGGTCGGTAAGTGATGTTTTGACTAAAATGATACGCTTTTAATAAACGTCGCCGTGTTTTCAGACTTATGTGAACCAGAGTACTTACAAAATGGAGCTCATTACAGTGCACAGCTCAGCTGTTTGACTGTGTCGGTAATCGGGTTTGTAACTTTTAGTGAGTGCGCACACTGACCTTGCTCTGTCTGCGTTAGCATGGAGGCTAACATGAGCTCAAGCTGCAGTCAGTCAGAGCGCAGGCTAACATTAGCTAACATGCATAACGACACACGGCATCTTTAAACTAACTGTGGTGTCTGTTGTTTCACCACATTGTACAAGCTTTCGCCTACATTGTAGGTGGACTACCAGACATGTCATTAGCCACAGTGCTTGTCATCTGCTATTAATAAGATAGTCAAACAAAACTCCGCCACTTTGGGTTTTTTATATGTATTTGTGAACATTGTGTCGTTCAAAGTATCATTTAAAGGCTTTTACAAATCACCAGGTGCTGCTCTCCAATTCGGCATGCATTTAACACACCAAGCAGCACTCTTTGCAGTAAAAAATAGTCCTCACATCTTTTCACTGTGCTGTACAATTCAACGTAAAGGGGGGTCTTGTGTAGCATTCAATTGTCAATAACTAGATTATAATGAATACAGCACAGTTTGCTGTAAGTTAGGCTATAATGTCCAGACTTTGTGTTTCTGTGTTTGGTGTGAGGTTATCTCATTTGATCAGGGTTCAAGTTGTGTGTCCATCACAAAGTTGTCTGGGCTGTTTGTTAGCAAAGTGCTTTAAGGATTTATGTCCCACCTGAATGCATTATTTAAACAAGGGCACCCCCTGGTTAATGATTGGACAATACAGCTGTTAAATCAAGTTAAATACTTACAATATATTATTACTATTATACAATTTCTTCAGTTTGTGAAATGCTTTTATTTTGCAGCACCTCGCCTGGCCATGTTTGGCTGCTTTTCAACAAGGTAAGAATTTTCTAATCCTGCTCATTGTTTCGTAACGTAATTGACTGCAGCTCTTTCAGCTGGTCCTACAGCTGCTTGAGTGTTATACTATTTAGAGATGTGGAGTTAGTCCACATAAACACATTTGTTACTTGACTGTTGCAACAGCTCAACTCATGGAATTCAACCCCAGTAGGCAGTGCATGCAGGCTGGAATATCCAGCAAAATATATTTATTTACCACATCACAGCAGGTCATGTAACACTGATAAGTACGCACAAGTATCTACCAGCTCACTTTCAACCTGCCCAGTTTTTATTTTGTTAGATATGACATTGTTAATATTATTTTTGTTTAATGTTACTTTGAGGTCAGATTATCTCACATTGAAGAGAGTAGCAAAGCTGAAACAATCTTCCCTCAAAATCAAGTGCTGAAATATTTGCTGTGCATGACAGGCTGTGCAATCTTGCTTTTGGCAGCAGGAGCACTCAGCCTGTAGCTGTTCAGAGGCACAGTCAAGTTAATCCTTTAAAGCGTTGTCGAGTTTAGGAAGCTCAGACAAAATCATCGTATCCTACAATAAAATCTGGCCATCTGTCCATCACTCACAATGTCTTGAAATTATTCAATTTCACACCGTAGTATTACAGTGTTGCCCTCTTGTTGAGAGACTGTTTTAACATATGTGTACATTCTGAGTGAAATATTCAGACATTCAAGTTTTCCCATTACCTTTTGGGTCATTCAATTTATTGATTTGCAGTTGGGAGTTTTTTGCCAACATTTTTTATTATTACTGTTGTTTCCCCCTCTGACCTGCTCTCCAACATCCAACAGGCCCATCTCAGTGTTTGCTGTTCAACAGAAGAGTCTGCACAGCAGTGCTAAAAGCGAGAATACCACTACGACGTGAGTTTACCAAAAATACTCTGGTGTAAACATTGGACTAAAGAACAGACACTCAGTAAACAATCTGCACATGGTAAAGATCCCCTCCTTCCTTCTGTTGCAGTGTGGTTCCAATCAGAGAGAAGAGCACGGCAGTGGCAGCAGCCAAACCAGCCTCTGTAGCCAGCAACAAGGGGGAGTATGTTATCACTAAGCTGGATGACTTGATTAACTGGGCCCGCAGGGTAAGTGGAAGAGAGGAAGTTGGCTGTGTTAACACCCAACTATAGTATGAGGTGTGAACTAATCAAAGTCTGCAGTGTTTTCTCATTTATGTTATATCCTCTGAGAATGAGACTGTTTGATCTTTTCTGGAAATAAAACTAACCTCTGTCACAAGATGTGTGAGGTGACTCAGCATTTGGTGTGTCTATCTATCTATACTTTATTGATCCCCTTGGGGAAATTCCTTCTCTGCATTTCACCCATCCTATTCATAGTTAACCTTTTTAACTATACATACTAGGAGCAGAGGCTCACATTGGGGAGCAGACAGGGGCAAGTTCGCTTCACAAACCACTAGGCCACCACTCCACCTGTCACTGTTTGGGGTTGCCTTTTGCAAATTAATCTTTCACCTAAATTGCGACCATTCCATCTCTTAGCCATTTGAAGCTTAATCTTTTTCAACTTGTCAAGTATCTGAACCTTCTAACTGCTCAGTTGTCTGTTTTATTCACCAACAGTTGTAGAGAAATGATTTCTTATATAAATTGCTTGCTGGTGCAGTTTGTTATTCACACCAGCAATTAAGGCGATAATTACAAAGACAGCGACACATGTGAGTCATATTGAGTTGAATACCACTGAACAGTATGTGCCAGTGGTACCAGAGGTCTGACAGTCACAGTTTTTACAGCAATAAACCTACCAGAGAGTTGTGTTACATTTCTGTGTCTGTAAATGCAAACACAGCCTGACGATATAGCAACAGGGACAAACCGACTGATAGACAGTGTTGTGGTATTTCCTTAAATGTACCACAAATCATCACTTAAGTCTCAGTAAAACAGAACTTGAACTGTTATTTATTGCTGGGCTGTGGCATTTTCAGGTGTTAATTGGTCCATACTAAAAAAAAGAACAACTTTCACTATCTGCCAAATATCAGCAGAGAGAATAATGTCAGTATGCATTGCTGTTGCCTCTTAAAGCGACTATATTGATGCATCTCAGGTCTACATGTGCTCCCCCATCTGGTCTTAAACAATGCATTGAAAATAATGTGTTTGTGTGGTTTTTTTTGCAGTACCATAAATAACTGTTAACGTGTCTGCTCTGTTAGTGTTTTGCTGAATTGTCAGTGCTCTGCTCCCCCCTCAGAGCTCTCTGTGGCCTATGACCTTTGGGCTGGCGTGCTGCGCAGTGGAGATGATGCACATGGCGGCGCCTCGTTACGACATGGACCGCTTCGGAGTGGTGTTCAGAGCAAGTCCCCGACAGGCTGATGTCATGATTGTGGCAGGAACACTGACCAATAAGATGGCTCCAGCTCTGCGGAAGGTGAGGCAGGGAAAAGGTGGGATGTAACAACAGCCATGGAACCATCAGCATCTTACATTTAAGTGCAGTTCAACTAATAGTGCTTCATACAACACCGAAAACCCAAGTTTGATTCAGGGTTTGTGAAATGATGAACATTGATGGATGAACCTGTTTTTCTGCACTGCTCATAGACATTGTCAGTTTCAGTGCTCTCTCTGTCAGACTTCTCTGTCTGCAGGATGGGAGCACTGAGCACACTATAGCTGTATAAATGCTGGCTGGATTAAGACCAGCCTGTCGGTGGATTGGTAGACTGGCAAGAAGCCTTCCTCCAGCTGAAAGGACAGATTAGCTCTTAGTCAGACATTATATAAGAGTGACTGAACTGCGTCTTCTTCCCAACAGGTGTACGACCAGATGCCTGAGCCCAGATACGTCATTTCCATGGGAAGGTAAGTTAACTCCTGAAGAGATTTATATTACCAGCAGTGTCGTCTGTCCTGTATCAGTAAAGTCTCCACAGCTGATCTGATACAAACATTTACTGTTTCTGAAGGTTTAGCTTTGCTGTGATTTTATTTATTCCTGATTTTGTCCAGTGTTGTTCTTTCCACTCTTTGGCTACAAGCCCAACCTTGATAGCCACCAGCATTTGCGTGAAACACATCACTCTGTCATATTTGAAAGTTTCACTCAGTTTTGGTTGAGTTGTTTTCTCTTCTGTTGTGGTCGTGATATGTTGCAAGTAGAATGTCTTTGCAATTTTATAGTTGACTAATTGCTACTTTATGCTTTTAAGGTTAGGGCCTAACCCTTTACAGTAAGTGCCTTGATAGCATGTCCTCATAATTTTCCTCTTGCAGCTGTGCTAATGGAGGAGGCTACTACCACTACTCCTACGCTGTCGTCAGAGGTTGTGACCGAATCGTACCAGTGGACATTTATGTCCCAGGTAAACTTCACCACACAATATAGATATAATGACAGGGCCTGCATGCACAACGCCAAGTCTATAAAGAAATGGTTTTCCCAGTTTGGTAAAGAAGAACTTGACTGGTCTGACCTCAACCCCATCAGACACCTCTGGGATGGAATGGAAGGCTGACTGCAAGTTGGGCCTCATCGCCCAACATCACTTGCCAACCTTACTGATGCTCTTGTGGCTGAAGGAAAGCAAATGCCTGCAGCCAGGCTGCAGAATCTTTTGACCATGTAGTCCCAGTCAGCTGTTTAATAACGGCTAAAATTCAGTGCTCGTGGTAGCCATAGCGCCGATGTACAATTATTATTATTAGTAGTAGTAGTAGTATTGGCAGTAGCTGTAATGGTAGCGGTAGCAGATTTATTACTAAATACTTGGATTATTAACAAATACTGGTAATATTAATATTAGTAGTGCTCGTAGTACTTGTTGTAATAGTCCATGATGTACATGATGACTGCATGGTGTTGTTGTCTTGCTGTCAGTATGACTGCAAATACAACAGCCTTTATACTCCATATTGTACATTGTTAATTCTAGTCATTATTTAGTGGTGTCTTGCAGACTGAAAGGATCAGTGTGTAACATTAGCAGCCAAATATATAAATAAATTATCAGAGAATTAATGACCAGATGCAGTTCAGCAGTCAGACTGAACTTCTGTGCCACTATAGCTCTGAATTGAGATCTCCACCAGACAATTTCCAAGAGTTACTCAGTTTTTTCCCCTCCTGTCCCCAGGTTGTCCCCCCACTGCAGAGGCTCTCCTCTACGGGACTTTACAGCTGCAGAAGAAAATCAAGCGTGAGAAGAAGATGACGATCTGGTATCGGAAGTGAATGTGTTATATGAGTGTGTATGTCTGGTCTGTAAATGTTGTATTTCTGGTTTCATTTGGAGCGCTGCTCCTCCTACATGTAGAACTGCAGGAACTCATTAAAGTCATTGTTGTAATTTATACACAGTGCACTGCTGCTTATTTTCAACCAAACACAGCAGCGGTCACTCTGTTCAGTTTCTCTGCTTCATTAGTTCAATATTAATATTTGCAATCTGTTTCTGTAACAGGAAAAACATGTAAGCTTGTTACCCACAAGGTTTGCACTTCATTCGTGACCATTAGAAAGGTTGTCATCCTATATTATCTAAAATATTATTTTGAATAAACTGGGCTCACATGAAAATACATTGAACATCTGGTGTGTTGTTCTTTCCACTGTGACCGCTAAAGCCACATTTAAGCCACTAGGTGGCTCCTGTGATCCTCAACTCTGACCTTCAGTGTCCACACTCGGTGGTTAGAAGCAAAATGCATTTTTATTGTGTGTTAACTGTTTCTGTATAGTCGTCTCCAAAAACACTATGCAAACCTACAGAGTGAAAAACCAGAGAACCAAGCCAAAGGTGAAGTTCTCTTAAAGCTGTGTGAAAATAGTTTTTTGTTCTTGGAACAAAATCAATATTTTGTGTATTCACCTTGAACTATAAAGCAAGTACTATAATTGTGTATGCAGAGAGGAACCAAGAGTTGCTTTTATGCATCTTCAGTGTGAATCAACAGAATCATGGGTGCAGTCCTCTGCTGCTGAAGGGTTTTTGAGTGAGGCACTTAATTCCTTCTTGTCTCTAATTTGCTCTGAATAACTGCTTTTGTGCTGTGATGACTGTGCAGTACCAAAAAATTAAAGTGAAACCTTGTTAATTGTCATGTTGACAATTACCATGTATACTGGTTAAAGATTGATGTGTTGTTTTAAAACTGCATATACATAATGTTTAGCCAGTTATTTGGATTCTTTTACACATTAAAGAGGCAGCAGGATGAGGAGAATCAATCATATACTGTATTTACTCTATTCTGAAGCGCTTTCAGCCTCATTGACCAGTACTGGAGGCCAAAATCTTGACATTTTAGAGTAAAACAGTTGATGATTTTAACATAAAAACAAGTATTTTAAATAAATTGAAAAGGAATTGTGGTTGAGATATGCACTTACCCCATCATTGTACATGCCAAAAATTGAACTTGTCAGTTCTTGAGTGGCAAACATGGTGCCAGTGTCTAAATGACCTCAAATGTATCTTTGGCATTTTCTCACTACTAAATATGTATTTGATCAACACATTTGCTGATACAGATATATCTGACAATGTGTGCACTATTTTAGTGCATACATTGTCAGATAAAAAATCCTGAGAGTGTGGCCTCAGTTTACCATTTTACATTCTCCAATATGTCTGTGATAAGCCAGTCTTCTGCTAATATGGGCCATGCTGACGTATGTATTATAAATCAGGCCTTAATACACACACAGCATGTCAAGCATCATGTTGAGCAGCCAGAGATACAACAAGAGAGAACACTTGAGCTTCACAACACATTATCAAATTATAGACCTTATCACAACAGAACATATCCAGATATTGGTGCTGGTGTATCAGCCTGTCACAAGAGATCTTACAGTACAAACATGATATCACAGTATTAAATGATTTGCCCGACCCTTATAGGTTGATGGGTAAGTATTGTAGGGTGCCAACCTACTGTTATATATGATGGTGACTTACTAATATTTTCATTATCAATTAATCAGCTGATATATTTTTATTCATAAAATGTTAGAAAATGGTCATATGATTGGTATTACAAATCCTTTGTTTTATATCTGACAAACAGTATAAAACCTGAGAGACATTCAGTTTAATATATGTGGCAAAGAAGCAAAGCTTCACATCTGATAGGCTGAAACCAGAGAATGTTTGGATCTGTTGCTTGAAAAATGACTGATGTTTCAGTAACTTCTTGCCCTCTTAGCTGTAAAAATCTGTTTTTGCCTCTTCATATTTTCTCTGTATGGGAATGTTGACTTAAAATATGAGTCATGTTCTCCTGATTCAGATCGGAGATCTGCCAGCTGCTGTAGTTTCCCACCTGACCGCAGTCTGCTGTTGCATCATTCGTCCATCTAATGATTAATGTGTCCAGGCCAGGTGGTGACTTATTCTCACATGTTCAGATAACACACAGTTATGTATGACCATAATTTCAAACATACGGTATACTGTAACGGTGTCCACCTCAGGTGACTGTTTAACTGCTAACTGATTGTTTTAATGAAGGTTGAACATTTAACATTTTTCAAGGTGAATGACACCAGTATTATGCAATTATGCAAATTGTAAGTAGAAATAAAATAAGATTTTTGTCAGTTAATCTGCTCAGTTTTCTCAGATTTTCATAAATTTTGTTGTTCCAAGCACGATTTCCCTTAAATGTTCATGCTTTGTAAAAACTGCACACTGAGTTTGGAAAAGCACACTTCTGACATACCTGCTGTTCTGCATTGATTTGGCATTTTATAATCAAATTCCCACAGGAATAACGTGAGTCTGCAGTGTCGAACAGTGAAAGTGGAGAAGATGCCTAAATCTTAGACTACACTCTCCGAAGTTCACGACAAAGCAAGCATTTAAAACATGCAGTGATACATCTGCTACTTGGTCTAAAATTGGGACGTGCGTGCTGAGAAAGATACTGGGTGATTTAAGACCTGAAACAGATGAGGCTCAGTGGGGTGTAAATGCATTTGTGCTGGTTTCAGTCTGCTGTTGTCTCACATACTCGCTGCTGTGACGAATAAAATTTATAAATGGACTGATGTAGCACAGTCTGCAGGGGGAGATCAGCTACACAACCATACTGAACATTAAAGCTTCAACTTAAATAAAGAAGTTAGTCTGTAAATACCCTGAAACTTTGAAATTGAAACCACATGAAAAAAAAAAAACTAAAAAAAATATAATATGAGCACCTTGTGAAATGAGTTTGGATGGACTTCAGTTTATTGAAACATGTCAGACAGTGAAATAAAGAGAATGAGGACGTCAGGAGGTTCATTTGAGAAGGCACATTACGGTAAAAGAAAAAAAAAAAAAGAGTCTTCAGACTTTACTCCTTTACGATGGTGGGAGTGATCATCTTATTAAAGGAATAGTATTTGCATTCACTGGGTGGCGCAATGTCCATGGTGGTGGTGCTAATCTTCTCCTTCTTGAAGCCGGCTTGGAGCAGATGAGGCACCTGGGTCTCCTGAAAATCATTAACAGACAGAGTGTGAGGTGGCGCTCAGCTTTATTGGGTCCCTTCAGCCTGTTTATCGGTAACCTTGGAATTATCGCACCATGTAATTCAGGTTACACTGAGCTCAGCCCTGATGGAGATGTGCACTCTGGATAAATATCATTCAAACATAAAATTCAAAACTGTCTTGTTTAAATACATGTGTGTTCCAGGAGAGGAAGAGCGATCAGGAAGGAGAATCAGTTCCAGGAGAGGACGAACTATCAGAAGAGGCACGTTGATGATTCACAGGTACAATACCTGCAATATCAGTGGCTGATATGTTTTATGACTGTCAGCACTCAGCAACACACTTCACTAAAATGTTCCACTGAAATCAAACCCTGACATTTTTTAAGGCTAAGAGATCCCACACCCTGAACTGAATTTCTTCAGTTGATGATTAAGACGTAAAGTGCATCCTCATCATGATGTTGAGAAAGAATAGCAGTTGAAATAACTTTAACATAACAAATGTTGTGTCCCAGTTCTACACCACATAATCAGCAGCTTTTAAGTATGTTGTGTGTCCATGGTGAAAGAGTAGACTAAATTATTCAAAAATCTCTGTATGCATACTAACAAACACTTGACCTTTGTGTGTGCTTTCCCACAGTGCACTGCACAAAGGAAATACATTACAATAAATCGTAAATGTTGGTGAAACAGCTCCAGAAAATTCTTAGAAAAGAAAAAAGTATCAATATTTGGAGAAGACATTTTGCTTTCTGTTTGTGGTGTTCAAATGTGTCGTTAAATATGTTGTTTGATATTATGCTAAAGGGAAAAAAACAGTGCACTATAATCCATAGTATGTGCACACTGTATACAATTAGTACTGTATGTAGTATGGAATTGGGACACCACCATCATATATGCTGCACCCCCTCACCCTAAAACCCCGGCCATGTAGTGATCTTACACCTCCACAAAGTTTCTGTTGCACAGAGTACGGATGGTAACTAAGACGTACCTCAAACATTTTCTCAATGTTGTCGTATTTGGTCTTGAGCAGCTCGCCCCATGAGGTCAGGTTGCAGTAGGTGAGGACGCCGCCGGGCTTCAGCATCCTGTGAGCGTGACCCTGCAGACCAACACAGACACAACACCAAATCAATCAGTCCTCTACAGTCCGGATACGACCGAAAGAAGACAGACAAGCTGCAGTATGTGCACCACAAGGTGGGACTGTTGCCAGTGTCCTTCCACGAAAATTATTAATACTGTTTATTGACACATGTTTTGTACTATTATTCAACATTGATTAATTCACTTTTCATGCAAAGGTGCACATGTACTCAGCAACTATCCTCCTCCAGAAATGTTTTTGGGACTTACTAAGGTTTTGTGTGTGGATTTGAACTACCTACCTTAATGAAGTCAAACTGGTGAGTGTGCCATGTCTCCTCTGACAGAGGGTATGTGTCATACAGGATACCTGGGAGAGGAGGGACACAGTGTTAGCAGTGAGCATAATGCAAGTAAAACATTCAGTTTTCTGCATATGTTTTTATCACTAATGTTTTATCCATCAAGTAGTGAAATGAGACAATGGCATAAAATTTGTTTGTCTGTTCATCCATCATGTGATCTCATGTGAACATGTGTTCATGTGAAATTTTGATAACCCATGAATGGATTATGCATCCTCATGCTGTTTTTCAGCAATCAGTAACTTAACCTGAGTTGCCAAACCAGGATACAGTGATTTTCTTAACCTGATGTGGTAACAGATACTTAAATTGCCAGACTTTGAGTTAAGTGTTAAGGGTTAAGAAGCCTAGGTAACAGACGTTATGTAAAGTGAGGATGCGTTCACATGTGACAGTTCCCTCACATGTTATGATTTCTTACCATCAAAGTGGTTGTCTGGCAGGGTGGGAACAACATCCTCCCAAAGGCCCTTCAGAGGGACGACCTGCAGCAACATAAACACCAACTTCACTCAACTGCATTTATAGCAGTAAACTAGGTGTACAGTTTACAGCACACCTGCAATAAGCCAATACAGGCCAGGTCATAATGACCTGTCAATAATAATATGGTGGGTACAAATGATAATATATTATCCGTTGGCTCTACAGACCTTATGGGGCTGAGACTTGGCCCAGTTCTCCAGTCTGGCGAAGACGCCATCGTTGCACTCGATGATCCAGTGCTCCTCGATGGGGAAAGACTCGAGCTTCGTGGCGGCGATGGCCATGCCAAAACCGATCTCCAGAACCCGACCGCCTAGGAGACGAAACAAAACATTTATTTTCCAAAACTAAAGTCATTTGGGTTCCACTCTTACCACCCCACCTCCAATGAAGCAGGTTGTTGGGTGTCAGGAACATAGTGACAACATAGGACTCGCAGGAGCAGGACCATAGACCATGCTCTCTCATTTTTGTTGTTGATGTTTTCTCCCTCCATTGGGTGTGGAGGGAAAGTCAGTTGGTTGTAACATGTGGTGGACAGAGAGGCCAAAGGGTTTCATTTCCTTTTAGAGACACATATAAATAGATGAGCGGCAAGGGCTATTTTGTTGATGCTTGACCCCTTCATATGATTTACTGGGCCTTTAATTAGCAGCTCAGTGTTTGAGTTTCATTCATTTTTATGTTTATACATTACTAAGCTGAAATCAGTTCAGATAAGGCACAAAAAGACGAGAGACACTTGAAAAAAAGAGAGAAATGAGAAAATGAGAGAAATGCATTTTTACATCCTGTTCATGCAAAATAAAATGTTCCCATTCAAAACTGTTGCATGTAATATCAGATGAAAACACAAGAAATGAGTTTTCATATCTGATTCAAACCGCTGTCCAGAAAACATGCTTTAAAATCATGTGTCTTTTCATAACTGGGGTTTGCACGTCAGTTTTGTCTAGAGATATCAGTAAATATTGAAAGAATCAATTTGAATTTAGGAATTAATCCAAATATATTGCACCTGACCAGAAAATATCTTGGTTATAGATTAGTGGACAGCGTCGACATCGTGGTAAGAAAATGCATTGCGAAACGACAGGTTACATACAAGTGCTGGAGAAATGTGCACTTGCATGATTTGTACGATGTTGTGCAGACAGTTACGGTGCACATACTTGTCCCTTCCCACATGTCTACAAGGGTGTGTGGATCAGTCTATTTTAGGCTAAAAGCAGATGAGCTGTTTCCCCCTGCAGACTTCTTGGCCGGTTCCCATGAGTGGAGTAACACCTGCTGTAGTATTCAGTGACTGAGCACCACGCTGCCGCTCACACTCTCACACGTGTGTCCACCAGATCATTGACCAAAGATGAAGGAAAAGGCTTCAGTGTGGGTAAAAACTCATGCCACATTTTAAAATAGTGTTGACAAAATCTCAAAAACACCACAGCGCAAACTTTCAGAAACGCCTATTGTTAAAAAATGATGTGATTTTTGCAACTTCCATAAAAAAATTGGACTTTTGTTTGTTTGTTTTACTGATAAAGCAAATGATGTAGCAAATGTAATCACATCACCATAAGAATTAAACACAATCTTTTAACGCCTATATTTTAGAGTAAACTTAGTACAGTAGCCTGTCCTAATTGAATATATAGCTGACTGGGAACATCTGCAATATTTCTGCGTATTCATGCCATATTCACCTGACATCAAGCAAAAGCAAGTGAATGCATAAAACTGTTGACACTACCTTGTGTTATACTTTTAAATCACTCTCAAAAAACTGCATTTCGGTGCAGCTGGGGGTGGATTCTTTATTAGATGCAGCCTAAGATGTGTGTAAAAAACTCATTATCCTACATTTTAAATTGCATTGACAAAATTAAAAAAAAACAAAACAAAAACCAAAACACAAACTTTCATTAATGAAAATGTAACAAATCAACCTTCATTAAAAAAAAAAAAAAAAAATTGCACGTTTTAACTGATAAAGTAAATGTAGAAGTATGTACACCTTTTATAAACAGTCTTTGAACGCCTCACTGCATGTTCTAAAACAAACTGGCTTGATATCCACCTGACAGCATGCAAACTCTAAACACATCAATGCACATCACTGTTTAGCTTCTTTTAATGTAATTCCTCTTCAATGTAACACACAGTGACTAACTTGTGCTATGCTTGCCCTCAAAACGCTGCTACTTCGGTGCAGCTGGTGCCTGATTCCATTATCGGACGCAGCCTATTTAATGAGCACAGTGTCCGATAATGGATGCCATGATTGACTCCAAGGGGCCCCGTTACCTTTGGAGGCTGCCACGGAGGCCAGAGAGTGCATGTAGGGAGTCTCCCAGCGCTCCATCACGGGTTTGCCCATGATCTCCAGGTGGGTGTCGGTCTCATTGTAGCCGGCGGTGGCGTCGTGCCAGGAGGCCTTGCAGCTCTCCCCCTTGGAGAAAATGGGCTCAGCCACGGAGGTCATGATGTTGTGATGGATGTGGTTCGGTTTGTGTCTCCGCACAGAAGAGGGTAGAAAGGCAGGAGACTCCGGTTTATATGCAGCTGAGAAGTGCTGACAGCTGCAGGTCAAGCATACTTTCACAGAGCAGGGAGATCCTCTGGACACAGGAGGGCTCACTCTGAGGAGAAAAAAGTGGACTCACTGTGGCTGCAGAAGTTGCCCCCCTGTGGCTGGGATGTTTATCTGGGATTTGGCTGTAGCATTCCCTTATATCGTGAAGATGTCCAGTGTAGTTTGTCAAACTAACAGCATAAACACTTGATCATGTTCCCAAATATGTCCAGTTAAGGTGGACTGGAAGCTCTAGATCAACTAAAGCACTGTTGTTTATAACCTGCATGTCTGTGGCACCCAGTGTCTGGATGCATCATGTATTTTGAACACTTTTTGCACAAGTTCCAGTGGATTAACAACTATATGGGGCATGAGAACAGTGATTTCCTATAGGGGCTGCTACTGTTGTGAAGTTGCCTGGATGTTGCCAAACTTTATTGTCTATACTCTTTGGGGTTTGTACAATTAAACTAATGTGTTCCTCATAGTAAGAATTTGTGAGAATGTGAGAATTAGAGGTGCCAGTGAGAGACGTTGTCACCTTTGAACAGAGCCAGGATTTATTCTAAGCTAAATTGTAGTTTCACATTGGATGGACATAAAACTAGTATCAATGTTGTCATATATCTCTTAACGAGAGATTTTCCAGTGAGAGCTCTTTTGAAAGTCGGTGTAGTCTTATCAAATGGTGTTTCCTCCTTGGGCTAGGCTGATTATTTGTCTGGTACTCAGAAGGAGCAGTGAAGTGAGAGCTCTCTTTTGTCTGCTCTCTGAGTCTTGGCTGGACAGCTGAAGTCAACCATGCACTGGATCACATAACCCACATTTGCCCCTATTACATAACATTATTTGTGCAGCTTGATGAATTGGTTATGTAGCACAAGAAGTAGTAAAAGCTGATAAAGTCATGAAAGGCAGACAGCTTTGTCTTTGTATTGCTGCCCTAAATGTTTCTGACACACTGTTCACTTCAGATTGTAAAACTTCTTGTAAATGCACCTGCTTCATGTCCACAGCTGGTTGGACTGACACTCCTTCAACTTCTGTGCAACAAATATTTCATCCTCCTCTGTTTACAAACAACTTATGCAGGTGCTCCTTTATGAACAGGAAAAAGTAGTCTTCCTATATTTGTATTTGGATGATAATGTGCAAATATAAGTTCCTATCACTGATTACCACAGACACAGCAGATGCCTCTGAGTGTATTACAGAAGTATAGTGGCCATAACAGGAGATAGAAATGCTACTGAGCAAGAGAGACATTAAAGATATAGAGCTGCAACAAACAATTATAATTTCATTATCACTTAATCTGCTGATAATTTTCATGATTAATCGATTACAGTTTTAATCTATAAAATGTAAAACAAAATTCTGAATAATGCTCATCACAATTTCCCATAGCCCAAAGAGATGACTTCAAATTGCTTCTTTTGTCCACCAACAGTCCAAAACCTTCATTTACTGTCATATATTACAAGAAAAAGCAGCAAATCTTTACATTTATGAAGCTGGAACAAACAAATTCTTGAAAAAAATGACTGAAATGATTAATCAATTATAAAAAATACTTTGTATTAGTAACTTTTAATCAACTGATCATTGCAACTCTAAAAGGACCTATGTTAGACTATTAATACTAATATTAGCATTTAGAGATGAAATAATTAGTTGGATAATTGATCATAGAAAATTATTAGGTGACTATTTTGATAAACGATTGGTCCTTTAATTACTTTCTAAAGCAAAAATGGCAAACACCCACTGATTTTAGCTTCTCAGAGGGGAGAGGTTCGAATTGTCTTAGTTGTTTATGACAGCAGACTTAAAGAACTTTGGACTATTGGTCAAAAAAAACAAGACGTTTTAAGATGTCACCACTCTGGTAAACTATGCGGGACAATTTTTACTATTTGCTGACATTTTACAAACTAAACAGATTAATCTAGATTAATGAGTAGACTCATCTGTAACAAATAATTGTTCGTGTTGACCTAAATTCCTGTTCACAATGGGAATAATATTAAGATCATATTTCATTTTTCATTTTGGGTGTCAAATATTTAATTTAAAAATTATAGGGAGCTTGAAAACAAGGCCCGCTGTGCCCTAATTTCTCTCTTTCTCAATGTCACTTAGCCTTTTCCTATGTGTTGTATGACTCACTGCACGATGAGACGGAACAACAGTCAAAATTGGATCATCTGATCATCTTCGCAGCCCCTCTGCCCTGGTTACCCATCATCCACTTCAGTCCCATTAGGTGAAGCTGAGTGGGATGGGCTCCTCAGTGAGGGTCCTCATCAAATCGCCTGTTTTCATCCACCTGCCACTCTTACATGAGGCTCTTCACTGGCACTGCCTTTGAATAATACTTATTTCCACAGAAGCTCACATTTCGTGCAGCGACCACAGCACTCTGACACAGGAAACAATAAACCATTACTCTTTTTCTGCACTTCTCAAACACTGTCATGTCACAGATGAGATTAGCTCCAGAAAATGTCCCTCTTTGGTAAATGTTGGCATTGAATTGCAGAGCTACTAATGCAGACAAAAGTGAAACCTAACTGGGGTTATTTCCAGTGATTTCAGTGACAGTACATTCAAGGATATCAGTTATGTTACCACTGACAGTCAGGTCCTTAAAGCAGGGATTGTTAACTCGTCCAAGGTCTAAAATGAAACCTGAAGGTGAACATGCCTTTGCAGTTGTTTCTTACTCTACTTTGGATTAGTATTTCCCAAAGCCACACGACGACTAAATCACTGCAAAATATTTCAAAAACGTCTTAAGACCCACATTCTCATTGTTGTAATTGAATCTATTAATAGTGTCCTGTTTTTATGCGTTCAGAAAGACACAGAAATTATATTGCTCAGGTGAGTAGCAAAACCTAAACGTCCATGAAATATTAAAACAACAAAAACTACTTTTCATATTTAAACAGTTAAAAACAGTTAAAAAAAAACATTCAATCTTTCTAATATTTATATAATGGTTTATTTTCTCTTTAACCACTGCAACCACTTGAATAACTCATTGAAAACATCTTCAAAGAGCACTCAATAACTCCTAAACCTTGTATCTCAATATTGATTTCACTGTTATAATATTTCAGTATCCTTCATAGTTTCCTCTTGTCATATTCTTAGGGACCAGTTTTGTTTTTATGTGAGTATCCTTGTAAAGTTTCAGACATTATCATAGATCTTCTTGAGAAGGGCAGACGGGACAACACGCACTGTATCACCCCTTTCTTAGACTCTTGCACATTTATCTTGATTTTAGACTAGTTAATTTATTACATGGCCTGTTTCATCACAGGTTTTACTGTTGCCCACTCCCACATAACATGCTGCTGTCTTCAGCATTTCTCTATCCTGCTGCTCATACGATAGGTAAGGTCCAGCAGTCAGAGTCAAAGGGCAGATGAGGTCTTCCACAGGCCAGCCTGATAATCCCTCTTATCATTATCAGACAGTTCAGAGTCCCCTTGTCTTTTTCAATTCACGTTCCTTCAGATTTCGGCCACAAAAGTAATGTTAAAGAAACAAAAAACGTGACTCACGTCTTCCAGAACGTAATATGACTTTGGGCCCAAAATGAGATTGTTATCATTTGAAAATAAATCCTTAAGGGGATAGCCTTTCATAGAGAAAAATATTTTCAAATACTTTTGGATCAGTACGTTGTCATTTTAGGTCAATTTATGTTCTTTTGTGTACTGTAATACAGTTAAAGAGAGTTAAACATGGTAACATTTCTGTCATATTATTAATGTATTGAGTTTAGCTATCGATCAGTTGTATGACAAATTGATTTGGGTTTAAAAACTCATTACACAGTTGTCATATTTTACAAAGATATGTTTCTCCAACAGGGTTAGAAACCATGAACAGCAGCCCCCTGGTGGTCGTTACTATAAGACATGTGTGATGGTTTTCACTGCTATTTCCCACTTGGCAGCACAATTAATGAAAATGTGTCAAAACAGGCTGCGATGATTGCAGCAAGTCCACCAAAGTTAATAAAATCAAAATGGTCTATTATACAACGTATGAAAATGGAGATAAGTGCAGGGAAGTGTACTCAGTCAACTGTTCAAACCCTCTGGTTTTATTCCTTTTTACTCTCTTAGTCAACCCCAGCTGTACCACTCCAAGCAGTGTGAAGCATACAATAAGATTATCATTTGCAAATCCCATTTCAATAGGAGGTATACAACTGGAAGAACTGTCTTTCCCTACTAAATGAGCAGTTTGGCGGGATTACAGGATGTTAAATATATGTGCTACAGTAGTGAAGAAAGAATAAGTCAGTCCAGCAGTAGATAACATGTCTGTCCACAACTCAATCTAGACTGAGTTTTTTTTTTTTTTGTACACTGCTGTGTAGATCATGTGGACTGTGGAAGTTCAGATTTTTTATGACATTTAATATTTAAGAGATTATATTATATAGCTCTGTCAAATCTATACTTGGAGTGAACAAGGTATGCAGAGTTTTTTTTTAAATTGCAATATATCCACTATGGGATATACCTTATAATGTAAACTGTCAAACAGTGAGTGGTTACAGCAGCATAATTTAAAGTTAAATCAGCATTTTATAGTGTTCACACAGCAAAACAGACTTTTATTGCTTCAGCACCCATTAACAGCTCGTCAATCAATATATTTTATTTGTTTTACAATATAAAACATTAATTCTAGAAATGTATTATTTTGTTAACCTAAGCTAGATACTATAGGTTTAAATTTTGTTTTAGTCTGTAGATCATTTTGTCACAGTAGATATATGTGTGTTTTATCTGTGAACACTGTTAAGAATGTGCTCTGTAAATTGTCTAGATAGGATATGTTGTTTTTTGAAAAAGATGTTGATGTGATGATCACAAACAAAATACTGTTTGCATCTACTGTGTTCGGGCGGTGGCATAAATCTCAGAGATTGGTATCTCAAAACCTGTAAACATAACAACCTGTCTGCATGGCTAGATACCAGCAGTGAGAAAATGTTTTTGTGGGTGTTTGGGTGAACTGACCCTCTTTTATAGTGACAGACATATCTCAAGAACGGGTCGGTGGACACAGTTTGACCCATGTTGATTGTGGCAGATAGACATTTTACTGGTCCTCATGTTGGTGTATTCTCCCAGTGAATGTTGTACCATCAGCTCAGACTTTGAGGAAAATCTGTTGGATTGTTGTGCAGCACACAGCAGGAAGAGGGTGCTGTTTTTTTTTTCAAAGCCAATTGAGTTTAAGCTTGAGAAATAATTTCTGGCAATCGCAGTCTGTGGTTTTATGGTTTTTTGATAATTGCTTTGGATGATGCAAGATTGAATTTCATGACAGTGTTTTTGAAATGAACTGTAGCCCTTATCCACATTAGATTATAATTATAAAATATGACCCATTGTTTAGGAAAAAAACTGTATCCGTGTCACATGTGAGGGAAAATATCTGAACTAGCTCCTTTCACCATCCTGACATTATCATCGCCTGCTCTTGCTCCATTTTGACTCTTTTATTAACAATATAGGACCAGTTTCAGGGGCGCCGATCTCCTCTGAGAAACATCATGATCAGGCTGTTTTCCTGGCACATTGTGATTTTAAAAAAAAACCCTGTTTGATGGACTCCAGTCCCAGTGGAGAGTCTGTTATAAATCTTGACGCACTGATGTGTGACCTCATTTTGTCCTCCAAAAGTGACATTAAAGAGATAAAGAGAAACAAGAACATCCTTCAGACAAACATTTCACTGAATGAGAGGGTGAATCTCAAGTTTGACTTTGATAGTCTCCACTGGGAGCTTTATAAAAGGGAAATACTCCAAACCTGTGTACGTCTATTTTAATTTTTAATTAGCTCTACAATTATTGCATGAAGTAAGTTACATATTTGACTTTGCATTTGCCTTAAGTGACACGCTAGACAACTAGACAGACAGGTATATAGACAGCATGTGTAGAAATGTGGTGTTCTAGTTTTCACAATTAAGTCTTCCAAATGGTTATGTTAACAGATGTCCTCTCAAAGACCAAAGGTGGCTAACTTTACTAGATTTTCTGCCAATATTGATGATATATGAGTCTATGAGGAATGTTCTACTTCTCGGTACCAGCAGAGGCTGATATGAATGGTTTTTCCCATCTGGCAGAACGCTTTTTCACTAAATGTGACATGACTTGAATGCAGGTATTGTTGAACCTTCAGGAAGTGTTGAGGCGTTAATTCAATAAAAGATCTATGATAGGATGTTACACTATTCAAAAACTGAAAAATGTACCGTCTGTTTTTCTAACACAATGTGAGTTTTCCTTTCTGGTTAAACACAGTTTTACTCTGAAAATGTCTTCCTGTTTATGTATACATCTTTATACCTAAGAAGTTTGAATGTGATAAAATAGTTCAGCCCTTTGTTTGAAGTGAAGTTTCATAAAAGAAAAGCTATTTAACTGATTGGTGATAAAAATTTTAATGATCCCAGTGGATAAAACTCCTCCAATGCAAAAGCAAATAATAACTACAACTCAAAAGAAAAAGAGAATATTGATTAAAATAGTAAATATACGAGGTAAATATGATTATTCACAACCACATGTGGCAAATATATATTTTTCAGTGGCAGTGGTGGAAAATGTGTTTAAGTAATTTGCTAAAGGAAAAGTGCCATTATCACATAAAAGTACTCAATTACAAGTAAAAGCACTACATTAAAATTTTTGACTATAAGTACATATGGCACGTATTGGCAACAAAATATAATTAAAGTAACAAAAGTACTCATTATGCAGGGTGGTCCCTGTCAATATTATTTTATTGTTGGATAATTATTATTAATGCATTAACATTAAGCAAGACTTTGATGGTGTAGTTGGTTGAGGTGGAGCTAATTTTTATATACTTTTGGATAATTTTATCATTGCAATGTGTCATATTCTATGAACTGATCATATGTTGTATGAGTAAAATCTTACAGTATATTACTGTCCTTCGAAAGTAAAATTGCATAAAATGAAAATACTCAAGTAAAGTACAAGCACCTCAAAACTTCACTTAGGTACAGTGCTTGAGTAAATGAACTTCCATTACTCTCCATTACGTGTATTTACCTAATTTCTTTTACAGTAATGTAGAAATGTGACAGTAAGTGAAAATGTGATTGTGAAGATGAGTCTTCACGATGTTCAACTTAGACAGAGTCACTTTCTGTATGTGCTGTAATTCTTCAGAAACCTTATCTCCATCTGGAAATGAATATAGTATCTGGAAGTCGTTTGGTCCTCTATTCATGGCCACTAATGTGCATCTGTGGCTTGTTACATGAGCACAGTTTGATACACTTAGTATTGTGCAGAACACTGAGACTTCACTCCTGTTGTCGCAGGCTATTTTTAAAAGGAAATTAATGGGTATTGTGCCTGAAAGGTGTTATTTAATCACACTACATTATGTATCACCTCTGTCACTTGGATTTGCATTTCATGATTTAAATGTCACTGTTTAATGCTTATGACTTCACTTGTGTGGTGAGTTATTAACTCAGCCAAAGAGTGGATGCCAGGTGATTGTGTCAGTCCTGTTTTCTGCAACACATAAGTAATGGCTGGGTTTGCGTGAAATTTGTTGTGCACATGCATGCAAATATAGGAGCACAGTCTTTGATGTGATATAAGCTCATTCGGACCATTGTTGTAGGCCACTGGCCAAACTTAAAATTTTAAAGTATAATAAGATAGCAATGGACTAATCATCATGGGGACATTTAGTGTTGAGTGTATAATTGTAAAATGTAAATGTAAAAAACCCTAAATACCAAGCTCCCTCAAGGTGGAATGAGTTGCATAAAATGATAAAGTTCAAATCTGTTATTTCATTTGAGACATTTTACACTCAGGCTCTCTGAATGCCACTCGTTGTTGTTTTCTTTAATGTGGGGACAAATTTGTTTATTGTGTACATCATTTTGTGATTGAATTGTATTTTGTTAATGTACTGTATTTTTGTACTGTACATGTGTTTTTTTTCTTTTACGAAGCTCTCTCTTGATAAAGATCTTGTTTTTGATTGGACTAACTATATACAGTACATAACATAACACAACACAACATAGTACAACATAATATAACATAGCATGACATAATATAGCATAATATAACATAACATGACATAATATAGCATAACACAACATAACATGACATAATTGAAAACATAATATAATGTAACACATCATAATTTAACATAACATAACATAACATAACACATCATAACATAACATAACATAACACAACACAAGTCTTCAGCCCAGTCATCTCATTATGTCTCCAGTTGTTTAATTGACTCTCATTGACTGCTGTGAGTGCTGTTTCCTTGTAAGAGCAGTTTCCTGACAGGGGAGCTTACTGAACTAAGTGCTAAATAACCCCCCCACCCGTGGGTGTGAAGCCTGCAGCTCCCCCTGTGGGACAGGTCGACGGAAACAGCGTTGGCTGGTTGGGTGTAATGTTCCTTTAAAGGCCGCTGCCCCCCTGCAGCGTCGTCAGTGCGCAGAACAGTTTGAACCAAAAAGCGGAGTGACCTTCCTCCGCTCTCAGTCTGAGAGGGGCAGCACTGAAGCAAGAAGCCGGTCACAGCTCCTGGACTCCCCCGCTTTAGCCTCAGAAATGAACAACAACTTAGTCGGAGATGAAGTCGGGTAAGATCCGCTGAACAAAGCCTTCCGCTGCGGACGCATTAGATTATAAACTGCACTGTAACTTGGAGTTAGCGTGCTGCCTTGTCAAGCTGTCATCTGACAGCTAACGTTAGCTAGCAAGCTAAGCTAGCTGTAGTAACTTAGCGAGCTCGCTAGCCTGAGGAAAGACGGCCAAAAAGTGAAAGTAGTCATAAAAGTAGCCCGGTTGTTACTGGTACTGCTTGCGGCTAAATAGACCGTGTTTGTCCGGAGTGTTGGCGCATAGCTTGTCAAAGGAATGCGTGAAAGTTTAGTTACTTATTTCAGTGCTGTTTTCAGTTAGCTCGAAGCAACTGAGCTAGCTTAGCCAACGTTTGCCAGCGAAGCGAAAGTCTCCTCTTCTTGACTTCGCCAGCGCGAGGACATTTAGCGGGCACTGCTGGAGGATGGAGCATCTCCACCTCGCCTGCACTGACCCTCCACTGTTACCACAGCCCACACATGCTTAACTTACTTAATCAAACATTAATGAACTCGATAGCTAGTTTGATATTGGTGCCGCTTAAGCTGCCGTTAAACTTCCAGTCTTGCCACCAGCATCCGAGTTCACCGGTCCGCATGCGGGCAGCCGAGCAGCCGCTCTCCTCCCCGGGCTGCCCGGGACACACTGTGGGCTGCAGTGATGGAGGCTGGAGCCGTTGGTGGACGGTGGCTGCTGCAGCCTCTGGAGTCAGTTTTGTCCGCTGTGTGTTGTGTTAGCTTGCTAAACGCCATGTCTCTGTCCCGAGGTAACTTACGTGGCAGGAGGTTCATAAAAAGACCATTATTGTCGAGGCCATTGCGTTCAGTGTTAGAGGACCAAAGTGACATCAACGACCAGGAGTGGACCTGGACATGAGTCACATCAAACACGGGCATTTTAGCCGGAGATGTGTGTGTGTGTGTCCCTAAGCTGCAGCAGCTTTGGTAGCAGCGTTGCCTCATGTTGTGTAATATCTGTGTACTTGGCTGTTTAGTCAGCTGTAGGGTTGTTATGCCTCTGAAACTGTGCTTTCAGTCTGCACCAAGACGTCTGTGTTTTTAGTATTTGAAGGCCTCTGGAGTTTTCCATAGTGATCATCATGCTTTTTGTATGTGACTATGTCAAGATGCTTGTATAACAGTTTATTTTTTACTGTTACCCAAAGTGATCCATGACCGACTTAACTCATTTATCCCTCTTTTCAGGAAACTTTTTGTGGGTGGATTGGACTGGAGTACCACACAAGGTAAGTCACACTGTTTATTTTGTGAAGGCTCAGTCACTTTATGCACAAAGTGTTTCTAATTAGCAGGAATTTCTGACACTGATGCAGCTGCATGGATTTGTTGTGGGGGCTTGTTGGGACTCTTGTTTGGAGTTTGAATCAAAGTTGAATGAACTGTATTGTTTTCAGGTCATATTTAGCTATGAAAAACAGAGTAGAGCCTGGAAATATTTTTTAAATATAAAGCTTAGTATTTTTATGTCTGCCTTGATATTGATATCAGTATATGATTTGCATATGCCAGTTGGTGCTTTCATACAATAATTAAAATAAGGGTGTGTGGTATGGTCTCTGACAATATAAATTACTACTGACATGATGTTCTAACAGATAGTGATAGTCTTGCTTATTTTATTCTTTGATCAGATGTTGCCTGATTTAAATAATTTTGTTCATATTATGCTGCGTTTCATTATGACAAAGTACTCATACAGCTGTGTTGACACACCACTAGACACTGATGCATTTCAGAAGCTTGGTTGATTTTGTCAAACAGAAACAGAAATTGTGGAATAACATGTTTGTATTCATGTATAGGTATAGGTAAGGGATTGAAGGCATCGTTTTGGCGTTGGTATGAAAATGTAGGCATCATGTTGGCACCAGTAAAATTTTCATTAGTATGTGGCCCTGATGTCACAATGTTATAATGATGACATCATTCCAGATGATATCAAGTGTTGATGTACTGATATGACATAGAGTGGACAATTTAACAACACTGACACATACTGATATACAATATACATATAAATAAAATATCAAATCGAGGTACTGATAAGATGTTAATATCATTATATGATATTAGGTGGATAAAATCACAGAAATTTGCTACAGTACCGTACTATAGCCCTGAAGAAAACACTTTTGGGGAAATGTGCACACTGCACACTCCAGACTCAAAAAAATGTGCAGTACAGCTGAACCGATGAAGTGTCCAGACAATTCCAGACAATATTGGTGGAGTCTGCTTGTAGCCACAGCTCCTCTTTCATTATTGCAGTTTTTGCTTTCAATATGTCATTGTGATTTTTGATGCTTTCTCTCTTTTCACATTGCATAATTACTGATAAGTTGCAAATTGCAAACACTGGTGATAGAGTTTACATTACACTGTCTACATTGGGTGTACATGTACATTGTTCTCTCTTGCCCAGAGATGGTCTGGTTTGTCTAAAGCACTTTACTGGCTCATGCTCGGTTGGCCATTGTGTAACTTTGCACAAGGGTTTGCCTGTGTTAACAGCACTGTTAACATTAATATCAGAACCACAGTGCTGCCTAACGCTCAGCTTGTTTCCCTGGCGATGCCCCAGGGCTTCCCAGCAATGAGAAAAGCAATTATGATAACTCTCTCAAAAGTGAGGCCTCATTTGTTCAAACTTGCACGTCTTGCTTCTATGGGCATGTGCGGGCGTTACAGTAGTAGGGTGTACATTTAGTGCTATTTAACATGACAGTGGGTCACTGATTTGCTTGCCCTTTAGGACTGTCAATATATGTTTTCACATAAAAAAAACATCAGTGCTATTCCCAACGTTCTTCCATAAGACAAAATCAAGGTCACTGAATGACTTGTAGTGTTCCCTGTGTAATTTTATGGAGTGGTGCTTGTGTTTTTTTCCACACCTGTGTTGGTCCCTGTTACAGTTATTACAGTACAGATATTTTCATAGCGTCATTAATCATAATGAAAGCATGAGTTCTATAAATCTACACTTCTTTGTTTTCAGAAGGCTGGCTGGGCTGTGTTATATCTTTGATTATAATCTCCCATTTGTAGTATTCCTGTATAATTCTGTGCTTATTTTTATGAAGCAGCACTGTTATGTCATTTCTTTCTTTTCTCAGAGACACTGAGAAACTACTTCTCACAGTATGGGGAAGTAGTAGATTGTGTCATCATGAAGGACAAAACTACAAATCAGTCGCGAGGCTTCGGCTTTGTCAAATTCAAAGACCCCAATTGTGTACGGACAGTGCTGGAGACAAAGCCACATAATCTTGATGGAAGAAATGTGAGTATTTTAAATCAAAGGAGCAGATAGTCAAATCACCTCGAGTACTCTGCCGGTGCTTTGTGTGCGCAATGTGAAAAGCCTCATCCTGTATTTCATCATGCAGAGTAGTTAGAAGTTATTCAAAGAGAAGTACAGTTTTGCTCTGGGTTGTTCCTGCCTGCAGACATTAGTACAGATGAGGCTTTTTGCAAAGGCAGACATTTGTTTGCCCAACAAGACTTACCTGTTCAAAGTCAAATTGGCAAAAGTGGCGGTTAAACTTGGATTTCTCTGAGGTGGCTGAAAAGAAACAAGCTGCTGTTAATCTAGTTTCCACCCTGCTTTAATGCTTCTAGACAATCAGCTCCCCATGAATGACATATTGCCTACTTTGTCCTGTTGACGGAGGTGGAGAAGGACATAAAATTTTATTGGCTGCTTATTTAAATGAATGTGTGTCAGTAGTACAAAAACTGCGCTGTAGTGTGAGGAGAGCCAATACACCTTAATGAATTCAGTGAGGAAGAACATTTGAAGGTGCCTTTATTTGGGGCTAATGTCGAACGTTTTCTCTCTCTCTGCTGTCAGATTGACCCGAAGCCATGCACTCCCAGAGGAATGCAACCTGAAAAGTCTCGAACCAAGGAGGGCTGGGTAAGAGGAATCTGATTTCTACTGGGGAGGCTAGGCTAGGTGTTTCTGCTGGAGTACGACTCAGGCAGTCAGTCTCATCATCCCCTCCTCCTGAGGTTGGACTCTAGTTTCTTTTCATGGGCCATGAGGAGACCTTGAGCTTCATTTATAAAAACACTCTGACTTTGACCTAAATCTCATTTTCTGATTATTTTTTTTCTTCAAAGAGTACAATATTTTTTTTAAATGATCGCAATGTACAGACTCCATACCTTTGAGAATGCTAGAAATTAGTTTGGGGTTTTGATAAATCACAGAAGCATTAAAGAGTCTATGACTTGCATTGACCTCTATTTGTGTTCAAGGGGCTGCAACAACCTCAGCAGATATCTGGTACAGCTTACACTGGCCTGGGATTGACACATAATAAGGTCACATTTTCCCAGATGTAATGAAAATGATTCATGAAGAGGTCATAGGCTTGTATCACCATGCTAAATATTGGGATTACACTAACACTTTTGTATGACCTTTTTTGTATGTAGCACAGTTTTCTGGATTTTTTACAATTTAGAAGAAATTTCATGTCTTCTTAGTTGAAATATGTTGTTCTTATAATGTCCTCCCTCATTGAATGAGCTGAGAAAACACAAGAGGGCTTAGAGACAAGGAGGCTGGTGTGGTACAGAAAATTGCTTTCACAGTGATTTTTTTTTTTGAAAGGCAGAAATCTCTTCACCAACTTGGGTAATTTGTGGGTCGATCAACAATGCTATCAAGCCCCTGCAGATCTATTATAGTCATTTTGTCCCTTTGGGCAGCAAAGAGTTTAGTTATTGCACCTTTGCTGTCAATAAAACATTTTTATATGTTACATATTTGGCTGCAAACATAGATTGTAAGTCAGAAGCTTTTTATAAATGAGGCTCTTTGCCTGCTACTGGAACGCCTTTTTGCTGCTACTGAATGTTTTACTAACAAAGCAGAAAATGTAATGTAATTGTTAAAAATCATAATTGTAGTGAGCAGCCTCTAGCCTTCACAGCATGAGTGCAGTGCACAGCAATGGTGAAATGCTTAGTGGTTGAGAGTAAGTGGAGGAAGCCGTGCTCTCTGATCTGTGGAGACTAGTGTTTGCATTGACATGACATGTTAAGAATTATACCCCAGGGCAAGAGGAGAACCTAATTTCTTCTGCACTGTCTGAATAGATGATGGCTAACTGGCCCCTTCCCAGAGTGATCCTTTAACAGACATTGAAATCCATACACTCCCTGTTTTCTTTCAGAAGGGCAGCAAAGCCGATAGCAATAAATCAAAGAAGATATTTGTAGGTGGAATCCCCCATAACTGCGGCGAGCCTGAACTCAGGGACTATTTCAATAGATTCGGAGTGGTGAGTATTTCCATGTGCATAATGCAAGTCAGTTCATATCGTCATTAAGACTGCTTGAATGGATGTGACATTGAACAGGGTCAATATTACAATATGAAAAAATTGAAATTTAGTGGGATGGAATAGGACAATTAATTATTTGTCCAAATTGAGGCAGAATATTTAATTGGACTGAGAGCGGACCCTGTCTGGTTTTCTAAATGGAGCCACTGTTTCCCTTTGTCCCATTCAAGGTCACAGAGGTGGTAATGATCTATGATGCGGAGAAGCAGAGGCCCCGAGGTAAAAGCTGATCCCGTTTTTTCTCTCCCCTCTCCATACCTTACCATCTTAAATCTCATGACAAACTATTCTGGCCCAAAGAGAAAAAGCCCATTCAGCCCCAGATATTCAATTCAATTTAAACACTGTCACCCATAACAGGAATTATGTGTATGGTAAAGACAGGCAATAAAGCACAAAAGCATGTTAAATAAAGCCTCATATCAAGTCACCACAGCATACATCACATGGAAAATATAACTACATCTCTAGAGGTGGAATGAAAAGCTTTGTGTGATGCGAACTACATTACTCTCCTGTGAAATACATGAAATTCTTAAACACAGACATTAGGGTAGTACCTTCAGTTCATGTCATTTTAATAAATCTGTGCAACGTCACATATAATTTTCCCACCTAACACAATAGTAGATGACACCTTAAAATCACGCCTCAGCCTTTGTCACATGCTCAGAACTGAAAATTGCAGGCTCTGATTTGGACTGATGCAGTGTCCTTCATGACCTTGTGTGACAACATGAGTCTGCTCCATGGATGCATTTCTATTCAGTTACATATATTTTTTTCAGAAAATAAGTGTTTTTCAGGCACAGAAAGGAGAGAAGCTGTCTTAAAAGCCTGTGGTCAAGAATATTGGTTAAAACACGGACTGGTTCTACCTCACACGGTTGTTATCAGGCTGGTAATAGTAAAAATGATCATCCTGAAGATTCAAGACTTACAGGAGTAGTGCTCTTGTTGGGGTGATTATGATTACTACAGCAAAATTTTTTAGCCAAGTTAAATGGTGCATGTAGGATGTATGAAGAATCTCTAGGTTTTAGTACACAAGCATCTGATGCGCTAAAGGTTGGGTTCACAGTTTTGAATACTATAGTCAGGTGCACATATGAACATGTTAAGAGTTTTTGCCAGGTGTAATCATTCCTCCTATTTATATTGGTTGTTGAGAGATCCATTCCTAACATATTTCTGGTCTAAGAGATGGGGACAAAATCCACAGTCCTCACTCTTTGCAAAATAGCATTAAAGTGTTTATTCGAAGCTCACATGAGGCTCCAACAGTCTGAGCAAGTCAAATCGAATTGTATCTTCCAAAGTAAGGGTCTTTTTTAGACTGTAACTAACTCATCCCTTACAGTGGAACCACATTAGGAAGGGATCTTGTAATGGCCAGTACGAACAGGAGGAAGAATTACAGCAAACAGTGTTTGTATGGGCACCTGACTGTTATTTAAAGACAGATTGTGAACCTATCCTTTAAAGGACAAATCCACCCTAAAACAAATAGTGGCATTAGCTGGTGATGTACTAAACATTTTGATCCTTTTTCTGCTGTAGTTCTCACTACTGTGGATAACTGGCCAAAATTAAACCTGATGTTACCCCACATTCAAATAGTTAAAGGTTAAAGTGAAGTAGAGATACTAAGAGTTTTTCAGTTTCAGTTATTGATTAATCTTTCCTGATAATCAGTTACTTGTTAGATCTTCAAAATTTTAGGAAATGGTAAAAAATGTGTGCCACAATTTGTGTCATGTTTGCTTACGCCTAACAATTAAGTAATAAGCAAAATAACAAATTAAAAATTAAGCCATTAAACCATCAAAGGAAAAAAGAAAAGTCAATTTCAGAAGTAGGAAAGCCAGTTTGTCCCTACAGTAGCCTTAATAAAGCAGAATGCAATACAACTACAAGATGTATCATAGTGCGACCTCTGAGTTTTTCTCTGTTTTTCTCTATTAGAAAATATCCCCACTAAACTAAACTACTTATTACATGCAAGAAGTTCATGCATCTAATTGGAAGGTTGTTAAAAGGCATTGTGGAAGGCAAAGGAAATCACTGACTGAAGGAGAGCAAGCAGGAAAGTAGGTGCTCCAAAAAATACAGTACTTTATCACAACATGCAACTGGCACACTGATCACAGTTGGAGTATCTAAGTATCTCTTTGTCCTTCAAAGAGGCAGGTTTCAGCCCAAAGGTTGAAGGGGAGTATTACATTGTTAGAACTGAAACAATGGAATCATTAAAAAACAATTTAAGCGTCCTTTGCTATTTGAAAAGTCTCTGTAACCTATTTCCTGACAGAAGAAATGACAGACCTAAAAATCTCAAAAGTGTAACCAGTTAATCATAAATGTATCGTGAGTTCATAAAATGTGCCAACACTTTTAGCACGGATGGCCTCACTGGGAATCAGACCCCACGCCACCGGCAGTGTTGGTGTCAGACTCTGCCCGCTGAGTTACAGTCACAGCTGTTTCATCTGCATTTGTCCTACATAGCAATGATGCAGCGGCCACTGACCCACAACATGTATGACTGTTCCTTCAAAACCTTCATTCATTCTCTATTGGGAGAACCCTGAATAGTTTGTCATTGGAATTTAACATGATGTATTGTACTAGTAACAACCATTACATAATCTTTAATAGTATAAACAGTTTCTTTTACTAAAACCATTAGACTTTCAACATTGGAATAAGTTTTCTTTACCTTGATTTAGACCTAACTGATACATGTATCTTAAATGGCATAGTATGTATGTGTTTTCCCATATGTAGAAAGTTAAGTATTTTTGTAAGTAAGCCCTTTCTATTTTTCTTTCTTCTGTCCCCCTTCTCCTTGTGAATGGTTTGAATGTGATTAACGGTGTCTCTTAAGATTTGTCTTTTCTCCTTTAGGTTACTGTGCATTGACTGGTAGCACAGAGGTACAGGCCAAATGTAAAAGCACCCACATTTCTTACTTGGTCAGAATGGGGTGTATTCAAAGTTGCATCAAATAGTGAAGTTTCTCTCTAGTTAGAGACAACAAGTTTGTTGACGATTCGCCTTAATGTTATTTGAGGGATAGTTAAGTAGCAATTGAAGTTTTCATTTTTAAATCATGGTAAATATCACATCAAAATCTCAAAAATAGGCATGCTAGAAAATCCCATACCTTCAAATCAAATGCCTGCTCAGTGTCTTACCAGAATTAAATACTGATAATTTTCCAATAACAATTAGAGAGAGAATAAACAAACTAATTTGATCTTGAATGAACATTTTCATTATCGATTACTCTACCTTTTCTTTCCGTGATTAATAGATTGTTTGCTGTATACAATGTCAGCAAATCGTGAAAAATGCTCAGTAATATTTTCCCAGAGCCTGAATGTCAGGTTTTGTCTGACCAACAGTCCAAAACCCAAAGATATTCAGTTTACAATCATGAAGTAATTGCTTGTCATTTTTGCATAAAAAATTACTGATGAATATTCAGTCAATCGGCAATCCGATCATGATCATAGTTTTTACACCTCTCTAAATAATCCCATTTCTATGTCTATCATTCTGAGTGATAGCCCGCGCTAAGTTTTATTGTCATGTCATCTAACATTTTTTAAGAACTTGTTTCATCATTACTTGATATCTGATTTGTGTAAGAAGTCTTTCAAATTTCAACTAGAATGTAACCATGACATATCACTGTAACCAAGATATGTCAAACTCTTTAATGTGTCAACTTGGTTTTAAATTTAGATTAAGGACGGGTCATTGACAGATGTTATTAATAGCAATAGATCATGAGGCTTGGGAATGGTTGGCTTCGGTACTAGAGGTCTCTGAAATCTCAGTTGTCTCATAGGACGTTTAATTGGATTCAGGTTAGGTCCCCAAGTAGAGTTGTGCACACAACCCAATTCTGCCATAACGCAAAGTTAATCAAATTGAAAGTAGATCACTGCAGTGCGGTACGGCCTGCTAACGCTCTAAAAAGTTCTGTTCCAGATAGTCGGATGAAAAAGTTAACTCTGCGGTTGGCATGGGCACAACGTTGGACCAGAAAATGCTTAGACTTTGCATTCTTCTTGATGAACTTTGTTTATCCCCCATGAAAACTCTTGATCAAAATCAGCATCTTGCCGCTTTGGGAAACCAGTTATGGCCTATATCTTTGTGTTACCATTGTGAGCAATATTTTAATTGTCCATTTTAGGCTTATCCTGGCTGACTCAAAAGTAAAATACTGAATTTGGGAAAGCTTGGAGAAAGCTTTAGGCATTCTACAGTTTGTGTTTCTCCATATTTTTGTGATGCATTAACAATGGCTGCTGCGAGTGTGTGCTCCACAGCAATATACCAAGGGACAGATCAAGGCGGGGTTTGGATGAAACAGCATGAAATAACAAAATGTAGTATTGGTTCAATTGGCATTTATCAATGTAAGAGGGTGGAAGATGAACTTAATTGACCTTTTTTATGTGACATTTCACATTAACTCAAATGCTGCACTCATCAGTCTTCATGTTTAGCAGTTAAGCAGTCCTGTATTGTTATCTTCTCAACATATTTCACTGCACAGTAAAGAGAAAAGTTTCCTTCAATCCCCCAGGCTTTAGTCTTGGATTTGTGTTGTTCTGCAAGTCTGCGACATCATCCGAACCCCAGGAGCCTCTTGCTCAGTCTTGACGGATCCTCACTCTGCTGAAGCCCAATACTGTTCTTCATCTTGTGTTGTCACAACCCCCCTGCTACCTTGATTCACTCTTGGTCGTTGGCTAGGTTTTGGATTTATTACTTTCGAGGCCGAACAATCAGTGGACCAGGCTGTCAACATGCATTTTCACGACATCATGGGCAAAAAAGTGTGTAGTTGTAGTTTTATTTTACCCTTAAGATCAAACAGAGGCTTGGGCGATGGAGTAAAAATTATACTATGATGCTGTTTTATTAGTTAGAGTTAATTTTCCAGTGGCTTCCCATTCATGACTGTTGCATCATATAGCACAAAGTTAGCTTTAAAAAAATCCTAAAATGATCAGGCCACCAAATTCATTTACTCATCTTATTGTTTGCTCTAAACACTACCTTTTACACTTATTGCTATGGCTTATAGTTTCTAGAGGCTCAATAATTCCTCACAAATGCTGTTATATGACAGTTTCTTTTGTCGCCCAAGGCTTTGTTTAAATTGACCTCTCCTTTAGGATGTACTGTAGATTCTTCTTAACTTATTAAAATTACGTTATCTGTTTTTTACAGAAGCAGAAGAAAAGAAAGTTAAAATTTCAAAGCTCAAAGGATTTTGTTGAATACAAAGCACCTAAAGGATTGGTCCAATCGGTTCTGTTTCTTTTGTTTTCTGATATTTTGTTGGCAGGTCACTTACACGTCAACATGTTTTCTTTTTTTCTTTTTCAAAAGTTAAAAGAAAAAGCTCAACTCAGTGACCTCAGTTGAAGAATCTCCATACTGTGTCTGTCAGTTCCCTAAATAACAAATGGCAGTTCTCTTTAAAATGCTGCTTAGGATAAGGAGAGTGGTGCAATAATATTTGCATGTCATCTCTTAGTGTTTGTTTTATCTCAGTGTGTGTACCAGATGGATGGGGTTTACTGCACAAAGACAATTCAGATAGTGTCAGGTAAGCTGTCCATCCGGGAAAAAACAACAAATTCACTATGGTGTTACATTTTCAAGCCCACCTTCTAACCTTCTGGCATTCCTTCTATTGTTCTGCTGCATGTGGCAAACACCACCCACCTGGTACCTTGGCTGAGTAAAACAAACCATTAAAAAATGTTAGTACTGTAATAACTACTACTTGGTACTATTTGGTACATATCTGGCTAGGATTGCTCCTGACACGTGTGCTTTAAATGCACTTTTAAAGCCCTCATTCATTAACAACCCCCCTTTTCCCCAATAGACATTTTGTAATTAGCAGCTTTTAAACCACTCTACAGAGATACCAGAAGAGAGACACTCTCCTTTCTGCCCTCTGTGCCGACAGTAATGATTTGTGGGCATAAGAAAATGATCAAAGTCAAACGCTCTGTCATATCATATCATCGCATGTATCATGTTTCTATCCTTGATCTTTACATGGCTACTTAAGTGTTATAAATATTTAAAGGTCAGCCTTGTCACTCAGAATACCTTTGTGTATATTTGGGAATTTATTTAAGCTGTTAGTGACAATGTTATAGCAGCATTCATTTTACTGAAAAGTGCTGTGTTGTGGTGTTTCTGCACTTCTAGAATAGTGAGAGCAGTACTTCACTGTCTTTCTTGAAATTCTGTGTTGAAGCCTGAGTGTCTGTAGGTAGCACACTCTATTTTAAATAATAGTGATTTTTTTTTTTAAGTACTTTTGGCCGTCTTTGCTTTTATTTGAGAGTGGACGGTAGACATGCAGCTCCTGGCTGGAGTTGAACCAGGGACATTATGGATTGTGGTCATCACCTAAAACCACCTGACCCCCGGGGAGCCCCTCCTCTGTTAATTCTAATCACACTATAATTAAAGCATGTTATTTTCTCATGTGCCAGTTACTTTTTTGCAGAAGAGAGCTACCAGAGACTTTTTGTAAAAAGCTTTCATGAAAAGATTTAAGATGGATTTTTATTATGCTAATTAATAGTATTGAGCAGCAGCACAAGATGTTTTTATTGAAATATCACTGATTATTACATTAAAAGGATGATTGGAATCCCATTTCCTTGGTAAATGATACAGTCCTACCTGTATACTCTCCAGTAGTACCCACCCCCCTTGACTTTGCCCTGGTTTCCAGCAGGAATCAAGGCTTGACTTAATCCATTGTTCTTGACTTGACATTACCTTATGCTGGGACTTGAGGGAGGCTGGGAGATATGAGTTACAAAATTAGAAATTGGAGCACATCAAACTGTGGAACAAATCCCAGTTCTGCTGTTGGGGACTGTACAGAAGTCATAGTATCCATCACTCGTAGCTGTGATGCCCACGGGAGAAAGTGCTCAGGTAGCTGCTGGCGGCGGCGAGGCCGCTGCCGGAAACATGTGCATGTAATTAGGTCGACAGAGAAGGAAGAGGGGAGGCTGGGGAAGGTGGCAACACCTTAAAGCTGGGAGGAATTTGTGATTCGTTTTCCTCCTGCAAGGTGACCCCAATAACTCAACCCCTCAGTCTATTTCTGGTTGGCTCCCCCTTAGTCTCAGCCTGTTTCTTTGCTCTGGTTAACTGCTGTTAGCTTTGCCTGGTTACAGGAAGGAAAGTTTGTTATTGGGGGTGTAGGTTCAGATTTGACCCAAGGCATTGAGCTATTACAGTGTTGAATGATAACTATACGTAAGTCAAATTCAAGTAACGTAATGACTGGATAAAGTCAGTTTCTGATTGTTAAAGAATTGACAGTATGAGGCAATAATTCAATTACTCATTAATCATTATAATTTTATTATTTTCAAAAAGAAACTTGAGGTCACCGTTCTAACATTTGGTTGTATAAAGATGGCATCCTCCAGCAGTGATTTGACATTATAATAAATCAGATCAAAGTGTATCACTCAATTGTGCTCAATTGAAAAAAATTTGTCTCACCTTTGACACAGTATGAAGATTCAATTTTAGATTGACTGAAAAAACTGTTTTATTTGTACTATCTGCATGTTTACCTTTATATATTCTTAGAGCAGAGATACAAATTTCTCTCTACATTCATTTACCCCCTAAAAGTTACTCCAAATAAAATAAAAATGAGATTCTTTATAAGCGTTAGCAGGAGAAAGGTAAGTCATGACCTTCCATTAGATGTCTTTATCATATATAGGGCAATTCATTCGAGGAAAAAAAAAATCTATGTTTCTCAGGTACATCTCAAGGGGCTGTGATCTGGAGATGATGCATTAAAAAAGATTGAGTATTATTTACTGTCTTTGCATTATGATTGTGTCCACTGAAATTCCCATTTGATAATTGGTACCTGAGACACATAGCTGTACAACTCTCCTGGCTACACAGTAATGTTAATTAACATAGTCGCCCCTCATTATTCAAATAAACATTAAGTGAAAGATTTCAAACTGGCCCAAAATGTTGAGATTACATTATCAGCGATAGGACAGGTATGTCTAGGTGAGGGACTTCATGGACCTTAATACTGGTGTTGCCAAATGTGCCCTCCTTGTCCCTTTGTCCAGGTGGAAGTGAAGAAGGCTGAACCTCGTGACAGCAAAGCTCCTGGCCAGCTTGGCCCTGGCCAGTGGGCACCCAGGGGCATCTTGAGTGCAGCTAATGGTTGGACAACACAGCCTGCCCAGGGCTGGCAACAGCCTTACGGGCCACAGGGTGAGTGGGAACAGGTCCCAGAGCTGAGTGAGTGGGGCTCACTGTTCAGAGGAAAACATAGTAGTAACTGTTTAAATGTGTTAATCCCTCTGCTTTAGCATTAACCTTGTGCATGGAGGTCACTGCTTGCACCATCAGTTGAATGTTTAACTGGATTCTGTGAACATTTTACATTTCAGGCCTCGGTCTAAAGTTTTTTTTTTCTCTTCCTGAAGGAGTGTGGGTGTCGACTACCGGCCAACCCATAGGTAGGTGTTCGACCTCCACTTGACAACACACAGAAAATATCTTTTCTTTCCATTTTAGTGAATTAGTTGTTTTTCCTGTATGTTGCATAACTGTGAATTGATCAAATTGCAGATAGGTTTTGTTAGTGCTTGTGTCACAGAAGTGGACTTGCACTCTGTGTGGCCAATAAGCTGTTGACAGTTAACAGCACGTGTTATCACTGATTCATAATGGCTGAGGCTGCTGATAATTTGCTGCTTGAGACAGATGGCAGCCTTGAATAGATTCCAGCCTTCCCCTGCTATTGGTCAGGCTTGGTTTCATATCACCACCTCCGGGTCAACCTGCAACGCTCACTGCAGTGTCGGCCCTGTGCTCGCTCAGTTCATTCAGCTCTAGATTGTGTTCTGAAAGACAATTTATTTATCAACTTAATGACTGTTATTCAGTTGTTTGAGGACAGATTCAAATTGATGCACTTTAGATACATTAGATCTGTGCTGGCACTGTCTTCTTTTCACTATTACTATTATTATATCGAAAACATGCATATATTTATGTCAAAACATTTCTGTAAAATAGATCTGTTCTGTGTTGGAGCAGGCGGGTATGGACCCCCGTTGTCGGCAGGTCGTGGAACCCCCACACAACCTCCATCACCTTTCAACGCATTCCTGGTCACGACCCCGGCGGGCAGCTTCGCTGCACCTCAGGGCTACCCTCAGCAGGGCTACAGCACAGCACCTCAGTTTGGTCAGTAATACTGATACCCTCACTCATTACAGTTCAGTGTTGTTTTAAAATCCCTAGAGAGCTTACAGTGCTTAATGTAGCATAAGTAAAGGTAACACTATGAATAAGGTGGAGATGAAGAGTTTCTGACAACTGGTATTGATTCAGAGTGCATAAGCCTCACAAGCTACATTTAGATCATCAACACTGAAATAATTTCTCAAGCTCCGCAAGGCAGCTTTTTATTAACTAAAATGTGTAAAATGTGTTAATTGAATCTGTGTCAGGTTTTCCAGGCAGCTTTGCTGTTGCTGTATTCAGGGAGGAACCTCCACCTTATCAGAGATGGACAGCATGACTCACAGACACCCAGCATTTCATGAAATGTTGCTAAAAAGGCTGTGGGGAGATTATTACCTTCCACGTATTAAACGTGTTGGCAGACAGCAAAATATTAGAAAAACTGATGGGAAAGATCCCAAAACGATTGTTTACAAGTTTGTTGGCAGAGTGGTCTCAATTTGATCTGGCAGCTGATATTTAAAAGACATGTTGATGTACAACTTGTATTCTTACAGCCTAAAAATGAGGAGAGATTTGGTGGAGAAATGGATTAATCCCTTGAGTGGTTTTTGTATATGATGGTGCAGTGTGGTCAACACAATTTCATTTAATTTAATTTTTTACATTCAAAATGTGACTGAAGACTGAAGTCAAAGACTACTTTAGTGTTTTACTCAGGGACACTAGCACTGGAACTTGACCAGAGTCATCTGGTCGAAGGCCTTTGTACTCAGACATAGTAAACCATCTGTGATAAAGCAGCACTAGGAAAGTTGTAGAAATGATCATATTGCTCTCCTACAGGTTACAGTTTTGGCACACCACAAGCAGACCAGTATGCTCCACAGGTTCCTCCTCCACCCACCACTCCAGGAACTGCACCTCTGGGCTTTGCCCCCGCCACCACACCAACTCAGGACTTGAGCAAAGCTCCCACTGGGCAGCCTGACTTCCCTTATAGCCAGTATGGTAAGAAAAGCATTGTGCATTAAGCAGTTTGCTGCCCTTTTCTCTCCTGTTTACTTTTTTATTCACCCCTTGGTCCTGCCCATCTCCCTGGATATTTTATTGGATGCAACTACAGCTCACTTAAGTGCATATCTACAACCCTTAGACAAGCAGGAGCTTGCTCTTGGTACCATTTTAGCTTGAACAGCTACACATGCATACATGCTTCTTGCATACATGAACCCCTCTGGCTCTGCCGTGAAGATGCTGCTGAAGCTTCACCATATCCAGGAGTCTTCAGCAGTCATTTCTGTCAAGTTTTTCCAACTGGGCTGTGGATTGGTAAAAGGATTGGTAGGTCTTGGTAGGTTTGAATTAGATCATCCTGCCTTGCAATGTTTTTTTTTCTTTTGATTGTTTTGCATTTTTATTTTATTTTGATTTTTCAAGGGAGTGCAACCTTCTCCTGACAGACTGTGCTAGACATTTGACATGGTTCAAAATATTCCTACCTTTTGGTTTCTCCATTCTACACCTCCTCCTCTTCCTCCCTTTTGATGACTGTGCTGGCTTCTTTTCCTGGTCTTGGCACGATCGCCGTAGGAGAGCACCAGCATGATAGTATTATGCCCATGAAACCTTATTTCTGGAATTAGGCATGTCCAACCTGCCAAGCTACCTATCAAAAAAATTTAACATCAGTTTATCACTCCGGAGCTTTGCATGCTTGTCTGCAAAATGTGAACTTTGCCCCTCTGCCTGGTTAATACATGGAGATATTAGTTAGAGTTTTTTGACTAATGTGTCTGGTTTTACTTTGGTCTTTGAGCTGGACTGTTAGTCTAGTCCAACATTACCTTTGGACTACGTTTGACCAGATTTCAGTCAGCATGTAGGGACTTGAAAATGAGGTCTTTCATCAAGTCACTCAGTGTCAATTTAGAAAATGATGTGCCTTATTAATTTCTGTGATTTAAACCATTTAGGGGGTAGTTTCTCCAGTGACATTCTGTATACACAAATGGAGGTTGGAGGGTTTCAGCTCTGAACCAAAATGAAGACTGGGATACTGTGAAAATTAACCAGCATCCATGGAAAAGGAGCAAGCTTGGTCTTCATTCAACACTCACCCATTCAGTCACATAAGCACACAGTCAGATAAGAGTCAGATGTTCATTCAGAAGCTCCATTCAGTTTTTTGGCTGGCTGGTATTTTTCTTCTGACTTGGCTTACAGCTGCTTCACACTGCTGGATCTACATTTAAATTCAGTCATGTGATGGCTGTCAGTCATGACAGGTGCTCATCTTGTTCAGTGTGCCCTGCTTGTGCTTATCTTCCATCCAGCATTTTGCATTTAGTGTCCACTGCCAGTTCAGGCATTTAGTGCAGTAATCAAGGTCAGTCATAACAATGCAGTCTCACAAAGTTTTTGTGAAATGAGCAGAAAATCAGAAACGCTGAAGATGTTGGTGTTGTGGACACAAATCACACACCTCTACCATGAAAGTTTATGTGACAGTAGCAGGAACTGGACATTTTCACCTGTGTAAGGTTAGTAAATGAGGATGAGGTTAGACAATAAAGCAAGTTTGGCTTCAGTTAAGGTCAAGTTTGGCTCATGTGGAGTTGGGAGTAAAATAATTGGGTCAGTAAAGTCAGTGGTTTTGCATGTTTAATTAAATGCCAGTCATTTACCATATATTTTTAATGGTTCCCACCTTCCAGGCAGCCACTGGCTTTACTTTTATTACAGTACACTGTCAAACTTGAAACTTGAGTAATTCATGACAGTAAACATTTTGTTGCCTTATTTACTGTGACATATCAAAGTGGAGATCTGACTGTTGAAGAGCATCTTCTTTTAATGCACCAAACTGAGATATGTCCATGTTGGATATATGGATTTTATTTCTCTCAACAATATAGCTCATAGGAGTGCTTTTTGACAGCTTTGGGATGTTGAAATATCCTTGAATGAGCCAGCAAGGAGAGTTCTCTTAGCATTTGTTTTCCTAAGAACTGGGCTTATGCAGGTAACCTGAGGTTTTGAAAATAAGTGCTTACAACTGGAGTACACAAAGCAATAACACAATGTGACAAAGATAAATCAAGTTTCAAGTCAATTTCAAGTTTTCCGCATCATCCTGAAATGAATGGAGACCAATGGCGGCTTGGAAGAAAGGAAATCAATGTAGAAAGTTATGGCCTTCTTTGGGAAATGTATGGCAACAATGTGACCTATATACAAGTCGTATTTTACGGACTACAACATGCACAACCACTGGCTGTTCTAGTTCCTGTTTCTGGTTGCTTCCTTCTCCTAATAGTTCCTTGGTAGGAAAACATATTTCTCATGTTACATGCATCTTAGTATATCATGCACATTTCACAAAATTTCATGAGACCAGGCTGGCATGATTAAAAAGTCAGGCGTGCTAGCAGATAGCTCACACACTCACACTCCATTTTGTTTTGACTTCCAGATGAAGCTGAGCAGTGATGCCTCTCCAAGCGTAGTGCAGACACAGTAAATGAGTGTAAATGTACAGCTCTGTTAGTTCAGTAAGGGGGGAACTATGTAGTCGGCCAGCAGTATCTGGGTTCAGTCAACCTGGTCTCCTCATCTCCCTGATAGGCTTGGGTAACTACCCTCAGGACCCCTCTGCCTACGGACCAACGCGTCCTTCTCACAGTTATGGTCAGGATGAGCAGGGAGGATATAGTGCAGGTAGGTGCCAGCATCGTCTTCTCCAACCACAAAAAGTAGCATTTGTTCAGTACTGTAGTGTTTATAGAGCTGCAATCTGGTTCTTTTCCTCATTTCTTTTGCTTTGTGTTTTGTATTTTGCATGTACATTTTGCATGTACATACAAATTACTGTGTGTGCTCTTGTATAGTACGAGTCAGCCATCGAGTGTCTCACAGCTGAGTGGATTTGAAAGAAATTTACATTGAAATTTGACATTCGGAGCTCTAAGCATGTCATCTCCCTCAGCGGCTGTTGCTTTACTATACCAAGACTAACCATGTCCTCCTTTTTTTGTCCACTCTCTCTGTCCGCATTGCTTTGCTGATTATAAAAGGATGATCTAATTGTCAGAAAATTTGTTCATGGTTCAGTTGTCTCTATGCATCAGCAGTCCATTCACCCATTGTTTTTTCCCCATGTACTGTCTCTACATTATAGCTAAAGGGGTGGGAAAGGAAAGAAGATTTAAAGGACACGATGCCAGTAAATGTCCAATTTTTCTCAGATTCTTCTGTTGGGCGGTTCTGTTGGGACCGCTCCCTGTTCTTCAGATTTATTATTTTCGTTCCGTTCATGGAGCAATTTGAGCACCCAAAAAGAAATGTGTTGTATTTTCTAACTTTACCCCCTTTTTTCTTTCTTTCTGTCTTTCTATCTCTTGTCTTTCCATTCCAGTTATGTATAAAGTTCCCCACTCCAGTGTTTATTGGTGACATTTCGAAATCAGTGCTAAGTGGATGTTACCAGGGCAGGAACATAACCAGTCACCAGCAAGATGCTGGAAAGATTTGGCTGCAGCTGGTTTTCATTTGGTAGCAAACCACTCAGTTTATTTTAACCCTAAAGGCCCTTTGACTTGAACAGTGGCTGCTGAGTTTTGGGTTGCAGCAGCCATTTTTTAGGCAGAGTAGTTTCCTTCCCTGGGTCTCACTTTGGTTCCCTTGTCTGTTTGCAGGGAGATGGTGCCATCCAGTGTCTCAATAGAAGAACATTGTGCGTGTTGCACTGATCATAAAGAGAATTTAGAGATTGTTTTCCTCAATGAAACCCATTTTAAATGATTAGTCACCTGAAATTGTCATTTCTGTCTCTGTACATTTAAACAATTTTCAACACTAAAGGGCTCATTGAAGGAATACAGTATTTAAATCTAGAGGAAAAATCCACCATGAAACCTTGAAACTCTTCAGCAATGCACTTTTCATTTCTCGGTCTATTTAGTTGTTTGGCGTGTCACAGTTGGTTTATGTATACAGCACTTTATCACAAACATATATCAGAGCTGTAAATAGACATACAATAAAAAGAAACAGATCTTTTTAGATCCCAATGTATCTTAAAATATAGAACTAGTCATGAATTAATTACAGAATAAATATTAATAATAATAAGAAGAGCTGATCAGAAAAAAGATGTTGGTATTAAAGGCATGTTATAAAATAGATGCTAGGACAAAATATAGATAACGGATAATAATCATTTGACATATGACATACCAATAGTTATGACAGCTTGACGGCAGGACAGCACAGTTGTTCGCCAAAAATTAAAATGTTTAACCAAAAATAACAATTGGAATACCCTGTATAGTATAAGGGTAAGGGGTGGATTTTTTTTCCCTGAATTTTAGAATTGTGAAAAAGTTAAACCATTTTACTTTTAAAGCAGTAAGGCCTCTCCCTAAGCATCATCTGGTGACCCTGGCATTAAAACCCTCTCGTCTCTCTCCTGCTCTCCTCTCTGCCGTCCTCCTCAGGGTACGGGCAGGACCTGACAGCCTTCGGCCACAGCTTCGCAGACCCCAGCCAGCCGACGGCCTCGTACGGGGCCCCGACAGCACAGCCCACCGCTGCCCCCCAGCCCGCCGCCAGTGCGTTCGGCAGAGGGCAGAACCACAACGTACAGGGCTTCCACCCGTATCGACGCTGACCGCCACCTCTGGGCAGGGCTGCTGTGTAAAGTTCAAAAACAAAAACAAAAAAAAGAAGTCAGGGAAATGTGTGTTTTCGCTAAAAAGCAAAACTGGAGTTCTGGATTGTTCTATGGGAATGTTGAATGCACACAGTTTGTGAAACAGAAACCTTTGTGAAAGCAGGGATTCCAGTAAATTCAAATGGGGTATAAAGAAACCCAGGTTTTTTTTTTGCATAACTTAAGGAACATTCAGCAGAAAGAAGCTTTTATCCCCCACCCCCCCACCCCATGTTTTATAGTAGAACTAAACTACTTTGCAATAATTTTGATTGTCTGGTCAAACACTAGCACAGAGACTATATGTAAAGAGACTTGCATATAAATATGTATATTTATGGTGGACACAAATGAAAACAGGGTCTCAAGTTTCCTCAGCTTTAAATTCTAGGGAAAAAATGTTTTTATTTTTCATTTGGTGAATTTTGTTTACTTTCTGAGCCTTTAAAGTTTGTTTAAAATGGAGATTATGAATATATATATTATACACAAACTGTGCAATTTTTTAAAAAGAGAATTTTGTACTATAAATGTACACTTTGCTTGTTTTTTTATTTAAAGATGTAGACTTCCCTCAGGTGGCTCTTTTGGGTGCATTTTTTGCACTTACGCAAAAAGAAAAAAAGGACAAATTATTACAAAAATAAATGTTTTAAGGATACAGTGCTTGTCCCAGATGTTTGCGTTTGTTTGTGGATGTATTTGTTTTTGTTGTTTCATAGGAAGGCCTGCATTGAAACAATTAGTCGATTAATCCATTAGTACATTGATAGAGGATTAATTGGCAAATTTTTCTGATGATTGATTTATCATTTCAGTCATTTTTCAAGCAAAATGCCACAAAAAACAAAACAAATATCAGTGGTTCTGGCATCTACAATGTGAGGATGTGCTTTTCTCTGTTTTATATCATTGTAAATTAAATATCTTTGAGTTCTGGACTGTTGATCAGATGAAACAAGACATTTGTAGCTATCGCAGAGGGACATTTTTCACTGATATGTTAGACAAAAGGATTGATATATCTTCATAATCATCAGATTATTTTGGAAATCAGATCATTAATGGAAATAATAAGCAGTTGCAGCCTTAAAGTAACGAGAGGAGTCTTTGGTACCTTTTCTGAGACTAAATTTAGATTTAAATGAATTGAAGTCCCACCAGCCAGCATTCAGCAGCTTCAAAGAAAGATTTTTGAATTTCTATAATTAATATAGTTTCATATTTCCACAGAGTAGTAGGAGAGATATTTCTTCTGTGAACAAAAAAGTGACAAAATCACATCGAAACAAAGAAAACAAATTGATAAAACAAATTCACGGAACAGGCAGAGACAGAGTTGACGGAGCATTTCCGGGTCAAAGGTTATAATCGTTGAAACGTTTGATTCCACAAACTACTTCCGCGTTGTTAGCATATTAGCATTGAGCTACCTGCTCTCTGGAAAGTTGTTGACTTCTGTCATTTATTCCGACTCTGTTTTCAACACAGGCGTTTCTTCTACAAAAGGAGAAAAGCTTTCAAGGTTTTGAGGCAGAAAGTGTAAGCTGAAAACGAATGAGTGTTCACTGTGTTTGATGTGTTTCTGTCTGGAAGTGCTGTTTGGGTACATTAGCTAACGAGCCAGTCTCTTATTAATGGGCGGCTAACTTCTTCAGTGTTCACAGAGGATTTCAAATACTGTTTAATCATCAGGGTTTGTCAGGTTTCATAGGGAGGACACACTCAGCCAGATATTACCTGTGTGCTGTGAAGCTGTCAGTCAATTTGTGGACCTTTTAGCTTCATGAGCTGATGTGTGAAAATGAAACTTAAAAATATTAGTCTGTTTTTTTTACATGGATGCTAGAAAACATGAAATAATTGTATGCAAATTAAGAGGTTGATGGCAGAGATATGTGTGTTAATATACCACAATGAGATATTACTTATTTATATGTGGTATGTGATGAGCTCATCATAAAATATCCCAAATTAAGACTTGTCAATAGAAATGATTGAAATCACACAGCAGTAGACCAAGTAGCAGTGGCAGGTAGCAATATGTAATATGAGTCTGCAAGTTGAATAATATAGATGTAAACAGTGACAAAGCACTGCAGTTGCTGTGTGCACACTGGGAGAATAAACTGGGACTTTTTCAGTACTAATTCAGCCTCTAGCCAGTTAAACAAATTAAATCTTTGCTTTCAGTTTAAACACTTTTTGTCTACTTTTTACAGTAGTGTAAACAAAGCAAAATTCAAAATGTTCAGAAATTAAATATTTGAGACTAATTATTGTTGCATCACACTAGTTATTCTCATCATTTAATCTGTGAAATGCTGAAAATAATAATAATTGTGATCGAGATGGTGCGAAAGTACACCCAAACATTCAAGGTTCATTTTCAAGTTCATTTGAAGGCAAGGCATGCATATATTTATAACCAGTATGTATAGCACTTGCAAATATAACGACGATCCAAAGTGCTTTCCATAACACTTTTAGATCCATTAAAACGTAAAAGAAAGTAAATCAGATGCCAGAGAAGTAGAATAAAATAAAGGAGATCAGAATATACAGATGGAGGAATAATGTTGTTTTAATCCAGTTACAATGAAGTGATAGATGGATTTCTATTTAGTAGAAATCTGGGGCAAACATGTTTTAGTCATTTTACAAAAAAATTTAAACTTAAGGTTCACTTAGATTTTTCTGGAGCTTTTAACATCATCTCATGGCCTTCCTCTGCAGATGGAGCTCACCTGACCTAGAACTTGAGTCACGTGGTAACAGCTGGCTGTATATGGCGGAGAATGAATGAATGTCAAAAATGGACTTTCAGACTCAGTTTTAGTCATGTTTTCCTGCATCATAATTCCCTCTAATCAGCTCCAAAAGTATGAGGTTTTGTCCTTCTGACAGCTCTGATAACACATGAATAGGTGAAGGGAGCTGCTGTAGTGTTTTCTGGGAATTAACTTCTGTAGAATTTGCACTTCATTTAGGCCCCGGGCAACAGAACAGCCTTCAGTATACAGCCTTCAGTAAAATGTGGAGTAGCTGTGTAACATTTGCCACAGTCATGACACAGACGTTGAAGTGTTGGCGTCATGCAGCTGAGTCACACTCAGCGGGACTCCATATCAGGAACACGCAGCTGGAAGCGTGGCGGCTGTCGGTTGAAGAGCAGCAGCTCCTCCATGAAGCAGCACAGAGACGTCTGCCCAGAATGGGGCCTTCACCTCAGTAACAGTTTGAGCTTTCATAGCATGTGAGCTTAGCTTAGGGCATGGTCTGGGTTTCCACAGATCTGTTTCAATGATGTGATTGTCAGTTAGTCCAGGTGTTGTCATGTAAACGCTCTGGAAATTGTTTTAACTTGAAACAAACCTCTTCGCTTCTCATGTGTTTACCTGGTTTCCCGCAGGGTGTCAGGTCTGGTCCAGGGTTGTTGAGCGGTTAATGCACAGAGTAAAGAGGCTGAAAATTGAAGACAAAACAGAAGACTGCCAGGAAAGGTATGGGACATTTTCCCCCTCACAGCTGTCTGAACCATACTGTCTTTATTTGGTTTTCATTTGCATTCATTCTGATTAAGTGGGAAAATTATAGTCTAAGCAAAAATTTTTTCATCGTGTTTTCTGCCAAAAAAGACAAGCCAAAATATATGTTGCTCTAAAGGGTAAAATCTGTCACTTGACATTTTTATAGTGCTGGGAAAATGCATATAGTATTAAGATCTGAGGCTTGTAGAATAAGTATAACCTTTAAATCACTTTTGAAAACACTATCAAGCCTTTTTCTTAATGTCATTTTTACATTATTTAATTGTTTGGAATTTTATTGTGTGTCATTCTCTCTCTCTGTTCATTCTCTCTTATTCACAGTCATGTTGTGAGGCTGGTCATTAGCACAGCATTGATTTGAGCTAAATGCTCAGTTAACACACTAACATCCTGAAGACAATTATTACCACGGTCACCATCCATTTTAGCATGTTTGCATCCTAACATAAACTAATTGGCTTGGGCCCAGGGAAGTCGCCTGTTTTTCAGGATCATGTTTGTATATGGTTTCTTCTTTGCATGGTGCAGTTTTAACCTGCATTTGTGGATGCAGTGACAAACTGTGTTCATAGAAAATGGTTTTTGGAAGTGATTTTGAACCCATGCAGAGTCATGTCTGTTTTTAATGCCGTGGGGCCCAAAGATCACAGCCATCCATTATTAGTTTTCAGCCTTGTACCTTTTGTACAGAGATTTCTCCAGATTCTCTGAATCTTTTAATAATATTATGTACTGTAGATGATGAAATCCCCAAATTCTTTATTGTACTGCAATTGTTGAACTATTTGCTCTCTCAGTCTCTCACAGAGAGACTTCCCATCTTTTCTTCCCATCTTCTGACAGACTCAGCCTCTCTGGATGCTCTTTTTATACCCAGTCATGTTACTAACCTGTTGCTGTTGTAATTAGTTGGGAGATGTTCCTCCAGGTGATTTTTTTAGCATTACACAACTTTTCCAGTGTTCTGTTGTCCCCGTCCCAACTTTTTTGAAATGTGTTGTTGGCATCAAATTTGAAATGAGCATAGATTTTTTGTAGAACAATAGAATTTTTCAGTTTCAACATTTGATGTGTTTTCTTTGCTCTATTTTCAGTTAAATATAGGGTTTAAATTATTTGCAAACCATCAAAGTCTGTTTTTATCAACATTTTATACAGTGTCACAACTTTTTTGGAATTGGGGTTGTAGATATAGATATCCCTTTGGGGAATGTTCACTCTCATAGAAGCAGAGGTGTAGCAAGTGGATAGTAAATGATAAATTGAATACAGTAAATAGAAATAAAAGTAAGACATAGAAATATGACAAGTCATATGTTTTGGAGAGTAATAGATCAGTTAATTTTTCTGTCAGAAACATCAGATTTAGTTGCTACATTGTTCTTGATTAAAGATAAACCCATACTGTATTTGTCACTCTGCTAGTGTTACGCTCCCATTGTGATTTATTGTCGATGTGTCTGAGCTGATCAGTCTGAATGTTTGTCCACAGCGTCAGAGAGGCACTGGCAGGGATGACAGGGACGGACGGTCTCTCGGACAGCACAGAGGTTGTGGAGATGGAGGACGTGAATCCCACCCAGTTCCAGGTGCAGAAGCATACGTGGGATGGCCTGCGGAAGATCATCCACAACAGCCGCAAGAACACAGGCGTGGTTATCAACAAGGCTCCATATGACTTCCAGTTCATCCAGAAGGACGAGGCCAGTCCACACTCCCACCGCATCTACTACCTTGGTGAGCTTGGGGACATGAAAGCTGGCACCTGTCACAGCTGTAAAACATGCTGAGTACCAAATGATGTCGTTTTCTACCATAAAAGTTAGAAAACGAATAAAACCCAGCTTAGAGAAGGTGCTTTTAGCAGCGGCTGACTTGTTGGCCTGCAGATTCAGTTGCTTCCTTTCAGGCACTTTGAACAGTAGCATGCTTCTGTGAATAATCTGTGGGTACAGCTGGTGAGTCAGACTTGCCAGCCTGCAACTGTTTTCAAGCTCATTTGATATCCAGAGAGCTGCAGTGGATCTAGTCAGTGTGTGCTGGAGAAAACATGACAACTCAACCAGGAATATAATTTTGCTTTGTGGCCATCTTTCTCCTTTTTTCTCTTGCAGCTGTAGTGCAGACAGTTTCTACAAAATGGTTGCTGTTCTTTGCTGTCATGTCTCGAGCAGTTTGTTCTAATGTGTGATATATCATTTCCAGAGCTGTGTTAAGTTGTGTAATGTGCAATACAGAGAGTCTGTAAGGTCTGTACCATGGTAGCTCTGTTGTTCACTCTACAAACAGTCGTGCCAGGACGGCAACAGTTGTAGCTGCTCTAAATGCTCACCACCAGCAGTAACTGGTAGCTTTGTGAAACTAGTAATAGTACAGTATAGTAATAGTGTAGCTGAAAAAGAAATGGAACCATTTTCTTTTTACAAATGAAAAGAATTCAGTAAAACACACACGAGTTCAGTTCAGCACACATGGTGCTGTTCCAGCCTCACTGTACCAGTATTACCAGTAGCGTGTGGTGGCTAATGTCAGCTAACTGTAGATGCATATTGCTGTAAAAATTACATATACATATTAAATCAGTTCACTGACTGTGTGCCTGTGTGGGGCAGCTGTAGCTCAGGAGGTAGAGCGATTGTCCACCAATTGGAAGGTTGGTGGTTTAATCCCTGGCCCCTGCAGTCTAAGTGTCCTTGGACAAGATACTGAACCCCAAAAATTGCTCTTGATGGCTGTTCCATTGTTATGTGAATGTAACTCTCAGATGTACATCTTCTCACATATTTTGACTTTTTGAGGGTTTATCCCCCAGCTCCTATGCATGTGTAGATTTGCTGCATTTGTTGATTCTCACAGATACGGGGCTCAGTATCCCAGTTTGGATCATCCAACATAAACCACCTTATACCTTTTAAAACTTCTATTTGCTGTGTTGTTTCTCTCCTGGTGTACTGCACACACAGCAGCCTGTCAGAATCGGCGTGTAATCAGATTTCCCAGGAAAACATGACAGTTTAGCTTGACTTGGTCTGTGCTTTCTGTTTCTACAGGAATGCCTTACGGCAGCAGAGAAAATGCATTACTGTACTCAGACATTCCCAAGAAGGTGCGCAAAGATGCTCTGTTGGTTTTATCATGGAAACAGCTGCTGGATCACTTTCAGGTGAGGAGGATTTTTAGCCCTCTTCCTCCACTCTCTGGCATTTTAGTGTGATTGATTATATTTGAATTGAGATTGTTCAAAGACTATTTAAATGCTTAAGGGTTGATTGTGAAGCAGACCTTTCATAAGCTACTGCTATAAATCTCCCTATAAAGCCCAAATCACCTGAAACACTTAGGACATAGAAAATATTTTAACAGACCATTAGATTGATGTTGATTGCCATCTGTTACACTGTGCTGTATCAATATCATAGACAGACTTTGTTCCTACTGAACAGACAGAAGATAAGAGGTTCTCTTTATTGCTACATGGCGATTCTCTCTTTAATTTCGTATGGTAATGTTCTCTCACCGTTTGTTTGTTTTCCATGCCCTGAACAAACTCTTTGACATTGACCTCGCTCGGCCAGCATTGTCACGTTGTGTGTCCTCCTGTCACCCCTGACCTCAGGCCAGCCCTCACCACGGGGGCTTCTCCAGGGAGGAGGAGCTGCTGCGGGAGAGGAAACGTTTGGGGGTGTCTGGCATCACCTCCTATGATTACCACCGTGCCAGCGGCCTCTTTCTGTTCCAGGCCAACAGCAGTCTGTACTACTGCCGTGATGGTGGAAACAACAGCTTCATTGTGAGTTACAGGACAGTTAAGTAAGACTTTCATTGCCAATGACTGTTGCAGACCTGCGGGTGTTGATAAGGTCACTGAATGGGCCAATACCTCAACAGCTCTTTGGCCAGAGGATGAGATTTCAGGCTTGTTTAAGTCACTTTTAGGCCTCTGTTGAATTCCATGGTGAGAATATGAATAGTTACGGTTACAACTTGTGTGTACTCTGCTTCTTGGCCAGTGTATCCTAAACTTCTCTCCAGCCCCCCTCAACCATGACGAGAGCCATGCAGTCAGCCAGTGTTTAGGTACATAAACACTAGAGATATACTAATTAAAAAACAGCATTTGATTATTAAAAGATCTGTCCACCAGAGAGCGCTGAGTTTATTCAAGTTTATTTTTCAGCTCTAAAATTTCCCTCTCAGCAAATATCTTGATTAGTTATTTTCTGGATTGGCTGTTTCTTTACATGAAATGAAATAGTATAATTTACCACAACCAAAAGTAACACATTCAGGTGTCTTGTTCTGATGGTCGAAAACCAAAAGTTAATCAGGTTAGGATCATAGAAAACTCAGAAAACCAGTAAATCTGCACATTATCATTTTCATTTCATTTTTTGCTTTAAAAATAGCTTATTGATTAATTGATTATCAAAATTATTTTTGGTACATTTCTGTCAGTTCGTCACAATTCTGTGATAAACAAAAATATGAAAAAGACCCTGTGAAACCCATGTATCTCCAAAATGTAAATTCCCCCTAAGAAAAACAGTCCTGTTTTCAGCTTTGTTGGAAAGAATTTTTTTTAAAATGTATTTGTGTATTTAGCTTAAGAAGTAGCAGAGTTTTCTTGACCCACACAGGCTACTTGATGCTTTACTATTACCAGTCTGATGTGTTTTGATCTCTGAAATGTCATTATTGGTGTCAAAAATCCCCTCTTGGTCAGACTCTACTATAGAAAATGAATTATTTATCTTTTGTTATGTCTTCACTTATTGTTAATGCAGCAGCAGCTGTGACCTCAAATGTTCTTCATCTTCGCTGTGTGTTTGTGCAGACGTCTCCTGTGGAACCTGTGGAGATTAAGAGCCAGAGTTCGGGCACACGTATGGACCCCAAGATCTGCCTTGGGGACCCCAACTTTATCGGCTTCATCAACAACAACGACATCTGGGTGACCAGTATTCAGACGGGTGAAGAGAGGAGGCTCACCTTCTGCCATAAAGGTCAGGATTGGGATTGTCACATGTCCTTACTTGCTACTTTGAATTTTTTCCACAGTGTTTTTTCTTTCTCTGTATTCTTTTTAGGTATTGATAATCCGAAGGAGGACACCAAATCTGCAGGTGTCGCCACTTTTGTCACACAGGAGGAGTTTGACCGCTTCACTGGATACTGGTGGTCACCAGCTGCTTGTAAAGGTTGGTTTGTAATAGACACATAAATGAATGTCAGTTTTCTTAGCAAGGTGGCTTATTACAATCATCAACATCATCATATCCATAATATTAGTTTTCAAATGAAGATTGTTTATTATTAGATACATAAATAACAAGAACTTATTCACATGTGACTTTTCTAGAAGTGGTTTAATGCAAAGATAAAACGGTGTCGGTCATAATAATAACAATGACTTTACCTGTCTAGTTTGTTCCTACCTGTTCTCCTGTAAGCAAAACTGTCTTTGCTTTCTCTCTGGTCTAGAATCAGATGGCGGTAAGACTCTGCAGATTTTGTATGAGGAGGTGGACGAGTCGGTGGTCGAGATCATTCATGTTCCATCTCCGGCTTTGGAGGAGCGCAAGACCGATGTCTACAGATACCCACGTGCAGGTACACACAAACACACACACTAAAAAGCCTTTGTTTGCACTATAAAAAAAATATGTGACATTCTGTAGGGAGTGACTATATTGATGAATGTAGAAACCTGTTGATTGCAGTGACCAACATAACCTTGAAAATCTACAGCCTATGTTGAACTAATGTTTATGGACTTTAGCTTTGAATCACAAAGGTTTCATGTGTGTTCACATATTGATATGTAACTCAGTTTTGTTTTTTATCCAGGCAGCAAGAATCCTGATATTACTCTCAAAATAGCAGAAATCAGGACGGACAGTCTTGGCAAAGTAAGTGCCACAGAATGTAACAGTTTATCTGATGGTTCCTCAGAAAAATGTTCGAATGTCAGTGTTGTTTCTCCCTCAGATTGTCAGCACACAGGAGAAAGAGTTGCCTGTTCCTTTCACCAGCATGTTCCCTGGTGCCGAGTATATCACCAGAGCCGGATGGACAAAAGACGGCCGATAGTAAGTGTTTTCCTTGAAAGCAAAAAAAAAAAACCCCTTTGTTTTTAAAAGAGCTGTTAAAGTTTGCCAAGTTCCAAAATCCAGAACTGAGTAACATGGAGTCAATAAACGTCACATGCTCACACCTGTCACAACTCTCCCTTTCTCCGTGTGTCAGTGCATGGGCGGTCATGATGGACCGACGGCAGCAGCGCCTCCAGCTGGTCCTGCTGCCTCCAGCGCTCTTCATCCCTGCTCATCAGGACAAGGCCAGCAGACAAGAGAGCCTGGAGGCCCTCGGAGACACCGTCCAGCCCTTCGTCATCTACCAGGAGACCAGCGACATCTGGATCAACGTGAGGCCCAACACATCTTTCTGTTGCAGCCCCACTTTGTGTTTGTATAAGATGAGTCGTGACTGTCTTTTTGCCTCTCAGGTCCATGACATCTTCCATCCATTCATCCAAACCAGGGATGATGAGATCACCTTCATAACAGTAAATGAATCAAAAACCGGTTTCTGCCACCTGTATAAGATCACATCAGTGTTACAGCGGGGCATCTACAACTGGTCCAAAGGCTACACACACTCTGAAGGTAACACTATCACACAGAGTCATTGTCCAGGTCTATCAGACACAACGTCCTCAGAAATGGTGTCATTACTTCATTTAATTATTTTAATTAGGAAGATTGAGTAATTCACATTTAAAGTTTTAAAATATCTGAAAAAAACACCTTATAGTTTGGTCTTTAAATTAACCCACCTAATAGTTTAATACCAAACAGTTCATTCGACCAGTTTGATTTCTGCCCAGTTTGATTTTTTCTTATTTTCTACCTTTTACATTTTGTTATGATGATTTGGATGATACACGTATGTGCCACATACGTACATAGAGATATTTCAGTGATTCAAGGTCATTACTGTTATATCCACCACAATTATAGTCAAGCAGTTGTTGGCAATGAAATTCTTAGATATCAGGCTCTCTCCAACAATGTTCATACAAGTATGTATTCGAGTAAAATCTAGATGGATCAGATGTACAGTAATAGTAAAATGTATAAACTGTAATGTAGTAACTGTACATACAGAATTAGAACAGGTTGTAGTCTCTGTGTCTATGGGCTCATTTTTTTTGTTTAGTTTGAAAGTAACTGATTTTCTGTTGGAGTTTTTATTTTCCTGACTCAAAGATATTTTAAGATTAGTTTTGTCATTCAATGGGAAACTATTTGTGTTAAGATTAAGTCATTTAAAGCTCTGTGATGTTTAAGTTAATTAATTCTGTCAGTTTATTCACTTATCTTCTCTCCTCTCGCACCAGATGATTTCAAGTGTCCAGTCAAAGAGGAGGTGATAGTCACCAGTGGGGAGTGGGAGGTCCTGGCCAATCACGGAGCAAAGGTAAAGCCCAGAGCAGCTCTAATAAACCAAGAACAAAGAGGACAAGAACAAATTAAGAAATAAATGAATAAGACAGATAAAGAGTTAGAGTGATTGAATCAAATTATTGAAGAAACCAACTTCAAAACAAGATGTTGATTCTTTCTTTATTGCTTGTGTCATAATAAAACATACATACAATTTTTCTTGCTCCGTGATGTTTGTGCAGCGTTCGTCCAGTCCTCAGATTTGGGTGGATGAGACAGCAAAGCTGGTTTACTTCCAGGGAACCAAAGACTCTCCTCTGGAACATCACCTCTATGTTGTAAGCTACGACTCGCCGGGTGAAATCGTTCGACTCACCAAACCGGGCTTCTCTCACAGCTGTTCTGTGAGCCAGGTATCCCAACATGCACATGCACACACACATACACACACACACACAAATACAACCTTCTCTTCTGGGACAACTCCAAATTAATGAGCAGGTTTCAGTGCAGCTTTATATTCTTAAATGTCAGATTACAGATAACTGGACCTGATTATAGTAACCTTTTACTTTTGCCTCTGTAGAAAAGTCTACCCAGTCAAGTCAGTTTTATTTATGTAGCCCAAAATCACAAATCACAATTTGTCACAAGGGGCTTTACAATGTGTACAGTATGAGACATCCTCTGTCCTTCGAACCTCAATTTGGATGAGAACAAACTCCCTCGAAAAAAATCCATTTAACAGAAAAAAAATGAAGGAAACCCAGACAGACATACAGCAGATGTTATGTGTGCAGAATAAATTCCCAACAGAAAATCATAGTATATACAATTATAATGACAAAATGTAGATCATGGCTTGGCAGGTTTTTGGGCACAGACACAAAGGGGGTTAGCAATTTTTTTCCTGCATTAAAATATTTCTCTATTTGTTTTCCTCCACAGATTTCATCAGAAATAGAAATCGTTGGGGGTGTTGTTTCAGCCTATGTTGTTTTTTTTCTTCCATACAGACTTTTGACATGTTTATCAGCCATTACAGCAGCTTGACCACATCACCCTGTGTTCACATCTATAAGCTGAATGGCTCAGACAGCGACCCGCTGCACAAAGAGCCAGAGTTCTGGGCGAGCATGATGGAGTCTTCAGGTACTGAAGACAAACGGCTTTAACAGTTTGTTGATAACAGATGACATGTGACAGTTTCTTTCTTCAGTTTCAGTTTAATTACCTGTTCAAGATTTCACTCATATCCAGTGATTTAAATGGAGTGAAATCACTTGAGACATGTGTTTAAAAGTATATTTATATATGTTTCTAGGTTTCCCATTCGCCTACACTCCTCCAGAGATCTTTAGGTTCACAGGCAAGTCGGGCTTTGAGCTTTACGGCATGCTGTACAAACCACACCACCTGGTTCCAGGCAGGAAACATCCCACCGTCGTCTTTGTCTACGGCGGTCCACAGGTTTGATCTCCTCCCATATTACATTAGATTCATTTTAAAAGCTCATAAAGTTCACTCACATCAACAAATGACCAAGTTCTGCTTTACATCTATAATAGTACAGTAGCTTAGATTTAAGGCTGATTTTTAATCATTTAGCTGATCATCAAGAAAAACAAGTAATAAGAGGTTTTTTTTGTGGACACGTTTGGAGAGCATTTAACTGCAACAGAGATCCAACTAGTGACTGTGATGATGTCAAAGTAACAGACAGTTAAAACTTTAGTTCAAGTGGGCTTTTTTTTGTTTTTTGTTTTTTACCAAAAGACATGTCTGCAAACACTTTTTTTCTTCCAGGTTCAGTTAGTGAATAACTCATATAAAGGAGTGAAGTATCTGCGGCTGAGCACACTGGCGTCTCTGGGCTATGCTGTGCTGGTCATCGATGGACGGGGCTCCTGTCAGCGAGGACTCAAGTTTGAAGGAGCTGTGAAGGACAAAATGGTAGTTATCAGATAAATCATCTATCTGGTTCGGGACTGAGAATGATAAATAAATTCCTATACGAGCATATTGTATGTAAATTGGTGTTGAATGGATGTTAGTGCGGTGTGAGTTTAACTCTCTTTTCTCCTCCAATTAGGGTCAGGTGGAAATTGAAGACCAGGTGGAGGGTTTGCACTATGTAGCTGACAAGTACAAGTTTGTGGACCTGAGTCGTGTTGCCATCCACGGCTGGTCGTACGGAGGCTTCCTGTCGCTTATGGGCCTCATCCACAAGCCTGACATCTTCAAGGTCCAAACCACTCACCTTTACTGTTATTATGCTACTATTGCTATCATTATATGTCATTGATATTCTATTATTTGTTGCTTGTCACAATATTCTGACTTTTTAGCAGGAGAAATAAAAAAATGCTTCTGTTTGTTTTTTCAGGTTGCCATTGCAGGAGCTCCGGTGACGTTATGGATGGCTTATGACACCGGCTACACAGAGCGGTATCTGGACACACCTGACAAAAACCACAAGGGATACGAGGCTTGTTCTGTCGCTCTGCATGTCGACAAACTCCCCAATGAGTGAGAGCTCTTATTTTGTTTGTATTTAGCGTTTATGTTTAAAATGTTTGACACTTTATGTTAAGGACCACATATTCATCATTAACTAGTTTCATATTAGCATTTATATTAGTAGCATACTGGCTCTTTTATTAGTCATTTTAAAGCATGTATTTGTAGTTGTAGAAAATGGTCTGACACAATAAGGCAATAATAAATGTTTTATAATGACCGATACAGAGCCGCTGTATGATATAACATTTGTTACTATACTATGCCTTGTGTTATCTACCTCTCTTATCTAGGAGTTTTTCAGATTGTAGAGGTCGAAGTGCACAGTTTGATTCTGGCCCTTCTTTCCTGTCAGCTGTAGTATCAGTTACATTTACTCCTGCATGTTAATATGTGACCACAGGTAGAAAATCTAACAAGTGTGTCTTTGTGTTCAATTCAGGCCCAACAGATTGCTGATCCTGCATGGATTTCTAGATGAGAATGTGCACTTTTTCCACACTAACTTCTTGGTGTCTCAACTCATCCGGGCAGGGAAGCCATACAACCTACAGGTAGGAGGATTTACTTATGTATACTGACTTTAGTGTAGACTGTGATAAAGATGTCAAAGAAAGTCTGGATGTTTGTTTTTTTTCATAAACTAAAGCATGTCTAAAAATGTCAGACTCCAGCAACACTTGTAATATAAAGAACAAATTTATCACGAGACCATCGGCGTTCTCGTACAGTATAAAATGCTATGTTAGGTCTTGTTTTTGTCTCTTCATTACTTAATAAACTACAGTAAAGTAGCAGCAGGGAGAACGTTTGAGTGCAAAGCTTCTGCAGTTTTTTGATCAAATAAAAAATGTAACAGATTGGAATTAAAAGTAAGGGGGTGTAAAATGTGAAAGATTTATGAATCCAGCAAATCCCACTGTAATGAAGAAACATGTTTTCTTTTTTTCCAGGTTTATCCCAACGAGCGACACAGCATCCGATGTCCAGAGTCTGGAGAACATTATGAGATTACGCTGCTGCACTTCCTCCAGCAGAACCTCTGATAAGCCTTTCTACACACTGACCTTCCCTTCCTCCCTCTCTGCCCTTCTCTCCTCATATCCTCCCCTTTTCTCCAACTATTTAAACCTCACTTTCCCTTTCACTTGATTTTAAGATGTTAAATCCAAGCTATGCCAAACCTCATCACTCCTCAAGAGTTGTTTGTCAGTTTCAAAGGTGTGGAAACGTTTTAGCATCAACAAATGACTACAAGATTAGTATTCACATTTTAATACGATCACCAAAAATGAGCAACGTCTTGTAGTATTCACACTGTATTTTACAGTGGAGGGAAATCTGCTGGATTGCTTTAAGCCCCAAAACAAGCAGAGGGCGCCGTTCGTCCAGAACAAACAGGGCTGAAGCTTTCTGAGATTGTGAGGATGCCAGAAAGAATTACAGTGTGACAATGATGACAGTGATGTTTAAAATGCTGCTTGTTGCACCATTAACGCGTCAGCAATGCAAAAAGTACAGAAGTGGACCTGCTGTCCACAGGACATTTCTTTTTTTGTTCCATTTCTTGTTTTTTATTGAATTCTCACTTTGTTTTTCTGGGACCTGACTGATAAAATCGTCATTTATCTGTGAATAAACACAGGCACAACAAAAAGGTAGTAAACTTAAGGCTGTGCGAGAGCATCCAAGCGAGCTCTTAACCCCCTTTGTTGTATTATCTTGCTTTTGCTTTGAGACTTTGCGCTCGTGCTGTCATAGATGACTTTATGTGGTGTGCCTCACTTCTATCTACAAGAAAAAAAAATTACATGCCACATTTTTATTGTGTATTAAAAAATATTTTTATGGATTCTTATGCATTGATAAACGTTGGAAATATGTAGCGACCTGTTGCTGTCTCACTCGCTCGCTTTAATTTTCCGGGGAGCTTCTTTTCCTTCTGCTGCTGAGGACTTTTGCACATATTACATGTTTGCCTTGGTGCCAACAACCTGACCTATAAGATGCTGTATGACACAGCTGTTGGCAGTCCGAGGTGCCTTGCAAGAGCTTGAGTGCCTGCTCATATAGTAATTATCAGGGAATGTGTCTGAGGACCTATGACAGTAAAACGCCTATTACATGTGTGTCTGATGACTGTCTGTAAGATGACCTGTACATGGTTCAATGTACTCTCAGATATTGAAGAAATAAACAGAAGTGAACAATCTTTTTCAAAGTCTTGTCACCGAATGAAATGTATTATTTTTCAAAAGCATTTCAGATGTAAAGTTTTTTGTAAAATAATCTGAAAAATTCAAGCAATTGGTAGATAAAGAGTTTTAATGCCTTTAATATATATATATGATTTTAGGGGAAACGAGATGAGACAGAATTTAAGTGAAATTAGATCACAATCACAAATCACAAACCAATTTGATCAACCTCAATGAATACAACAGATTCAGGAGCAAACTCTAAATCTTTTGTCAAGAGGAGTGAGATAAGTTTCACAGGCTCAAGAGGAAAACTCCTCAACATTGATACACAACCCAAATCAGTTTTACTCACCTAAACCTCATACATTTACCTTGAAGAGCTTTAAAATCTGTAGTGCATGAGCCTCTCAGAGACAAGGAAAAACTACACAACAAGCACTCAATAGAAATATGAATGATCTTAATATAAATATTATCTCTGTGGTCTAAAGTTACAGGGAAAGCAACAGATAGTATTCTTGAATGTAAGACTAATGAGTTTTATCCTCTTCTTATATTTCCTATAATGTTGTAATCCAACCTGACATAGACAGCAGAACGATTTCATTATTAAGTTTGCTGCTGTTGATTCATTTAAACACCATTTTGTTGCATTTTCCCCAGCAGGGAGCAGCAGTGCCAAACAAACCGTGGTCAACCCTTTAAAACTCCCCAGGTGTTCAAACATAAATGAATAAAACATCAATTAGGGCCACCAGGAGCCATTAATAGAAAATCAGGTTGATGGCAACATGGCAGCTATATACCCACAAAAATATACAATCTCTCAGTTCAGGTGTAAGAAACACCAAAATCACTTTTATGATAATTTACTCAACAGCACGACATAGTGAGATATTAGTTAATATCTCACTACATGTTAACATGTTAATTTATTTTAGAAGAGAAATTTTATTGTAGCATGTTGTGACAGGAGCGATAATCATTTTCTTCAGTGAGAGAAATTGGTCTAAAAGACAAAGTAAACCAATCGTACAGCTCCCATAAAGACCCACCTAAGTTTCTAGGATCGCCTTAGATCTCACAATTCAGCCATTCTATCATCAATGTGCTTTCAGTCAAAGTCCTCTTTACAGAACTCCTACAGGCTTTGCTCATTGTAAGCTGCTATTCATAAAATGATTTTTTATGATCTTCAAGTGTAAAATATTTTTCTTTTTATGGTTTTTTTTATTTTATGAGAGGTCATTGTGTTTTTTACAGTTACTCCTTTAAGCACAAACAAAGAGCCAGGATTCATTCAACCTTTAAAAGCTTTATTTTCATCCACTTCATATAAATGAACTATAAAAAGTGTATAAATGTAAAAATAATACACTATACGGTATTAAAGTAGAAGTCTTTAAAACACATACAGCAAATATTACAAAATAAAAGTAAAGCCCTTATAAAGGGAATAAAGTTACAATGTCAATATGACTGAAAATGTCCACTGAGACAATGAGTTATCATATAGCACAGCATATGATGATCCAGTGATGATCTTTAAGTCTGTCTTTTGTTAACATTTAAATTCATGTTTTCTTTGGTCCTCTGCTGAGGCTGCTTATTGTTTTATTGTGGCAGGTATGATCTTCAGCAGGGTGGTCTTCACAGACTTTTCTTGTCCCTTCGTGGACGTCCAGAACATCCCTTGTCTTCTGGACAGTCGCCTGAGCATGCTCGGCCTCCTGGGATATCTGCCGTTGAGGTTCGACTCACCGCAGCTGCTGAACCACCAACCACCTGTAACAGAAGAGCATTTTTATAAGAGAGCTCCACTAACCTGTCCTGCATGAAGTTTTGTTTGCACGTGTTGAGGTTCAGGGGTGAGTGAAGGAGTCGTACCTGAGAGCAGCTGAGCACAGTTGACGTCCTCAGCGAGGTCGTTGTCTCTGTCGGCTGTGGAAAAAGGAAGACCAGAAGCTGCCGTCGTCATTACTTTCTCCTGAACCCTGGATGAAGACTCCTCCTCCTCCAGGTGGAGAGTGAACTCCTTCTCTTCTCCGTCGAGCTGGAATCGATAACGAGCCTCTGTCTGCTGCTGTCCTGCCCAATCAGAGAGCGCCACCTGCAGGACGTACTGGCCTTGTTTGGAGAGAGAGTGGATGTTCTCCAAGCCCAACCAAAACTCGCCTGAAGGATGAGAAGTGCTCTGGTTAATTTTGGCCCCTGAGGATGAGTGACGCTGATGATGAATGAGCTTTTTGTTTGTGCTCACCGTTCAGGCTGCCGAAGCCTCTCTTATAACTTTCCCACAGCTGATTGAAGTTCTGGGATCCATCGTAACGTTTCTGGATGACGGTCCAGCCACCTTCTGCAGAGACAACAGAGAGAGAAAAGGTTGAGCCAATGAGGCTTAAAACACTTGGAAGACAGACAGAGTTAAGACTCTTCTCCGAGAGTCAGCGATTTAAACTTTTAGATCAAAAGTTCCCTCGCTCAACTTTCAGCAATGTGATGGTGTTTTATAATTCAGAGACCCTCAGGGGAATCTCCTGTTTGACTCACCTGAGGTCATTTCACAGAGGACGTTGAAGGGCTGGGAGCTCTCTGGTTGGATGGTGTAGACGCCGCTGGCTCGCTGGCCCTGAACAAACAGATCGTGACAGTCTCTGGCCAAACCTGAGAAAACCAGAACACAGAAAACTCAAATTAGCTGGTTCAGCAAACGGGCTCAGGTTTGATTTATTACCTTGTGATCAAAGCGTGCAAAGAGCAAAGCTTAGCGTGTCCTATAAACATCCAGTGAACAGTAGTAGGTGTGTTTTAAATGCTGTGGACATCTGCCTGATCTTTGGACTGTGTGTGAGCTGCGCTGCCAGCAAGTCATGTATTATAACTTCAGGTGCAAAGGTGGAGTTTTTTTTTGCTTTTCTGTCACAACAGTTGTATTTAATGTCATCTGTAGACGTGCGCTCTTGCAGGCATTCGTGTTTCATTTCAAAATACCTGTATGCATGCGATTTGTGTAGGTATAAGATGTGTAGATTGCAGGTTTTTGTTTCTCTACCTCACTACTTAAGAGGAAGAGTGACGATGAGTGATGCTTTAAAATCAGCTGTGAGCTTTATCTCAACAGTCAATGTTTAAAGCCAAACCTCTCACAACAGCTCATCACTCATTTCAATTATATCCTCGCCATCGTTAAACTTTATTTTTTTTCCAAACAGTTTGTTTTCTTACCTGATGCGTTGCTGCTGTGCTCCGCCTCTCCCCTCAGCGCCGTCTCTTCATCTCTCCGTCTGTGTGACTTGACTCTCTTATGTGCGACCTGGCGGATCACAGAGCAACGAGAAAGTTAGCACTTTAAAAAGGAATCTTATTTCGAGGGATCGCAGGCGTGTTCTCCCTCACCGGCTACAATCATAGGTGTGTTTTTAATGAGGTGTAAACTCACCTTGTTCTGCAGTGCTTGCAGGAGCAGACTCTGCTTTTCCAGTTTGTCTTGTTGCTGCTTGATTTTCTCCACCAGCTGGTCAATGCGTCTGTTCTGAGCCACCACCAGCCTCTGGAAACAGTCGAGAAATGAAAGGTCAGCTTCACAGCCATCGTTGTGTTACCACAGGCAGATCCCTCTCTCACCAGGATTTGTAGGTATTTAGGTGAGAAACAGTTTGATCTCTGATGGATGTGGACACTTTTTAGAACATTTGCTGGTCTGTGTGTTTTCAGTTTCTACTAATCTCATTGGTCTTCATCTAGTTGAAGTATAACCACACAGGACAAATATTTCACATCAAGCTGAAATACCATGAAATAGTATTTTTCTCTCACCTGGATAAATGTGACTCCTGTGTGATTGCTGTTGTTGTTGTCCACAACTTGCACCGTGTCTACCTTCTCCTCCAGCCTGTCCATCCTGGAGTGGATGTCCTCGCTCTGCCTCTTCACCTCGTCCACCTTCACCCTCATCTCCTCAGCCAGCTCGGCCGCCAGCCTCTCCCTGTCCTCCGCCTCTTTGCCTCCCGCCTTCAGAGCTTCATCGCGCTCCTGCTGCTTCCTCTCCAGCTCGGCCACCGTGCCATTGAAGGCTTTCAGTTTGGCGTTGATGTCTCTCATCTGGGCTTTGGTCTTGTCCACCTGCTCCTTTAGACCCTGACCCAGCTGCAGGAGGCCGTGAGCCACCACGTTCACGTCGTCCCAGGAGGCGTGTTTGTCCGGCACAGCTCTTCTGTCAGTGGGGAAACCGGCTGCTGCCTGCACCAGAATGGTCACCAGGAGGATGAGGAGCTGCGGGGTCTTCATCTTTGTGTCTGCTGAGAGTCTGAGGTGTGTTTCAGTGTGAAAGCTGGTTCTGATGTCTCTGTTGTCTGCTGCTGAATGGCACTGTGAGGCTTTTTATAGCTCAGTGCTGCAGCAGAGGGCGGCTCTGATTGGCTGCTGGAGCTTGGAGGTGGGGTGAAGAGGGTTTGGGAGGCGTAGTGATCACTCATCTGAGGACTTGGACCATGATGCAATCAGTGGTCTGAATTACTGATTAGACACTGATACAAGGATGTGAAATGTTTATGTTGTGTTTTATTTTCAAAGCTCAACATTTTCTGACAAAACACTTTTAAGAACTTTACAAGTTTGAATTTGATTTTTGTGCTATAATACACAGTTTGTAGTTTTTTTTGTTGTCAAAATAAGTAAAATATCAATTTTTAATATAAATTTCTTTTCCCAGCTGTGCTCCTTGTAGCTGCTATTCATATACACAAATATTCTATGTCAGGCTGCAACTAATGATTGTTTTCATTGTCAATTAATATGCTGATTATTTTCTCAATTGATTAATTAATTGTTTGGACTATAAGACATGAGAAAACATTGAAAATCACAATATCCCAGAGCCCAAGCTAACATCATTACATGTCTTCATTTGGCTCACCAACAGTCCAAAACCTATGTAACATTTGCAAGACCAAGAAAATTAGTGAATCTTCACATTTGAAAACCTGGACACTAATTATGAGATTTTTTTTTTTTTTTTTTTTTTTTTTTTTTGCTTTAAAACAATTAATTGATCATCAAAATAGTTGCCAAATACATCATTTGTTCAAATTCTGTTTGCATTAATACAACTTATAATGAAGTATACATCCAACTTTTGTGCATTTTTCATCCCATAGAAAAACCCCACTTTTACATCTGCAAAACTGTGTCTAGGTTTAAGGTTTAACCCAAACCAAGATTCCTGTGCGTTTTTTACGAGTGAAGCCTCCAGTGGCTCTGCGTCTTCAGCATGAATCAGGAATGCTGAAGAACATTCAAAGATGGAGGAGTCTGTGTGAGAAGTAGGGGAAAGTTCAACCCTCAGGCCTTTTTACACACTCATTCCTGACAACAAAATCCAACAATCACACGCACGCACAGGCACACGCTCAGACAGGCACGTGGCGCACTGATGAGGTACAGATGCCCAACAGTGAAACACACATGCAGTGCATTGGTAGACCACGGCTTTGTGACATCAAATCAGCTTTTTGAAGAAGTGCTTTACTCAGAGAAGAGAAAATTACATACATGTGTTGGTAAGATTAAATGAAGACAGTCCCTCTAAACTCTTTAAAATATTCTGCAACTATAGAAATAAGCTATTTTTCAACTGATAATGCTAAACATTTCTCATTTCCAGCTCCTAAATTATGATTAATTATTTCTTTGTCTGATGTAACAGTAAACTGTATATGCCGTTCAGACAAAAACTATAACTATTTAAAGACATCACCTTGGGCTTTGAGGAAATTGTGATGGACATTTTTGTACTGTTCTCTCACATTTTAGAGACCAAGCAAATCATCAAGAAATATATGGCAGATTCATTGATAATGCCATCTCTCTGCTGACATATGCCCGTTTGCACTTAACACAAAGTACAACAATCAGTTTTACATGCATTTTCTTATGAACCAAAATATTGGAGAATACACTTGGGGAATTTTTTGAGAAAAAAAATGAATGTCTGCACTAAATTTCACAACAATCACTTCATTAGTTGCTGATACATTTCACTCAAAACCGCAGAGGTCAGAGGATCACCAACGTCAGTAGGATCCATCCTCTGGGAACCATGAATGTTTGTACCAAATTCCATGGCAATCTATTCAATTGAGAAAACAAGAAAAAGACAACAAATATTATCAAAAGAAAAACATCAGTATGGTAAATGTTTAACTGCAGTTGCTGAGTCACACACTGTTGTTATAGTGAAAAGCGAAGGAGCAATGACTTCATTATTTGAAACTAAAACCAAAAGAAAGGCGTAGTCCCCCTCGGCAGTCATTCGTTATTCTCAATCTGACTCAGCACACAGACACAAAATAGCTTCTCAGGGTCTGGTGACTTGAGGATATTTAAAACAGGAACATTCGTTTCATTTGTAAAAGGAAAACGTCAAAGTGAAACCAGACGGCCAAAGAGGAACTATATTTTCATTCTGCACAGTGACAAAGTACAGTCAGATAAAACTAAAACAAACATTGACACTCGTCTGAAATAAGAACTGTGTTTGATTTAACTTGTGTTTGCATTCCTAATATAACTTCAGGACATGTGCCTGCTGTTGTGTCACTGTTTATTGTAATGGCAAAGTCTAAGTGCTGCCCTCAGACATGACACTGAACATGCCATCATGAGACTGGAGCATGGTGCTTCCTGGTGATTCAGTGCACGTAGCAGCGCTGCCGTTCTGCACGTATCCTCCACCTCCTGCTCTCGGCTGACGTGAGGCCGAGCACCTCGAGCGCCGCAGCTCTGTCCAGAATCAGCTGGACCAGGTGCTTTCCCATCCTGCTGAATCAGAACGCAGTGTTCGACTTGTAGATGAGGTTGTGCTTTCATGTCCGTACTTTGGCCGAGTTACAAAAACAAGCTGCTGGAATAAATGTTCTGGAAAATCTGAGCATTTGTATTAAAATGAGCCTCATTCAAATTTGCGGTGGTGGTGATCACAAGATCCTGTAACTAAATCTTCAGAGTCAGGATGTTACAAACCCAGTGCGGAAACTGAGGGTGTTTTGACATTTTTTCAATTTCAAATATTGAGTGCATATTTTTCAAATGATGGTAACATCAAAATACACATGCATCACTGTATCTGATGTGAGAGAGGTGGATGACACCGACTGGCCGACAGATAGATGATAAAATGATAACACCGTCTCTAAACATCAGTGTGGTTATCTGCAGATTATAAATCTCAACACTGTCACATTAGTAGGAAGACAAGATGGAAACACGTCCGGAAACATTCCTGGATTGTTTTTGAAGCTCGAGGGCACTGTAACTGTGCAGATTAAAGCCAAACAACATGTCCCATCGGATCTGCACATGTACAGTACATGAGCTTCCACAGAGGGGCGGGGAGGGAGAGTGGTGCCGGGGGGGAGATAGTGTTTTTAGGCAACAGTGGGTTAGTGTGTGAAAGGTGAGGCCGTTGTCACGTGTCTGGTATGTTGCATCAGCCTCTGTGGCAGAAAATACCCCCCGACTCTATATAGGATCAGACATGCACAGCTGGAGGGCGACAGCGGCTCTGCTGGGAGCCTGAACCCGGAGCCACAAAAACATCCACAAGTGCTGCAGCTGGATCAGACAGTATTTTTAACTTTTGTCGTGATCTTGAACCTCAAGTGCAACAGAAATCCACAAATTAGTGAAACGGAGATGTCGGATTAGTCTGCTGTGAGACTGGACTTGAGATCAACTCACTGCCTATGAGTCTATATGTATTAAGTCTACAACATGGGTATTGATTGATAAGGTGATAAATAACCCTTAGGGATCAGTTTGCCTCATTGTCGACATTCACAATTAATGGAGATTAAAGGAATCAGTCAATAAATTTTTTTTAAATTATGCTCATTCACTTTCTTGGCAAGAGGGATGAGAAGAAGTGTAAATCTTCATCTAACTCTCAAGCAAGAAAGTGAACGAGCCTGTTCCCCAAAATGCCGAAATATTTCTGTAACAAAATTTAGCTGCGCGCTGTTTTTCATCATTTAAACATTTTCCCTCTGTTGATTCAGATCAGAAAGTAAACTAGTAAACTAAACATTTTACATTTTTATTATGTTGAATTTCTTCACATTTAAATGTAACATAGCCATTAGATTGCTATCAAATGTTCTGTTTATTCATTTTCCAACCGAGGACAAAAATCACCAGCTATCCTATAAAAAATGCCATCATTTTACTTGAATGTTTGGTTCTTTTATTTCTTTTGTTCTTGAGTTTATTGAAAACAGTCTTCAGTTCTGGTTTGTGGTTTTTGAAGGGAGGCTGTTTTGGCACAGAAGGAAAGTGTGTGAAAGGTAGCGTCTCGTATTCAGCGTCATACGTTGATGTCATGGGGGACTCATTAGAAGTAACTGTAATTTACAATTGAAAGGTTGATTCTCTGTTCGTTCACTCGCATCACACTGACCTTTTACCCAGATTCCCCACTCACACAGCATCTGTATCCTTGTGTTCCTGCTTGCTTTGGGAACTGATGCCTTTTTTTTTTTTTTTTTTTACAATCCGATTCTCCAGCTTGCACTTTAACCTAGAAAGCAGCGTCGTTCCCCCTGAGGCATCCACTCCCTGATCAAAGAGACTAACAGAGGCGTAGGTATTTAAGTCAAAAATGGACTGTGTACACTTCTTTACTTTTCCTGTTTTCATGTGCGTTAATGGTCACTGTGAAACACTGTATTTATAGTTTTAGGTGATTGAATCAGCACCTGAAGCACAAAATTTGTTCACGAGGTTCATCATCCTTTATCGAATTCGTCAGTTGAATTATCTGCTGTGGTTTAAAAAGTACAACGCTGTGCTTACTGTAGAATATGTTGTTGTTCTTTTGTATAAACAGCTTTTCATTTAATTTCAATATATTTTTGGGCTGTAGAGATGGTCGTGTCAGGTCCGTCTACCACTTCATTCCAGACTGAAAAATCTGAACATTTATCAGAGGGACTGCCATGAAAGCTCATCCAGATGTTCATGGTCCTCAGAGGATCATTCCCAATGATGTCAGTGATCCTCTGACTTTTCCTTTAGCACCACCAGCAGGTAAACATTTTTAACTGAGAGTGAAATATCTCAACAACTATTGGATGCCAAAAAAATTTGACATTCATGCTCCCTTCCGGATAAATGTAATAACTTTTGTGATTTTTTAACTTTTCATCCAAAACAAACAAAAACAAACTTTTGACCTCAAATTCTATCCAACTTTAACAATAATCCTTACAGCCTCAGCTGCTATATCGGCTGTAGAGTATGAAGGTAACAAACTGGTTTGTCCAACATGTTGTCCGACCACATCTGCAGAGCATCTCTGGTGTGGACACACTTGAAGGTGGGGTAACAGTGGTCTATCATAGAGTGGACACGATAAGAGTTTGAATGGGGATAACAGTGCACATGAGAGAAAAGTTCAGACTCTGCCAGCTTTCTCAGCTCTGCACAGTTTGCCAATCAGGATGTGAATTAGATGTGAAGGTCTGATTGTCAGTTTGTCAGACCATCCAACAGACGCTGAAGCACATCAGTCTTGTTTAGACTAACTTGAGCAGCTGTTAGTGTCCAATTCTGACAGGCTTTGTTTGAATAAGTGCTGGATTTTGTGCTTCTGTTGCACAATCCAATGAACCGAATCCTGTTTTAGAGCAGAGGTTGTGTTTGTGTTAGGAAAATCAGTTAATGCTCTTTTACATGACACCTCCTTATGTTTCTCTTAAATCCTGTCCTCACAGGAGGTACATTTATGTATGGACCTGCTTTAGCATATTCAGGTTCACCTAAACTCAACCTTAACTTTTGACTCTGACCTTTAGTTGCATCACTAAAATGACATTTCTGCCATTAAAAAAATGTATACCAGTTCCTCATTTCAACATAAAAAAAAGAAACAACTGACAATCTGTCTAACTCATCTTTAAACTCACCATCTCTCAGTCTTATCACATGAAATATAAATAACTGTCTGACCTCTGCTCCATTTCTGAAAGTAAAGCCCCAGCTGACCTTCTGTGTCGTGGTGTTAACCAGGTATTAACCTCTGCCTCAGTCCAGATATTTACTCACATGGGGCTTCGCTGGTTCATTGCACTTAGCGCCCTGCTTGGCCGTGACCTCCGCTGTGAGACAGGTCATATTGCTCTCTTACACAGTTCACCTTTTACCCAGAAACCAGGAGGAAAACCTGGGGTGTGTGTGTGAGAATGAAGGGAAAAGGTTTACATGACTGTGTTTGTAACCACACGTGCAGAGACAGATTTCTGATTGACGATGAATGATTTTCACCCAGCAATGAATTATCTTGGTTTTTATTGTTATAAAGTTCTTGTGGTGTTGGAAGATTCATTTTTGAATTCAGATAAAATAATCTCAATTCTTAATACATCATGTTGTTTTTTTTCACATTGGCCAAATTCTTTTTCCGTACAGTAGTCCAAGTTGTCAAGTTAGTAAAAATGTCATCAAGAGACATATGAAAATGTCCACTCTTCAACTTTTAACACTGACATTGAGACAGTTTAATTCTCTTTGTTGTATTTTGTAATAACATATGTAGATGAGCCCTTACTGATATTTTTAGACTGAAGTTGCAGATCGCTGCTACTTTGAACTGATATTCAGTATTATGTGTATTTTTTCAGGCTAAAATGAATTGTCTTTTATCTGATTCAACTTTTGTGGAGCTCTTTAAACTGTAGTATCCTGCTGTGTCTGATGCAGATTGATGAGGAATTAACCAGATCAGTCGATAACTTTCAAGACATTTCTGATATTTGTGAACAAGTTTCAATAAAATGTGTAGTGAAAATCAAACTTCATATCAAACTTGGATATTTAATACAAATGTATGATCCAATGCACTGGATGAAAGTCCACATTTTTAATTCATTCCTCAGTCTTTTATGTCATGCCCACGCAATTATTAGATTACTCTATCAGCAAGAAATGATTTAACCCCCTATTTTCATGATCACTTAATCTTTTATGTCATTTTTAATCAAAATTATCCTTAGCCCTGTGATTTGATTGAGTTTGTCAAATAAGATAACTTGCAGCTCATATATGATTGTAAAATTAGTATCTTTTTGTTTGTGGGACTGTTGGTCGAACAACAAAAGCAACAACAACAAACTATTTGAAAATGTTACATTCAACTCTGGGAAAATGTGTTGACCCTCACTTATTTGTAACAATACTTATAAATACACAACAGTTAATGATTAATAGATTAATAGAAAAATTCATCAATAGTTAAAATAATCATTAGTTGCATTTTATGACAGTTTATACTTGTTTTTCTGCAGCTAAACAAGGAGCACGTTTTCCTCCTCGGAGGCCTTGAAACCAGCTCAGATGTGTTTATGACCTCTTCCTGTTTGGCCCCTCCTGGACTCTCCTTGAGGCCCACAGAAAGGAAAACATGTTTTGCTGCCAGCGTCTCTGGACTTTGATTCGTCCTCAGAGCTGACGGACAGGTATCCTCCTATCTCCATCCTGTCAGTACCACTTGCTGCTTGGCGGGGAAATGACTTTGTTCTGATAAAGAGCTGCTGCTGTTTGGCCTCCAAGTCTGTTTTTCCTCCCGGGTCGGTCACTGTGTACAAAGGTTTGCACCGAGTTACCACGAAGTGTTGTGAGCCGTTCAGCTGATGCTCCTGGATCTGGCTCGCAGTGAGAACAAAAGCAGGACTGACTTAACATGAACCTGAAATCGCAGCAAGTCAAAGATTATAGAGGTGAAAGGTCAAAGACATACAAATAAAAGCAGCAAAATGTCACCCGTGAGCTGATAGTACTGTAAATAGAGAGTATAGCACCCTGTTCTTTACACATACTTTTGCTTAAGTCTAAAGGTCAGGGTATGTTAACCTTCTAAATAAATATAAATAAACCCCCAAATGATCAAGTAATGGTGGCATCATTACTTTATGAGGGTTTTTTTAAATGTAATATAACATGTGATAAAATGTTAAAACTGGATCTGTCCATATAAGAGATTGAATAGATAAATACAGGCCTTGTTTTGCCGTTAAGGAGAGAACTATCCATCCTGCCATTATTTGTCATAATAGGATGTAAGTAAGTGTGGTTTACTGATTACTAATATCTTTAAGAAGTGGTAATATTATGTGGAGTTTATGGATTTCGTGTTTGAGTTATCCTATTTTTATCATAGTGTTTGACAAAAGTTGTTGAGTCTTACTGTGAGTATGGATGTCAGATGTGTGTTTAATTTTCACTTCAGCATTAACAGCTTTAATGTCCCTCCTTGTGCGTCCAGGTCACAGCCATCTTTCATGGACTGATCTCTCTCATCTGGCTCAGTTTTAGCTCGAGTTCAACAATAAATATACTCACTGCATTTCCAGTCAAATAATCTAAAATGTTGCTTGTTCAGTGAGATTTGTGAAAACCTGTGTGATTTCAAAATACACATGTAGTGGTGGAAATATTCAGATGTGTTATTTAAAGTAAAAGTAGTAATACCACACTGAAAATACTCCACTACCAGTACTCACTGTACAGTAAAATGCTCCCTGTGTGTGTTTAACTATTATATCTGATTTTTTTGGATCAATATTGTTGCATTTTACTGATGTAGATGTTTAAGGCTGAGCTAATTTTAGCAACTTTATATACTGTTGTGTAGTTTCATCTACAGCAATGCATCATAATCTATAAGACCTTGTCCAAAAACAAAACATCTGCAGATACATGGTTTTCACCGGACAGGAAGGATATGAACATTTGTAATCTGAAAAGTAACTTAAAGTTGCATAAAATGGTAAAACTCAAAGTACAAGTACCTGGAATACTTGAGTAAATGTACTTAGTTACATTCCACCACTGCATCCATACGGGTGGAGTAAGCACGGAGCGGCAGGACTGATTATTTCCTGACTTTGTCAGTGTTTCACTCTCGAATAAAAACCTTCTCGTTCCTGGAAATAATGACTCACTCTGAGCTTCAGTGCCAGTTCTCCACCCTGGCAGCTGCCCCATTTCCTCTGGTAACATGAAGTGGGTGTTCGGCTCCTGTGGTACATTTGGGAGAGAAATTATGATGTTTACTGCCAACAAAGTTTATACTGTGATAAGAGGAGAACATGTATATTAGCCAGTACAGGGTGCAGGACGGACGACAGTTCACCAGCATCTCATCTGTGATGTAACGTTGAAGAACAATAACTTTACAACCTCAACGTATGTTAAGACTTTCTTATCAAACAGGCCTTGAATGAGATAAAGTTGCTGTAGTAGAAGGGCTGTTATATAGCGCCTCCAGGCTACACACACAGAAAATATATAAACAGATATTAAAATGTTTCAATTGGAATAAAATAAAAAACAAAATAAACAATAGAACCAAGTATATAAAAGTAGCTCTAAAGGAAGAAATAAAAAGGAAAACAAAAGGGAGATTAACAGTTTTGTACATACATACATACTATATGTGTATACGTATACACACAAGGAATATGTACAATATGTGTTACTATATGTTTCTGTTGATTTGAGTAGCTGACAGAAGTAAAAAGAATTCAGTCTTTGTTTACTGTTTTAAATTGGTCACAATATTTATTTCATTGCACATATCATTTGCACCTTACTGTCGCATTCAGTAGAATTTGAAAGCTGCCATTGTCTTGCTTTTGCTTTTGTTGCTTGTTGCTTCGCTTTAGTTGCTTTTGTTTGGTTTCACTGCTCTTCGTGCCTTAAATTGCAATTTTTTTTTTAATTGAATTGAATTGAATCTGAAACTACTGAAATGAAAAGACATTTTGCTTTCATATCACTTCACTTCTTCTATAGTTTGTGCAGTAGGTCTTGATCAATAAAAACTCCTGTGTTTATACAAATTGTTCTTGAGAAAATAATATGACGATCAATGTATTTTTAAAATGCAAGTTTTAAGGCTACAGTTGCAGTACAGTTTAGCTGATAGCAGTGAAATAGGCTGAGGGGCGATGAGGGTGTGTTCATGTCTCTTGGGTCTGATCTAGTTCACTGTGAGTGTGACCTTCTTGACCAGAGGTCAGGCCGACCGGGAGGAAAGAGAAGCCATAAAATACTCATTGCCTCCAACTATCTGCTAACTAACTTCCTCCATCTGTACGGTCCATCAGAAAACTCTCCTCGTGCAAACTGCTGCACGTTCATCAGGGTCAGTGTGTGTGTACTTTTACTTTGAAAAGAGAGAAAGCACTTGACATTAGAGCTCAAATTCACCTTCAGTCACAGCTATTCATGCATCAATAATTATAATCCAGTGATACATTATTCTGAAAGGGACCATCCTACAAAATGAGTACTTTTGGTACTTTAAGTATACTTTGCTACTAATACTTTTGAATTTTTACTTAAGTAAAGATTTAAATGCACGTCTTTTACTTGTAACAGAGTACTTCTACACTTCAATAAAATATGTCATCATTATAAAGTAGTGGTATAATTTCTCAAGTAGTACTGAAGTACAAATACTTCAAAATTGTACTTAAGTATAGTACTTGAGTAATTGTACCCTCTGATTTTCTGTGAGCTCTAGTAATCCAGGTCTTTCCAACACGATCACAGAGCAGCTCTGTATTGATAAGTCTGTGTTTGTCCAGGGTGGGACGGTTTGACCCCACAGAGGTTTCAACTGTTGAACCATCACTCTTCCTGACCTCGGCCTGTGGTTGTGAGTCGTGTTTTCACAGTGTCAGGTTGATCATTTTAATTCATTTCTAAGGTGTTGTGTTGTTTCTACCGGGTCACGGCGACCTGCCAATCCCTGCATTGTTCCCTGTGGTCACGGGAGAGTCGAGCTTTCCTTCCCGACAACAACTCTGCAGAATCAAAAGCTGCACACTCGAGTGTCAGAGTGTTTTATTCACATTTCTTCCTTCGTAGCACCGAGATAAAGAGTTGGTTGTCAGTTGACTAGATGTGAATACCAATTATCACCGCTGCTGTCTCTCATGAGTCAGATTCACATTTTTTACTGCTGAGGAAACCTGAATTTAAGATGAAAACAGCTGCTGGTGCTCCAAAGATTTTATTTTACTTTACAATCCACAGAAATTCAGCATGAGCTGAAGAGATTTTACTTTTGTGGCAGTGAAAAAGTCAAACTAAAACCAGAGGTAGAATAGAGAGTTGTTTGAAATTATATAAACTATTATTCAACAAACACAAATGTGAGTTGAGTCGAAGGCAACTGGACTTGGTGTAGATTCTTGAAGACGTTTCACTTCTCATCCGAGAAGCTTCTTCAGTTCAGAGCTGAAGAAGCTTCTCGTTTCACTCGTTTCACTTCTCATTCGAGAAGCTTCTTCAGTTCAGAGCTGAAGAAGCTTCTCGGATGAGAAGTGAAACGAGAAGCTTCAAGAATCTACACCAAGTCCAGTTGTCTTCGACTCAATTCGCATTTGTGTACCATGACCTGGATGACTGAGAACCTTCACAGACATTATTCAACAAACAAACTAGCTCAAGGTTCACTTACTAGCTTTTTCTCATGCTTTCAATCTCAAGTCATTATGGACTTTGCTTATATGTAATATAAGATTTTGTTAAGATCAATTTGAGAAATAAAAAGACTCAAGGTCTGCTTACCAGCTTTTGCTGGCTTTCAACCACATCTCATGGACTTTCTAGGTCAATGCAGTTTGAGTTGATGGAGTTTGCATTGGTAACACGACCCCTTATTAAATAGTTTGACCAAAAAAAAAAACTTGACTCAATGTCAATTTACTAATTTTTTAAGGAATTTTAGTAATATCTCATAGGCTTGCTAAGTAGATATGGTTTGCTTTGGTCATGTGATAACAGGTTTTAATACCACCCATGTTTTTCTTTAGTCTGATAAAACAAATTTAACTCAAGGTCCACTTACCAGCTTTTACCTGCACTTTCAGCCACAGCTCGTGGGCTTCCCCTGCCTCAGTTTGCACCAGTCATGTGATAACAGCTGTATAAGCCTTTTTTTTGTTAAAAGTTGCCTTTGGCATTGGATGTGAATGGCCTCCTTGATCAAACTCCATCCACTGAGGAAGACAGTGAGGAGGAACATGAGATGTGGTTGAAAGCTCAGAAAAAAACTCAGAAAAAACTAGCTCAGAATTTTGACCTTCTTATTTAACCTCAAAACATTCCAGACAAAGGGTTTGAAAGATCAACATCTAAATGTTAAAAATATTAAAATATTTACAACCTTCACCAAAAAGAAAAAAATGTAGAGGACAATTTTCCTTTCTTTTTCTAAACTCATGCTCTCCCAACCCTATTCCATAGAAAAAAGACACAAAAATACCAAATAAATCCTTTTAATCAAAGACATTTTAATATAAGCTACAAGATGTGAACTCAGTGTGAGCCTTATTAAACACCATTAAAAGTAAAAAAGAAACAGCTTCAGTCAGAGGAAACTAGAACTAAACAAAATGTTCCTGTTTCTCTGATCATTTATGAAGTTTCCCAGAGCAACAGGGACAAACCACCTGCTTGACAGTTCGACTTCACAGCAGCAGAGACACAGTTACTGTTTAATTACTGTTTATAGATCACATTTGGGTTGAAGGGGGGAGATTTACTGTAACGAAACTCATGACAAATCTGAAAAGAAAGAGGAAGGATGTGTTGTGCAGAGGTAGAGTTGATACACAGTTCTGTACAGTGAATAGTCCTATTCCACCACTGTTCTAATCCATATTATGGCAAGAACTAAGCAAAGAGAAACGACAGTCCATCATAACTTTAATCCGTAAAATTTCAAGAACTTTAAATGTATCCTCAAGTGCAGTTGCGGAAAACCATCAAACACTATGATGAAACTGGCTTTTATGAGGGCCGCCCCAGGAAAGGAAGACCAAGCATTAGGATAAGTTCATTAGAGTTATCAGCCTCAGAAACCAACAAATTAAGAGCACCACCGATAAATGCCTCACAGAGTTCAAATGGCAGACACATGTCAACATCGGCTGTTCAGAGGAGACTGTGTGAATCAGGCCTTCATGGTCAAACTGCTGCAAAGAAACCACTACTGAGGAAGAGCGACAAGAAGAAGAGAATAGCTTGAGCTGAGAAACACAATGAATGGACAATAAACCAGTGGAAATCTGTACTTTGGTCTGATGAGTCCGTCAGAGTCCATCCGCCATGTGTTTGTGAGACGCAGAAAGGGTGAGTGGATGGTTTCTACATGTGTGGTTCCCAACATGAAGCATGGAGGAGGAGGTGTGATGATGCTTTGCTGGTGACACTGTTAGTGATGTATTCAAAATTCAAGGCACACTGAATCCGCATGGCTACCACAGCATTCTGCAGCGACATGACATCCCATCTGATATGTGCTTAGCGGGACCATCATTAGTTCCATCAACAGTACAATGACCCCAAACACATCATCCAGGCTCTGTAAGGGCTATTTGACCATGAAGGAAAGTGATGGAGGCCTGCTTCACATGACCATGACCTCCACAATCACCCGTCCTAAACCCAACTGAGATGAGTTGGGATGAGTTGAACCACAGAGTGAACTCCTTCAAGATTGTTGGAAAGCCATTCCAGGTGACGACCTCATGAAGCTGATCAAGAGAGCATGCAAAGCTGTCATCAAAGCAAAAGGTGGCTACTTTGAAGAATCTAAAATATAAAACATATTCTGGTTTGTTAAACACTTTTTTGTTTACTACATAATAACATATGTGTTCCTTCATAGTTTTCATGACTTCAATATTAATCTATAATGTAGAAAATAATAAGAATAAAGATAAACGTTTGAATGAGAAGGTGTGTCCAAACTTTTGACTGATACTGTATTTATTGACATTATTTCTCTGAAAAGGCCCAGTAATTGACATTTTCTTTATTTTGTATTCAAATCTTTTATTGCTTTGTAGGTTGGGGGTGTGTCTTATGAAATAAAACCTTTGTTAAATGTTGCAACACAACTTCTTCAACAAACTCAAGTAAATATCTTTCTTCAGGAACATTAGACAGTAATTTGCTGCAGACTCAGACTGAGTTGGTATAAAAATTCTCTGACTGACCTGAAGGACAACAGCGCCCTCTGCTGCTCGGCGGCAGATGATGCCGTTTATAAGGTTTTATTGCGGTGTTTCTTATTATATATAACTGTGTTCCTCTAACTGTGACTATGAGGTCTTAAAACGTCTATAAAGTTGTATGAGCTGTTTTACTTTGATATCAACAGACTGTATTCACTGTGAGAAGAAACATGGTTTATAAAAGCAGATTAATGGGCTGAATGCTTTGTGGATTATTGTGACATTGTTTCTGTAAAAACGCTGTAGTATGACGGTGGATCCACGTTTGTTCTATGACATGAATCAATACAAAACATTTCGTCACTTTGCCGCCATTTGACCGAACTGACGAACAGACCACCACCCTCTGACGTCACCATCCAGAGGCTCAGGTTCTCGCTCCTCATTGGAGGATCCCGCTGTCTGTCATTGATTCCGTCAAGCAGTGATCAACGTCAAACTCTAGAAATTGCATCAAAATCATCAGTTAGACAGGAGCAGACGTGCTCTGCCTTCAAAATAAAAGCACATCTCGGTGCTAAAATAAAATAATCCTGGAGGAAGTACTCAGATCTTTTACTTTAGTAATAGTAGCAATATCATGGTGTAGAGATACTCTGTTACAAGTAAAAGTCATGCATTCAAAATTTAAAAGTACAAAAGTACTGGCATCAGCATATTTAACTACCAAAAATGTGCTCATTATGTAGAATAATTATGCCCATTTCAGAATAATGTATATTGTTTGTTTATAATCATTGATGCATTAATATGTACATCACTTTAGTGTTGCAGCTGATGAAGGTGGAGCTATTTTTTAACTTAATGTACTGCGGGGTCACTTGTGAATTTACTCCTTAACCTTAACCTTAACCTATAATAACACATCATGACTTTTAATTGTATTTTGTACTAGTCAGCAAGTATATGTTAACAGCGTAAACCAGAATAATATGATTAAATAAGGATTTTGTGTGTATTAATATATCACAGGAATATAATATAGTATATCATGTAGAGTAAAGAATATTAAGAATATAGATATAATATTGTATGGGTGAATATGATAAAATGTAATAATATAGTATATGTAGTACAGTACAGCAATACAGCATAGAACAGAATATAAAATATAGTATAAATATAATAAATATAATACATGAGATTTATAAATCAGTCCAAGAATTACTAAAATTTATCCTGTTGGTGTAAACCAAACCTTTACACTTTGTCAGCCTAAAAGTATTGTTACATTCCTCCATAATGTCACAAATAGGCAAGTATTTAAAAGGATGATGCATGTCTTAGCAAGTTTTACAGGCATTTACAGGTATTGATGGAAAGTTAACCCACCCCCTCCAAAACAACAAACCTAATGCAAAACAACCAGGTCAACGTTGACATTTTATTTTGAAAAGCAAAGCAGGAAAACCTCTTTTACACTTCATATAACTTAACAGCAGTCATAGGAGTTTTTTTTTCCTTCTCCTCCCAAACTTTTCTTACCTTCTCTGAAAGTCATGACAAGTCTCAGTGTGTCTGGACGGAGCGAAGCCAGAAGGTAAGAAACAGCCCGAGGGATCGATTAACACGCACGAGACTGATAGGTATCGATTAGCTGATTATTGCCTGACTGATAGACTCTGTGAGCAGATGGCAGATTCACCCTGCATGTGTTTCATGTAGGAGCTGCTTCAAAGTGCTCAATTAAAACTAATGTTATTGTTTCTGCAGCCCGTCATAAAAACCTGTCAAACTTTTAATGCATTTTTTATCCTGTTTGTGTTTTTGATGCACTGAAGTTAAAAACTTTTCTAACATTTTTTAGTGTCCTGCAGTGGTGGGTTTGTGCTTTATAGTGTTTTAAAGCTTTTATGAGTGTTGACAAAACTCTTTAACATCTCAAAAGAGTTATAGTTTCTATTTTTAAAGACATTCAGGATTTGTCTGTTGTGGTTTTTTATAGACTTAAAAAGACTTTGTCACTTTTATAATTGTTAATAGAGACTCTTTTTAACCAGATTTGTAATATGAAATATTTATTCATGACCCTAAAAGGTCACTTAAAGACACTTCTTATAATCACCTAAGTAATGGTCATTTTCTATTCTTATAAGTGAAGTGTCTCCAGACTGGTGTTGTGGTTTGTGTGTGTGACTGTCAGATCGCAAACATCCTTTGTCATTTATCATCTCAGATATTGATTTTCCCAGCAGATTTACTATTGTGCTTTTGTGATTGTCGCTCCTTGACTCTTCAAAAAAACTTCCTGCAAAATGAAGAATCCAAATCAGTTCTTTCTCTTCATTTAATTCCTTTTATTTTGTGGCTCGAACACTTAATCCAACTTGTTGTCTCCTTCCTCTCTCCAGTTTTCCTTTGCTGATAAAGCACTTTTGTTTTGGAGGGTTTCATAAATAAAGCTTGCTTGCTAGTAGTAGGAGAAATGTCTTTTTTCTTGGATCTTGTTGTGGGTGAGGCTGCTCCATGGGATGGAAATCCCCCCTCGACCTTCTCTATTGTCAGAAGCGTTGAAGCCCTCCCTCCTGGTCTCTTGTCTGTTATTACACTGTGCATCATCTCAGAGTTTTGAATATGTGCTAGTGGATGTTCAGATGTCGACTCCATGTCTCCGCTGCTGGTCGTGTTTCGTCTGATGGACCTGCAGAAAAGGTCACATCCAGATATTTCTAGAGGCTGCGGTGAAGTGTGATAGCAGAAGATGATTCAGTGATTCGAAACAGCCCCAAGCACTAAATAAGCAATAATACATGGAGAAATCCACAAGAGGCAGAAACTGTGGTCACTCCCCTTCCCTGAGGGTTGTGGAGTGGGATTCTGGGAAATGCAGGAAATCACAATAATGACAGATTGACGAGCTTTGACAGTGTTAGAGGATCTGCTTTATTGGTTGTGTTGCTGGAACTGAAGCTGCTGATTTAGACATCTCAGGTATTATTTTCTTCTTGGACGAATCTGCAGCTTCTGATTTACATCCAGTGTTAATGCAGGAAATAGACCTTCAATAAGAGTTTTGTTGCCAAAGCTTAAAGCGGCTATAATCAATGTGTTTTATAATAACAATGCATCAAATGACGATGTGAAAACATTGTGACAGTGTGAGAGTGGCCTTGTAGTGATGAACTTACAGATAATTATCACCTGAATCTGCAGCTCCCGTCTGGTTTTATAGAGCTTTGGAAGTTCTCAATTTCAGATGTTGGCAAAAAAGGTTTAGCTTTGCAAAAGGTGTGGGTTTACCTTTACAGCATGAGGAGTCAGAGTAGAACCACTGCTCCTTCATGTCCACACATCTGGGTTTGAGAAAAGAAAGGTTAAAGGATTTGATGGTAACGTAGAGAAAGGAGGGAGATCTGTTGACTGGTTTGGGAATAATCATGGGAAGAGAAACAATAAATATTTATGAAGAGTGTGAGGAGGTGGTGGCCTTTTGTTGAACTTCCACTTTGGCATATTTTTGTGAGCGTGTTACGAAAGAGGAATTAAAGCTAATTTTAAACAGGCAATTTTAAATGGCTGCTGTCTTGTTAAACGCACAATATGTAACATTTCTGCATTGAAATGTCAAAAAAATGTTATTCCATTCAATGGTGCGTTTGATTTGGTCGCCTGTCAGTGGCGACGCGAGAAACACCCGATTATGTGAGTGAGGAAGGAAGTCAGCAAACGTGAGTAAAACTTTAGATTTTCATCAACAGTGGTAGTTGTTTAATTGTGAAGACAACAAATCCCAACTTTTGTTTTTATTGTTTAGGTAACTCCATGACAATTGTACAAGCATGATATAAGGCGATAAACACAAACGCGTGCTGGAGTGCTCCTTGAAATTTGTGTTAATCTCTTAACGACTTTCTGAAGCTCTCTCAGGGGAAACTGTGTTTCTGCAACAGGACCCTGGGGTTTGACTTACTGCTGTCGCCTCAAAAATAGATTCTCTGTAAGTTTAGATAGAGGTGTCGGGGGGTCAGTATTACACTCTGATACCTGTGCTGTTATTTTTCCTTTCATACAAACTTTGTTCCTCATCCATTCTTGCCTTGTGTACACCTTGGAACAGCAGGAGGACGGTTTGTTAAAGTAAAAGTGTCTGTTGGGTCTGTGCTGGTCCTCACGAGTGCTGCCGCTTGATAAAATACATGCCGCTGTATTTTTAGCTCTATTACGAGTGCTTTTAATTTTAGCACCCCAAGACTGTGAGGTACTCAGTTCACTGCAGTGACTTAATGTACGGAGAGAGAAAGCTGGACTCAGCAGTGTTTATCTGACTCTACACTTCAGTATCGTCGGCATGTTCTCACAGGTCGTATCGTGGGTTTGCAGCCACGAACAAATGTGTTAGGATTTAATCGCTGCTGTGTGCACAACTCTCAACTCTGAACACGTTCACCATCTTCCTCTTTTACAGTTTTAGTTCAGTATCACCCTGTGCTGTCTCTGCTTTGGATTATTTACGGCATCATCTCCTTAACCATGAATGCCACCTCTTGGTGAGGACACACAGACCTCTGGTTGAATTCCTTTGTATTGAATTTCATATCTCCCAAGAAGCACTAATGAGTTGAATTTCTGAGTGCAGCTTTAAGTGGGCATCCAGACTGAAAACAACCCTGTGAGGCTGCGTTGGTGGAGGCGTGTTGCTTCAGGTACCAGTGAGACAGTGAAACATGAATGAAGTCCCGTTGCTTTAACAGATTAATGCTCATCAAGGCTGATCAGACACCAAGACATTGTAATACGTTACAAGTCTGGACACTTATCACAGCGGCAACTATTTTATCTTTTTATGACAACAATCGCAAGGTGAACAGTAAAAATGCAAAACAAAGTAATTAACCGGGAAATTGTGCCTGCGTGTATTTGATTGGCCAATGCACAGTTTTAAATGATCTGGTGTTTTGCCGCAGCCGTGAGCGTGGACATCCCCACTGCATCACCGGCAGTGGTGGAAAGTAACTACATATACTCAAGTACTTGAGTATAATGTTGAGGCACTTGTAATATACTTGAGTACTTCCATTTTATGCTACTTTATACTCCCACTCTACATTTACTCCAATCAATTCATTTAAGTTACAGTTACTTTTCAGATTCAAATTTGAACAGTTAAGAAGGCATTGTTGTAAACTTAACTACTCAACAGTATAGAAATTACTTGAATCTTACCTGAATGCTGGACTTTGAGTATTTTGCAGTTCTGAATACTTCTTCCACCAGTGGTTGCTTGACTGGCCTCCTTCACATGAATGAGAGGGCTGCTGAAGCCTAACACTTCCAGTTAAGGTCAGAGCCATTTGTTTATTAGTTCAGGGAGAAATCTTGATCCTGTTGTTTATTTGTTATTAAAGCATTGAACCGATATCCATTGATTGCAATCACAACAATAATTCCTGGAGACTTTAAACATATTAATTCTCTGCTCTATGAAAGTCTCAGTGGTTTGTTTAGGATTTTAAAGTTCAAGCTGTTTTTTTTTCACTGAGGCAACAATTAGTTTTAAGTGTCAGGGCTACATTGAACCTGATAGTAGGAGGCTTTCATCATAATTAGCAGGCATCCAGGCTTTGAAAATGGAAATTGCCACCTTCAGCTTGACGCCAGATTCTCTGATTGGAGAGGCTCTTCAAATTGCCCTTGAAAGGAGGAGAAGCTCCTCAGAAGTTCACTGTGTTTGAGAGAGGCAGCTGCAAGTTTTCTACATGTAGTTCAAGTTCTTACAATGTAGGAAAAAAACTCGTCTTTGCTTTTCTTTCTTGTTTTTTGTATAATTTTTTTTTTAAACAATGGCTCCAGAGTTGGCTTCAAGCTGGGTAGCTGGACAGGAAGTACGCTGTACATAGCAGAGTGTAATAAATGGGACTTACACAAATATTGAATAGTAAAACAAAGGCAGCTGTGGGTGAGAACATTGTTGTCTGGTCTCATGTTTCCATCTTTTCTTTCTGAAGTTGGTAGATACTTTGGTATTTACAGGCATTGCTCATAATTTTATTTGCCCCGTTAGTCTCGAGATCATGACTTATGCAACTCAATAAAACAATTTGCGTGTTTTTGCAGTTTGAATTTTTCCTGATTGAGTTTGACTTTAATTGATGTCTCGAGATATGAGACGTGTTTCAAGTCCTTTCAAGTTGACAGGTTTTGCAGAAAACTATCTTAACCGAGTTTGGCTGTCTGTCCATGTCGGATTATTTTCATCCCGAAGTGCTTCATCTTGGCCTTTGAATGAATTCAGTCAACTGTGATTGCTCCTTTTGATCTTTTGTAATTCTGTGCTATTAGACTGGGACAAATATCTAAGGAAAACTCAGTTGTCTCAAGGATATATTTCAGTTGTGTTACTGATCATAATGTTTGATCATTTGAGATAACTTGTGAAAATGACCTTTAAAAATATAGGCATCTCTGAATCATATTAATTTTATTAACTTTTTTTAACTAACTTTTATTATATTCTTAACAAGACCACCCATGTGTTCTGTAGTTTTATTTACTGATGGCTGTAATGGAAAAGGAAAATGAGCCAAAGGTCGTTTCTCTGAATGGATCTACAGTCAGCTCTCGCCTGAGGCTCTGGACTTCTTATCTCAGCTGTGACTGTTAACAAACAGTCTTGTAAATGGGGTGGTGCAACATCACGAACAGTTTAGTAAAGAATAAAAAGATTATTCAAGGATAAGACTAGCAAAATTATTTTATCTATTGTCAAAACCAGCAATGCATTAGTCTTTAAATACAGTTCAGCCTAACATTATCGATGGCACTCAGCCCAGAGCTCACTGCTTCCTACTGACAATATCTTCAAAAGACAGCTCACAAATTTATAGTTTCATTTGTGAAAAAGGTTAAATAATTTCCTAACTGTGCCTACAGCTGGGCAAAGTAGTTTTTAGCTACATAAACATTTGATGCTCTGGAACAGTGTTTCTTAAATGGGGCTATGTGTATCTCTATGGGTATTGTGGAGTACAGCAGGGAGTGTGTGACATTTTTTTTAAAGTTAAATTAAAACATATCAGTCAACATCATTTCTGAAATAATTATACTATAGTAAGTTTAATTTAAAAAACTGAGCTATAAGTTCAATAAGCCACATTTTACATACAATATTCCTATTTTCAATGCAATTGTTAACTGTCATAGACTGTTGACTTCCTTCACTATGAGTGGGAAGCCAGTTTTGGTATTGAATGGCACATGAAAAACAAGAGGACTGATTTGTACCTCCAACGACATCTCAGCACATCAATGTCACGTTGGTAAACCACCAGAGTTTTTTAAGAGGAAACTTTCTGACTTCAGATCAGCCCAAGAAACGTCTTCGCAGCACCAGCCAAAGCACTCGAGGCTTCTTATGTGGGGTCTTAGTTTGTAGCTAAAGCCAAAAAGCTGTTCACCACAGCTGAAGTCCTATTACTTCCAGCCGCTGTTGTGTTGGCTGAGAGAAATCCAGCAGATGATCTAAAAACTGCGCCTTTTTCAAATGACATAATTTGCCACAGAATACGAAGATATGATGGGAACAGACATTTTTGATCAACTTGTGTGATCAAATCCTCTTCACTCCAGCTCAATGAATTGACAGATGTCAGTGGAAAGATACAGCTTATTGCTTCTGTGAGACGTTGATCCTGACGATATTTGTGAACATATACTTTTCTGCAAGAATTTGGAGGGAGAAACAAAGGGCATTTCTAATGTTGTTAATGTGATTTCTGTGAAAATGGTCTGAACTGAAAATCCTGCACGTGCGTCTGTACTGATGCGGTCCACGACAGGCTGTGTTAAAGGGGTCGAGTTTGAAATGAAAACCTTGAAGGGCAGCGGACTCTGTGTCTTACACAAGGAAGCACTGGCGCCCAAGAAAATTAGTCCTGTGTTGCATGACATTTTGAACAACGCTGTCAAAGTTACAAACTTCAGGAAGTCAGAGCCACTTAATGTGGGACTGTTTTGCCGCCTTTGTGAAAACACGGGAGCTGAACACACACCACTGTGATAACACGCAGAAGTGAGCTGGCTGGAGGAGGATATTCAACAGGCTGAATTATTATCTGAAGTGGGCACCTTTCTGACACAGATTGGCTTGCAAAGCGACAATGTGCCGTCTGGCTAATCAGCAAACTGAATGACTTGAATGTGTCTGCAGGGCAAAGACACCAGCAATCTGAACCTGAATGACAAGGTGAGTGGTTCCCTGATGGAAGCAGAGCTGTGGAAAGGGGTGTTTCACCTGCTTTCAAGCGGGGAGAGCTCCAGTGAAGTGGACATATGACCATCTTGATTGGTGGTTTTAATTCTTACTTCACTGACATGGAGGAGAAATCTGCACAGCTGGATTGGATGAGAAACCAATTTCCCTTGTCTGAACTAAAAGAAGAAAGCTTGTGTTTGCTTCAGTCATCAGGAAAAAGTCTAGGATGTGTCATCTGACCGTTGCCTAAAGATGCAGTCTGACACATCCACTCACAGTTTTGTGTCTGAAGAAGGAGCAACCTGAGCTGAGAGCTGACAAAGAAAACTTTGGAGCAACTATTACTCTTTGGATCCACATATTAGCAGGAGGCCTCCTTTTCTGTACTGACTGATCAAAACAAAGCAAAGAAGCTGTTGCCTTCCTGCCACAAACACTTCACAAACGTGAAAGATACTCAGTGAAGCACAAGCCCATGTTTCTCACTAAACTAGTAATATATCAAACAGTTCAGTTCAGTGCAACTACAATGCTGTCTTGGTGTTATTGTATGATGACAAAAAAATTATACAAAATTCAGTGACTGATTCAAATAAAAGGTTGTTTAATAAATCACTTTGATAGCGCAGCACTGTATTGCACCTCTTTATATAGTTTTTTTTTTTTTTTCTACCAAAAATATTTTATGCTGGTCAAGATTTATTTGGCTGAAAAAAATATCTTAAAGGGGTAAATTATTCTAAAAAAAAGTTTGAGAACCACAGCTCTTGAGAGTATTTACAGCAGCAGGAACTGTGTACGTGGGGCTCAGAATAAACTACAGTGCCCATTTTTATTGTAAACATGTCAGAGTTAAATAATGTGGCTTATTTATTTGTTTGTAGACGACATCAGAGCTCTGAGGCACTAAAAAAAAAAAAGGTTAAGCTGCAGAAAGAACAATGCAATGTCCCGTTTGCCTACGAACAACTGGTCACACCTTCTCATGACTGGAACAATCAGGAAAACAAAACCAGGACTGTGGCATGAATTTACAGGATTGCCAGTGAGGTCTACCTCTGTGGTCCAATCAGACGCTCCTCCCTCTTCTATCTCTACCGCCTGAGAAACTCTGAATGAAAAACACAGGGCTAAAAATACCCTGTCAACTCAAGTACTGGCAGAGCTTGGGAAAGAGGCACTAATCAAAGTCAGTGCACTAACACCAGGGTGGGAAAACACCAAACTAACACACTGCTGCTTTTTGGCAGCATCTGGTGAATTTGTTTACTCTACTAAACACTGATAGAAGTTATAATGTTTGACCCGAAGAAGCTTTTTGGCTGGTGAAATGGTGAAAGTGGCAGACTGGTTTTAGGTCAGACCAAACTGGTCAGATTCTGGCTCTGCTGAAACTGACCGCTTCTCTTTGGACCAACCAAACCACGGCTGCTTTTGGAAACACTTACTGCGTGTCACTGTGATGCCACAAACCTTTGACCCCAATTTTCATTTTTAGATCTGACAATCAAAGTTTTGTGCGACACAAAAGAAAGAGGGCTTTGATTTTGTGGTTGAATTCAATTTTTCTCTGACGCCGTCTCGAGATTTTGTCCTCACTGCTTCTGCTTTTGAATGTGATGCCTGAGAAACGTCTCTGAGGACGTAGTGAGAGCGAGGCCCTGAACTCCAGTTTCAAACTGGTTTCCCAAACCCATTGCAGCACAGTGATCACCTCTGTTCACTGGCTCATAATGGAACTAATGTTGTGTTTAGCCCTGTGGTGCCAGTAGAAAAGCACCCCTGCCCTATGAAGTCATATGAAAAGGCTCCAACACCGCCATGTTTCCCACTGCAGCCACGCACGATGAAAACAACCTTTCATATCCTTTTTTATTCCATATTTATATGAGTAATTTTGTAAAGCAATTCTATATCATTTTTTTTATAAAATGACTTAAAAAAAATAATGCTTCCACTTTCTTATAGAGCACTCTTTACAAAGGATTTGACAGTTATAACTATTGGCTTTATTAATGGTCAAAAATGTAATAGACAAGGCAACAAAGGACGACTATGAAAGGAGTCTCCTTTGCATTTTGGATGAAATCAGATGACAGCACATTGTCTCGACATCAGTATGTTCAATTAAGTTTCCTAATGCCAGGCAAACATCAAAATGCCGCTCAGTGCTACTACGGGAGTGATGACCGGCCCACATCTGAGAAGCTAACTGAATCAGTAAATTATGGAAAACTGAATTAGAGTCCACAAACATGTATTTTCCACAGGAGCAGCTCTATGCTGATGAAGGTGTGTTCTCAGGAGCTTTGAGAGACGTTTCAAAGTGTTTCAAAGACCTACATACATCCAGTGCCTTGTCATTACCTCGAGCCGCTCCATCAAAGAGATGCTGAACTGGTATAATTTCCACCAGTGAAGGAAATAACACCATAACAGACATATATTTCAGTTGTTTCTGGGCAGAAAGCAGCAGCGTCTGACATCTGGTCTTGTTCTGTAGTTATGAGAATCAAACATCTGGAGACTCATTGCTACTGTTGTGAGAGAGACAAATGGGTCACTGTCTCATTGTAAATACAAATCTGTGGACCTGATATCTAGGTCAACTCAGAGAGACTTACGGACGGTTTATTTTAGTTATTTGCTTGGCCAGAAAACACAAAAAAACTGAAGTGAATAGAGAAAAAGGAAATGAGAGGAAAGACAATTTTATACAGCTGAGATGGAAAATTCGGATGAGAGAGAAAAAGGGCCGCTGAGAGTTGAACCAAGTACGTATTTAAAAAGCAGCTTCTACAAAAGTTCAGTCTGTTTGGGGGAACAGGCCTGGAGAGCTTGTGTCTCACCACAGAAGGAAAACAAGGTGTGTTTGGTCCAACATGCAACGTGACATCAGAGCTGGAAACTGGCTAATTGGGGAAAACTCGATTTGTGAGCCCTGCTTTGTTCCAGGGAGGGGCAACATCAGGCACGGGACCGACTCACTCTCAGCTGACTGGATGCTGCTGTGAGCAGTGTGGGAAGCTTTCTAGACTGCAATGTGACGTGATAATTTGCTAATCCCTTTTGACATAGACTTAATTGAAAACAATACAAAGACAATATGTTTAATGTTTCACCTCATTGACTTCATTGATTTTTGTGACTATCTGCTTATTCTGAATTTGATGCAGCAACATGTGTCAAAAAAGTTGGGACAGGAGCAACAAAAGACTGTGAAAGTTGTGGACTGATCCAAAAACACCTGTTTGGATCATTCCACAGGTAAACAGGTTCATTGGTAACAGGTGATAGTATCATGATTGGGTATGAAAGGTTCATCCTGGAAAGACTCAGTCGTTCACAAGCAAGGATGGAGAGAGGTTCACCACTTTGTCAAACACATGATTGTAGAAAGGAGATTAATACATGGAAACAACAAAATATGACTGTATGCTGTTTTTGTTTTTGTTTTGCACAGTGTCCCAACATTTTTGGAATCGGGTTTGTATAATATTCCAAGAATTCATTCATGTCCTTTCAGGTCTGTGGTTCTGTGGATTGAAAATTTACTGGATGAAAACCCACAATGCAGTTTTCCCAACAGATGCAGAAAGTTGTTACTGACACCCTTCTTCCTTGAAGAGAGAATCTATACCGAATTACTTTTACAATTGTGAGTGATTTCCAGAGGATATTTCCACATTTACTGTTGTATTGTCAGTGTGAAATTCCAACTTTATGGGAAACCTCACAGATCAAAGCCTGGTTCCAGACCTCTGAATCACTGCCCAGATCTCACATCTGTTTCAGCCAGTTGGAGCAACAATTAAAATACAAACAATAACACATTTCTTTGATGGTTGTGAGTCTTTTGTTAGTCGATCAAAAATGGTGGATCGAAAAATGGCCTTGGCAAGACTTATATATGTCACTACTGACTAGTTAGGACGAAACAAAATAAGCCCCCTGTGAACGTGAAATTGGTAGAAAAAGAAAAAGGTTGGACATGCAACTTATTTCATCGTGAGGAGATCTGACAGAGCTTACAAAGTAGGATTCTTTTCCTTAAAGTTATCACTGGATGTTGGCATCTATTCACAGGGGCCTTTTATCCTTTATGAGAAGCTTTATGTCACACTTTAAATCTGAGCAGCTGGTTCTCAGCATCTTCAGATCCACTGTGGGAGCCTTTAGCACTCTGCTGCCAGACTCTTCATGTTAAAACTCACCAAGTGTCGGACTTCCCCGGCGACTTTATTGAATTTACTTTGTGACATTTTGAACCCGGACAGAGTCTGGAAAAGGGACAGAGTGTGTGTGTGGGGGGTTCTGGTGTGGAGAAAACAACGAGGCCTCACAAAACTTTTCGAAAACAGCGTCGCCACCAAAGAGGCATAATGCTTCATTGTGGAGGCTGAATGTGGCTGATTGTGTTTGCTGGAGAATCTGGAAGGAAGAGGGAGGGGAGGCAGGACGCATGTGATGTTTGAAGTCAACCTGATTGTGATAATAAAATTGATTTTGGTTCTGGATACGGCAGGGACACACAAGATGTTAGTGCTGTGACGTCAGTGTGTGATTTATGTTGAAGGGATGCGAGATAGGAAATGGCATCTGGTGGCAGAACGCTGTATCTAGAGGTGACAGAGTGTTACTGTGTGTGTGTGTGTGAGAGAGCTTTAGCACACATACACTCAAACACTTAAACACCTCCGCCAAAACTGATAACGTGTTATCTAACCTCAGTGTGATGCATCATGTGATGTTGGCCTCTGTGCTGTTGCTGGCTGCAGGATGCCGCTCTGTGTGTGTGTGTGTGTGTGTGTGTTCGTGTCACATCGGCTCTATTTGTTCAGCTCTCAGTTTCTGCTTGTCTTCTTTCTGATGTTTTCCTGCTGCCTTCAGGAAGCAGCTTTCAGGACGGTCCGATGGGTTTCCTGGCAGGACCCCCCCTCAGTTCCTACTGGTAGACAATGGGAGGTCTCCCACAGGGGCATGAAGAGGTTTTGTGTGTGTGTGTGTATGTGGTGATGAGGGGGATTTATAGGGGGAGTAGTGGGCTTCCCTTCAGGAAACTGCAGATTTATCCCAGCAGCAGAGAGGCCCTCCTCTGTGTGCGTCTGTGTGTGTGTGTGCTTGTATTTCCATGTTTATTAGGCCCAAATGTCCTCACAAGGATAAAGTCTCGAAAGAAATCATCTCCTTGCTTCTACAAGAGATTAAGTTCAGGATTAGCAGTTGCTTTTAGGTTAAAGATTAACTGGGATGAGAGTTAACATTTGTAAAGACGGACATTTGTGTTGAGAAAAAGTTTCCCGTTCAAAGTTCATGCTTGACCTTGGGAAACAGAAACTACAGAACAGTCTCACCTCAAGGTCCATTTCGGAGCTTTTCTGGAGCTTCTGATAGTATCACATGATGAGCGTTGATTTCTTGACCTTGTAAAGTGGAAGTTGAGAAAATGATCTCTAACTCAAGGTCTGTTTACTACCTGTTCACCTGCTGATGAATGTCATGCAATATGATCAAAATCTCCAGAACAGCTACTAAATAGATGTTGAGGTAAGATTTAATTTGTTGAGAACAAAAAAAACTTAAATTAAGGAAACTAAATATTTTTACAATCACTAAATTGTTCATGGCTGCATGGATGATTATTTTGTCGATTGATCTACTGAATATTAGTTTGCCATAATAATTTTGTTTATGAAGTGTCAGAAGAGCCTATTTGCTTGTTTGTTTTGAATGAACAGTGGTTCAACACCCCAAAATATTTAATTTACTGTGATGAAAACATGTGAAAAGTGGCACATTTTCAGTTTTTTTTAAGTATTTTTGAATTCTTAAAAATGATTATCTATTATCTAAATGGTTCTTAATACAGTTTCCTTTTGGCTATAAAACCATTAGAGAAGGATGAGAGGAGACTGAAAGTGAAATCAGTGAATGTCCTCACAAGTTCAGTAATCCTAGTGTGTATGTGGGTATTCCTGGTATTCATATAGGGGGTGGAGGCCTGTATTTTGGTTTGTGTGTGTGTGTGTGTGTGTGTGTGTGTGTGCAAATTTCTGAATGGGGTTTTTCTCATGTAAAGCAGTCAGAGAGTAAAAGTTGCTGTCAGTGAGACAGGATGTTGGCGTTCACTCCCTCCTCCTCATCTGTCAGATGGAGTCTCTTTCTCTCTCTGGCTTCTCTTCTCGGGAAAAAGGGCGGCGTGGGGATGAGGTCACTGTTAGAAAACATGGCCCCAAGCCTCGAACCAGCACAGCATTTCCTCTTCCATGAAGCCGACTTAACGCAGGACAACCCAATATCCTCTTGTGGATTAATAACAGGTCTAAAGTGTCTGTTCTGGGACGACGTGGTACTTCTCCACTTGTCACATGTTACTGAACCAGAGGGGAAAAACTGTCTCAATAACAAACTGGTCTCACTGTTTGCACCAAAGGACTAATCCATGTTGTTATTTTTATAGAAATAAACGTGTGTTACCCCTAAATCTGCTCCAACAGTTCAGTTGAGTTCATTAAATCTTGGATGCTGAAGACAACATGCAGTGCTGTGTTTTCAATGTAAAGCCAGTTCCTCATTTGGTTTGTGGCTCTGACTGCTTCATCAACACAGTTTTGGTCAGTGTACGTCGATGATTCCTTTAAGTCTAATTTATTACATCTTGGGTCTTATTTTTGTCGGTTTGGGAATAATAAAAGTGTACTTACAACATAATAAAGTTGCTTAAAAGTAGTCCAACAGGGGAAAAGAAACATGAGTCACACTGGTTTTAAACAAAACCACAGGTAAGACAAACTTGTCTGTAAGATAAAAGGAAGACAAACAGAAAAATTATTACCCAAACTATCTGATGTAAACATTGATTGCAGTTTACAAATTTCAATTTCAGAATTAACTGGACCTCGTGTTTCTTTCTCCATTAGAAATGGTTGTAGCAATGTCACCATGTTCCCAGATCTCAACAGCTACTTTGGTGAGGACAGTGTTATCTCAGAGATGCTCACAATTATGACAACATGGTTAGGTATTCTTTAAAGGTTTGTAATTTCCTAATAATTTTATTTGATAGGAAAATATAAAATGTCCTCAAGAGACCATCCAAGGAAATATTCATTGTTCTTTTTATTGAGAACTTTATTTTCCACAGTTTTTGAATTGTTTCCTTGCCTGTAGACAAGCCTCACATTTTTGCGTGTTCAGCTGACTGTGCCCTAATTATAAGACTAGAAGTTAATTGGAGTTCATTTATTGGAAGCGTACCAAATGAGCGCTGTCTTTATTGTCTCTGTAACTGGTACCAAATTACCTAGTTTTTTCCAGGAAAGTTCTTGGAAATTATGGAAGCACAAAACAACAGTAATTATCTTTTAACCCTTGAAAATAGATGTAGAAACTTCTTGGATCACAACGAACAAACTACAATATGTGGGCTTCTCTTTAAAATGTTTTCATTTTGGTTTGGCAGAGCTTTATTTCTCACTTTTGGGTATGAGGTGCCGGAGTTATGATTGCAGTGTTGCATTAAATCTGAATCAAGAATGTCATGTAATTTGTAGCCAATGAAATACAGACGCCTGAGGCAGTCTGAGGAACAATGATGTTTGTCTGTTCACAAGACAATAGAACCTTTTTCGGTGTTCGCCAAATTAAGATGATATGACCACAATGTGTTCACTTAAATTAAAATTTGTAGCTGTGAACATTTTCTTTGTCTGGCTGTAGGATTGTGTGACTGTGTGTGTGTGTGTGTGTTTATGGGCATTTTTGTAATTCTGTGTTTGGCTTGTGCAAGTGTCATTATGAGCATTGGCACTCAGTGGTATGTTTCTGTGTGTGTGTGTGTGTGAGAGAGAGAGTGAGACTCGACAGCGTGGCTCTCAGCTGGTCAGGACTCGGGGTGTACAGGGAAGGAATGCAGCTTCTCTGTAATTTGCTGTCTGTCATCAAATCAGAGAGAAAAACAGCAACACTTGAGAGGAGCTGGGGGAATAGTGTGTGTGTGTGTTAGAGGAGAAATGAGTCATGTGAGGAGGGTACAGATGAAGAGTGGAGAGGAGGAGGTGAGAAAGAAAGACGAGAAAAGACATACGGAGTGTAACTGCGTGAATTTGATGAATGAGAAGGAAATAGGAAGAAAGGTGAAGGATAATGAAGACTGACAAAAGAGAACAGAAGAAGTAGATGTGGGGAGGACAGGAGAAGTAGAGCAGAGACTAATTAACTTTGCAACACACCGTGCAGTGCAGTTTCATGAATAACGCTCTACAGAAATGGATTCTCAGCATTTGATAAGTTATTGGTAGGAAGAGCTGCAGTCGACATGATGGATCTTACAGCTGCCATCTATCTGGTTGCCTCTTTAAATAGCTTTTTCTTTTCTGCTGTGGATGAGACCGATGGAGAAATCAAAGTGGATAATAGTGTTTAGTCTAGTGCTGTTAAACCAACAATTCATCCTTAAATAGTACAATACTTGTATATGGAGTCTGTTTGTGGAGTCCACTACAGGAACCCGGAGCTTTCCATAACCTGAACTTTTAAGAACCTGTAAGGTTTTCATTCTAGTTTCTGCCTCATGTTTCCACTGTGTTGTGTCACATCCTGCTTTATTAATTGCAATATTGGGATTTAGCACCACCTCATGAGAAGCGCCAAGATTTTTTAAAAATGGACAACGGTGGAAATGAAAGCAGAGCCAGTGATGATGGCTGCACATTGAGTTATGGGTTGTTCCTGTCGTGTAAAAGGTCTAAAACTTAAACTGGACTTATTCAGCGGTTCGTCCATGTTGTATTCACCCTTCAGTGTGATTGGTAGATGGAAAAGGCCATTATATGTTCAAGGTGTCTTTGTGTAGCTTGTTGATCTGAACAAGTTTATGCTGTTTTAAAGAATTCCACCTGAACTCCGGCAGAAAAAAGTCCAGTATGATTGTTGTCTTTGTCATCTAAGATTTAACTGTTGGGGTATAGCGATCAGATTTAAGAGTAACAGACACATTTATTTTACAAAAACAACTGAGATGGATTAGTACTTCAGTGACAAACACAGAACTGTTTGTTATTGATACAGCAGGCCTGGATAAAACCCGTCATCACATATACTTGGCATTATTTATAATATTTAATTTGGTGTCACTGTCAAAGTATGAATGACGCAGTGCCTACAGTAATTGTCTGCATGCAGTCATATTAGTTGATGTGTGGAAAACATTGTGCACTGTGTTTCAGAGGGCCAAATATCATGATGTCACATTGAGACTGCCCAGAGAGGCCTGTGCTCTTTGTTTCATGTTCAACAACACATACCTTGTTGTCACTGATACAAACCATATCACAGCTGTGAACTGTTCTAAGGCTGCATCATACAACTTCATTTGGATATGGTACCATCCAGCTTTAAGTAAGAAAGAAAGGGAGACTTTACCTCGTATTTGAATTTTTACAAAACTAGCAGTGTAATCCAACCTACCTATTGCAGAGGATGAACTAAAGTCAGACAAACTAAATCCATATTTGTTTCTACTTCATAATCCCTCCTCATTCCAACCAGTCAGAATTACATGTTGCTAAAAGTGCCCAATAAACAATCAACCTTTGAGTCATGTGACTTGTTTATAAGCTCTGGTTAGCTCGTGTTTGATCTTAAACAAACCCAATACAAGAGCTCAGAGCACAGTAAACTACCTCTATCTGGTTTGGACCAAAGTAAACCACCGAGGTGAGGCCGCGCCCTTGAAAACCTTTTTGGTGTTTGTATAAGTCGTGTGTTATCGGCCCTGAGGCTGCAGCGTCATGTTAACTGTGGTTTGACCGACCTGAGAGATGAAACTGACACAAACGCTGAGGACAGACAGAGCTGCTGCTGATAAGGAGACACTGAGCAGAAATGTCGTTATCAGTTAGAGAAGATTCTTTTTTTCTTTCTGCCTCATATTTTGATGAATCCATTGTCCAAATATATGTCATAATTCTGTCTGTCTGAATATTGTGGTCTCAGCTTTGACAATAAACTGTCTGTCTGAGCTGACAGATGATGCGTGTTTGTTTATAGGTTATCAGTAGTCAGTCAGCGAGAGGGACGACCTGCGTGTTAGAACAGCATGTGTTAGGAATGTGCCTGAGGCTGCTGGAAAACACATCTGTGTGTGTTGCTACAAGAGTGTGTGTGTAACAAACTGAATGACTGCAGGTACCTTGAGGTTTTGTGTGTGCGGTGGCTACAAATTACTGTATTTTTATATTTCAAAGAGACTGTTGTTTTGTGTTGCACAGATCTTTTCCCCTCTCTTTCAAAGAAGAAACTGAGATTTGCACTAAGTAGTTTTATGTCCAAAACAAACTGGCTTTATATGACCCACATTGACAGCAACCCCTATAATCTTCTTTGGAAAACACACACACACCTGTGATAGTGAGGTTTGTGGTGGTGCAGGTGGATACACACCTTGTCACAGTGCCCCGCTGTCCAGCATCAAGCCTCCTCATATTTGCTCCCTCAACTCTCTTGTCATGATAGCACATCTTCTCTGGATGTTTCTCTTCATCCAATGGTGAGATGGAAAATACTCAGATTTCTACAAAAGAGAATTCCATCATCCTTTAAAAAAAACAAAAAAAAAACACTGTCTGGTGACAACAGCTGGAAAGACTGATGCTTTGGATAACAAATCAAGTAAAAAGACTCCCAATCTAGGGCAGCACTCCAGATTCACAGTTACACATAGGTGACTGTGACAAATATGTACACATTGTTGGAAGGAGCTTTGAGATCAGATCCACTGGAGGGATTAAACACTGTGTTTCACACAAACTATTCACTCATTTGGTGTTTTGATGATGGTGGTAGATAATGTTTGCATGTTGGTCTCCAATAGCTGTTTAGTTGGATTGAGGTCTGGTAAATGTAACTGTGAAGGACATAGCGTATGACTCACGTCATTGTCAAACCACTTAGTGAGCCTGTGTCCCATGTATGGAAGTGTCTTCAACCATTGTGTCACCTGTATTGAATGGTTAACATGTTGTACAGAACTGCTGCACTGTGATGTGTTTTTGATTGCTAGGACACATCTGATGCTCTCTCTCTCTCTCTCTCTCTCAGGGCTGTGTGGAGCAGGGAGGAGGGAACCGGCCTGAACTCCAGCTGCATGAATCGCTCACTGAGCGGCTGAGAGGTAACGCAACATAACAGCAGTCATTGTACTCAAGTTATAATCTGTTATATTAAAGTTAATGCTTCCTTCTTTTTCCTGTAATTGTTCCAGAGGATCAAGTATCCAGTTCATACAGTTTTCCACTTGCTGTAGGAATTCTTGCTAACTGGTAGCTCTTTTCCTGCAACACAGGAAGTGTTTTTTTTATTTCCTGTCTGTTTGGAACAAACAGAAGAGGAACCAGGTTGTTAATATGAGCAGCCGTAGATACTTAACCCTTAACATTTGTTTATTCTATTGAGACATTTTAAACAGATTATGTTTGTGTATTAAAGCTGATGATTGCTTTTTATTGTTCAGTTTTCCATGTTCATTTTTTAAAATAGTCTCATTACTTTTAACATTCAGATGTTTTCTAAAGCAGTCAGTCCTCTTAAGAGTTTCTCTGTCTGATGTGTCTGTATAAATCATAAAACATTATGTCCAAAGGAAATGATAGATTTCCTATTGAAGCAGTTTGAATGGCAGGTTTTAGGTTCTTGTGGTGAGAGGATTCCTGTGGTTTTTCAGTAGTGTTGGATGGTGTGATGCTGTTGTTAATGGAGCAGCTGTCTTGCGGTTTTTGGACACTGTTCAGCTCTTTGTTGTTGACTTTGTTCTGAGGTGTTTCCCCTGACTGTTATCGTCACTGTATGCCACGAGTTTCTGTACAAACACACAAAGGTACAGTTGAATTTTAAGCATGAATCTTGCATTTTTGTGACTTACAACTCTTACTGTTACCAAAGTCTAAGTTGTACCATATAGATCATCTGACAACTCAAACAACCACTAGTAAGAAGTAAAGACACACAAAAACACACACACTGAGGTACAGATGATGACAGGCTCAGCGTCCTTCAACACCTCTAAAGAGTAAAGCAAACAAGAGACCCATTTAACAAAACCTCTTTATCTCTGAAAGACGGGAATTCACCTTCTTTTGAATTCAGTCACAGGCTGTCACACGTGCTAACGAGCCGTAAGAAAACAAACTCCTTCAGGCTTTTCCGCACTTTGTAGTAAGTTTACACCTCCTATAAAGAAGCATCTACGTCCGCCATTAAAGTGAGAGCAAGGAGCCACGTAGGTGGTGTAGAAACTATATTCTTTGTGTGAAGCTGTAAAGTTTGGAGCACATTTGATGCTTACAGAAAAATCAGTTATGGTTAAAATCAACACCCTTGTTGACAGTAGGTAACAAATGGGAGACTTGTGCCAATGTTTTTACCAACTACTGTGCAGTGTTTTAGAAATCACATCCTTTTCCTTCCTCTTCTTCTGAGTACAGTCATGGCAAATGCATTCACGTCGCTGTGTTTTCTTTAGCCAGGTGTTGATTTGAAGCTGCGTGTGCTGAAAGGTCCAAGTCGTGAAAAAAATGACTCAGTCGGTGCAAGTTAACCCAAAGCTGCCTGGTAAGAAACTGCATAACTATGTTTAAATATGTGTTTTTCCACCTCACCTTATTTCTTTTTGACATTTGTGACTGTGCAAATCTACATATTTAGGCTTCTCTCTCTCTCTCTCGTCTCAGTGTGCTGTAGTTTCTCCAAGTTATTGTTGTAATAGATCAAATAATTAGTCTCAACCTGCCAGTAGTGGGTTTTTGTTAACCACACTGAGACAGTTCAGATGGTATCACAGTGCTGTTAACCACAGGAAACAAATTTGAAATCATTTGATGGTTGTTGTCTCTCGTACAACAAAACACAGCAGATGAGACACCCAGAGCAGCTCCAATATATCATAATTATGATAATAATAACTGTATTTATATAACACCTTTCAAAATTAATTACAAAGTGCTGTACAATAAAAGCATATAAAAAGCAAGCTCATCCAGAAAATAGGAAATACATTATGTTTGTTGAACGTCAAGTATACACACAACATGTTTTGATGAAAAACACTGAATGTAAACATAACTTTTGTTTACAATTAAACTCCACAGGTCATCTTTGGCTGTAGCCATATTGTCTTGTTACATGTCCTTTTCCCTTCAGATTTGGGCTCTCCATTCATCTACTCCGGTCAGGAGGAGACTGACCAGCCTGGCTCCTACTCCGTCCAGACTCCGTACGGTTTCCAGCTGGATTTGGACTTCCTCAAATATGTAGAAGAGATAGAAAGTGGGCACAATCTCCGTCGGGCGCCTGTCAGCTCCCGGCGCTCTGGTCGAGGAGTCAAACTCTCCCAGAGGAGTCCAAGTGTGGGGGGACGTACCAGTGGCTGGACATCCACAGAGTCTCTGGCATCTCCGGCTAGTGAGGATGGCAGAGCTCCGCCGCCGCCACCACCACGCAACCGCCTTGGGTCTGCACCCTGTGAAGGGCTCTGTCTTTCCCCTGTGACTCTCCTAAGTGTTCCTCCCCTGTCTGCCGGAGCCAAAGTGCCACCCCCTCCACCACAGCGCAACCCCAGAGTTGAGAGGACTCTTCTGGAAACCAGCCGGCGGCTACAACAGGAACAAACCCACCAGAATGGTGGACGCTTCCAGCTCGCAGATCCTCCCAAACAGCTCTTATCCTCTCCATCCACTCAGCCTCTGCAGAGTAGCTGGACTAAACCCAGTCCTCAGACCTCTGGGCTCAGCACTCCAGGCGCTGGCACCACAGTGACTCCAATCCCACCCAGCCAGCTGCAGACAGTTAGAGAGCAGATGGCTACAGCCTTGAAACAGCTGAAGGAGATGGAAGAGAGGGTAAAGGGTGTTCCTGCACTTGAGAAAGAGGTGGCCAAGCTTCGTGCAGAGAAAGACATGCTCCTGATAGCCCTGCAGGAGAAGAAAGTAGCCACGGAGATGGCCCAGCAGAGGCAACCGTCCACAGAGTCTTCCACCCAAACCACAGAGACCCTTCAAACTGGACACAGTGTCCAGAGTCGATTGACTACACCAACCTCACCTGGACATAAAGGCCTTGGAAAATCTGTCGAGCTGAAAAGGCTCACTGAGAAATTTGAGGGGAAGGAAGAGAAAGCTACAGAACCTTCATCAAAAGCTTTAGTTAAAGCTCCAGAAAAAGTGCCTGTTGTTGAGAAGAAATCAGTGGCTGTTGGGGACAACATGCCAATGGACTCTGTTGTTTTCTACCACAGCCAGGGTGTGAAAGATGCCTCTGAGGGCACAAGTGTAAATGTTTGCGAGAAAGGCACTGGAACAGAGGCCCCCCTGGTTCACGAGGAGGGAATACAGGCCAGAGTGGAGACAGAAGAGGCTGAGGTTTGGGTTATGGAGTCACTACTTGGGCTGACAAGCGAGGCACAGCGGGAGATTGACACTTTACAGGACACCATTAAATTCCAACAGGAGTCCATCGTGGCTCTAGAGGACCGACTGAGTGTGGCCGACAAAGACCTGGTGATCCTTAAAGCCCAGATGGTGGAGAAAACTTCCAAAATCACTTTTGAGAAGGGGGTTCTTGCAAAACCAGACAGGACAGATGCCCAGGTAGAGACACTGACTCCTATGTTAAAGCATGTTGCTGTCCTATGCCGTCCTGAGGTGAGCGATGCATGTATAGGTAGGAGTTCAACAGCAGATCAGATCGAAAAGGGCACCCAGACTCATGCTTTAGTGGAAAAGGCAGAACCAGCTCCTGTAACAGTGGTCAGCACTGGGTGCCAATGGGAGAACTTGACCGAGGAAAAGATGGAGGAACAGAAAGTGCCAAAGAAGAGACAGTTGACCATCGCTGAATACAAGGTTTCACCAGAAGAAGTGGTCAGTATGGCTGAGAAGACAGAGGAAGACCAAGGAGAGAGGTCTGCAACCAGCAACACTAAGACAGGTGAGAACTTTGAGGTATTTGTCTTCATTGCAGGGTTTAAGAAGCTTGGGTTTGGGACGTCATAGGTGGTTCCTTTTTGGACAGTTTTCTTCACAAAATATATCAAAGGTAGAATTCTTTCTCTTTATAACATTGGTGCAAAAACATAACCCATCATTAATAAGTTAATTCTGAACATAATGTAATATTCACTACAAGTGGAACATGATGGAGAAACTATATACAAGTTCATAATTTACAAATAATTAAAGTGTAACTAAAGATTATGCAATCCGGTACTAATTTAAAGGGAAAATAAGAATATGCTTGAAAGGATTATCTCTTTTAAAACCACGTACATATCAAGTCCTCTTTTTTTGTCTCTTTAGTCATTATAATTACTTACAAATGACAGTTCTTTTCACGAATCTTCTTTGAAGTTATTCAGAAATTACAGAAAATAAAGTGTTACCCACTCAGATGCAAAATATTTTCACAGAAAATTAGTGCTATATAAATGCTACTTTTTCAAAAACATTTGGCAAGTTGTTTTTATAAAACAGTTCCAATAGAAAGACAAAAATTGCGCAATTTAAAGAGATGGCACAATCCTCCAGCGATAGAGACTAATAACATTTATTTTGCTGACATCATGTGTCATATGTGAGGTATGTGTTTGTTTGAACCATTGTTTGACCCATCTGCTTCCTTCATGGGAACAGGTATGCTGAAATCAATCATGAAGAGGAAGGATGGGAGTAACTCAGGCGAGAATCGCACCACTGGCAAGAAAAGCCTGCAGTTCGTTGGCATTCTAAATGGAGGGTAGGTAACATGAAACCTAATTTTATTTTTTACCTCAGTAAAAATAAAACAAGGGCGGCAGATAGTCTAGAGGTTGGAAATAATACTTTGACCAGGTCACAGGTTTGACAAGCAAGAAAAAAACCCTTTTCCTTCACAAACTACAGCGTTGCTTTCGAGTCATCGTAGTGCCTAAAATGTGAACTGAACAAGTCGCTTTGCATTCCTGCAAATGTTTGTCTCCCAGGTATGAATCTACATCCAGTGAAGATGAAGAAGAGGAGGAGGAGGAGGAAGAAGAGGAGGAAGATGGGAGTTCTTCTGCAGAAAGTGGAGAAGGAGAGTGCTTGGACAGCACAGAGGAAGATGAGGCGGTTCTGGAGGAAGAAACATCTGAGGAGGAGAGAAACATCAACCTGGATGAGAGTGACACTGATGAGGAAACTCTGAGAGCCACAAGTTATTCATCTGATGCTGTGAAAGAGAAGTATGTTGGTAGTTCGTATGAAACAGTATCTTTTGTAAGTTGCTACGTTGATTAATGCAATTTCATTAGCCAACAATGGGTTAATATAGTTTCCTGACTAAAGTGGAGTGCTGTGAATGTGAAGGCTATGTTACATGAAAGTCTTATGATGTAAATATACATTATATAAACACGTATATTGTAAAATCCACATACAGTTGTAATGTAGATCAGGAGAAACTATGTACAGAAAGCAGTAACTTGTTTTTGTTTGTTCCAGGTTTGATCTGAGCTCAAAAATGCGTGAAGCCTGCCTCATCCTGAAGAACCACCTGAATGATGACATTAAAACACTGAAGAGTAAGGAAGTGGTGCGTTCCTGCATGTTTTATTCAATCCACTTTATCACCGAGTTCAACATTTAACTTCACTACTTCATTAGTGAAATAATGTGAAATCATAAGTACTTAAAGTTGGTGAAAGCTGTGGGACTGTGTTTTATTGTTTAGGGATTTTTCCGGCACCTGCAAACATTAATCACAAACAATAGGAGCTTCATTTAACAATAACAGAGGAGTCTAGACAGAAGGGCTCAGGAACTGGATCATTGTTGGCTTTAACAACACAAGCTAAAAAAGGACTTCTTGACATTCAGTGGAAAGTCAGGCTGCTGTAACCTAATACTATTTAAGGCTACAATTCTACAATTTCATTTAACAGACGGTTTTATCAAAGCAACATACATCTGAGAGTTAGAACAGCCATTGGGGGCAATTTGGGGTTCAGTGTCTTGCCCAGGGACACTTGGACATGCAGCCTGCAGAGGCCAGGGATCAAACCACTGACTTTTCAATTGGTGGCCGGCCTCTCTACCTTCTGAGCCACAGTCGCCCAAACTATCACGAGTAAAATGCAGCTTTCTTATCATCTTTCTGCCGAGATAGAAATGCTTCAGGTGCTGTTTTGCTCACTTGTTTACAACAGATTCTTATAGATAACATATGACTTCCCATCCTCACCTTCAGCTCTCCAGCACCCACACTGTCCAGCTTGAGTGGTTCCGCATCTCGAGCGCCAAGATGGCTCAGCCTTCACGGGTGTCAGACTACCTGATGGCGTTCTCTGAGGTGTCGTCTGTACTGCTGGAGCACGTCGTCAATATGACCGACGGCAACGGCAACACAGCTCTCCACTACAGTGTGTCCCACTCCAACTTCGGTGTGGTGGGGCTTCTGCTGGACACAGGCCAGTACCCGAATAATCCACACTACACTACTGAATGTTACTGTACAGGCTACACCGATAATCCAGTTAGTAATCCAACTAATTATTTGAGAGGGATCTAACCGTGGACTACATGTGGGGATCCCAGGTCTGTGAGCCAATGAGAAGAGAGTGAGGCATTCATTTGTGAGCTCCATCACTTCTGCTAATGGTCTCCTTTATTCTTAAAAACACAACAACAATATTTCACCAGATTTAATCACTGTCACATTTCTCTGCTCAAGACTTCAAGTACTGTTAAAGGGTAATTCTGGTATTTTAAAACCTGTGCCTATTTTGAGGTCTAAATGAGAGGTAGATGAATCCATGTGAAAGATAAACCTCTCAAGTGTTGTCTGGTGTTTCTACTATTTTGTCCACCCCATATCAGAGACAGATCTCTGCATAACACAACACAGTTTAACAACACCAGAAACTGCAGCCTCTAAAATGATCGTACAGTTGAATCAACACTTTTGTATAACAGTTTCAACAAGCAGTGAACAGTAAAACCTTCATGAAGGGAGGGAATTCATTTCAGGACTGTTGTATCAGACTCCATTAGCTTTAGCTAGGTGTGCAAGCTGCTAACTGTGCACTTGTGTATATGCTTAAATAAATGTTAACAACAATGAGTTCCCCACAGGCGTGTGCAGTGTGGATAAGCAGAACAAGGCGGGCTACACGGCCATCATGCTGGCTGCTCTGTCTACTGTGAAGGAGGAGGAGGACATGGCTGTGGTCAAGAAGCTCTTCAGTCAGGGCAATGTCAATGCCAAGGCCAGCCAGGCAAGTCTGAATCGGTTCATGGCAGTTCAAAGAGCTCTTCAACCACACACAACACTCTCATGTTCATGTTGTATTCGGAAATCGCATAACAGTTTCAACATTAGAACAATTTGTTCTCATGCTGCGAAATCTGAGAATATTTGTGCCAAAAGCAATAATTTGATATGCCGTTAGTCATTTGAGGTACAGTCACAGTATCTATTTAAAACCACGTCACCCGAGAAATGTGAATGATCAACGTGTGTCCGAAAAAGAACACAAAGCGCTACTGTGAGTCTGTAGTCTGCCAGAAGCATTTTCTCACTTAAAGAGTCGATCCCGGCTCAGCTGACTTGCTCTTCAGTGAATTCAATCTGATTTGGACACATTATACTGTTAACATGGAAAAATGCAGTATTGAACATAGCATAGGATCAATTCTACATATTACAGCTAAATTAGAAAAAATTGTTCTGTTAATAGCATTACATTGGATTTGGAGCATTCCTTTGCCAAATCAAACTTGGATTTTTCCCTGATGGTTTAGTGTGTGTGTAAGTGTTGTTGCTGCAAATGTTTTTGTGTTTGAATGTCTCAAAGAAATTGACAATATGACTTTTTTACTTAGAGAAACTAGTTTTGAGTTTCTCGACTGCTAGTTTAAGTGAAGGTAAAGAAAAGGGGATAATACTGCTCTTTCTTCCCTGTTTATTTCAACGGAGGTGTGTTAAGAGCATTTCCTGTGTTGTCACGAAGTACTACAATCAGAGCCAGATGAATAATTCGTTAGGGGTTAGATTGGCTTAGCGATATGTGTAGCCTTATATGATACTCAAGTCATTTGTGAGAATGTGTTGACTTTTGAGTGGGTTTTATCTCTGCTTGATCGAATCAGGTTGTGTAGTGTATGTGTTTAGACACGGCGCCTGACAGACTCTCCCACTGCCAAGTCATAGGACTCTGAATTTATAGCATCACTGGCTATAAATCCAATTACTGCTGCTTGTTATTGTTGCTGTGGGTAACAACACGAGGCACGCAATGCAATTTTAGAGTCAGGAATTTAAGTCATTCTATTTTCTGCTGTGTTTTGTTTTTAGCTCTCTGACTGTGGAGTTATGTGCTGAATGACATTTGCAAAAGCACTTGTTTGACTTTTCCTTCGAATTAGTGATGCAAATTTTAAGATTATAACTGAACACTTAATTTACAGACTGTGAGTGGACAGTTGTAGCTGCTGTGCTGCACACGAGGAAGTAGTTAATTTTCCCAAGTACTGAACAGCTTTGTTTGCAGTCTTTTTTACTGTGTGGGGAGCACTGTTGAAACTGTTTTAATACAACATGTGGCGAAGACTGATTACCGTGGTGGTCCTGAATCAGTGCTGGAAGTGATCCTCACTCCTCTTGTGGAGTTGAGAAACAAACAACTCCTAGTTTCCATGGGAATCCAAACAAGCATGATTGGCTCTCACTTGTTGTCACTTGCATTGCATCAGAGGACATTTGCATTAAGTTGAAGTGTTCTTAAGTTTCCCCTGAAATGCTGTTGGGTGCTTTTTAAAGTCTCTGTAGGTCAGCAGGGGGCAACACCAGGTCCCATTCATGATGAATAGCAGTCTGTGCTCTTCCAGCTTTTGAGTACACATGTGTGAACATACAAACTAGGGGACAGGGATAGAGCCACTGCACTGGGGGAAGTGGATGAGCAGGGTAAAAAAATATGGAGTGAAACTAAGTTGACTATGATTTATGTAGGGAAAATAAACAAGTTTGCTGATGCTATTGTGCTGACCTTTACTTCACTAAAATTCAACTTGGATGTTAATGATTGATAAAAATTGTGGGGAGGGGGGCATGAACTCCTCTCAGCTTTAGAAGGGGGGCATGACAGAATGCCACGAATGGGGGAACCAGAGAAGTGGGTTTGTTGTGGGAAAGTCACTCATTTTAACCCCTTAACTGACAAGAAAAATCTGGGTTATTATTTCTTAGTTATTATTGCTGCCTAATAACTGAAATTCTCTTAAGAAAGACACTCGAGATACAACGGTTTTAGAAGAGCTGTGCTAAAGACTTGGTTACACTGTGCTGGAATACACTTGGCTTTAAATATGTGGTAGTGCTCAAATACAGAGAAAGCATGTGTGCTTAACAAGTGTTAAAGTTAAAAAAAGCCTCACCTTTTGTAGTTAATGTTTAATTAAAGTCAACATTTTCCTCACTCACATTGTTTCAGATAGTGGAACAATAGGATTGGTATCAGCAAGTCAGTGTTGTTTAGAGGTGGTCATTTTTCTTTTCGGATATTTTTTCAAGCTGTACATCTTCTCATCACTTAACAAATAACCAACAGGACAACCTCAAAAGCTGTACTCACTTTTTTTTTTAGAAGTGACATTTATAATTCTTTATCTTTGCAGGCGGGCCAGACAGCGCTGATGCTAGCTGTTAGCCACGGTCGGCAGGAGATGGTGCGGGCTCTGCTGGAGTGCGGTGCCGACGTTAACGTGCAGGATGACGAGGGATCCACGGCTCTGATGTGTGCTAGTGAACATGGCCGCGCTGAGATTGTCAAACTGCTCCTTGAACAACCCGGCTGCGATATATCCATCGTTGATAACGTAAGGCATCTATTCAGCTCATGCACTCATTGAGGGAAACTTTCAGTAACTTACCCTGAGCTTGCAGATCAAGCAAACTGTTGGATCCCTGACTGCTGAAAACATCTGAACGCTTTCTCATCTGGGATTCAGCTTAATCTGTACTCAGGAAACGGCTCCTCATGGGAAATTGGTCTGGGCAGTTTCCTCTCCTTGTCACCTCTTTTTCTCCTTCTCTTCTTTAGTGTTCTTCTTCATTAGCAAGATGGGCTGAAAGCTTAAGAGCCACGATCAGATTAGTTTCATCTGACTTCTACTGAAATCAGTGCTGTTTACAGGAAACACAATCACTGGGCTACTCACAAGCCCCAGGGGGGTGAATTAAAAAGCCTGGACTCCTCTGTTCACAACTGCAGACTTGCAGATTTCAGACACAATGCCCTGCAGACTCTTGCACAAATGCTCTGCATACTTACCACATGACCCAAGCACAAGTCAGCAGTAAGTGTTCATAAGGTGGAAAAGGTCCATCAGTTATTACCATGAGACTCTGAATGATCCAGACTATAAAAACATTGATCATTTTGTCAACTATCCGACTTAAATCAGCTATCAAATTTCAGTGGGAACATGAACTTTTCTCAAATAACAAAACTTTTCTCATCGCTGCTTGTGGCATGTCTCGCTTTTTTTCCTGTGAATCTGCACAGCCGTGTGTTTTTAAGTGATTTTACAGAGATTGCTCTGGATGCTTGAAGAGAAGCCAGGCAGACAGACATTTGAGCGTTCACATCTGTGCCAGAATGAGTTGGCCACTCAGTGCAGGCAGCTCCTGGATTGTGTTTCAGTGCAACACAGCTGGACCGAGAGGTGGACCAGGGGGGATGGAAAACATTTGGAAAAGCCCCCACCTCCCCTGTCCTCCAAACACACAGAACAGCGTGACGAACCATGACTGTAAGACGCGGTGGAGTCATATGTACAGTGATATTGCTGGGCCTCATTTAGTTTCATTTTCATTTTATGCACTCATTTAACTAGAGGTGTAAGGGTGCTCCCCCTTTTTTTTTGATTGAGTATACTCTCTAAATAAAACAATTTTTGTTTAATTAGCTTAATACTGTCTAATAAGGTCCACGTCTTCCCATGTGTGAAATGTTACAGTGGTATAGACATGCAGTAATGTTGATCGCCTGATCCATATCAAACTGTAAAGTGCCAGTTACTAACTTTTTGCATGTTTTCTGTGTTTTGATGGTCAGTGAACTCACTTTTACGGTTTCCTCCTCTCCTCTGTCTGTAGGACGGCAGTAATGCTCTATCCATCGCACTGGAGGCGTCTCACAACGACACAGCCGTGCTGCTCTATGCCCATATGAACTACGCTAAGACCCAGACTGCTGTGGTGAGTTCATCCTCCTGTCGAATTCACACAGAAAGAAAGAAAACAGGAGGGAAAGAATAAGATAAATAATAAGTGAAATAAAGAAAAAAAATAGAGTGAGGGAATACACTTCATACACTCATTCTACAAAAAAGCAAAAAGAATGAAAAGGGGATGAAAGAATAAGGGAAAGAAAGAAAGAAAATAAGGGAATGAAAGAATAATGAAAGAAAGAACAAATGACCAAAAGAATAAAAGAATAAGGGAAGAAATAAATATAAATATATCATATCACTCATTTTCTATTACAGTATAACTTTAAAACGGACGTGTAAAAGAAGTCATATTAAAAATGGTGAAACAAAGTTACAAACTTAAGTAGAGTCCTAAAATTTGCTTTTATAAGAGTCACCTTTAGTTTTAATGCAGAGTGAAATTTTAATGCAGTTTTAAATGTGCTGAGAAATGGCCTGGTGCAGGTCACTCTCACAACATAACTGTACAGTGAGAAGTGTCTCCTGTATTTAAAGTGAGCAGGATCAGTTCCACTGCAGCCCTACAGGCCTGAGTTTGGGTGTGGACAGGACTGGCTGAAGGTGCACTGCTGCCCCCTTTAGGTGTTATTAGGCTCTGGTGGATTGTCTTTTGAATCCAAAATTACATTGTAAACACAATTGAAATACATTTTTAAATTGACATACCTAATAAAGAAGTGACTGTATTTAATATTTTGTACTATTCAGTGATGTCCCACTGTTGTTTTCACCTTTCAATTTAATGTTTGATTTAATGTTTCTAAACCTGTCAAACTATTCAAAAATGAGAATAATTTGCAGAATAACACTACCTTGTTTTCCACATTGTGTCATTCAGGGGAGTCCGAAGATGCAGCCCAGGAGCCCAACCAGCCCCAGCAATCCCTGGCCTTCAGACTGAAAGGATCATGGCCGCTCACGTATGCGGACAGACCAGCAAACATAACTGGATCTGAGCTGTGAAAAGCTCCACTGGAATTTACTTAAATATGTATGTATTTATATATTGCCATATGTCCTGCATTTATAAGTACTGTTAATATGAGAATATTATTTTTCCATAAAAGTTGTGACTGGTTATATTATATACTTGACTAATATGAGCTCCTAGCATGTCTAATTGAGGTCTCCAGCCGTGATTTTTCTGTGATGGGAGATGAGACCTTACATTTATTATTTGCACTCCACTAATATTTTACTGTTAAGGGCGACACACACTGGTGGTATATGATCCACGTCAAAAAACCTGCACCCATTACTTTCCATGTAAACCCACAACAATATGTGTCAAGATACTTCACTGCCTTATAGTAAATCTCAGTGTCGCCGTTGCAGAAAATGGACATATTGGCTCCCTGGATTGACACATCCTGGCTACTCTACCTTGACTACTTCTGTTTGTATGTCCAGTGTGTCCAGTGTCCACCTCTATTCCAAAAAATTGGGATGCTGTGTAAAACCGAAATACAACCAGAAGGCAATCATTTGCAAACAAACTATTTACTGACAATAGTTTTATGGTGGTTTTTGATATTGTTGATGAAACATTAAAAATATTTTTCTTGAGTTTTCTGGGTCTGTGTCAAAAAGGATTAGTTCATTAGTACATTTTGCTTTATTAATATTTTACACAGCATCCCAGCTTCTTTTGTAATCTGGGTTGTACTATGGACGTCAAATGCCACGACACAGTCTGTGTGTGTGCGCCCTCTAGTTTTCCCTTTCTGTCTTGCCTTGGTTAACTGATCTGTGAACCTCTTCACCTTCATAGTCTGCACTAACTGTCTGTGCATTGTATGTTCATATAAATATATATATTATATATATATTCATGTCTGAAATAAACATATTTACAGAAAAGATGGAAATTAATTGTTTTGTAAAATGATAAACAACTGTTCTTTACACTGAAGGTTCAGGTTTATGAGTTCATAAAGACCATGTTCTTATGTACTTGATTACTACTTGTACTTGATTAATTTAGTTCCTAAAAGAGGACAGACACACACACACACACACAATTTTCTACTACCTCTACAGCCTGTGAAACATTACCAATCCAAACGCACTGTTTAGCAAGTGAATGGTAAGCAAACTTATTCCTCCCTGGGCTGAACAGAGGGACACATGGAACTATGCACTTTACAATCACAGAAGTGAATTAAGACATTTCAAAAAGTTTTCAGACAAACAAACAGATGAGTACACGCAAGTAATCCTAAAACCACCATCAAATAGATTGTGCTGAAAATGATGTAATTATTTTCAGCACAACACAATAGGTGGAAATGGGTTTGTGTTGTTACCAGTGGTACTCAGATCCTTTAGTGTCCTTTGCCTACTATCTGTACCAAAAGTAAAAGTAAAAAAGAATGGACTATTTCAAAGTAATGTATATGATAAGATTTGAATTATTGATGGATTCACCGTCTTAACATTTGTACATTTCTTATGCCTGCCTGACATGCAAGTACATTTATGCTGACAAAGTATGACTAGCACGATAACACCACAGCACACAAGATGACACAATAGTCATTTTAAGCAAAGTCTCATAAAGCTGTACATATACAGGCTGTAAAATCTGAACAGCCAGACCCTCACAGCAGTTGAAACGTATTTACATGCTTGCCAAGTAAATTTGGGGAAACACAATATTTCTAACCTTTTTACATCTAATTATCATGCCATTAAATGTGCTGCCGAAGTCACCGGCCTATTGGGAGCATTTACTCACCAGCTGTTGAAGACCAGCACTGCAGGGAGATAATGTAACCAAATCATCTGTAAACAAAATCAGTACTTATGAGATTATCAAAGACACAAGCTGTTAGACATGTGAAACAAACAAGCAACAGATAAGATATGGTACATTTCCATTACATATTGCAAACCGGGTGATCCATTCACTCACTGGTTGGGCATCAGAGGATCTGTGGATATTGTGAACTTATGATATGAGATGGAAAATTAAAATAATTTCATTCTCTACTTCCCTTTTTATGTTGTACAGTAAATATTGTTTACTAATTATACAACATTATCCTTTTGTTAACATTTTTGTGATTTAAGAATGTTTGAAAATATTTGAATTTAACAACAAAATTTTGACAAACAAAAAACTGTGGATATGCAGGTAATATATTTGAATTGGATTCGTTTTATGGTGGACATAATTTGTTTTTGTTTGCAATTGCTTACATTTATGTAAAGCTGTGTTCGTTTAGAAACACTTCTAGAAGATGGTGGAAGGTAAACATACTAGATTTTTCATTAGTTGCTGATTGTGTCTAAAAAAAAATCACACAACAAAAGAATAAGATATGGAAACAAAATTCAACAACCCAGATGAGTAATCCTTACAAGTTAATCAATAGAGACACAGTAAAATCACAACCATCCTCACTATCTAACCTGCATTCACCTAACAGACCAACAGATCAACATACAAGACTTATGAGTAGTGGTTTAGGAACCCCATGCATTTTAGCAAGGAACTGGACACAATGCACCGTGAACATCAAGCTGTGATGGCTGCGTATCACTCGAAGTACTTTGATGCAACCATTTCCGACGCTTCGACTTTTGATCTGCAATGTGGCATCACTAGAATAGTATTTTTTGTAGTATATTTAGTATATTTTGATACTATCACATGCTTCTTTTAAAGAAACAGACCACATTCAAAGTCATCAGTCTATTTACAACACCAATACAGATAAGGTAAATTTGAGTTGTCATATAATGAGAATTATTCAATCGAATTTTCGATACATCTGACACCTACAATCGAGGCCGAAAGCATAAAGTTGTCCAGATTTAGAAGTAAAAAATTACAAGGAACTTATCGTGCCTGATTCCAGTAAGAGTCATAGAGGAATCTGCACAGGAACACATGAACATATTGTGGATGGCAATTACAATAAAGGCAACTTTTATAGGAAAGCTGCACTTCTTTCATTTGGGATCTTGTAAAAGCCATTTGCATGAGAAAATCAGGTTTGTCAAAGTGTTTCTAAAACTGCACAAACACATGATGACACATGATGATGAATGTGTTGGACATGCACTGCTAGAAACCATGGCCTCAAAATAAAGAGATATAACTGCATGTAAAATGAGTTTATCTGAAGAATTAGCAATGCAGACAATATAAGACAGCTAAATAATAACACAGATGATAATGCATGACAGGTTATTATTTATAACATGTCGTACAAATGCAGGCTATAGGGTAAAACAGCATACATCGCCAGAGGAACAGCCAGCATGATTTAAAAATAATGTCTTTTTTTCTTTACTCACTAGTCGCAATTTGTTTAATTTTTAATGCAGGGACCTAGTTTATAAAAGCAGTATAAATTCACAAGAAACATGAGCTAAATTCCACCTGAATAACAAATCACAAACAGCACGATCTACAAATTGACCAGAGAACCGAAATGCAATGAAATCACAACATGCATCTGTATTTCCCGAGTATCAGAAATCCAAACAGAAGACGTGTTTTCTCCTTCTCTGTCCGTCTGTAACTGTACTGGCTGGGATATCATGGAGGGAGTTGGGGTGGTGGTGGTGGTGGTGGTGGGGGGCTGTGTCTGCTGTTTTGTCTACAGTGACATTTTTTTTAACCAGTTACTTCCACACCACTTCTTTCATTATGCTGATCTGTGAAGTGGAACGTAACGCTGGCGGAGTTGAGAGGTCAGGGGCTCCCGCTGCCTAGATACATACAGTCTAATATTAGAACATTTCCTTGATTTGTTCGCAGCATCTCTGCTGACTCCGGAGCACATGGCAACAGACCGGCCAATAGGATTTCACGAGACTACTAAGCCCCCTGCTCTGTATAGCAACAGTGGCATCCTTCCCTTATTTATTTATATAGGAGTTTTTTTCCCACCGACTCATTCTCATGCTTCTGTCCCCCCACTGTGCAGACACACTGTGCTCTCAAACTGTGAAAAAGAGTTACGGTGCGAAGAGTAGTGCTGCTCTTTTTACTTTTGCCTTTCCTTTACCTGCATAAGCTCTAAAACCTGCATCCTTTTTATAGATTTTTGTCATACTTATATACATTTTTATAGGTTTGTTTTAAAAGGGACCCCACAGATGAGTGGAGTTTTTTTTTTCCTTTACATTGCATGTTAAAGTAAAAACAAAGTGGGAAATGTCTTGGAGAAAGCTTGATTTTCAGGAAGACATGAGGTGTATCGAAGACGAGGAGAGGATATACCCAGAGGAATGGCATCGTGGGAAAATGTGGCACTCAGAGGGGACGGACAACAACCAAATGGAGAGGACCTTTAAAAGATGGAGGACACAGGGGGAGAGGCAGTACGGGATAGGAGTGGGGGGGTGGAGGGACATAGGATGGCGTGAGGACCGAGGCCTGTGGTTGGTTTGATCTGAGCCACGTGTGCGTCCAGCCACGTCTCTTCGCCGCTCCATGGATGTCGATTAAACGTTGGCTTCCCCTGTCGCCCGGTCCCTTCTGTCTTGGCCCAGGTAGGTGCGTACTGTCCCGTCCTGCTGAGTTTCCTGATGGTGTTACGTTTTTTCAGGCTGTTATCTACATCAGAAGTTGCCATTTTGAAAGTTCTGTGCATGTTCAGCCTTCGTATCTCTTCGTGATTACAAGCTTAGGTACGGGACGATGGAAAGCTTAAAGGCGTTGGGGAAATATGGCGTACATCAGCCGTCCCGTTTTTGGGATGCAACGCCGATCGATAGCCGAGTACGACCGAATATTTATGAAAAACAAAAACACGTTCAGAAGATCGTCATCATCGGCAAAATAAATACCTTCAGCCTTCATTATCTGCCGGATGGTGGATCGACGATTTCAATCGGCTGTCACTCTGTGAAAGTATGTGACATTTTCAACGGAGCGCTGCCGTAATATATCCAACATACATAACAGGATTTCTATGACCGCAACTTTGCTTCTAACCAATGCTCAATGGATCCACCAATCCAATAATAGTGCATGAGCTGAGCAAACACCATTTACTTTGTTTTGATTAGGTCATCATTAAAACACCACCTAGTTTGGGACAGCACATTTTCCTGACTTACAAACATAGCAAAAAAAGCAACTTATATTAATACAAAAGGTTATAGGTTTTAAATGACTTGTGTCGAGATAGAAACCAGCTGTGTGTCGTCCAGATGGATGCCAACTCAAAGTTTTTTTTAGGACACAAGTATTAAAACATAAGAAAATGGGCTTATGTGATAAAGATCGCAGGAGTTCGTTCAGAATTATGTTTATTACTTTACATCGTCTCAACAGGAACTGGACACAATGTACCGTGAACATCGAGCCGTGATGGCTGCATACCATTCGAAGTATTTTGATGCAGACGCCATTTCCAACGCTTCGACTTTTGATGCGCAATGTTGCATCACTTAGTAAATTTTGATACTACCACGTGGTTCTTTTATAGAAACAGATTGCATTCAAAGTCATCTGTCTATTTACAAAACCAACATCGATAAAGTAAATTTGAGTTGTCATACAATGAGAATTTTTAAATCTTCTAAATCCGATACCTCTGACACCTACAATCGAGGCTGAAAGCATAAATTTGTCCAGATTTAGAAGTAAAAAATTCAAGTCAATGAAAATAAATGAGGCGACCGATTTCTTCAGTCGTAGTTTAGCGTTACGCCAACTGTGACCTCTCGATTTCCTGTTAAAACCATATCCATTGTGATAGGATCAGATCAGTCATGTTTACAAACAAAATCATCTGATCTTTCATTGCAATACATTTTGATTAAAACAAAGTTCCCTCTTGTAGAGCAGCTCGATGGTACTCCACATTTCTCATCCCTTCAATAGGATATCACATTGTAAAGGGTATAGGAGGATAATAAACCGCTGACTAATCCCAGATGCTTAGGAGAGGATGAGGATTTAGCCACAGTCCCCCTGAATTCTTTACCATGTAATGGGCTTCATGATATAACACTGTACAGTTATTATATAAAAAAACAGTTGACACAGACTTCCTAAAATGCAAAATCCCATGAAATCCAGGAAATCCCAAAAGGCAATGTCGTGAACTCTGTTGGACATTACATGCAGAGACTTTCTTTCCTTTTACTTTCAAGAGCAACACTTGTGGAGTAAAAATGAAAATGTTTGGGGAAAGACGTACTTGAGTGTTTTCTTTTGTAAAGAAAGAAAATGTATTTTTGCAGATTTAATTACATTATCAGGATGTTAAATGTCGATTCTTGGACAAATAAGGTCCAGGGCTGAAACAACATAATTTTCATTGTTACATATTATCTGCTTAAATATGTTTCCGGTTATTCTGTTGCATACAGCAAATATTTCATTAGCAAATTAACATCTTACAGCTTTCTTAATACTTTTTGAGGCTTGTTGTGCTTTTATTCTGATAGATGACTACTAATGCTGTTTTTATAAAGTAATGGGAATTCCTCACACCAACAACAATAAAAAACATCAGAATGATCACTCTTACTCAGACACTCTGGTTTGTGCTTAATACAACCAGCCTCTGCGAATTAATCTGCTCCACTTGATCACAGTGAACATTATGAGAGGGTTATATTGATAAAGTCGTCAGGTACAATATGTATAATTTGAGAGATAGATGTATATTGTGATATAGTAAATTTCCTGGCAAATCAAATGAGATGCCATTTGTTGAAAAAAATGGCCTCACAGAAATGTCTGTTGCTTATTAATCAAGTGAGTTACACACCTGACAATTCAAGATACATCATCATGCAACAATAACTTAAAACAGTAATCTATCAACATAGGGGATAGAGTTATGAAACACTGCAGATTGTTACATGATTATTTGGCCAGATGTTCGTATGCAAAAAAAAAAAAAAAAAAAAGAAAAAGGTTTATTTCCAATTCTGCGGTACTGAGTCTTTGTGCCTTTTGTGTTTTAGGTTTTCTGATGTGAAATGATGCATGAGTCCTTGAGGAAGAAATCAGACAGTCGTGCTTCAGTCTGTCACTCTCCAGTGGGTTTACAGCTCAATAAATAGTGTCAAGGTGTCTGTGAAGCAGAAACTCAGCTGTTCAGTAACCAGCTGTGGTCGTTCTGGGTAGCTCCCAAGTATGAATCTCTTTAAGAGAATGACTAAGAATCGAGTATAGAAAAATCCAACCGAGTATATAAAAGTGAAAACACATCATCTACCGGCAATGTCATCGCTTTGCTCTGTGATGAGGTTAAAGCAGGGGTTCAGGCTGAGGAACATGCTCTACCTCCACAACACAGGGCAGCCTTGAACTCTGCACCGTCACCCTCTCTACCCTCAGCCATGAGTGCAACTGTAAGCTGATAGTATGTGATCAACAGCACTGTGGCACCTACCATCCTGCTGCTTCACCGCCTCAATAAAACTTAGCTGGACTATTCAGTCTGTGTTGTGAAAATGGCAGAGGAGGGTTTCCAGCTCAGAGCGGAGGACAACGAGCTCCAGCCAGCTGATTTCCCAACGTCATCACTAGCACGCCTCCATCTCAGGGACGAGGCTGCGGTCATCAACGAGAGCACCAACCATATGGTGGATAATCCTGAGCCCCTTTCTGTTTTTCCTGTGATGATGTCATCACCGCTTAACCAATCACGACAGCAGACAGACATATCTGTGGCTACTAGGCCTGAGCCTTCACCAGCAGTTCAAGGTAAGATTAAAAGTGTTGTATTAAGCATTTTGAATTATTTAATATTATTATATTTTAATAATAATCTAATTGTGATGCATTTAAACAATTACAGGAATAAGATGAGAAAATGATGCAGAAACATCTGATAACAAAGGTGTTGGCTTTGCTAGTGTCTTTTCATGCTTTTTTTGTGCAACAAAGCAGATGATTTTCAAACCAACTACTGTTGCATTTAATGAGCCTTTTGACATTCCTGTCTGTAGGATAATGTATCTGATGTTAATATCTTCTTTATGTGATCTTGGTTAATATGTGTAAAGGAGCACACAGACTGAATTCTAGTACATATGTTAAGTCTCCAAGATTACATTCATTTTCTATGGAGAATAGGAAGTCTGGTCATGCAGTGCATAATGGCTATGCCGTGGCAAGGTGACGGACTCTTCGCCATATCCATATTTACATCAACAGGACTCGACCTCAACTGTATGCAAATGAGTCCATCCAGCACAAAGCACCAGGCTCACGAAAGTAATGCTGATAAAATAAGAATCAAGATTCTGTTACTGCATTGCCTATTTTCCTCAAATGTTTTCAGAAACATTAAGTGTACGTTTTTGTGGTAATATGAGGAAGTTTGTGAACAGGCAGCCATTTTTTCCTGCTTGTTAATTGACAAACCACATCCAAACACCACCCAACTTGCAATAAGTCACCCACCAGCTGGAGAATTTAGTGGTCTGGTGCATCAAGATGTGTCTGCACCTTAACTGTTACTGATGTAACATTTACAGTAATTACATCGCTATCTCAACATTAGTGATAGATGGCAATCATACATTTACAACAGAGACACAAAGTTATTTCAGTCATCCAGGGTTCAGTGAGTAAAAGTCACATTCACTTTGAGCATAGAGTATTGGCAGTGACTGACTAATATGCTGATTGCTGTTCAAATAATAAGTAATCATTTAGGATTTAAAATATCAATGAAAAATGGCCATCACAACTTCTCAAAGCTCGGTGGCAACTTCAAATAGTTTTGTAAAACCAACAGTCAAAATATTCAGCTTAATATGACAAAAGACAAAGGAAAGCAGCAAATACTGGTAATATTGGTTGAACAATAAACATAAACAATTAATCATTTATTGAAATAGTTGCCAATTAATTTTCTGGTGAGTTGTGTTTGCTCCAGAGAACATTTACAATTTCACAAACTACGAAGAGAAATGGTAGCAGCTGGGATGACATGGCTTGAAGAGCTTCGTGAGTAGAATGATTCACCTAGATTCAGGATGTATTAGATGCAGCTTTTATTAGGCTTTTATACTAGGCAAGTTTTGACAGAGCTTCACTGTTTGTGGGACCTGGGTTAATGAGTTTACGCCCTTTCTAAATTTACAACAGCATACGTATGATTCCTCTAACATACAGCTCTGTCTGCAGCAGCGATTTAATGCACCTCCAGGCATGCCATCACAAGTGCTGAAGGGATAATTTACATCAACTGCTAGCAGCGTGCCTCTCGCAGCACACATGGATCAGCGCATGTGTGCACAGCCACATACTGGTAAACACAAAAAATTCACACATAAATGTAATGCTTTCAGGAAATGCCCGACAGTCAGGTTCTCACCTTTCCCTGCTTCCCTAATGCCACATTAACACACACAGGGACAATAAACACAAACGGGCACAGTGGCACATCAGCTCCAGTCCTTCAGGCCGACATGGCATCTCGCTGCAGACAGCTGTTGTTTGTTAGGCGAGGCGAGGCGAGGCAAGGCGAGGTCGAGCACTAAGCAGCACTGAGTCTGGCTGAGTGTGCCTGAGTGTTGAGGAGTGCCTGTTCTGGTATTTTAGGCAGTCAGACAGTGTCACCTGTCAGCAGACTAGTCTGGACAGGGTCTCCCACATGGTGCAAGACTTAGCAACACAACGATATCTCCCTCTGGAGTTCTTGTCAGTGGGCTGGCAGTGTGTGCTGAACGGCCACAAAGTGCAGCCAGCCACATACAGGCTGGCATCGGGAGTAACGCTGGGTCGCTGTACAGTTGATGTTACAGAGTTCTTGGAGCCTGAGATGGGCCAAAACGACAGCGAGGCTCAGTCTCACACCCTGACAGCGTTCCTGCAGGACCTTTCCTCCCCTGTTGATCATGATGATGTGTTTCCTGCCCTAAGAACCAACATTGCCAAGGAAGGAGGTACTCTCCAGCATCTCTTTGTTCTGCTTGTTAGAAGAGTAACGGATCTTTTATCGCATATTTGATCACTTTTGTTCCAAAACAAGGGAAGATATACAACATATGCTCTTACATAATGAGTGTTAGTATAACAGTTTTTAATCCAAATACAAGCACCCTTAATATTTCTAGCTCATTTATTGCCTCTCAAAACTTCAACCATGTAAATTACCTGCTGTGATGGATTATCTTTTATGGATGTAGTGTTTTTTTATGAATGAACAGAAGCAAAAGGAGTCTTTAAAACAAAAATGAGCCCTGATATCTCAGGACTAATTCAGACTGTGCAGCTCATGCACGGTTACATTTTCTCAAATAATAAATGTTATTCTTCTGTTTTGATTAAACTTTTGCACAGCTGAACCTCTGTATTTTTGTGTTTGTAACTAAAAGTTTTATTGCCTTTATGGCCAGAACCTCAACCCAAGAACAACATAACCAAAGCGATGGCAGCATGTGACTCCAGCTCTGATGACAACCGCCTGTCTGATGCAGAGTGGTATTGGGGAAATATCTCGAGGTATTGAATACTGTCATATGGTGTGCAATATAACAGAGAACATTAATCCAATTCTCTTTCATTTAAATTCATTTGCCAATGGCAGAAATGGCAGTAGCCCTACTTACAATATCTTAAAGTTTGAGGCTTTTGAAACTAATTTGAGTTGTTTTCCTAAAACTTCTACATGAACTGTTTGAAAACTAAATGTCCTTTGTGGTTGTCCAGAGAGGAGGTAAATGAGATGATGAGAAACACTCCTGATGGCACATTCCTGGTCCGAGATGCTTCTAGTAAGGTTAAGGGGGAATACACTCTCACACTAAGGTAACCACTTATAAAGTCTATTTTGTGTACCATAAGGCTCTGCATGTCTAATATGGGGTTGCAGCCTCTGAGCTGCTAATATTATAACAATTATCAGTACTCTGTATCTTGTGGGAAGGCTATGTCTGCCCCAAATCAAATACATGTAGTCAGAGGTCAGTTAATATTTCCTGGTTTCAAAGTCTAACTTTAGTTTTCTGGTTTCACAGTCTTAATTTAGTTTAACTGGTCTCAAAATGTAACTTTATACATTTCCTGGTTTCTGTCTAATTTTAGTTGAATCAGGACAGGCCAGGTTTCAGATATAAAGCTTTGTTGATTAGAGCTTGGCGCAGACTCCAGCGGTCAGCAACATAACACCCTGTCTACCGAGGATGTGTTTCGGTCGTGCTTTTCCAGTCACCCGTCTCACATTTGTCTAAAGGAACAGACATGCTCCAGCCTGAGTCAACGCTGTCTACACTGTCTTCCTTACACTTGGCTCCTGCTTCATACACATAACTGTGACCCAAAGCTCGTAAGCTTTAAATCTACATTTTCCCGATTTGCTGGTGAATGTCCGTACTCTGTGTATTGGGTGACAGCACAACAGTGATGTGGCTGAACAGACCCAGTGTAGACAGTAATGCAGTTTTGCCTTGTGGTCGATGTAGAAAAGGTGTTAATTTGGATTGTGAGCTGACACTGTGGCGGCTGGATGTTGGCATCCAGGTAGAGGTCTGTGAAGGACTATGGTCGGGTGTTGAAAACAATGCATTTACATCAGTGGGTTAAGCCCAATACGAAACGCCTCTCATATTTCTGTATCTGAAATTCATCCAACACTGATCCCACAAGTATAATGCTGACCGGCTGCTCCTGTCTGCATCAGAGTAAATATATCTCGCACCAGCAACACTTGTGCTAGAGTTCTGCAGATATTCAATTTGATAGGGTTGGTGGGTGGTTAAGTGTTAAGAGATGCATGGAATAATATACAAGTAGGGGTGGGTACCATATCAATTGCTCATGATGATATGGGAACAGTTTTTAATATAATAATAAAAAAAATCATATTGTGATAATGACAATGTTCCAACTGGTTGTATTGATGTCATACCATTACTGTTTTAGGGCCATAATCGCCCACCCCCACATACAAATCAGAAAATGGACAGAATGATTTTTCTAAAACAGACTTTCCTTTGACTAGAAAAGGCTTTTAAAAAAGCACAGTACTATAATGTGTGTGGGTGAGTGTGCTTTCATTGTGAGTATTGGCAGCTTTGTGAGACAGTTATGCTTTGACTTTTACAGAAAAGATGGCTCCAACAGATTGATAAAGATTTTCCAACAAGGCGGGAAGTATGGCTTTTCTGAGCCACTAGGCTTTCCCTCTATGGTGGATTTGATCCAGTATTACCAGAACAAGTCTCTGGCCCAGTACAACTCTAAACTGGACACACGGCTACTCTACCCCATATCCAGATACCAGCAGGTGGGTTTAGGAGGCCTCAACCTATAAGTGTCTTAGATTACTACTACTACTAACAACTATGATTTTGCACTGTTATGAGGTTTTTGTATGCAGAATTACTAATTATTTCTATTTATTGTAGATGTTCATTATTATTGTTGAGGTTTTATGGGAAATTATGTTGATTCACATTCTCGTCTGTATAACAGCAGGTTGTGATGGAAGTTGACATTGACGCAGTTGGAGAACAGCTGAGGATATTTCAAGATCAATACAAAGAGAAGATCAAAGAGTATGACCGTCTGTATGAGAAGTTTAACCAAACCTCCCAGGTACAACAGCCTCCTAATCATTGAGACTTCATTTGACTAAACAAATCTGTGGTTTTGATTGGTTAAAAGTTCTATCTTTTAAGTAAATGTTTTACTTCTGAATGCTTTACCACAACAGAGCGTTGGCGATAAAAGTAAAGGTTTGTTTCCTCTCCTCTCCAGGAACTGCAGAGCAAGCGGACGGCCATAGAGGCTTTCAGTGAAATCATTCGGATCTTTGAGGAGGAGTGTGAAACTCAAGAACGCTACAGCAAGGAATACATCGACATGTTCCTCACATTAGACAGCAGTACAGAGACAGACAAGTACGAGTCCAAATACCGAACCTTTCTCAGTGCTGGCCATGCTTGATCATGCTCCCAGCAAACTAGCAGACTCTGAATTGGTTACTTAAGTTGTTCCTTCTTCACCTCTTCCCTCCTTCCAGGATTCAAAGCAATTCCGATGAGTTACAGTCAAGGGTGGAGGAGATCCACAACAGCAAGAAGAAGTTAGAGGAGGAGCTGAGGAGGAAGGCTCTGGCTCACATGGAGGTCGACAAGAAAATGAACAACCTGAAGCCCGACCTTATACAGCTGAGGAAGATCAGAGATCAATACCTGCTGTAAGTTCAACCTCAGCACCTCGTGGTCTAGATTACATATTGGCAGGGAAAGGATTCTTATACTTTACTGGCCTGTGATTTTTGGTCCAAAGTAGTCTTTAACAGTTTTGTGAACTGCCTGTATTGCAGAACAAGATGAACGTATAGTCAGGATAAGTTAAACACAAGTTAAAGTGACCACACTCTTCTGGATGTACTGTATCAAGCAGGCATACCAGTCTCAGAATTGTCTCATAAATATGTCGGCGTATCAGGTGACCACACATGGGGTCCCAAACCCCAGCGCAAATTAGGTGTGTTAACATGACTCTGGTTAATCAGCTGACAAGCTAACATGCGATGAAATCCATCTGAGATATCACTGATAAAATGTTAAGTTCCAAACAGTCTGTCACATACCAGTGACACAGCTGAGTTGTAAACATAGAAAAGGCAATCAGCTGTTCTTGTCCATGTTACCACAGCTGTGGATCTCCAGTATGCTCAGTACACGGCATTACCATGACCCTGATGAGAAAACTGTGTCTTTCTAGCTGACTCTTGCTCTTTTCTCTTTTCAAATAGGCAGATGTGGCCAATTCTGGTTTAGATAGGGTGTGAATCAGCCTTGTGTCTGTTACACAGATGGGTGCAATTACTTTACAACAAATGCAGCAAGACTCGAGGTCTGACAGACTGCTGACTTTATTATTATGCATGAACAACTCTTAAAGGAAGAAAATGTAACTTTTACTGTGTTTTGCCCATCTTTCAGCTGGCTCACCCAGCAAGGCACTAGACAGAGCCAGATTAATGAGTGGCTGGGTATCAGGAATGAAGAAGAAGAGTGAGTATCCTCCTTTATCCAGATCAAATGAGCTTATAGTTTTTCATTAACAGAAAAGTGCAGAGTACACCACTGAATATCTCTTGCTATTTCTATTTGTTTTACTTTTGTACTACTTCTTTTAGAGAAGTATACGCTTTAATAATATATCTCCTAACTAATCCAACCTTACCACCTCCCCATCGTCCCTCAGCCCGTACACCCTGGCAGACGACCCCCACCAGGAGGAGAGGAGCTGGTACGTTGGAGGTATGAGACGGAAGGAGGCAGAGGAGCTGCTGAGGGGGAGGAGGGACGGGACCTTCCTAATCAGAGACAGCCAGACTCAGAGAGGCTCCTTTGCCTGCTCTGTTGTGTGAGTACTATCAGATTTACATCTTTTAAGCATTTAAAATCAAATTAATTTAAAAAAAACACTCTTGCCCCACTCTAATCTGAATTGATCATACATTTTTTTCTTTAAGTGGTGCAAATTAAACTCCAGACCTTGTCTGTGTGGGACTTAAAATATTATTATCCTATGTATTGTTGAAAATGTTGATGGTGCATAGACAGTGACAGGTTTCCTCTCATGCAGTGTGGGTGGGGATGTGAAGCACTGTGTGATCAACAGGACGTCCACGGGGTACGGCTTCGCTGAGCCCTACAACTTGTACTCCTCGCTGAGAGAGCTGGTCCTCCACTATCGACACACATCCCTGATCCAACACAACCAGCAGCTGAATGTAACCCTGGCCTGGCCTGCCCTCAGCCAGCAGCCCAGCTGAGACACACCAGCATGCCACCCTGATGGCACTTTCCCAAAGCTTCACTGTATTAGCACTGAGGACGCACCAATCTGGACACTGTTACCAGGCTCTAACAGAGCACCCATCAGTGTTGTCACCATATGAGAAACCATTTGGATGACTAAAAATCCTACACTGGTAAGATGTCACAGGAAACAAAAACACTACTGACCAGTCACTGAAATTGCTTTAAAGTTACTTGAAACACAGTTTAAACAGTTATTCAACAGTAGTTTTAAAGGTCTTTTGTTTATTGTCAGCTTTGTCAGACCAACACAATAGTTGCATTATGTAGCTCCTGGCATCAGTCAGACCACAACTCTGCTCTAATCTAATTTTCAACTGTTTTTAAAGCTATTACTACTAATATAAAAAAAAATCCCATTTACTTGCCATCTGCGCATACAGCTTGCAAAACACAATTGGGATTAAGTACTTAGTGTTTACAGCATTCAACTAGAGGTCGACAGATAGTGGAATTTTAAAGGCTGATAAAATAATGAGGTTTTTTTTTAGCAGGAAAAAGCTGATAGCCAATTAATGGGCTGAATTTATGGCTGGGATGGAGTGCACTGAGTACCAGCACCAGTGCTCTCAGCACCTTCAGTCTAACGTATTAATAATGCTGTACTATAACCAACAATCTTATCATGCTCATAATTTATGAATGACCTTGACTTTGTGTATTGAGCCCCCATGTAAAATGGTGATGCATGCCTGAGCAGCCACTGGCCACGACTGAAGCCAAGTTCTGTCAATAACAATAGTTTCTAGAATCTTCCTATCAATCAATTGGCTGAACCAAGTAATCCATCAACTTCTACATTCAACACAGTATTAAATATTTTCAGTACCGCAGTAGTATTTAAATCAACAAGTTTCCCAGACCTATGCTGGTACTAAATCTGCAAAAATCTTAACAGTGTAGTGATTTATGACAACAATATAAGGTTAACACAGGATACTAGTATCTAGCTTTCAGAATACTGATATTAAATTGATTACTTTTATAAGGTGAACATTCAAAGCAGAGAGATATAATTTCAGGTGTTTTTTTCTGAAAGACAAGTACAAGAAATCCTAAATATTTAAGAAGCAAATTTCAAGTTTCACACAGTATAGATTTGACCAATCTATTTCTAAAATGTTTTTGTCCAACAATCCAAATTGTTAATGCTCTGTATCGCACTGTGCCTGGTATCAGCCAGTACAAAGTACTCCAAGCCAAATTTACTTTGTAAGCTTTGAAAACAGCTAACTTGGTGTATCCTCCCACAGTATATATTTTAAATCCATATAATCAGTGCAGTTGCAGTGTTTAGGTGCTTCTGGGAAACTGAGCTCAGGATGGGACTCTGCACTACCCAGCACTTGTGCATTATGGGTAGCGCAGAAAGTGAGGAGACACACACGCACTTTATTGAAAACAAGACAACCAGAACACACACACAAGCACAAAGATGAGAGCTGTGCACTGTACCACTTTCACATATTGATGTTGCTGGTTGAGAAGAGGTTTAAATTAGTTTAGTTTTTATTTCCGTGATTAGGAATATTAAGGTTATTTTCTTACTGACGTCTGGGAATCTTTCAGTTTTCACACGGGTTTTCAGGAGCGAAAGCACTAAACAGTAATTAAACTCATGTCCTGTCTTCATTCTGTACATTTCTGAAAAATCTTCAGGACATTACAAATGAGACACAATAGGATTTTTGTGGATTCTACCTCTGGGCTGTATTTATGCTTGATAGCATTGCAATTATAGCATCGTTCAAATTATTCTGATGGCAGATGTTCATTTTTGTTTGTCCAAAAATGGGACAATCACAGTAAAGGATGAAGAATCCATATGTTGCTTTAAGTTCTGGTGAACACTTTTAAGTAATAATGTATGAGCGGGTATTTACTGTGAAGCAGTGGACACAAAGTGCAGGCAAATACTGAAAGTGTTTCTGTGTGTTGTGTACATGCCAATTTTGGAATATCAACCCGAAAAAGCACAGTTACTTAGGCATAGGGCTGCTTCCGACTCAGAATTTTGTCAGTCGAATCGGATTTGGCTGTTAAATACAATAATTCACCTCAGCCCTTCTCCGCTTCCATCACAGTCAGTTTTGTGGTTTGTGGTCATTTTGAAACTTGGTTTATAAAGTTTACAACCTGCCATGCTATTGTTCCTGCATTGCTCTGTGCACAATGACACAGCTTAAAAAAAAAAAAGTGCACTGATTCGACTGGCAAAATGCAAGTCAGCTCGCGGTCTCCTCGACTAATGACTCAAATCGACTTTTAGGGGGCAGCCCTACTTAGGTATATGCGAGATAACAATCTGGTTCAGATGAAGCTTTGACAAGTCAGACGTGCGTTTTTTAAGTTCTCTATTTTTTTGGAGTCAGTTATCCAAGAGCTTTGATAAGTCTCTGGAGCCTGACGTGGCGTGATAAAATACAATTCTTTAAATTTCGCTTTCTGGTTGAAAAGTGCCCTTAAGTGTTCCTGTTGCAACCATCAAAATTTCCTTTGTGTTACTCTCAGGACAGGTGTCTTGTCCCGCACATGAGTGTCATGTTGGGTGTAAATAACAATGTTGTGATGAACCGAACACTGAGGTTGTGTCCAGCTGGATACAAGGCTACAATAGCACAAGTACCCTGGAGTACCCTTAAGTAGAGTATTATTATCAAAGATAGTTGTTTTCCTATAACTGACTGCTTTTAAGCATTATATTCAAATTATTATATTTAATTATTTTGTAAAAGTGAGTGTCAGATAGAGGTTATTCCCCTGCCACATTGAACGTACATCACACTTGGTATGAGAAGCTGTACACATGATATGCCTATATTCTCAGTGTTTAAAATGTATGTAAAGTTTTAATATAAAATAATATGAAAAACTAAGAACTTAGATAATTAGGAATTGTTTTTTAGCCATGACCTGAAGTTGGATAACTAATGACACAGAGGCTAAAAATGTATATCAAAATTGTACATTTATATACAAAAACTACTGTTTCTTTAAAACATATAGACTCATGATTGACCAAACAGTTTTTTAAATTACTACCATAATTGCTTAAATTTCGCAGGCATGTTAGCTAGCTTTTGATTCCAGCTATAGTGGACCAAATTAGTAGTATATTACTAATATATACATAAAGCATATTACCATAAAATGTGATAAAATTATGATATCGAAATTCACTTGTTTGATAAATGTGGTACACAGCTCTTCTAAAGTGTGAGGTATATTCAAAATGGTGATGGAAAATGACATCTATAATGATAAATATCTCATTTTGAAATAAAAATTGTTTACATTTCAGGCCTATCCAGGTCCCTCCAGCCCTGGATAGGTAACAGGGACTCCTTTGATAGTGCACTTTGTGAGTGGAAATGAAGTGGTGCTTGTGGGTTACAGTGAATCATTCAAACTATTTTTATAGGAGAAAATACAGTAGTCATTAAATATAGCATAGTCTCTTTGGGTCACCCATTAATTTCAAGCATATATGAGTAGTTGATTTTACGTTTTGTCTTGACATTTGATAATTTCATTTTTCTGTATGTATTTTTTCTTGTTTAAGGAGTCACCTTAAATGCACTTATCTCTTAGCAGTTGTAAGTCAAACACATGCTTGATGCTTGTTGCGTATGTACACTTGAAATTATCAGTTTATTGCCGTGAAGGGGAAAATTGTGTCCCAATTCCTACTTTGTGGCAGTGAAAAGGTATAAATGTTTGATTTTGCATGCCACTGTTGTGTAACGGATTACCTTGGTATTATATGTATTACTAATCATAATATGGACATTATGGCTGGGTACTGTTCAGATACCGGTTCACCACCAGCTATAAAAGATATGTTTAGTTGCCCTTCTTTAATTGGTTAGCCGTATTCTGTGAAACTCTCAGTTTTCTTATTTTCTTGCTTTGTCTCCACCATTGGTGCTAAGCACTCATTGCTGTTGTTTTCCATAAACGCACCTCTCCGAGATCACCTGTCAGTCATACCGTATGACTGATACTGTGATGTCTTTATCAAAGCAAATGGAAAAGCTTTCATGTTCGGTGTGGTCTGAGACAGTGTTGCGCAGTAGTAAAATGTCAAGTGCTGCATTGCACAGGTTGTGGTCTCAGCCACTAGATGGCAGTACGAGCAGGAATGTGTGTAGTAATGCTTTGAAGCAAAGAAGCAAATTTTAAAATTTTGGTCAGCTGTTCATGCTGTTTTGTAATACACAGTGCTTATGGACAAACACTACTACACTGTGTAGAAATTAGGACCCTGTAACAGTGGTGTAGTCTAAAAGCAAAAAGAAGGAATACTGTTAACTTAAGGGACGCCTGACTCACACCTGATGTCATCAGACTGCTGAGCTTTTGTTAGACTGAATTTCCTGTTGATTTTGTTAATTAAAACTATTTTTTCATCTTATAGTAAGTTACGACACAGTAAAGATGGATGGATGTACCTAAATGACTATTATTACGTATGGCACGGAGGGTGCACATCGGGCATGTGAAACAAAATCTTGTCATTTAAGACAGCTGTAATTTTTTTTGCTTTTTGCACACTGAACAGATTGAGTGTTAAGTTAATAACTTGAAATTTAACTGTATTAATATTATTAATTATAAAAGATAAACTTTAGATAGAAAAGGTATAGAGCTTATGTGCACAGACAGACTACACCACTGCTCTGTGGGGTTTAGATTTAAAGCATAGCATTTGCACACAAGTATCTCATGTGAGGTGGAGATACTATGACTGTCTTCATGTACATCCACCCTGTTACTGAAGCAGGTGGACATGTGGTGGTGCTAAATATGGACAAGTTGCTGATGAGATTGATATGTTGTAGCACTGACAAAGCACTAATATGAGATTTCAAAATATATATATATATATATTTTCTCCATCTCTGAAGAGTTGACCACTTAGTAGTATTTAGTTCTGTCAAATCAGACATATTTGTAACTGTATGTGCACAATTTGGTCCGCTTGTTGTCACTGTCTCTTTTTCTAACTTTACTGTTTAAACATTGTGCAAACAAATTAAATACAGATATACTGAAAACACAATTACAAAACGATTATCGTTTCGTAGGAGAGTAACTGGTTTCCCATATGATAAAAGTGTCATGATGTACTTTCAGATGCAATCATGTTAAGTAGTTCTCTGTCCAACTACTATTCATCTAATTAGATACCCAGGTATTGGCTATCTTGGTAAATATTTAGCTAGCTTGCTGATCTTGTAACATCATAAATGCCACATTTATGACCAAACGAGAGGAAAAATAGGAGATTGCCATTTAGATTTCTATTTTTAGACTCCTGTCCTCCTGTTTGAATTTGCCCCTTACGTAGTATGTGCTCCATAAAGCCCTTATTCTTAATGTTTTGTGCTCGATACAATGGATTTATGGCATGGAAGACTGAGTCAGCCTGACTTGCGCATGGTGTTGTAATGACAGCTATAAGCCTTTGTTGACTGCAAACAAACAAGACCCAGTTGGATGCGTTAGGAAGGACTTTCTGTCTTGTTAATTAAGTCCCTTTACATGGGTTGATGATGCTGATTGAGGGGCTTGATATTGTGAGCTGCATGAATGACTGAACATCAGCAGTAACGTATGTGTTAAAAAAAAAGATTTGTCAAGTTCTGTGGTGTAATGAAATGGTGATTATTGTAGCGGTAATAATGCTAAGTTTAATTACTAGAAGGGGATTGAACTCAATTCCTTGGGAGGAAGTCTAATCGTTTGCAGAATTGGTCAAGATCAGTTTTCTGTGTGGTGAATAGGTTGTTATACAGAAATGGTAATGTTAAGGTACAAGGCAAGTGAAGTGACGTGGTTATGTAGGTACATTATTGTTGGGGTCGGTATTACGTTGGAGATGGATAAGGTTTGCTAAGTATGGGAATAGTCATGTTGCTTAAGGTTTTTGTGTGGATGTATAAAAGGTTAAGAGAAGGAAACTGATGTTTGCATTCAAACAGTGCTTGGCTGCCATTCAGCAGTTTGTCTGTCTTGGTCAGCTTTCTTCCATGCCATAAACATGGTGGGATCTAGCAGTAACATTTGTCAAACAGAAACCACAGCATTTTGGGAGATTGGTTTGTTTTCCATCTCACCTTGTGTTAGATGGACAGATCATGATCAAGTTTTCTTAAATGTTTGAAATACAGTGACTTGATATATTTAGACAGGTTTTGTTTCACTTTGAGCTGTGCATAGGATCAAATACCTCTACTCGTCTCTGCATCACATTCAATGTAATACTTGTTAAAATGGTGTTTCTGTAACTTTGACTTTTAATTTTTCCATTGTGGCTGTATGGACTTGTCTTTCTGCTTTAACCTAAAGACTTAAGCTGCCCTTTGTTAATAGCCCATTGCTGTGAGAAAATACTGTTATTGTAAATGTTCATTTACTGTATTGATTATGCAATAACATTCAGCTTTTTTGAAATAGCTTGTGTTTTGGTTAGGAGTCATATCTGACAAAAATTGATGGTTTCAAACATTTTCTGTTGGTGTAAAACCTGACTTTACCCACTTCAGAACATCATTGTTAATGTATGCACTTTCAGATCCCAAAATAAATTTGAGATGATGGTTTAACGACTTGTTGTGAGTATTGTTTGATAACCTGAGGATTTCAGAGTTCCTTTCCTTTCCTTAGAGGTGGTGTTTGATCAAACACGACGGTAGCCACGGTTATTACACTGGCTGCACCGAAATCAAAATGTAATAGAGAAGTGTTAATGTCCAAACTTTTGACTGGTACTGTACATCACAAACACCATTGACTTCTTACCTAATAACCCCAGAGCAAGTCTGCCACATTGCACAATACAACGACTGGACACACCAAGTAGTGTACCACAGTACAACATACTGTAGCTTTACATCTAACACATTCACGATATGTACTGCACATAGATTTACTGTTTGTAGTAGTAATACGCCTGGGCCCTATTCATCATTTGTGGATAACCGAGTAATCCAGATTATAAAGTTGATGGTTTGACATTAATCTGGATTTTTTTGGTTCATTTAAGATGGTTTAAAATCCATCTGGAACTGCTGTCAGAGAAACAAATCCTTCAGCCAAACCTGCAAAGGTGCAGATTTATTGACAGTTAGCTGGATCATGACGTTTTAGGGTGAACCACATACATGAAGTAATTTTCAAATACGAATGGCCCTCTGTCTTTGACTAATAGTGTTGATATAAATATGATTTTAGATGAGAACATGCAGCTAAAATGAGAAATCCTTATGATCTGCTGTGGGTGTCATTTTTTATAATGCTGAATTACCTATACTTACTGTAGACATGATAAAATACACAACAAAGTGAAAGTCTGTACTCCATAAAGAACCAAACCAAATGTAGTTTGATACTGTGAGCAGCAACACATCATTTACTCCAACATTAAACACTAGTTTACACTGTAGATGCAGACATAGAAAATCATGACAATGGGCACACACCATTGGCCTGAGTGTCTGCAGAGAGAGCTGTGCTGACGATTATCTCATTCACATCCACAGTGTGTAATTACAGTCAGATCAAGCCTAAATGATTGCTCTACCACTCACAGCATTTTAACACTAACCTCCACCGAGGAGCAATTGTAACCAAACAGTGAGCACCACAATACAAGAGGTACAACCATGTTGTCAGAAATGGAAGCGTAAGAGAAGTTCTATTCATAAAGTGTGCAGCCTTGCAACATATGCACATCTAAAATCACCAAACACAGCACAGAGTCCAGAGAAGGAGTCTTACCTTTAGAGGAGCTTCCTCCACACCTTCTCAATGCAAACTGCTGAAAGTGAAAGTCACCACGTCATCAAACAACCAGCCAGTTCAGGGGTCAGGATATGATCTGATGGAGGTAGAGCAGCATGTCCCATAGATAATCCAGTGGCAGTACAGCAGGTTATTGATGAGAGTCCAAAACGGTGGCCTGAACAGTAATTATGCTAATCATGCTAACTTCCCTCCCCCCAGTTCAGCTAGCATGGAGCTGCTCATGTAGCGGCTAAGCTAACTTTAGCTGTTAGCTCCCGTTCCCATATACAGCTGCTGGAGGTCGGGCTTTACAGCTCCTCTCTATCCCGGTGTTTTCACATAAAAAGTACTTAAAATTTCTAACTTTAGCTCTGTTACTGGACAGCGATTCAGGTCCGGCGGGGCTTTATGAGCAACACGTTTCAATTCAGAGCTGCTAATTAGGCAAATATTGATCATGACAAACAAGCGACAGGGGAGGTGAGCTTCTCCGAAACAAGAGATTTAACAAATTCACATCGACTTCAGGTGTTTCTAAAGTAACACAATCCCGATTTGCTTGAACCGGAAACTCACCTGGAGAATGCCAAATCCAAGATGGCGTCTCACTTCTTCTTCACTCAACTTGATTGACCCAACGTCACCCCCTCCCCCCCACACACACACACTCTGGTTTTGTGTCCATGTACTCAGTTAAATGTGTATCTATTATTGTAGTGGTTTGTAAAATGTAAGCACATCATCCTTTTCATTAAGTTCTTGTTAACATCAAATAACTGCAGCTCCTTTAAAGCTTTTGCTTAACTTTAGTTTGAGTTTCTGGACAATTTCGGGTAAAATGTGAACGTATTTTTGTCTTTTTCTGGTTATTTATTTTTATGAGAAATGAGACGCATGTAAACCCTGTTGTGCTCATATTTGACCACTAGAGGGAGACCAACCACCATAACAGTCATAATAAACAGTTCAGGTGGAGACTTTATTATCTCCATTTGTCATAAAGTTTGTAAATCTTGTTTTTATGTGTTTCTTGTACTTTGATGGGACGAAATGGAATAAATCCGTAAATGAAGCTCTTGACTGACATTATTTCCATGTAAAAAACCATTTTATAGAGTCGATCTAATGAGCAAAGAAATAACAAGCAAAAAATCCATATAATTTATTGGCATTTTCCACTTAAAAACCATGAACTCCTGAGGCTTAAAATGAGAAACCTAAAAAAAGATTTTAAAAAATATAGTTATTTTCTCTTTCTGAAACATTGGAGTGGAAGATGTATACATACTTGTAAACTTGAGTATCATCGTGCAAATTTGTCACTAATACCGAGACTTAATTCTCCGTGATTAAAATGCTCCCAAATTTGAACATCCAGAAATGATCTATTACTGTTTTCCTGCTATCCACGGAGCCTGAAGTGGGAGTGTCCGAAGACCGTGAACGCAGCAGCAGTCAGACACACCTGGAGTTCATCAGCTGATGAAGAAGAGGCAGTTTATAGGCAGCTGATGGGAGGAAGAGCAGCTTCAGACTTCTCTCCTGATGTCCAACATGAAGCTGTCAGGACTGTTTGCTGTGTGTTTCCTCCTCTCCTGTGTTGACAGGGCAAGCTGCTGGATGTCTCATCCCAAACCCTCCTGCCATTATCCTCCATCTCAGTGGTGTCGCTCCCTGGAGATTGCAATAGAGTGCAGGGTGAGTAGAAACACTCTGGACTGTGTTTACAGGCTCATGATAGTCAGGTAATATGTAGGATCACAGCAGGAAATGCTTCAATAGTTGAATATATATAACGTATAAATAAATATTAATAGTCAACACAAACATATCTGAATGGCCACACGAGAGAAGAACAGCATTATTTTTACTTTTAGATAATGTGGAAGAAAAACAAATGCAATCAAAGCTAATAATACATTTGATCTTTTACTAAATCATATATGGATTTTCTCTCAGTGGGATGTACTTCACTCTCATATTCCTTAAGATTATGTTGATGTGGTAGAAATATCAACTTTCGTCTCTCAATAGGAAAAATCAGCAAAATAGTGACTTTTTTTCGATTTTTATCTATTTTCTTTCTATTTCCATCCATTGTAGGCTCCTTTATTAAGGCTTTTTTGAGTTTTATCAAGTAAGAATTTATGTATGTATGAGGAAAAAGTTGGGGGGGACAGTAATTGTTATTTATTATAAATAATGAGCACAATAAAACCATTGAGCACAGTTGTCCCAAACAGGAAATGTGCAGTTCAAAGTCTCCCTGGGTTTAAATGAGAGTCATGCTTCAGAAATTGAACACCAGTGGTTCTTCATGTGACTGGCAGAGAAGCTCTGGGTCAAATCACACAAACGGTTTAAACATGAGTAAAGGCTGGAAAATAAACAGTCAAGTTTGTTGTTGCTTTCATGCATAATTCATTAATTAGGATTAATGATCTAAGATTTTCATTTATATTTGATTTTATTTTTGTGTGTAGTGTAAAAAAATGCCCATTGGCAAGAGACCAGACTCTGCAGCGATGTCTTGAAAATGACTGTTTGACACCCGCAAAGCTCAATTTACAGTGAAATGAAACAAAGAAAATCAAGGAGAAGCTGTGATCAGTGAATCAAAACAGCCTTTTAAAAACTGTTGAATTCATTATCCTCTTGGACAAAGACAGGATCTGCTCCACTCTTACTTACATACATGTCATGTTTTAATGATTAAAAAAAGTTCCCCCTCCTGCATGAAATGTAAAAATGTGTTTTTAATTTGTGACAGAGAATTTTAATGAGTAAACAATCAGCATGATGAGTGATCCTGGCTCAAGTAGATTCTTTGTTTACTTCCTCAGGAATCCTTTTTTATCATCCTGAAAGAACTTTGTACATGAAATTTTCACTAAGATTAAAAAGCTCAAGAAAATAGCTTTTTTTTAAAAACATATTACACAGGGTTCAGATATCTTAGTTTACCATGACATCCCATATCTTTTTATAAACTTATACAGGTTACTGTCTCGTTTTGTTTGTTGTGCAGGTTCAGAAGCAGTGTATGGAGGTGAATGCCATCAGACCAAATCAGACTGTTCCGCCAGTTGCTGTCACACTGTACTATGAGAGTCTGTGTCCAGCTTGCAGAGTCTTCATCAGCCAGCAGCTCTTCCCCACCTGGACCATGCTGCAGGACATCATGACCGTCACTCTGGTCCCCTATGGGAACGCTGAGGTACGCTGATTCTCATGAGAGCCTCTGAAGAGAGAGAGAGAAGATCTCACTTTATCATCTTTGTAATGATTTTGACAAAATTCAGGCAGGAATATTGCACAACTGTAAAATACAAATATCATCTTTCCTCTTGTAGGAGCTTCCATCAGGAAATTCTCCTTTCATCTGTCAGCATGGACAGCCTGAATGCAGAGGAAACATGATAGAGGTTTGTACTGTAGCTCTACCACATTTAAAGTAATACAAAAATATGCTGCCTTTAGATTGATCTATGTTGTTCCTCAGGCCTGCATCATCCATTTAACGGGGCACTCAGCATTTCACATCATCTACTGCATGGAGTCTGCTGCAGACGTTCTCAACGCTGCCCAACCTGTGAGTATCCAGAGGAAAAAAACTGTAGCAGTTTCCATTATTAGCATAGTTTTAGCCATGACTCCTGTTGTAACTTGATTCAGAAACATTCAGGAGAAAAACTGATATGTGAAGTGGACAGTGAGTCCCCATTTCCTTTTGTACTCTCCAAATTATGATGATTGTAGAAAGTCAATGTTCCATGAAAACCCTGAAAAGTACAGAAGAGTACAGATTACTTTTGCCAACTTTGTCCCAAAAGCCAACAAAAGAAGGCATGATGGATTTTAATTTAATAGAAATTTATTTTGATTTTACCAATAGTACTTGGTAAATGTTTTTGTCTGTAATTTGAGTTTTGTTGTGCTCATTGATGACCTGATGATTGACCCACCAACTCAGAAAGCAGGTTTGATTTTAATAATTTTTCAGGGCTGTTTTTTTTTTTTTTTTTTTTTCTTAAAGTCAATTTTCAACTGTAAAAAAACTGTTAAAGTGAAATGTTGTTTCTTCAGGACCAGAGTGTACAACTTACAAACATGAGATAAAACATATGATGGTAAATTAACAGTAAAAAGGCCTGCAGTGTTTGAAGATTTAAAACCACTGCTGTAATGATGCTGATGCTCTGTCCTGTCGTCTCCAGTGTCTCCAGCTGTACGCTCCCTCTGTCTCCTGGTCCAGTGTGGACTCCTGTTTGAAGGGAGGTCTGGGATACCAGCTGATGCACGCCAATGCTGCCATGACCAGAGCTCTGAACCCCGCACACACACACGTACCCTGGGTCACCTTCAATGGGGTAAAACACTGACACTGATTATTACAGACGGACAAAAATTGTTAAAAAAGTAAAGTAATGAAAAAGTTATGTTTAGATCTGTTTTCTGCTTTTCATAACTAAAAAGGCAGAATTATACTTTTGAATTTTTAAATGTTCAGAACCTTTGAATATTAAATTGTAGAATATTAGCCTCTGAAATGTAGCGGAGTAGTATAAAGTTGCATGAGGATTAAAAGTTGCAAATTTGAAAAGTAAAGAAGGAACTACAGTCAAAATATAAAACTAAATGTCCTTCATGATATTTGGTTAACTAATTATCTGAGGAACAGTCTGATTCATCATGAAAACGTGGCTTGGGATTAAACCGTAGAAGAGGAAACTCTGACATAATGTTGACTTAAAAAGTGTAACTGATTAAAGATCAACTCGTGTTTCAGGAATACACAGAAGAGAATGAGGACAGAGCGATGTCGTCCCTTTTCCATTTGGTTTGCCAACTCTACAAGGTGACGACTTGTTTGGTTTTTCTTTTTCTTGTTGCTGTAAGTTTACTGTGGGAGGTTTGTTAGTAAGGGTAAAAGAACTTGAGCCTGAGTGAGAGGAGATTTTAACAAACATCTCGACATCATACTTTTTGTCCATTACTGCTGAACCTGACATGTCGGTACTAAAACACAAAAGTGTCTTATGTCAGTCAGCAATATCATCTGCATCTGTGAATCAAGTGATTCTGTCACTTATTGTATTTGATATTTATGGGATGTGAGTGTAACTGTGTGTGTTGTGTCCTCAGGGGGTGAAGCCTCCGGCCTGCACTGGAGCTCCGGTCAGAATGAACAGAGGCTTCTGCTGAACACAACAAGAACAACTTCAAACTGTGTGACACCTGCAGGAAAACAACTAATCATAACATATGTACAGTCATTTACCAAATAAGACCAACAATCATCCTAACGTGTTTATTTTTTGTTAGAGTTGTTAACAACATGGATATGAATTCATACCTTCAGTTTTTATATGCTTCATTTACTTTGTTGGGTGAAAGTAGAATAAATCCATCTCGTCTTACATGAAGCTCATTAGTTCCATTTAAAAACATGTTTTCCATTTAATCTAGTCTTAATGAACAAAGAAATGACAAACGCAGCCAGTCTGATAAATTTCCATATAATTTATTGGCATTTTCCACTTAAAACACCCTGAACTCCCGAGACTCTTTTGGCTTAAAATGAGAAACAAAAATATAGTTCTTTTCTCCGACAGAAACATTGGAGTGGCAGATGTACACATACTTGTAAAGTATACTTGATTTTTAGGCTCCAGAACATAAAATCAAATGTCCTATGTTACAGTACTTTGTCTCGACAGACACGTTCGAAGAATAAATATCTTTATAGAAGTTTGCACGACACAGAGGCTGAGAGAAGGAGACAGCGTGAACATTAATGGTGGCAGTATCAGCGCAACACAATAACAGAGCGAGAGCAGGGACTCTGCTGCTCGTCGACACATTTAACACTGTATGGCACTGATGTCCTCCTGTAAAGAGCCACAGCGCTGTGTCTAACATGCCGACGTGACGCCTCAGATCACTGAGCCACAAACTACATTCAGCCAACTGGAAAGTGTTGGTGATCCCACAGGATGAAAATGCCATGTTGAACAAGGAAAGTGAATTGAGGAATTTTATAATGAAAGTTTAAAATGATTCATTTGGACTTTACTTTCTATTTGTGATATATAAAAGATTTTTTACGTTAAGTTTACTTTTTGATATATACATATTGGACCAAGAACGTACTTTTTGAAAGCACTGATGGTGCCAACAAATCTTATGAAGCAGAAGTTGTAATAATTCAAATGACAGTGGCTTAATTTTTTTCAAAAATATAATACAAAGTCCTGATGTCTGGCCGACTGTCTGAGCCTTTATCACAATTCTAGTAAAACCAACTTGAGGAAATGTGCTTTTCAACCAGGGTTAAGCAGATTCTATAACGGCACACCAGCAGTCTGAATTTCCAAAGACGAAACCATTACCCAGCTACAGTCATATGGGGGCACTAGAAGTTTATATATCAGCTTCCCATTTGACACTAGTTTCTGACATTTCTTGTGTGCAAGTACAAACTTTGGCCTGTTGATGGCACCAGAGGTAAAGTCTGAGAATAAACACATTCTATCCAAATGATGAAAAAACTCAAGCTGCTGAAGTTTACATGGCATTATCATCATGAAGGACTGTGACACTGGAAGCTAAATACGGCAAAAACTAGGCATAATAATGTTTGACATTTAGCTTCATTTCTTAAATTATCACTTGATTGTTTTCAGCAAATGATATTTCTTCTGTCAAATTGACAGCAAATATACTACTGTAGATCAAATGATGTTCTGAGGCTCGGCATGTTAAAAACAGCACAATGGTCCTTTAATTACATGTAAGGCTGATCAATAAAGCTTACTAGCTGAGTTAATGAAATACTGTTACACTAGTGTTTTCTACTACTGTCTGACCAGGAAGTGCATCATATCTTGTGTAGTGCTTGTTTGCTTCCTGGCCTTTCTACCTCAGTGACGGCGACAAACACTGCTCTAGACTGAACATGGACAGAAAGAGTCCTGAAACTAAACACATTCTCAAGTCTCAGCTATCTGATTAGGAAAGGGCTGAACAGACTGATCATAAGTTGCACAAAGTCTAGTAAATTGTCTCTTTAAATACTGTTAACATGTATCATTCGTAAAAACTAACACTATAAAGTCAATGACTTCGATACAATCATCAGGTTAAAATCTCTAGTGTAAAAATGTACAGCATCGTAGGCTGGCAGGTGTTTGTGTGTTTTCAACACTTATGGCACACAGTTAATCCCAGTCAGAGCATCTACCAAATAAGACTCATCACCTGATGGAACACGATCTGTGCAGTTTGATTCGTTTCTGTCAGCAAACTATGCTCCTTCTGATCTCCACATCACAACCTGTGGGCAGGAAACTAACACCATGGTCGCTGATTTGGAATTATAAGGTCCTCACCGATCAGTTTGCAAGGAGCTCTTTTCCAGATCTTATTGTTTCCAGACATTCTTTTAACTGGTTAACAATAAAAACTTTGAGCTTGTACCTCAATAAACTCAGGTGCAAATACAACAATCTGAGAGATTGCAGAGAAAACAGTAGGAGTCTTGGAATTGCAATATTATCTGACCACCAGGAGGTTGTGAATTTCGGTGTACGTCAAATCCTCTGTGAAGGATCTGAAGTCAGTTTGTTAAATCCTGAATCAACCCACCAGTTAGTTTCCTGCTCGGCCTTCTGATGCCTCGAGTCAGATGTCCTGGACTGTGTTTTGTGTGATCAGTAGGCCTACAGTGGGTGAAGCCCTTTGTGTGACTGGATAGAAGAGCTGAAGGGCAGAGACGGTAAAGTGCTACTGCAGACCGGAGGCACCCTGTTAAAAAAATGCTTTTCAAGCACATAAACACAGACAAGACCAGCAGATGTACGACAACAGAACTGCTCAAAAAATCAAAAACCTAAAACAATTTCAAATCATCTCAGGTAAAAAAATAAAGTAATTATACAGGTGGTGTCTTTTTTTTTTTTTTCCAAGAGGTGAGACTGGGATACAGTCTTCCTCAGTGTTCAATCTCTGCGGTGCTACAAGCTGGTTTAAATATACTGGATATTATTTGATTGCTTCGGTTGCCAAATTTTTATTAAAGGGTTTTAATTAAATGTAGAGACGCAAGTTAAACAAAGTCTCAACTGTCTCTGGTTTGGAGGTAAATTAAACAGGAAAGATGGTTTGGGGTCTGGGGTCAGGTCAGGGGTACCCACTACATCCGTGCTACATTAGATTTGTGTTTCTCTTCATACCCTGAGGTTTAGGTCCATCGATTTTCTCGCTGCTCATCTACATTCTGTATTTGGTAAAATGATTCTTCTCTCAAATCATTCATAGGTAAGAATACATCCTCACTTATTCCAACCGGTTATTTTCATATCCTAAATTCAAACTATGGTGCAAAATCATTTCCAAGACCCTGTCAAACCACAGCGATCGTCATTCGCTGCTCACATCTGAATGTCACAAACAGTTATTTTGGAGGAAGACATTTCCTTTACCTTGTGTTCTTGTTAAGAGTGTGACGCTCGGCTCCACTCTTCTTCCCAGTTTAAAATGCGGCAGTCTTTGTCTGGGACACTCCGAACTGAAGCTACAACAAAGCAGGACGGGACACAAAGGCCAATCAGGCACCCAAACAGAGGCTAAAATGATTCTTCTTGTCAAAGTATAAAATGAAGCAGAGGGGGAACGTCCCTCTGTTCTCCAGGGAGGGTGTCTCCAGTGTAAAGGGACTGTAGTGATTTTACAGACTTTATTGGTTAAGGCCTGCCCTGCCTCTGTCTCTCACTGCTTCCAACATTCGTGTCTCTCAGGCGGGGCAGGTTGTGCTGGTTGTTACGTGCCCATACGCAGGCAGGCCACCCCGTCGCCCTCCTGGCTCAGTTCTCTGTCCCTGTCAGCGCCCTCCCGTCCCGGGGAGGCCAGCGTCCTGTGGGGGCTCCGCACCGACATGGCAGCCAGATTCAGGGTCCGAGACGGGTGAGGCGAGGGGGGGCGGTATCTGCTGCTGCTGCTGCTGCTGCGGGGGTCCGGGGATAAAGAGTGGGAAGAGGAGTCCGGGTGCCGCTCCCCACCTAACTGGGACTCCTCCTCAAGGGGGCTCTCCAGATCAGACTCCACCTCCTCCTCATCCTCCTCCTCCTCCTCCAGAGTGAGTTCAAACTGGAACTTGTCCCCTCCTCCACCTGAAGGGACAGCCCCTCCTGCTCCCACAGCTTCTCCTCCTGGCCCCACCTCAGCGTGCTGCTCCTCTGGGCTGGAGGGTGAAGGACTGCGGGGGATCATACTCTGGTACCACTCCCTGTTGTCCTCCAGTGTGTCCAGGATGTCCTGGGCGTCAGGATGCACCAAGTCTGCCCATGTCTCCCACAGAGGGTGGACGATGTAGTCGATAAACCCCACCTAGTCATAGAAATGATATTAATAATAAACACACAAATATGACAGGAGCAAAAGATGTAAAATGAAATAAAAAGCTGTATAAATCATGTCTGTGGTGACAGGTTACAGGTCTGTATGTGCAGAAGTTGCTAATGATGTGGGTATGCTACCGTGAAACTGAAACAGGCTGCAGGTAATACAAAGATTAAAAATGAACACATTGCTCTTTTTCATACTGTAGAAATATCAGATGGTGGAGCAGAATTCTGTCATCACACCAGACAACCTTAGTGATAAAAAAACATTGATACACGCAGTCTTGATTTGTGCAGCCAGAAACACGCAGGATGTGATGTCAGTGTTATGTGTCCTGTTGAGAGTGATGCAGTGAAAGCTGATGCTGAATTTCTAGAGACATGTTTGTGTTTGGAATCAGATCTTGAGCCATCTATGAAAGTGTTTTTAACATCTGAAATATTCATTTATTCTGTTGTCTCTGTCTCTATTACATCTCTACTTCCCTCTACCTGTGGACGTTACCTGGGACTTCTCTATGGAGGCGTTGTGTTTGTCACACATGGGACTGATCTCCATGCCCTTGTCCCGCTCTCTGTCTCCCTGGGTGAAAAACTCCACCATGATGCGGTCCGTCCACGCCCGGTAAAGCTCTAGCGGTTTGGTCGGGTTGCTCAGGTCGGCACAGTGGACCATGTTCTGCAGAACCTGGAGAAGATGCACTCAGTCAGACACACGCACACAACCTGCTGGTTTCCTTTTACAGATGTGCCCTGTTTTCAAAACCTTGTCAACAATTACTTAGAAAAGGAGGCAATAACTTGAGGAATGTAAATAACAATCCTTTTATTTTATATAAAGGTATTTTTTTAACCCTGTCCTGATTTTGCCAATTCCACAACAATTCACAGTGTAGAAGAGTTCAGCTCTGTACAGGTGCAATGACCACTAGGTGTCCAGCAGGCAGCAGCACTTTCACACTAACTAACTTGTCTACGAAGGGCAGGTTAAGTGTAGACACATGCTGCTGACACTTTTAACACAGTAAACACAACAAACCTGACACTGACGCTGCAAAATAAATAGACATTGAATTGTTTAAGTGAATGGAAATATAAAGTCTATGTTCACACTGTATGTGATGGACTGTACACATGTGAAATATGCAAATTAAAAAAAAAAAACTTTTTTGTCTTTATCTTATTTTTAAAACATTATTTAGTGTGTATATTCTTCCGTACCAGCAGGGGGCGTTCTCACCTGGATGCGGTCAGAGTAGTTGTCTAGCAGCAGGACTCCCAGACTGGTCACCTTCTTGGTCTCTACCATTGTCTTCATGTCTGCCAAGAAGTTCATGTGCTTGGACATATCTGTGGCGAGCACCTGGTGTAGACAACAAACAGAGATTCAACACGTCTTCAGTCACTCTGATTCAATGAATTCATTCCAATGAAGTGATATCCTGTATTTGAAACTGTGTGACAGTTTGTGTTTATTTGTCCTTGCGCTTCTGTAAATGTATCAACCATTGCAAACAGATTGACTCTGATGTATTGTCTCTCAGCTTCACTGCAGCGGTCCTGAGCTACACCTGTGCTGGTTGAAACTCACATGAGGAACGTTCGCAACAGCTGAACCAACATTACCAACTCTCTTTGGAGTCTTTTATCGGTCTGAGATTATTCGGTATCTGTCTTTTAAATCATATATAAATTAAAACACTACATGCAGGCTACAGGACCAGCAATTATTAAAAAGAATATTTATAGGTCTTCATTGTAGGAAGCATGTTCTTCTTCTATGCTGACTCTTAATGTGATAAGTCCTCTTATATGTGCTGTCATTACTGCAGTGATTTGTCCTTTTCTTTCTCAAAACTCTTTGACTTTCTCCTTTACTTTCTTCCATCCTGGTGAAGATGAAAAAAGGAAGCGTTAACTGTCAGTTTTCTCATGCATCAACTGCATCATATTTTGCCAGCAGCCTTTTCAAAGTAGACTGTGACCAGACACATGAAGCTGCTGCATCAGCAGGCGGTCACCGCACACAAACTTTGCTGAACCATGAAGAAAACATAAAGAAAAAGCACACTGTACAGGAGCAGTACGGCCGAAGACGACGTCAATATGTCGTGTAAAAAGTAGAGCGGTCTCACCATGTCGATCACCATCTTGCGGAGGGAGTCTCTCTGTTTCTTGCTGAGGTTTTGGAAGATGTCACAGTTGTCTTCTTGAAGCAGTTTGAAGCCCACAGCGAGGTGGTGGTTCTCTAGCACCGAGGCATCGTTGTACATCAGCGCCAGCTCCGAACCTGCACAGATGGAGGCTTGAATTGTTAAAACCATATAACAGGACACCTCAAACAAAATGAGTCTAAATAAAAGAAATCTAAATAGTCTAAATGAAAATGTCTACCATACTATCAAAGGACCCAGATCCAGCTCAGGCCCAGCTTAAGAGACCCACATGCATTACTAATATGTGAGCATATCACCTGCTGACTGAGGCACACAGCAGATCAAACTACTTTTAGTTAAAGTGAAGGTTTTCAGTTTCTACACACTTAAAAGTGTTTCAAACTGTTGCAGTCTTTTAACATATTTTTAATTGTTATGTCTCTAAAATTAATTTTACTTCCTTAAAGAGGTAATCTGTGTACTTAAACATTTTATTTACGTCAAGATAGAAAAAATATGCATTTTTATAATATATATATGATAATTTTTAAATTCCTCAGGTGTGTAAAATGCTGATGTTTTTGCTCTGTTGTGGGAGTTGTGTACAGAGACAGAGGGGAACCTACTGGTGTTTATTAGGAACTGGTTGGTGACTCCCGGGTGGTCGACATCGTGGATAGCACTAGCAAACAGAGCAGCCATGATCTCCAAGTCTGTGAACACAGCCTGGGAACAACAAAGAACAGAAAAAAACATTTATTCAAAACGATACACTGATATATACTGTGACTATGACTTATTTTGAACAAAAAGTAACTCAAGTGACAGTGATCGGTGGTCTGCTGCAGAGGCAAAAACATCTTCTTCAGCTCACCTCTAAAGCAGGGGTGGACAGCAGGACGTGGGTGGACTGCACCACATCAGCTGCATGCATGTTGTTGTGATAAGCTACGTCTGCATGGTAGTGGTCCTCCAAGGTCATCATGAAGGTGACGAAGGTGTCATTTGGGATCTTAAAGGTTTTCAGAAGATCTCGCTCCTGGCAGGATGAGGAGGAAGAGGAGAGAGTTAGAGTGACATCAACCAAAAGAATGACAGTTTTTCTCCTCTTTGACATGGATTTGAATGACAAGGGAGTTTGCCTGCAACCAGTAGCTTCTTAATTAATCCAGCTTGGTGGCACACAGTGTGAAAGGTACTGTAAAAGACTGCATTTATCCCTATCATTTTAAAATGACGTCTAGTGTTGCAGTTTATGGATTGTTTCAACAAATTTTTGTGAAGTGAGCAGGGCCGAGGGATCGTCCTACCTGGAAGATGGAGTACATGATCACCGTCAGAGGGCGGTTTCCGGAAAATTCTGCTATCTTGAATATATCCAGACCCCAACGATTAATGTCCTCGATCTCCTGGAGAAGTGAAACAGGACATCTATAAGACACACTGTGTTTGTGTGTGTGTTTCTGTGTGTGTGTGTGTGTGTGAGGATGTGTATGGACCCACCTTGGCCAGCATGCTCTCATGTGGTGTGCTGACTCCGAAGCGAGGGATGCAGGCGGGTGCTAAGCTGGGGCTCTGTGTGGCCTTCTTCACACCGCTGATCTGTGACATCGGCCTCTTCTTCTTCTCCTTCTCCTTAAGAGGTGGAGACAGGATCTCCACGTCATGTTGTTTCTCTGCAACGTGTACAAACAGACACAGACGCATACTGTTAAATATATATGTCTGAAACTTTCAGATATCGGTAACAAACTGCATGATGTCTGATTTGTGTGCTGTCATGTCTAATCCTACTATTATAAGTACAATTACTGCTGCTACTACAACTTATATTATTATCACAACTTATATTACTGTACTACTGCTATACTACTGCAAAAATAGCCAGTGACAGCACCATTAAACACAAACTCTACAACTAATACTGCAGCGACTACTACTGATACTTCACTAATACTGCTGCTGCTAACACTAAAACAGCCTGAACTACAAATGCTAGTTGTACAATACTACTAGAACTACGTCTATACCTCAACTGTTACTACCTCTGATTACTCTGTTACAACTGCTACTAACGTGGTATAACTACGTCTCCAACTAGTACAAGCAAATTTTATGTATTAGTGAGACATACAGCTTGTAAATGTATGTGCATTACTGTACATATATCACATGATGTGTATAACAACACAAAACTCGTTCCAAAAACTCCAAAGCACTGACACATTACGTAGGAATAAAATGAATGAAAACACAAGCTATCAATGAGGAACTGGCTTATTTCACACCAACTGAATCACAGCTGATCTGAAACCAGCCTGTTTGTACAAGCCTTTAGACAAACAGGCTAAGATCTGTTCACAAGTAAAGATGGTGTCACATACATATATAAAATTACCTAAATATTACACAAATACATGTGTAGAGAAGTCATTTTCACCCCATCGAGACAATAATGTGTCTAGTTTAGGTGAGCGTGCATTTGTGCTTCTTTCCAGCGTGAGACAGAGTCTGTGTTTATGACCTTGTGACTAGACTTTGCATTGCTCCTGTAGGTAACAACCAGTATAAAAACACACATTGTTTAACAATACATTAGAGAGCATGTCTGTTATTGAGGTAGAATGTAAATATAAGGTATGTAAAATCTAACTGCCAAAAGCATTTTGTTACGCATGTTGTTGTCTACAGTTTATATGGTTGAAGAGTGGGTTGACAAACAGGAATGTATACAGGTATACTTAGGTACACCTGCAGTATATGGCTGGATTGTCAGAGCAGGTGTACATTAATGTATATGAATGTACTGTATGGATGTAGGTGAAGAATACCAGTAGTAGAAAGCTAAGGATGATGGGTAAAGGAGCTCAGCATTGTTTTGAGCTTGATGACGAAGCGCTTCTCATGTTTTTCCAAATTTGAGTTTGAAAAGGCTTCATCACATCTACAGGTTGGAGAATTGTTTTAACTCACAGTGCAGCTTTTAATCCTTTAGGCAAAAACACTGAAATCAAGGTTTCCACCGACAGCATCAACATAATCTCCATACGATTTGTTGACACAAAGGTGCTGTCCCAGCAGACACGACACTGTTGAAAATGACTCATCCTCATTTGTACAAACCAAGGAAATAATGATCCCATTTTGACATCACACACAGCCTGTTTGACTTCACATCCACATATCATCCTCAGTATTTCACATCCACGTTTCGCATGAGCCTGGCAGGAGCTTGAACAATATCCAGATCTGAGCCCAGATACAAGCACACCCCATCATAAGGATGCAGAGCGACCTGAGTGGCAGCGTCACACGAGGCGCCGTCTGGCCTCTCTCACCTCTCTCACAGTGCCTCCTCTTCCTCACACCCAAAACCATGGTGTTCATTTCCAAACGCGGCCGGGCTGAACGCCGAGGCACTCATATCAAAACGGCATCCGACTGACAGCTCCATCCTCGTTGGGCTGCACCTCCATCCCGCCAGCAGGGCCGTTGAAGACTGAGCATCCTGCCGAAGCAACACGCCGTCCAATAATACTGCACCCTGTTGCTACGACAACGCCACACAATGTGTCCGGGAATGCTGTCTGTCGCTGCGCCTCCTCCTCTTTTAGGGAGGGAAAAATCCTCACCTTCTCCATCCGTACCTATTAGCAAGCAGTCCTGTCCTCCTTCCTCTCCTTTAGAAAAACCTCTCTTCATATTTTCAGTTTAAAAATTTTTTTTCCTTACATTTTTTTCTCTCTTCCTTTTTTCTTTCCTTGCCTTTAAAATAGTTAAATTCTCCTCTACCTGCTTCTTTAGATATCCTCCTGTTTCATTTCCTTTCCTTCAAATCAACCTCTTCCCTTTCCCTTTTTTTTAGAAATCCTGTATTTCCTTCCTACCTTTCAGCTTCCTCTTCCATTTTATCCTTTTAAAATCCGCCCCCCCCCAATTTTGTTTTAACTTGAAAAATCCTTCTCTCCTTATTTTTTTTCCTGTCCTGCCCTTTTTAAATATTTCTCTGCTAAAAAGAACTGCTCTATTTTTTTGCTCCAATAAAACACAAGTAAACTCTTCCTCATCATTTAAAGACCTCCATTTCATATACACCATGCAGGATGACGACAAGTATCATTCACATGTGAACGGCCACATATGGTGTAACAGTCATGTAACACAACTGACAGCAGGTGATGTAATTGTGCAAATTATTATGCAGCACCAGAGACACAGACCTCGCTGACATGTTTAAGACAGTACAAAATAGATTTTAAGATACTCTGTCATCCACCTAACTTCAACGAGTGTAGACGAAATATTAGAAACTCCTCATAGCATCAGGCAAAATAAGGATAATGATAATAATAAAGACCAAGTTGAAGCAACATCTAAAGCAGTTTCAACAAAAACTGAACATTATAACTTCTGTGAATGTAGAATGTTATAATAAACTAGCAACTGAGTCTAAATGTCCATAAAAACACTGGCTTAAATACGTTTTTATTTTAACACAGACTTTTCCTGTGCTCTCCCTTCCACAAATTACATTCAACTTTATTGTCACTGGACAAATGGAAAATGGAGCGAAATGCAGTATGGGTAAATCATTTTGTTGGTTTACATCAGGTATTCAAACTCACCTAGGAAGGTGTTGGCGATGAACTCTGACACCTGGTTCCCTGAGCGGCTTGTCTCTGATAGCTGCGTCAGCTCGCGGTTCAGCATCCTCTTAAACTGTGTGGACACGACAAAAGCACCAACAAAAGATGTGGTTAGTCCAGATAAACTGCAGATACACATGCTTTAGTACCAACACAGACAATGTGCGTGTGTAGCATGTTTAAACATCACTATAGGAGTAAACTGAACTGGGATATGTTTATATAACTAAACACAAGACGATGGTGGAAGTACTGCATTTCAACAAATTAAGACCACGTTTCCCAAAATCCCCCTGTGCTTCCTGTCCCCCTTCCCCTCCTTGAGGAGGGCAATTATGTTGCAAGGGATTTTTCCATTTCACTCCTTTCAACATCGGCCTTCAGATGAGGAAATCAGCCATTAAAGCTCACTTCTACAGACAATATAGTGTTTGTGCATGTTTCGATTCTCATTTAGTCATCATGTTGCTTTGACTGGATATTTTCTGTGTCGCTTTGATTACTTTTGTCGTGCATTTGTAAGATTTTGCCATTCCAAGGCAAATGATTACTTTAAGAAAATGGGGGAAGGTGTAGAATTAGATGCAATATCAGGTAGTTTAAAAACATGTGTATGCACAATAAAATAGCTGGAAGTACGGACATACAGAAGGTTGAAAACGAACTATAAAAACACAAGATGCTCCATTGTCTTTGCTGCAGTCTCAGAGTTAAACAGCAACATGTAGGGAAACTCCAGCATTGCAGCTCGTGTCGACTGATGCTCAGGGAACCAATGTCATTTCAACACTTTAATTACATAGCCCACAGTCCATGTTTACCTCTTTTGAAATGCATTAATGTTTTTTTTATATAATGTAGTTGTTATGCTTTTAAAATAAAAGAGGACAAGTTGTAATATGTGCTTTAATATAACTACATTGTCCGTTTGCAGACATCAGGGGGAAATTTGCACTGCTGGTAGTAATAAAAATACTAGCGATATATTCAAGCAAAAAAGTTTTTAAAAACAGAAGCGTTCAGTGCCCCCCCCCCTCCCATTGAGTTTTATCGCAGCGGTAGCTTCCACACTGATTATGTAACAGCTCTGGCATGTGGTGTCTGAGGGAGGAGGGAGGGGATCTGTGTGAGAGAGTGATGCTGCAGTGGTTACACGGTTACTGTGTGACACACATATGAGGATATACACAAACATACACACTGACATGAAACATAAACCTGCAGCTTTAACCAAAATGTGTCTGTTTATCATCAGGTTTACTTCTCCTGTTGCTTCTCAACACAACTGCTCCCTCAGTCATGCTTCTCCTCAGGTTTTCTGCACACAACCACACATGCATCTTTACAAATGACATGCAACATATATTTCCTCTAACATGTTTTGAGCCTCCTCTATCGCTGTTTCTCCTACACACACACTCACACACGGGCATGCACAGACAGACACACGCTCTCAGCATTCAGCCTTTCTGTACATCCAGTGTGTCAGATCCAACTGGCAGGCTCACTCAGCATTCAGCCCCCCTGCAAAGCCTGCACCGCTGATCAACAGATCCCAGTGTAAACAAGGCAAGACAGCAGCGCTCCCCGTCGCTCACCTGTCTGAGTCTCCAGCACAGACAAACGCAAAGAGCCGTCGCAGGCATGTCAACCCACGCATGTTGATGTTAGAGGTCGTTAAAATCCAAAACGACAAGCAGACAAGTTTGCTTGCTCAGTGACGGGCTGTAATCTGCTCACTCAGCTCTGCTCCACGCTCAGCAGGGACGGTCTGAATATGAAAAGAAGTCCGTTTGGAAATAAAAGTTCCCACAGTCCCATGTGCTGTCCTGGAGGTGAGGAGGGGGAGGTTTGGGGGTTGGAGGGGAAGGGCGGGGAAGGGTGGGGAGGGGTGAGGTGGGGGAGGCTGGGGATGTGGTCCACCATCGGGGGAGAAAGGGTGTGACTGCAGTCGCACATCCAACTACTGTCACACACTGTCAATGAGAAACATACAGAGGGAGAGAGGGAGAGAGGGAGAGAGGGAGGCGGTGAGGAACCCCCCCTCATCCCCCGCCCTGCACGCAGTTCCCCCTTCTCTGTCCAATCAGATTTGTCTGGCTTCAGGGGCTGGGTGGAGGAGAGGGATCCGATTGGCTGAGTGGGAGACAGAGGAGGTCTGAGTGTGGCCGCCAGACGGTGGAGAGAAACAGGAAGGAGGGAAGCGAGGAGGTGCTGATTAACCCTTTCAGCGGAGGGAGACGCCATTCATGAACCCGAGTGTTTTTGGCCGTGTTCACACTGCAGCTGCATGTGTGATGTGTCCCCTCATATATGAGTCAGATCAAATGTTTTCTAACAAGTATAAACAGGAAAAAGCCGAGAGGGCTTGCAATTTGTCAGTGCTGCTCTGCACACATAGACAGGAGCTACAAAATCAGATCCTGAAGCTTGTGACCTGCATGTGATTCATATTTAAAAAGCTAAAATGATGATTGTTGTCATGAAGAGAAGAAGACAAGATAAAATAAATATATTTTATATCATAATTTTTTCCCAAAGCTTGTAACATACTGATTCTGTCCTCTGCTGTTTCAAAAATAATTTACTTAAGGTTTATTTCAATCATAATTTCAGCCTCTTACAGAGTGAATTTGAATATAATTTCACATTAAATGTGAACACTTTTACTTTGTCAAGTTTCCTGCAACCATGACATTTGTCCAGCTATGTAAATAAATTTTAAAAAGTGTAGACATGTGGGTGTCTGATGAAAGGAAGGGAGAAGAAGTGTAAACTATTGGAGAGTGAAACAATGTGGCATGTAAGCATTTCAAGAGAATATGAAAATGACCATTACATTTATGAATTTGGACTTTTGGAGCATATGCATGTGATTTGCTCCATCTTATAAAGTTCTGATGCATTTTGGAGCTAAGTGTTGATGATGGAGGACAAAGTTTCAACCATCTAACTTTGACACACTTGTAACACTTAAACTTGCACAAATAGATTTTAGCCCTTCCCTCAAACTTTTGTTCGATAGTAAAGGATTGAGAGCTGTAATGAGACGTTTGGAGACATCTTCACTGACCCACTGAGGGTACTGAAAGTGTCTGTATGAAGTTGGGTCAGATGTCATCTCACCTTATTGGATGCCATCTCGCTGACCGAGTGCCTCGTCTGCAGCGTCTCCAGCTGGTCCAGACACCAGTCCAGCTCTTCCAGTGTCTCCACCGCCAGCTTCTGGTAGGGCTCCTCTGAAAGGTCAGAGGTCACACAAACACACGTTACAGGTCAGTTGCGGGACTGCTGTGATAACATCCACATTCAGATATTGTGAAGGGATTCAGAGGTGTGGTATTGCTCTTGTGAATAGCTGTTTCTGGAGGGTAATAACTGAGAATTAGCTCATTGCAGTTCAAAACAAAGCCACAGGAAGTGATGTGTTTAACACCATGTTTGTATTCTCATGCATCATAAATCAACAATAAACCCATTATAATCACACACTTTCACACATCTTTCATGTTTAGTAATGGCTGATTGAAAAAAAAACACTTTTAACTTTTCACAGTATTTTTATAAAAGGTCAATAACATGAAAGTATTTGCAGTTTTTATGTGATAAATCTCAGTGTCCCACCATACAGGGATATTAACACTGACCTGTAAGACATGGCTTACACATCGATGGCTGGTTGCTGCTTGTCGGCCGCCTGGAACAAGGAACAGATGAGGTGTTAGTAGAAGAGGAAGAACGCAAGCAGTTAGTCGTCCAGTCTGTTTTCTTGTTCTTACTTGTTTCCCACGCGATCTTGCAGATGTGTCAGAGCGGCAAAGTTGCTTCTCACTGTTCGCAGACTGGCAAGAACCTAAAAGGCAAAGAGAGGAGTGAGTACATGAGCGCCACTTTAAAAACTAAAGAACCATTCCCACAGTTAATTGAACTTTTTTCAACCTTTAGGCTGATGGCAGTAAATCAAACATTAACTACTCGGCAAAGTTGGTTTTCTGAGTTTCCCTCAGGTGCTATTGAGCACCAGACTCTGAAATGATCACTGTGAGAATAGTGTTCCTGATGTTGCTGTGTGAATATACAGTAGTGTGATGGACTAACTTAACTTAACTTAATCCTGAGACAAACCTGAAACTGCAACTACACTTCAGTGCTTTCTTGTAAAAAGACATTGAAAAAATGTTCAGTATCATCAAGTTTGTTTTTTTGATAATGTGCTTGGAAAAGTTTCTCAGGTAAATCAGTTTAATATCCAACTGCAGGTGAGGAGGGCCAAACTAAAGTGTAGATATTAGTTTGAAAATATAACATGTGCACAGATTGTGTTAATGGGCAAATGTTGAAGAGCGCACACACACACAAAGACTCAGGACAAGCTGTTCAGTACAAAGAGAATGTGTGTGGGTGTTTTCTGTGAAAAATGAACCATCACTTATTTCTCAAACCGGTGAGTAAAGGCCAGTGAGGAGCCATGTGAATTGTCTGGACAGACCCACGCTATCAATTAGACAGTGTTAGTCTGAATGGAAACAAAGGACATTTGAATGTAATCTGTCCCTGGAAACAACAAGTGCTCAATGCTAAAGTCAATACACTTAAACCCACTGCCACAGAGCAAATAGAGCACAGGCGAGAACAGCAAGTAACATTACACGAGACAAATTTAGCTCTCCATCATTTTTAGGCAACATGAAAACTTTTGTGATTGCATTTTCATAAATCTTCAGTGGACTTGTGCCTTCACTGCAATCCTTGGGGGCCTCCTCAGTCTGTCAGAGCAGGACCTACAGGAGTTTACAGCCTAGGATTTTACAATATAAAAAACATCCATATACACTGTAAATGGCCTAATATTAACACGTAACAATCAATATCCTCCAGCTTCACTGACAAGACTAGATCAAACAACTTTTATTAGCAGTTTTGAAAATCTAAATCTAAATTCTAAATCTAATTTAACCATGTTTAGTTTTCACTGTTTGTTTTTCATAAAAGTGGCCAGTAAATTTTAGAAACTCCTGGTCTTAAAAACAGTAATACCCAATGCTACTAACCTGTGCAAATGGAGTCACTATCATGTCTTCTCCATGCCTGCAAAAACCACAGACAAACACAGACGGACATCTGGTGAAAAAGCCATGTGAGAAGCCATGAGACAGAGGGGAAGTATCATCTGCTTCCAAAATCCCCACAAACACAAACACACAAATAATGACAACAAATATGTTTGTTTGTTATCATCATCTTCATGTGGGGATTGTATAGGAATGCTAGAGTTGGCTACGACCCACGGTTGGTCTCAAATATCACGCTGGATATAAGGAGATTGTTTTAGTTTGACAAATATTTCTTAGAGGCAAAGCTACAGATTAGAGTTAAACCTCAGCAGGCAGAGCTGTGGAGCCGCTGCTTCAAATACGTTTAAATAACTAAAACAAAGCGGACAAGACAAGAGGTAAGAAACAGGAAGAAAATATTTTTAAAAAGCCAAATATTGCTTACTGGCAAGGAAACTATTATGAATACTGCATCTCCTCATTGAGGTTTAACTCTTAACCTAACAATTCACAATAAACCTGCATTAAGTGATGTTTTTCATATTCACTTGGAATCAAATGACTCAAATGATGAAGTTTAGTGTTTGTTGTTCCCTGGTCTTGTGGTTCTTATTAACATTGCTATATAAAATCACAGACAAGTTGAGTGTATGCTGCCTGTCCAACGGCAAAAAGACCCAGATATTTGTCTCAAGAGTTGGTGAATATTGAAATTACCTTCACTGGGTGGCTCAAACTTGTCTCCAATGCCAATGCTGCTAAGTAGGCAAATATTTGCAAATAAGTCAGTCATGACAACTTAATAACCCCAATGTGTCTCTATGAGGGTCTAAAATCACTTAATGCAGATTTAATCCTGCTCTTACACAACGTATGCCTCTAAGTTATGCATTTGTTTAACTAGAACTATGTGCAGGTGAGGAGCTGTGTTCATGCATTGGGTGCTGGGGAAGCCAACGTTTGGAGAGGCAGTGCTTTCTGGGAGCTTTAGGTTCACAACATGCACCTCATAACCATTCAGACTTCAAGGTGAATCCATGCTGCCAGTGAAAAGTACAGTACAGTCAGTTCAGCCTGCGTGTCGCTGTCCAGCAAACATTCGACGTTATGAAATCAATACTTAAACTTACAAAACATTCTGATGTGATTTTTACTGAGCCTTATCATCAAACTGGCAAATGTTTGTACCCTGTTGGGTTCACTTCAAACGTGGGTGATACCAGATCACCATCTGTCAAATGTTTGCTGGGACTGTTTCAAACACTTTGCAAGGGTGATAATTTTTTGAGATGAGCATCCAAGACGCGTTCTTCAGGTTGTGGCCAGGGAAAGATGACGTGTAAGGGGGGGGGTGGAAGAGGGAGCAGGTTTGACTCATGACAACATGGCGCAGCACAAAGAGATGGGCAGAAAAATCACAGCAGTCTTCACACTTTGTCTCACCGAGGTAGCCAATTGACTTCCCAATGCTTCAATCCCTCCTCCCTTCAAAACAAAGGAGCGACAGCTATTGGTGGTTGAGGCCCCATTTACACTCTGGCTTCAAACAGACTGCTAGCTGCACAGAGAAATCTTTAGCTGTAGAGAAACTGGATGAAAATCTAGTTTTGACCTAAGATTATAGTTTTTAGTTGTACGTCCCAACTCAACTTGATTCTTCTTCTGCTGTTTACACTGACAAACATGAGCTCTGCTGCCACAAGCCTCTTTAAAGCCAGATGACAAAAAATGCTTTTTGTAGTGTAAATGGGACCTTAGGTGGGTTTACATAAATACATATTGACAATAAATTCCTGTGTTTCCTTTGTAACTCTACAGCAATGATACAATGCTACATACAGTATATGGAACCCAAAAGAAAGAGTCACAATATTTTATGTTTAATATGTTTTAATATGCTCTAAAAATGAATTACATATATCCCATTTTAGTAAGAATATTTGAATGCTTTAATAAATAATTTATTTTCACTGTGGTGGCACATCACCGATCAGTGACTTGGGAAACATGGAGATTAAATGATTTGTTGGCACCTAGTCCGGATTCAGATGAAAAAATAAATAACTATACACAGACATCTTTAAACATCAATATGTCACTGTCAGATTAATTGCAGTTTTCAAGCCTTCCATCATCTGCTGTTATCAGAAGGTTTGTAGCTGTTTCTTCTGGAAGAAACTCTAAACTTCCCACAAAATCCAGCTCAGCAACCCCACAATGTAAAATGCAGCATGACGTTTGGTTTATTGGTGTTAAAATGATACAGAGAGGATCTTTAAAATACTCACAGGTCGCTGGCAGTGGACGAGTTGCGGGACATGGTTTTGGGCGAAAGGTCGAAGTCTGAATCGGAGCGGTAGAGGAAAGACTCACGGCGCTGACTGTGGGGGAAGTTGGCCTGAAGTACCAGACCAGAACCCGGGCTAGTCTGAGAGTCCAGTGGACTGCGACCCACTGACAGGCCATTCTCCACATCAAAACTGCAGAGAGAGAGAAGACATACATAAACACCACTGTTAAAGCTTCTGTTGTTTCTACCTGATTATTAACCTGACTTATTTAGACTGAATTGTTTTTTGGTCTCCTAATACCACAACCCTGTTAGAACAGTACCAGCACCAAGGCTGCTACTAATACTACTTCTGCTAATGCTAGTAGTACTATCACGATATATACATATATATGTATGTATATATGTACCATAACAAAAGCAGCCATCAAGTAGTAAATCAAGCAAAAAAACAACATATGTAAAAATTAATCAATGACTTAATCAATGATACTGATAGAAACTATAAAGAATCAGCACTGCAGAGAAAAATAAGCTGATGCACATCACCTAAATAGTCTGTGTGACCCTGTGCACATGGACACAGACAGGAGAAAGGTAACATAAGAGAAAAGCTGTGTATGCTGAAGCCTGTGCAGAGTGAGAGGAGCTGGATGTGCAATATGCAGAAGTCTGTGAGTCCAAATAAAAATCCAAATGTTTTTCCGAATACAGAAGAATGTTGCTTATAACAAATAACAATGAAGACAAGTTAAAAATATAAAGCAACACAAGAACAAGATGTGCATAAATATTCATGTGACAGCATGAAAAATCATCTTAATAACCAACACAGAAAGCAGGATAAAAACGGTAACATTCAAATGTTCTACCCAGACTGCGAGCGTCTTTTTAAAACAGGCGACCTTGTGAATACTCGCTTCTCGCGTCGGCTCACACACCTTTCCCTCCCATATCTCCGTATGACGTCAACACTGACTTCATGCATGGTACGTCAGTGGAGCTACTTACCCATATACCCCCTCCACCACCGCTCCCACTATCACCCCATCACAGCCACCACATTGAAAGGCACCCCTGTTACTGAACAAAGTGCTTCATGCACTTAATGTCTATCAGCATCATTTTCAAAAATTGTATTGTACTGTACGATCAAAAAGAAAAGTATTTGCAAAAACGTTCCTTTTTGCCAGCTGGATTTGGTCCGACTCCTGCGAGCGTACAGTATCACAGCTCGGCTTGGCCCAGATTTAATCCGTTTGAAATCCTTCCAATCAAGATGAGGTCAGTCTGCAGGGTCTGAATTACAGGGTTCGGTATTGGAAACATTCACTCAACGAATTCCCCTTTACCAGAAATTTCCTTTGAAGCAAACTAGATTTGTTCTGTGATATACTGAGCCACAAAAGAGCTAAAACACAGAAAGATGAACAAAGAGGGACAGAGGAGAACTTGACTTTGAGTTTTGTCTGAGCACACAGAAGGGATTGATACTGCAGAGGAGGGTTCAAGCTTATCAGCATGGTAATTATTCTTCCTCGCTGATCTCGGTGCAGTTTTTCAGCCTCACTGTGGCTCACATTCCCTCAGTGAGGCTGTGCCTTGCTCAAGGACACACTGACTCGACTGATCAGGGAGTAAAGTGCACTGTTCATTCCCCTGAGGAGACTGAAGAGTGAAACCAGTAACCTTGTGGCTACAACTCTTCACTTCCTCTCTGACCTAAATTTTACCACCCCAAAAAAAGTCAGGTTAAATTATGTGGATACTTGAGTGGTACTTCAAGGCATTTTTATCAATTAGATTTCTTATGATCTGTTATAGCTCCCCCCCTCCTTCCCTGGTTATAACAATAGCAAACAGAGAACCAACAGAGCAATGGCAGGTTGCTTCTGTGTCTATTTTTAGCTCGGCGTGCCTCCAGCGCTCCAGCAATAGCAGCGCCTGATAAATGAAAGATGGCTATTATGCAATCGATGTTGAATGAAAGACCCAATTCACAGAAGCAGAGAGAGAGAGAGAGAGAGATGAGGAGGAGGAGGAGGAGGAGAGGAAGGCTGTATCCAGCACAGTGATGTGGTTCAGCATCTCACACCTGATTGGCGTTATGTGGCCGAGAGGGGCGGGGCTGCAGCAGGGCTTGCCTCAATGATAACACCCCCACCCCACCACCACTACACCTCACCCAAGCCCATTTTTACACCCCACCCTCCCTCTGGCTCAGTGTAGTCGGCCGTGACGAGACTCCATCAGAGGAGACCAGTGACGTCAGAAGCTATAAATAGATCTGCCTGCCAGGAAAGAGGGGAACGGGGAGGCTAGTGATGGAGCTGACGTAGATACCCTCCCAGACGGGGTGCGGATGATTTCTCCCCTTCTCATGAATGCATAAATACTGAAAATTTGATTGGTTGTTGCTAAAGTTCTTTTAGATGAAGTAGAAACACACTAGCTCCCCTCCGTTCTTATTCTCCATATTTATTTCTATCCTTTATTCAGAGTGAGCAGGTAGGATGTTGAAGCATGTTGCTCAAGGACACTTTGACAGCATGCGCCGCCCGCTGCCAAGATTGAAGGCGGTCAGCTGGTACTGAGCTACTGAGTCCTCAGTCAATCGTTGGGTTACGCGACAAAGTTGTCAGTTGTGAATTTAAACTGTGTCTGTCTCAGAGTCACCGGTAAAATTTGACCTCACTTTTACCTTCACATTTATTTCTCATCAGTGTGGAAAAGACTATTTCGACCGTCATGGGACAGTGAATCGTTCCACTGAAACCCAGACTCATGACATAAATGTAAGCGTTGGCAGCTTTTTACGACAAGGTGACCCATAACCAGGAAGCCATTAACGACTTCAAATGGAGAATTAACCTACAAATATATCATCAAACAATGAGGTTTTCAAGTCAGAGCTTGGTTCACAGTCTGTGTCATATCAGAGGTAAATGACACTGAGTGGATGATGCTGATATTTAATCAAACATTAACTCAATATACTGGAGGCACTTTAAGGCCACAACTACAAATTCATATGAATATAACTAAGCATAAAACATAATGAACTAATAACAGTGAGGAAAGGAAGTAAACCCATTGTGATTTTTAATGTCGTTGTTGGCAGAAGATTTTCACAGATTCAGAATATTTCACATCCCACAGGCTCATAATGAACATTGTGCTTTTCAGCAGCTGCAGTTCATCAGAGCTGCTCAATGGCATTCACTCCCATTCAGAAGTAACAGAGGCCAACAGGCTTCTGATAGGGAGACAGCGCCCACTATTGAGGAAAATAGGGTACTGACACATTTGTCATTAATGCATGTGTCTTTTTTTAAATAAAATTTGTTTAGTAGGTAAGATAATGTATCTAACCCCAACTAATTTCCAGACATGTCCATGACCTAATAAAATCAGATTTTTACCTTTCTCTAAAATCAAAAATTAAAGTTGCACATCCATAAATAAGGCTCCGCTCAAATCCTGTCTTTTGTATCCTGTCTCTAAATGTGTGTGATGTGTTTAAATTTAGATGTGTCTGTAAGTTGTGTCTCTAAACACATTTATCTAAATGTGAGATAAATGTGTCTATGTGATTATTCCTCATGATATTTTATTCGTAATTTTCATTTCCAGTTCAGTAGCACTGTAAACCAGCCAATGCAATAAATAGCTAAAATAAATTGGAACATACATTTCCATTACTTTTCTGCATGCAGTTGTACTGAGTGATTTTATGTCCTCTCATCACTAGTAAAACAGAGTAGTAATGGACAGGCAATGGATGATATGGCTCCTCGAGGGCATATTAAGTTTCTGAGGCAGGAAGGAAAACGAATGTAAGTTGTAAAACAAACGTAAAGGATATTAAGCAAACAGCTAGAATGGAGAAAAGTTGGAGAGGTACAGTTTAAATTATTTACAGATAGAGATTTATAGAGAGTATAAACTGTACTGTGAGTGGAGCTCAATCAGTCTGGGTTTTTAGGGACAATACTAATATTTCCAGACAGAAGCTCTTGTTTTTGTAGAGTACTCTTTATTATGACAAAGCATTTTTTCATTGTTTCACCTTGTGTAAGAATCTTGTGTAACATTTAGACCATCATGAAAGTGTGAAGGTGCAGAGATCAGACTTTTACAACTACTTCTATTGCATGTCTACTATAAACTGTTGCAACAGAACGTCTTCCACCACATTATTATTTCTATAAATTATTTCTATTACCACTACAGCCATTACTACTGGTACCTCTAAAACTGGTATTACTTATATACCACTGTTTCTACAACTGGGTAAGACAGGCATCCTCCCTTTAAAACAGAAAGAGAAACAGACAGACAGGCAAGCAGGCTGGCGTCTTGTTCAGTTGCAGCATACATAACAAGCTGACCTTGGTCTGTCTCCTGCCTCCAGCATTGTTCTCCATTTCTCTGACGTAAATGACAGCTCCCTTTTCTCTCTTTAACTCTGTTTCACTAAACTTTTCTCACACTCATCACACACAGACATCCCTCAACACCCACATCCTAACCTCTGCTGTTGTTCCCAGGATGTTTAGTTTGAACTTCAGCATCATATTGAGAAATATTTTTTTTTTCTCAATAAAAAAAGACTGTTTTAATTAAGTTGTTTTTTTTAAATTTTCTCATCAGTCAGGACACGTGTTGCATTTGTCTTTGCTGGAAGCTGGTGATGACAATGAATTTAAAGCTGAAACAACTGGCCAATAAGTTGATAAGTCAATCAACAGAAAACTATTCACAAACTATTTTGATACTTGATTAATCATTTAATTTTCAAGCAAAAGCGCCAAACATTTCCTACTTTGAGCTTTTCAGTTGTGAGGATTTGCTGCATTTCTTTATCTCATTTGACAGTAAATATTTTTGGGTTTTGGACTGTTGGTTGGATAAAACAAGCTATTTCAACTTGGGCTTCAGTAAATTGTGATTTACATGTTTTCTGACCAAAAAATTAATTGATTAATCAATAAAATAATTGATTAGTTCACTTTGATTTAAAATGAACTTTCAGAGCTACAGACATGATGGTAATCTAAAAATCTCCTTGTATTAATGCTCCTCATCAAGCTGGTGAACAAAGAACTGTGTTGAATATTCAAGTTATGGTCACTTTGATGTTAGGCCATGTCCAGAAGCATCTTTATTTAGTCGAGGCAGCCTCATTTTTAATTTAAAACGGACCTCATCTCATTCTTAAAAAGCCTTTTCTTAACCTCGATAAGACTTGGACTAACCTCAGGATGGGAAATGCCCAGTACGACCAGTTCCAGTGCCTGCGTGTTTATGATGCACTCATGGGAACCAGTGCCGAGGGGTTTAAGGAACTTTCTGTTATGTGTGTGTGTGAGTGATACAGAAAACAACCGTGACGGCCAGATGTTATTTGATGGGTGATGACACAGGCCCAGGGTCAAAGGTCAACCCACACACATATACACAAATGCTCCCTCCTGTTTTGTTCCCTCGCAGCGTGGGAATTGGCTGAGAGGCCTAAAACATCACACCAGGAAGGAGGCGAGAGGTGAGGAGGAGAGGAGGAAAACAGACGAGGGAACACTTTATGAATGTGAATGTGTGTGTGTGTGTGTCAGGTTAGTCTCCAGGAAATGAATGTAAGTCTATGTAAATTCCCCAAAAGTGACATAAGTAAAGACTGTGTGTGTGTGTGTGTGTGTGTGTGTGTGTGTGTGTGTGTGTGTGTGTGTGAGAGAGAGAGAGAGAGAGAGAAAGACAGTGAGAGAAAATGGCTAAAAAGTATTATCAGCATGGTAATTATGTAAATTAAGTACAAATGATTTTACATGAATCAAAAGAAGAATAAGAGTATAAAGCAGTAAGAGAGGAACCTTTTAGAAGGGCAGTGTGTGTGTGTGTGTGTTTGTGTGTGTGTGTGTGTGGGAGTGGGAGAGTTCAGGGACTAAAGAGGGTTTGTTTGCTTTACACCTCAAGCCTATTGTACATTTGATCTGAAAGCAGCAGAAAAACAACCCCCTTCATGCAGCCCCCTGCCAAACAGTCCTTTCCTTTCACTGCCACTGTGTGTGGTTTGTACACTCCGTGCACTTGTGTGTGTGTGTGTTTATACACCCATGACAGCAGCAGGAGAGGAGTTGGAGAAGAACAAGAAATAAAGTTATCTATGCAAAATCAGATCTGTGCATTTCAAAGAAGGAAAGAAAAGATTCAAAGTCGCAATTCTGCATGTTAAGTAAAGTCTAGTGTCTTTCCCTTTTCTTCAACTTTACATAACTACATTGCGCTGCAAAACACATGCTTTTGAAAAAAAAAAATCCTTTGCATTTAAGTTTACTTAAATCTTTTCCCAACGAATAAGTGAACAGACCTTTTTGTTGTTTCTCATTAGCAACATCTCAGCCATACTATATATATATATAAGTTATAGCCAATTGGTCACATTCAAATAAATCAGGACCTGAATGATTGCTGTTGTCCGCTTTTGACATAGACCACCTAAATCTTATGCATAAGATACTGTAAATGTCACGACTAACATAAATCAGCTTTTGATATGTAGGTTCACACCTCACAGTACTAATACGACTAGAACTTTAAAAACAAAACCAAACAATGACAGAAAAGGGCTCTTGGGCAAGGCACTTGTGGACAAGACTGCTTTACATGCTCTGTAGTCAGCTGATCGGTACATAAAGTAGTCACAAATGACTGAATCTGTGAAAATACTGTGAATAAGTTGAGCAAAGCATCACTGGATAAACACAACAAAAGCAAGCTTATTTCAACTTGAATAATCAAACACCATATATGAAAATACAGGAACCACTACTCAGAGAAACTGTTAGACGCAGCAAATATGTAGAAAATATCCCTGCAACCACAAAGGCCTGAAGATGCTGTAGATAAATGCAGACCAGGACCACACATGACTCAGCTCCAGTGAGACAACTGAAGCAAATAAAAGGTGCTTGGTTTACCACAATTTAACAGATACGTTTTGAATCTGCTCACTGCACTTCTCACCTCATGTGTGCTAACAAAAAAGGAAAAACAACACAAAAAAACCATCCCAGGCTGATCCTACTGTCAGTCACATGATGATAGATTTGCAATCACGGAGTGCTAAAAAAGGTTTTTGCTAAAGTGGGTCTAAAACTTCTTGTGTGCTGGATGTTTTTTCACTTTTTCTTCACTGGACACTGACGTTTCCTGAATCCATGACATTAACAGCATAATTTGAATTACTGTGGTGTTACTGTACATCAGTTTAATGTAGAGAGAAGAAATTAAATGCAAAGCTCATGAAATATTACTCTTCATATAGAAAACTATTTCTACTGTTGTATACGACCACACTGGATTGAAACTGAGTGCCACACCTCCACGAAGAGCCAGTTGCTCTTTCCATCCACCTGACCAGCCACTGTAGATCGCTGTCCAAACAGAGCAAACACTCTGTGTCCAACATCAACATCTGATCTCAGAGAAGCTCATGTCTCTCTAAATATAGCCAAGGGGAGGGGAAGGTTGCACCGAGTGAAGCCAGCTGCTGTGTTTATTATTTTTCTCTGTGACCTTTGACCTACAGGCAGAGGAAGGACTCTTGCCTTTGAAAACAGCAGACCTCTATTTAATTGTGACCACAAGAGAGAAAGGAAGAAAGGAAGTGAGAGAAAAATGGTGGAGGGCTAAAAGTTACAGGCCTTAATCCATACCAGATACTGAAGTGTGCTACCTGTACATTATTATTATAGAAGACTGAAGAAGCTGCAACTCTTGTGTGTCTACAATATTTGTGTGACCTGTGCAGTTGTGCAGCTATTCGCCAAAATATATCAAGGCTTCTGTACCTTGCATACTAACATCTCACCTTTTCAAATCAACTATAATACTTTGACATAACTACAGTACATATATGAGACCTGGGATAGAAACTAATAGCAGTTCAACTAGTACAAAAATAATTTTTAATATCAGTCAATATAATGAATGTTCAATGTGCGAAGGTTTGGTCAAAGACACTCATGCAGAGCAGTTGATCAGGGGGTCTACCTATTCAACTTACAAAGACAACAGTGGGCGTTTTAACAGACGGGCCCTTTAAATATGAAAGTAACTGGTGTAACTGGTGCTGAAGTGGTTAAATTGTTGGAGTGCATCTCAAAGGTTGATTCACTCCTCTGGATGGGTATTGATCATGGAGTCCATGTGCAGTGATTAGCTCTGTCCGTCCAGCCGGGGAGAAATCCATACAGGGCTGATCAGTATTAACAACATTAGAAACTGGTTAGGAGGGTGACATGCTGGGACCACACACACACACACACACACACACACACACACACACACACACACACACACACACAGACTTAGGTCAATGGGGACACTACATATACTTACATCCATTTCCTTTTGTCCCCAATTGCACCAGCTCTCTCCAATGAACTGGTATTGAATCTAATATGTGTCCCTGAAAGTATACCAAAGTCATACCACCACACACACACACACGCACACACACACAGGCGATGATTATAGCCCCAGCAGTAGGGATCTAGATTTGGCTCCAGAATCGATCTGAAAATCGAACAACCTTACATCACACTGGTGCACAACTGGACAGGCTGGTTCAGGGCACGAACATACACACACACACACACACACACACACACACACACACACACACACACACACACACACACACAGACACACACACACACACACACAGACACACACACACACACACACACACACACAGTCTGTCTTTGCTCAGCAACAGGCCATGCTGAGTGCTCCTCTAATCATGTTCATATGGCACTAATTGGCGCCTTTCGGTATACAGTGATTGAGCCTGGCGGTAAGGCAGGAGTGTGCCACTTCCTCCTCTAATTAGCAGAGGGCAACCCAGGAGCAGCCAATCACATCGCTGATCAGCAGGACGTGACAAGATGTGAGACAACAGGGGGAGAGCATTTTCTCTAAGTCTTTCTCTGCCTTTTTTGTTTTGATTGTTTTAAACGCGCTAACTTCATGTAAAGCACTCAGATTTCTTAATCATTGTTATCATTAACAGGAGTAAGAGGAGTTATTGAATCGAATAAAAGGCACAGGATAAAAAGCACAAAGAGAAACAAACTATAAAATCCAAAAAAGTAAAACCTAAAACACATTATTTTCTGTATACATCAATACCACTAGAATAGATCAACTTACACTTAGTTAAATTCAATCAGTCACTGCGGGGTTGTAAACCCAGTTTTCAGTGCCACGACAATCCCTGCCTCATGTTACTTAACATAAAAATAAGTTCCACACAGTTACACATGCGTGCAAATTTGTACATCTGGGAAAAAAGAGCACGGGTATCAGATCAATACTCAGTGTCAGCAGATGTCCTGAGTTGAGGTATCAGAACTGGTACTGAAACAGAAAACATTGGATCGGTGCGTTCCTATTTTTTACATATATTATTAATTATGCATGCAAATAAATTTTTTAACATAAACAAGCTGGAATGGGTTTTATAAAGAGACGACACTAGAAGGTGCCCTAGGTATTCATTGCATTGATACTTGCAGATACTTGCAATAGCATTGTTTTTTCAAATCTTGTCTACCTAGATGCAATGCAAGAACCAGATTGTTCAACCATGTTTCATATCATCATCATGTGTTCAAATTGCATATTTTTCATTTTTTCTGATGACAGCATCTATGAAGAACTCACACAAAGTCACACCATCAGGTCGTACCGCTGAAGTCCTCTCTAACAAAATAAAGTTGTTGAAAGTCCCCTCCAACCCACAGCCTTTCCCTACCTGGCATCCCGCTGTGCAGGCAGAGCCCTGAGGTCTATGTAGGTGATCAAGTTCACCTGTGACACACCTGGCAGGAACAGACTGCATGTGGACGCCCTATTTCTTCAGCCCATGAAACACACTAAGGTCGAATCCTGCAACAAAACAATGTAACAGAGCCTCTTTGTGAAGTGTTCGTCTGTCCCTGAGTTGACCATCATTCCTGGAGTCACTGAGATGTCAGAACAACACTCAGACCACTATTCCAGCAGTGATACACACACAAGTACACACGCAGTCACGCTTGTCTGCTGACGTCAGTTGTGGTTTCATGGCTGTCATTGCAATGCCGATCGACCAGCTCTCAGGCCTGCAATTATTCCCGTCCCAATGCTCCGCACGCTGCAGTTCTGTTTTTCCACCGTAGAAGAGACTTGAACACAAAGGATGCTATGAAACCCGCTAAAAAGATACAAGCCGGAAAACAGCTGGCTGAGCTTGTGGACGCAGTGGGATTTCTGTTGAGGCCTGTTTGTTGTAGGAACGGAGAGGAGTGACTCCAGAGAGTCAGAGCAGAGGCGTCCTGTGGTTCAGCGGGTTGAGGCGTCAGCCGTGAATTGGCAACGATTTGGGATTCAGTCCAGCGTACAGTCACTGTCACGTCAATATTTCCCATCAGTCCTCACCAGGGGTCAAAATTCTTTGTCACAAAAGTTCAGATTCCAAATGTATTTCAATGTTTGTATATAATGAAGAAACTAACTGGAAGGACGTATGACATCATCATTACATCACACTCAACAGCTGTACATCTCGTCTGTGAAATGGCAAAGACCCTGGACAACAACAGCTGTCTGTGAACGTCAGACGAAAACCAGTCATGACGCTGACTGGGAAGAGCGTCAGCCACAGTCTTCCCATCATATACAACAACAAATGACCGAAGCTCCGTAGATCCACACTTCTGATGACAACTGAGATTCCACCTTCTGACTGAGATGTGGTTGAAAGCTGGGCTAAACACTTGAATTAAGGTTTTCTCTTTCAAACGACATAATCATTAGTTTGGCAGGTGAATATCTATTTATCTATCTCTATGTTCTACTCTAAATAACATGATCTTCTAAATGACTGAAATCACCTGTGCCAATAATCCAATACATTTTTTAAGATGAGGATAGCTTGATTAATTAATCTTAATTTGTCCTGCCATTATACTCCTATATATTCCTGGAGTTTTGAGCTCCTCAGACTGTTTCCCTTGTCCCTTGTCCATGAACCTTGAAAGTGGTTAAAATTGTGCCAGAAAACCCCTCTCTGCTTCTAGCATACTCTATTAGTCAGTCTCTTCTCTGCACGTCATCTCCAGTAGCGTTCTTGAGATTGATCATCTAATGAATCAGTGACGTCGTGCAGAATTCAGTCTGGAGAGCAATAACCCAACAGATACACATCAGAGAGATGTGGGATACACAAGGCAAAAAGATGCCTGTGATAAATATGGAAATAAACTAAAACACACAGAGTTGGAGTCTGTGGAGGGAGAGATCCATCAGCTCTGTCAGTACAGGTGAGTAAAGCCTCACCAGCTGCGGGGGCATAATGAGAGCACTTATCCTGTCGGCTGATACTCACGGCTGACTCATACTCAGGGCGAGCACGACTTCCGTGCCCTGACAGAACTAACGTGACTCTTTGTTTACATTATGTGGCAACATGCCGGCAGCTTGCAGTGACCTTTGACTTCGTGTAGAGTGAGCCCTGCGTCACGTAGCCGTGTGTTGACACGGGCTGAGGCCCGGAGGACTGGCCAACATGCTGTGACACCGCCAAAGGTCAGACCGCATTTTTGAACCGTTGGGAGGGACAGGCTGTATGCACACAGCACGTAAAGTCAGATGATACCTGCATGGAGACTACATGACTCAAACTGGTATTTGGCTCAAATGTTGGCCTTAGATTAAATATCAGATATCAGCCAAATATTGCTGTCCTGATCAGATGAAGGTTTCCATGATGGAGGTTTCTCTCTGACCAGAGTCACAGATAGAACATTGTCTGTTCTTGTTATTTAGTTTATTCACTTCTTTGCTCATCATGTTTTGGTGAATAGATTTTTAATTTCAAAGCAAAAATGTATCCCACAGTTTAGTGTGCTAATAGCTGTAGAGAGTCATTTTCAAATAGTTGTGGAGAGTTAATCTGCCTAAACTAATTTCAGCCATACGATTTTGAGTTTTTGTGGTTTCAGGCTGTGACGATGTTGTTGTCCCCACGAGTTTCCCTGCATGTCTAAGTCAAATAAGTGAGCACAAATCATCACACAGAATAAGAGCTGCTAAAGTGTTTTATATCAACATTAACACTACTATGTTTGCAGTACTAGTATACTGCTTTTTCCTACTCACTTCCTTTCAGTGAAGAAAAACTATTAGGCTTTTATAATGAAACAGCTGCAGAAAATAGCTTTTGTTCTAAATCTACAGTTGGACATTTTTTGCTGTGTATTTGTCAGTGGATCAGTTTTACACAAACAGATTGGACAAAGAGCTGCAGGCACTTATTTCACTGTGGCCAAACCTCAGACCTCCAACACATAGTCAGGGTTTAAAAAGCTGTTCTCTGAGTCTTCCTTGGAATCAGTATTTCTCAAATCCTTGTTGATACACCAACAGAAAAAAAACTGAGAATGAGAGCAAAAATAAATCTCAGGTACTAAATACAAAATTATCAAATGTGAAGATACTGAATAGAATATCTGCAATCAACAGACTCAGAGTGAAGTTCTGTTCTGAACTGTGACGTGTCAAGTGTGTCATTTCACAAGCAGCGACGAGCACAAGGTTGCACATTCACGAAACATTTCATCATGACTGTCACCAACATGCTAAGAGCAAAACCTCTGACCTCAGCAACCAAGTCCTGTCTGCTACCACCTTCAAGAAATATCACATCAGAGATCTAATGTACTGTATTAAATTACTCTACACATGCTACTACAACAAACACACTGAAGAATAGCTATTAATGCAGTCAAATCTTTATTCCAACACGGGACGGAGTTGAGGATAAACCCAGTTCAACTAAAGTAACAGCTTAAAACTGGCAATAAAGAGGAAAAATAAAAATAAATTCATTTTCATGAATAAATATTTTATTTAATGTTCATTATAGCTTCCTATGGGGCTGCTGTGTTGCTTTGATCTCACAGTGTTGAGTAACTTTGGTGACTGATGAATGAATAGAAACAGCATCATTATCATTGTTATTATTATTACAAGATTGATGAGCTGTTAGCGCCACTTCTCACTGTGTGAGTCAATGTGTAGTTGACATCAGTGAGCCCTGCTGGGAGGGAAAACATGATGAGTGAGTCAGAGTCTGACATCATCATCATCATCATCATCATCATCATCAACCCTGAAGTTACTGATGAAGAGACCAATAATGGACACGATAAGACAGAAGTGGCCAATAGGGCTGTAAGTAAAGATTAGTTTTTATTTTTATTATCAAATCATTTTTTTTTATTCTTGAGTCTATAAAATGTCAAAAAATTGTGAAAAATGTGATCTTTAAATGTTTTGTCTGACCAACAGTCCAAAACCCAAAAAATCTTTTGAATATATAAAATATATAAAACAGAAAAAGTGAAAGTTTTTTTTGAATGAAAGAATGAAACAACCAAAACAATAAATCGATTATCAAAATAGTTGCTAATTAATTTTCTGTGATCACTTAATCAAACATTTTTCCCTCTAAAGTCCTGCTTCCAGTACATGCAACATTACTCATAAAGGCCTAATCATATCAAGAGATCTGAAACTGCACAAATGTGAGAGTGCTGACACACTTTTATCAGCTTAATGCCCAAACGTAATGACAGAACAGGCCAGGATGGGACAGACAGTGAAAAGACAAGACAGAGTATGAGCAGTATGAAATAACTGAACTTATAAGAGATAACAATATGGGAAAGTAAGTAGGAGGGAGGAGACTGAGACCTCAGACTGAAAGCCATTTCACACACTGCTTCATCACAGCTCTAGAAGCAGAAGCTGAACGGCTGCACTGACGGACATGAATCTGTTTGCCAAAACTAACTGTAAAAGCTCTAACTTTACGAGGTAAAGCGAGGACGATGAAAGCAGTATGTTTCCATCTAGGAATTAATGGAAACTACACAGGGTGCAGGGTTAAAGGGATTTGGACAATTACAGTGCACTCTACTTTTCTCCACTGCTTTTTGACTGTGTTATTACACACATGTGGTTGATTCATCAGGCCTATAAATACGTCCGACTCGGCGTTCATTAGCAATCTCCCTTTGAAGGTTTCTTTTTATTGGTGGGTTGACATTTAATGTTACTTTGATCCCCCTCCCCGCCCGACAAGACTAATGTCGTCAGGACTTTCTGAAAGGCCGTCTGCAAAATTAGTCACATTTCCATCTATGACTCTTAAGGCGGCAGACACTTTCAGGTATACTCATCTGGTGAGAAAGAAAAGTGTGCATGTGTGATTAGTCTGTCACGTTTTAAAAAAGTGGAAAAAGAGTGACATACTTATGGATGAGCTGTAATTCTTTTTAACAGGAGTGAACTTTTTTCAATTGATGACAACTATTATGCTTGATTGTTGGTTTTTGATAATAATATTTGTCGAAAAACAAATATGCGTTTTTCTCCTTTTTCCCCCTACAAAAATATGTTTGTCACCACTGCATTGGGCAATGAGGGTTACCCATAACACAGTCAGATCAAGAAAAAAAGATGATATTATTATTGCAACACAACACTGGTCACAATCCATCTTTCGAAAATACAAGAAGATTGAAAATTATGTTAATTCCCTTCATACATTTTTTTTACAGTATTAGCTCAAAAATGGGTAAAGCAAGTTCAGGTTTCCTTGTGTGTGTGTGTGTGTTGTGTACATTGTTTGTCAGTGAAATGTGTTTAAGTGCGTGACAAACAAAGCAGATACATACTGTAGATAAAGATATAGAGCATTTTAGATGTATGTGTGATACTGTATAAAAACTGTCAAGACTCCATGTTTGGCCACATACTCACACTCACACAGATTCAGAAGGTTCTTTGTGGAACCACATCAGTTCATGTGACTCAGCATTACACCAATAAAGTCAAACTTCAAAACCAAGCTCATTTGTTCAGTTGGTCCTGGCATAGATAACATATGGATGTTATATCAACATCCTGGATTATTGTTCTGAGAAGTTAAGAGCAGAGATTTTCTCTGATTTCTCTGATCCCTGACCTTCTTATATCTGATAGTGTGTAATTTTGGCAATAAAAGAAAATACACTTAATCTACTGTAAATCAGTCTGGATGAGAGTCACTCAGATCTAGTGGTGTGAATTAATTCTGCATGCCTGTGAGAAAATGATCTGATAAAATATTACTACCATGATGCAAAAATATCACATAGGTCCCCACACACATAGGGATATTGTGATGATATTTTAAGAGATCAAATGAAAGGTTACTTTAAACTCAGTAGTACAGACTCACCGTACTGTGAGTAAAAGATGAATGATAGGTATATGATAAGTAGATACAAATTGAAGGTCACTATAAATCACATACTGAGCAACACTACGAACCTCATTAGAAAAATTACATTTTTTAGAGGCAGACATTCCAGACAACTGGTCAGAGTCACTACAAGAATATTAGAGCAACAACCTACTATCGACTAGCCAATAATATGGTACTAATGAAGTCTGTGTTGAGTGCTACAGATATTGTGGAGGGGGTACATACAATATCACAAATACCTAAAAATGTAATAACAACTTTATCAAAATAATACTTTTCATAACATGTACCTTGTAATAAAATAAGGTGAAGCGTTGATTTGATGGTTTGCAAATAATTTGAACCCTATATTTAATTGAAAATAGAGCAAAGACAACATATCAAATGTTGAAACTGAAAAACTTTATATAACGTTACTGTTTCCTAAAAAATATATGCTTGTTTTAAATTTGATACCAGCAACATGTTTCAGAAAGGCTGGGACAGGGACATGTTTACCATTGTGTTGTATCAGCTTTGTCTTATTTTTCGTGTCATGATGCTCCAAATGTTTTCAAAGGGTGACAAGGCATATAATGTTCAGCATTCATGGTGCCTGTCCAGATGTGTAAACTACCCATGCCAATGGGCACTTACACATCCCCATACCATCACGGATAACAAGCCAGACAGTCCCTCTCCTCTTTAGAGCAGAGGACACATCGTCCATGATTTCCAAAAAGAATGTCAAATTTTGATTCGTCAGACCACAGGACAGTTTTCCACTTCGCCTCAGTCCATCTTAAATGGGCTCGGGCTCAGAGAAGTCGCCTGCATTTCTGGATCATGCTTATATATGGTTTCCTCTTTGCATGGTACAGTTTTAACCTGCATTTGTGAATGCAGCGACCAACTGTATTCGCAGAAAATGGTTTTTGGAAGTGATTTTGAGCCCATGCAAAGTCATGTCTGTTTTTAATGCAGTGCCGCCTGAGGGCCCAAAGATCACGGCCATCCAGTGTTGGTTTTTGGCCTTGTTCCTTTTGTACAGAGATTTCTCCAGATTCTCTGAATCTTTTAATGATATTTTGTTCTGTAGATGATGAAATCTCCAAATCCTTTGCAATTTTACACAGAGGAACATTATTCTGAAATTGTTGAACTATTCACACAGTCTCTCATAGTGATGAGTGGTGAAGCTCTTCCCATCTTCTGACAGACTCAGCCTTTCTGGAATGTTCTTTTCATACCCAGTCATGTTACTAACCTGTTGGAAATTAACCTAATTAGTTTGGAGACTGAACTTTTCCAGTGTTTTGTCGTCCCTGTCCCCACTTTTTTGAAACGTGTTGCTGGTATCAAATTTACATTTACAACATTTTTCAGTTTCAACATTTGATGTGTTGTCTTTGCACTATTTTCAATTTAATATAGGGTTTAAATGATTTGCAAACCATCAAAATCTGTTTTTATCAACATTTTACACAGTGTCCTAACTTTTTTGGAATTGGGGTTGTAAAAACAGTACAACTCTGCTGGATGCCACACAATAAAAGTCCCTATAAGAATTTTAAATAATGAATATTACTGTAAAGTTGTAAGTGATTTTATCCTGAGATATAAAATTGTTTGTCAATGGAAAAATTGTGAAACTTTAGACAGCAGTGTGTTTAGAGTTGTGCAACATCTGGATTAAAAACACATCTGGCCTACCGCCTGCGTTTCTGCACGATGTCGATGGGCCGGTTGACAGCGCACGGTGACCCACAGATATTCCCATTCCTCACTTTGAAGTAACGATCCTGGACCGAGGGGGCCAGATACACACAGTTAGTTGGTAAACTCATGTTTGTGGTTGTTTTAGTCTCCCTTCTGCTGTGTCCTCCACTAATCTTCCTCTTCCTCCTCCTCCAGACACTCCTCTGCTTCTCGGCTCTTGTGCGCTCTCTCCTCTCCCTTCACACCACACCAGGTTTCCATTGACGCGCAGACAGACGGAGGAAAACCCTCCTCGGTGTGTTTCAGCATCATGTCTCCAGTCCCAAACAAGTCGAGGTTGAAGAAAGGAAGAGGGATCAAAGCAGTGTGGCTTTTAGAGTCATTTCCTCACTGACACTCCTGCTTCATGCGGTTTGGACAGCTGAATGTTGAGAACTGAAGCTGCTGGTTTCAAATCCACATTGAGGAGTCGAGCTCTCTCTCTTCTCTGGAGATACACTCCTCCCTCCCTCCCTCCCTCCCTCTATGGCTCTGTCTGTCTGTCTGCCTCCTCCAGCACATGGAGGCTTTAAAAAAGACATGAACTATTTGTGAGCATGTGCAGTATGTGTGTGTGTGTGTGTGAGCGAGAGATAGAGGGGGGTCTGCGGTCATAGTAGTTGCATTACGTGTGTGTGTGTGTGTGTGTGTGTGTGTGTGTGTGTGTGTGTGTGTGTGTAAATGTGTGGTAATGTATATGCAGCTTGTGGTAAATGTGTGGTGTATGTGTGCAGTGTGTGTTTGAAAGACCAGCACTCTAAAGAGGGAAACTCTGAGGCAGGCTCCTGTGGATATTTTAACTGTTTAAAGGCTCAGCAAACACACGCACACACACATACACACACACACAGACTCAACATAATAATTTATTGCCAGAATAAAAAACTCTACAATGTTAAAGTTCTTTCAAAAAATCAAACCATCACAACCAAAATCCTTGACCACAATTTTAACACTCTCTTTAACACTCACACACTCACATCTGTGAAATTCATAGTATAATTGCTGTATTTTCATGTACAAGAATGAATTACATGCAGATTGTGAGAGCAAACTTATTTGTACATTTCTGTTATTTATTCATTATTCTATATGGCATGTTCACATTGTTGTTTTCTTGATGTTTTAGAACTTTACCAGACACAGCACATTTTCACATATACCAGCTGGTGTAACTGTATAATTCACAGATCAACTCTGAGCTCTGACCTGCGGTGTCCTCCAGCAGAGGAGCAACAGTCAGTCTCACCAGAGGGAGCGATGGACTTAACGGACCTGATGATTTCACCAAGTGACCGGCGTGCTGCTGTCGACATCGCGGGCAAATATTTGTCTTTTGAGACACAGGGCAGACAGCCGAGTTGGACGTGTCGGCAGGCACATGGGAGAGGAGGCGGAGCTCGGAGGGACTTTAAAACATCAGACATTCAAAAAACTGAGTTGGCTAAAGGTCCACCAAAGGCAGCGGCGTGGTGAGGACGCGGGGCAGAATCAGACGTTCTCTCACCCTGCTAGAGTTGACAAGTCAGATGATACCAGCCATGGGCTCATATTATTTAATTTCCACATATGGTGATGTGGAGTGACAGACCTGGGACTATACAGACGGCTCAGTTGTTCAGAAATGTGAAAACAATGCAAGACAATGAGGCAAAGATTCCCCTGCATTCCCCTGGACAAAAGAAGCTCCCTGCTTGACACAAATGGAATTAAGTGACCAGTATACTCCATCAGAACTGCTTATCAGATGATCGAATAGCTTCAGAAATCCCATCCCCCCCCTTACCTATCTGACGTCAAACTAGGGGGGCTTTGTCCGATCAATTGTGTAACTTCATGTCATGATTTGCCATCTGTGCAGAGGAGAGAAACAAGGCAGAGATTGAACCTCTCTTTCGCTCTCTTTTTCATTCTTGGCACAACTATTTCTGTCTTTTTTCACGTGAACAACCAAGGGCAGCTCATTCATTCAACAAGACTCTGGGACACCTGAACATCTTCACTTGGGGGAAGCAACTTGCTCCCAGCTCAAAGGGGGCAGTTTATAGCACCCCTCATACTTGGAGGTGCTGACCCCAGTGCAAAGCTGTCAGCCATGCTGTCAGTAGTGTCCCTGATAGTCCTCCTATTCCTATGGCACTGACATACAAGATACCCTGACGGACACAATAACAAAGCTTCTCCAAATCGGCAAAAAACATTTAGATTGCATTGGCATTAATGAGCTGCTCCCTCCTCAACAAGGACAGAATCAGTATGACCTCTGCAGAATTTCCTTTCCAGCAGCCTGACATAAGCTGAGGCTGAGCAGTGTAACAAATAACTGGAACAAACCCTCCAGACCACTGTGCTGTGGCTGAGCACAGGGCCCATGTTTCCTTACTCTTTATAAAGTGGTACTTTCCCAATGACACTGATTCATAAAGGTTCTTGATCCACTCCTTGGATGCCTCCCTGCGCAGGTCCACTTTGCTTTGGGAGACCTTTACAGGAGTTAGTGCCTTCACAACGCATGCAAACCTTTCCACTGTGATTAGGTGGTGATTTAGGCAAAATTCAAAACTGCTTCCACAGGACTGAACACAGACACACAGAGGAAGCATGGACACACATATGGTGTCACACCTCCCTACTCCTGCTTTCTTCCACAACTTTTTCCTTGCATCCATTTTTAATACCAACAACCACAGCAGAAAGTTTTTCATGCTGTGATTTGCAGTATCACATTGTTTACCATGTTTTGATTTTCGCCTCAGCTATGTTAAACTAAAACCCCGCACCCCTCCCACCATCCTCCCTCCTTGTGCAACGTGCTTGTGAAGCATGTTGAACCTCGAAAACAGATGCAGGGGTGGAGGTTTGCTGAGAATGAGGTGTTTGTGAGGCCGCTGTGTAACCAAATCCACCAGCCAAATGACTTCTATGGTCCAGCTGGCTGCAGGCTCCGATGACAACATTACTGCTGGTAATGAGAATAAGCTGCACGGGGGGAGTGTTGTGTGTGTGTGCATGAGTGTGGGAGTGTGAGAAAGTGCACATGTAGGGGTGTGTGTATGCATGCTGCACCAAATTTATACTGATATACAGTATTAATTAGTAGTTATATTGACTTTGTATTCAAATATCAGATATCAGTCAGTGTGGTAATGATATGATGGAAGTGCAGAAAGGGGAAGGAAAATCTAATTTGACACGAATTTATTTTCTGGACTTTATCGCTACTTTCAACCTAGACCTTATTTACTTAAGTGTTTTTTAAGCTTTTGAGTCCTGTGTTACATAAACTTCACACAGAGCTGCAGTGTTGTGATAAATGTAGTATTCTGTCCAGCTTCTCAGACATCACAAACAGTCCAATGAGGCAAGAGGGCTTCAGGCTCTGGTCTTCAAAAAGCATGACAGATTTTCTTTTTGGAAACAACAAACTAACAGTAAGGTTAGACAAGTACATACTGTCCGTTCTTCTCAAAGACTGACTATACTTTCTGTCAGGCCTTCTCTCTTTATTTCCCCTGACTAATGAACAGCACATCTACGTTAGAACCGCACTCATGTGCAAAATGTCATCGATAAAACTTGATAGAAAGCACTGTTTGTGACTATTTTTTAGTTCAATGAAGATGTGTTTAATGATACTGAGAGTTACCCTTTTAGAAAAGTACAAGTATCCCATATTTTAAGTCTAAACAAAAGTTTTAAACAAATTTATCAAAACTGAAAACTGTCCATCCATCCCATGGATGACAGCTCAACACTGAGCAAGAGGTCAGCCAGTCAGTCACAGGGTTCTGTGAAATTGTGCTACACAAAATTATAAATGATAGCAAACATTTTACAACAGTCTGGGTTAGTGAGCAATTAAATTCTTAATTTAAAGACAGTAATGTATCTTGGAGACAGGTATGGTTTTTGTGGCTGTCTCAAAGACCTTGCAAGACTCTGTCGACACATGTATGTGTTGCATTTACTGCAGTGAATTTGTGGCAGCAGAGCAGAAACAGACTTGCGCCACCTTGTGGAGAATATGACACATTGATCTGCATGCAGAGAGCAGTGACTTCCAAACACCCAGTCTACAGTTTTTTGTTTCAGCTGGTTGTTACTTTGGCTGATTTCAATGTGTAGCATCCCCATCACATGGCAGGAGGTTATGCTCTCTCATGTACAACAACATGGCCGTAGTTTGTGTGAGGTCACCAATTAAATTCATAGTGTAAAAAGAAACAATCATATTGAATCTGACTTTTCCTATTTTGATGTGTGCTGCTTTTAGATCTAGTCCTCATTCTGATACGTGTCTAATTTATGGTAATGTGAGGTCTGATCCATTTTCTCAGAACTTGTGAAACTTTTATTCCTCAGTTCTTTTAATTCATTCCAATGCAGCATTTGTGATTCAGTCCCAGTGTTAACGTGGCCTCAGAGTCAGTCAGCCACCATGTAGAGGTCAGTCATCCTTCTGCAGGACTGAAGTCATGCTGTTTCTCCTGTACCACCCACAAAACACACAATCTACAGCTGCAGTTGACCAGAAGGTGTTATTTCAGAGGGTAGTGTCTGTTTATTTTGTTGTTTTATGGCTTTAATCGTTATTTGTCCAAGATATGTTAATCAAGCACACTTCAGTATTATTCAGACCTGCAAACTCTAGAATCGTAAAATAAAAACGTGACAAGATACGAAACTGAAATCAGGTAGTTCTCCCGAAATTTGAACAACACATCAAATGTGTTACTAAGGGGAAAACACACTCGACAAGGTTTATTTGAACATTAAGAACAGGTTTAGGTTAACACCACTACTAGAATTAGACCAACCAAATCACCTATCCATAGTCTTAATCCCAGCATACATCCCCCTCAGGAGAAAATTCAACCCACCACAAAGACTGGCCTGACACAACACCTACACCAGCCACATCCTCGCTGCACAGAAGCATGATGTGAGGCGTGTGCTCAAAGCTGTGAAGCTGAGGAAAGCTGTTGGCCCCGATGGCTTGACAGGAAGGATGTTGAATGAATGAATGAGCTCTCCAAGATCTTCACAAAGATCTGTCCCTCTCTAAATCTATCATCCCACCTTGCCTAAAGTCGGCCATAATCAATCCACTGCCGAAAAAGACAACAGCCTCAACGCCTGCCGTCTGGTAGTGCTCACACCGGTCATCATGAAGAGCTTTGAGAGGCTGGTCCTGCAGCACATCAATACAAACCTCCCAGTCTCCCACCCACATTCAGCCCATACTAGTTTTCCTACAGAGCAAACAGGACTACAGAGGACGCCATCGTGGACAACCAAGCTTACAGACAACACAACTGTGGTTGGACTTATCTCAGGAGCAGATGAGACAGCCTACAGGGATGAAGTTCAAAGACTGACGCTACAATATGACACTTATATAATACAGTTATAAACACTTATATAACACTTCACAGTGCTGCACACTCACAACTGCACCTTTGTATGTATATATTGTACAATTCACTGAGTTCACACGACATACAGTATTAAGGCAAATGTGATTAAAGTCAGAGTGCTGTTGATTCAGTGTGCTGAAAGCAGAATGACCATCCAGCAGAGGTCGCTCTGCACCTAGAAACTTCGGTATGCTCACACACAGGAGCAAAACAAACACACACATACAGACACACTCCAAGTACAACCACAGAAACAATACAAAGCAAGGCTCTTATTACCACAGTTAACAATAGCAACTGCAAACATTTTAAAGGGTCATTACAGTTGCTATTTTTTGTGTGATTTTTAAAGTCAGACTGAGATAATGTGATAGTTGAAATGTTTCACTGATATAATAGAGCTCAAAACTGACTCAGGCCTAAACTTCTCTCTACTGATTTTCCAGTGCTGGTAAAAACACCTAATTTGGTGGAATGACCTCAAAGTACTGACTGCAGCCCTCTGGTGGAACAATCAATATGGATTTTGGGACGGGTGGCAGGGTGTGTGTGTGTGTGTGTGTGTGTGTGTGTGTGTGTGTGTACACGAGAAACGAAAAACACATGTCACATTCACGTGTCATGCACAGCCAGGCCGGTGGAGCTGGAGAACTATTCCAAGCTCGGGGTTTTATTTTGGGGGTCTGTTGTGTTATTGTTGCCCCTCCCATCCCTCCTGCTCTGCTTGGACTCAGCTGTGGCTGCACTGGGTCAGAAACAAGTGGGAATTCACTGGATGATAATAAACTGGGACCATTATGGGACTGACCAGGCTGCCTGACTTTGGGTGATCTGAGAGTCTTAAGCTCATTTCTCACAGCTTTCATCTGTACATGCTCTGGCTATCTTACAGGTTTCTGTCGTGTGTTAACGGGAGCATGACTCATTTGGCAAATCATGATGAAGTAACACTTCCAAATTCCCCCAATTTCCCTTATTCTTCAGTAAATTAAGAATTCCAACAGCAGCAGATCAGTCTATCTATACATGTTTGACAGGTATGCAAAATCGCCAGATGGGACTATTACAATTTTACTCACCACAGCATCTTTTAAATGAAGTTACTCACTTCAAGAAAAACAAAAAAGTATGGGCTGTAGTGAGGCGGTAGTTGTTGCCTGTCACCTACAGTAATGTCACTTTAGACAAGACTCAAAAAGAGGCAGTGCCTTAAACAATAGAGTCTGCTGGCAGCTGTGAAGCGAACATTTCCTCTTTGACATCAAGAGCAAAGACATGTCTGTCATTTGAGGTAATTGTTAGATGATAATCAACAACTGCAGCACTGATAAATGTTTGACATGAAAGCTCCATTGTTTTTAACAGCCTCTGAGTTGGCAGGTTTGAGCTTGAACAGCAACATTCCTGGATACAACAGATACAAAATCATTTGACATAAAAATGCACATATACTGTATAGACAGTACATATAGAATATAAGCAAATCAAATAGCAGGAAGTAGGATTTAAGAAGGACTTTTGTGAACATGGTACTGGCGGTGCTGCTACCATGAAAAATGTTTGACTTTTGACCTATATAGCCAAAAGGTGTATTACAAAAATCAAAAAAGTGATGAACCACCATCATCACAATAGACGCTGTAGAAATACTAAATGCTTCGAGATAAATCCACTTTTCCACCAAAAGTATGATGACCTGTTTTTTTAAAAGGTCAAACATCTTGTTTTTTCAAGCTTCTATTTCCATTCACAAAAAACTACAGCCACTCCAGGTGCTACTATCAACATATACAGTAAAGTCTACTTCTGTTGCAGGAAGAGTTTCGTCAGAGAAGAAGATAAATAAGTGATAGTTCTTAGTTTGTCTTCTTAAATGTGTGGTTAAAGAATAAGGGGGATGATGGCTCCGGGTGATGGCAGCGAAGGTGTGGCATGTGTTTGTGGTCGTACTGGGATATGATATGGGAGGCTGAGTCAACCACTGACCCAGCGGTAGAAGGGAGAGCTGGGCGGTGCCCACCAATCCCACCCCAGCTTAATGCATACCAGGACTGAGGACAGGAACAGGCATGAACACACACGCAAGAAGACACACAAAACACTGCAATGCATAAAAACACATGACAAGCACGCACAGACACACAGAAGCAGCGTGTGGTTGTCGTCAGTGTAACATGAGACGGTCCATAGTCAATAAGTCCGACCCTCGCTGCAGACCAACAGGCAGGGCTACACTGGCAGCAATATATCAGACACACTGATGACACACACTCTAAAACACACACACACACAGTATCCCAGAAAAAAAGCACATGCACTTATAAAAATGTAAACTGTGCTGCATGTGCATCTGTTCTTGAAGTGCTTGAGCACAAACACTGTGGATGGTCGAACACTGCCTTCAGCGTTCTGTGTTTAGTCAGCAGCGTTTGTCTCAGGGTCATCAAGCTGAAAAATGCCTTTGGAAGACTTTCAGCAAAAACAGGAAGTCTGTCGAATGAAACTTGCCACAAACAAAACTAGCTTCCTCTCAAATGATGTTGGGTGAAATGCCAGCAAATAGGGGGAAAAAAAGTGCAGCTCAAAACCATCAAGTCACACAGTGGCCTCAGCATACTGAGCAACACACATCCCACTATATGAACCCATATGACAGTTTCCACAGGTCACAGACTTGTATTGGCATTATCTAAAAAATACATGTTATGAAAGTTCCTGTGTCGTACATTTCCCCAGCAGAGCACTCTGATGATCACAGTCCAGTTCATTAACACATTGACAAACCACTCTTGTAGTGAGTGGTATACAGCGTTCACTAAACACCAATTAATTAGTAATTACAAGTGGGAAACTCTCTGAAAGCCCTCATACATACAACGTGGCACTTGTTAAAACCAAGGTCTCTGAAAATCAAACATAAATGGCTCATCAATCAAGTCATTCAGGGTAATTAAACCCTATTTTAATGGACACATGAATCTTTCCCATCTCTGCCATCCATCTCATAAGATCAAAGTTTCACAGAATGCTGTGCAGATGTAGACATGGTAAAAGTCAGTGAAACTCAGACTGAGGAAGCGAAAGTGTTTCAACCTGTTCTGTTGCGATTTATTCTGGTCCACTTTCTACCACTGAAGGTGCAGAAATTCATCCAATGGATTTCTTTGTGAACACTAGAGCTCCTTTAGACCAAAGCTGTTGTTTCTGTTGGCTGACACCAAATTTGATATTTGCAGTTAATATTTTGATATTTTTTTCAGGCACCAAACTACATTCTGTTTATACTTTTGAACATCACATTATTTGGGAATTACAGAATGTCCACACATTGCAGTGTTATCTATTTTCATGATATCAAGAAGATGGACATCTAATTATCAAGCTTCCTTACTTTCTCATGTCACTCTTGCATATCATGTTAAGTAAGTATGGTATAACCCTGTGTTTTTCCATAGACCATAAATAAACCTGCATCATCAGTAACAGCTGTCATCAGTGCACTTGTATTGCCAAAAATTAATAAATCACTGGTACATAAATCTGAATGTAGTGTGGTCTGTTTAAAAATAGCATTGCTGTAGCCCAGACAGTGAAACTACCACTTCAGGTCTGTGAACCATACCCGTAGCTGTACTCAGCAGCTGCAGCTGGTATGAACACTCCCTCTCATGAATATGAGAAGTGAATAGATGCAGGATGCATAGTTTAGGAACATACCCCAAACACGAGTGCCTCCGACCGTGTCCGAAACCAGTCGGCGCCCCTTTCCTTGCCAATCGATAGTCTTTGTTCATTGTCCCTTGAGCTCCTGACTCGTACGAGTCACTCTGGGCTGTAAAGAAAATAACTTGAACATCTGAATCGAGCCTGTTTTAGAGATTCTTGAACTTCACAACTCAGACTGTTACTTTTCTCCCATGAAACACCGGGTGTTTCGGGGTTGACTCCATGAGGTTTTGTACTGCGATGAACCAAAACACAGGAAGATTCCAGGTAAGAGACAAAAACAAGACCGATACAGTCGGATGGAGGACGGATCTTATTAATCCTCTATGTCTGAGGATGCAGGAAAAACCATTGAGGAATGTTGCACAGTTCTTCGACTGAGGTCCCAGGCAAGCCTCGACAAAGCTGACTGGAGTGTGATATTCAATTAGTCCCTCCAGAAGGAAGAAGTAGAAAGGGAGTTGTTGTAACTGAGGACTGAGCTGCATTGAAGCATTTTCCACAGTTGCCCCTCTTCTCGTGACATTGGCTACATTCCTGAAAGGGTCTTTTAGTAGCACAGCTCCAAATTGTCCAGGGGAAAAGAGAAGATCTGGAAGTCTAGAAACTTTTGAAGTAGCTTTGTTTCTCTACTTCTCTGTCAGTCACTCAGTCAGTCTGTAGGAAAGGGGAAGGGTTGAGTTGTTGCTGAGAGAAATGACACTGCAGGGTAGCGTCAGCGTGGGTTGACCTCTTCCTTCAGCAGTGTGAGAGCTTGCAGAGTCCCCTGAGGACGCTGTGGGAGCTGAGGACAGCCCACCAAGTCCTCGGGAGCTGTGAAGGAGTCTGTTTTGTACAGGATATCCAATGCCAAGATGAACATGCCAGACTTAACTTAAAAGTTTTGGTATCAAGTTACAGGTTGATCCTCTTTAAAGCAACATTGTCAGATAGTCAAGGCAGAGTTTGTGTTGCCCTTCCGTAAGCTTTGAGAGACTGAAAATACTCCTTCATGCAGACAATTACAGAGGAAAATTTTGGTCCGTTCCATCTCGTCAAAGGGAGATCTGACTCCAACGTGTGGCTAGCGGGTGTTTTTGTGTCTGGCAGAACTGGCTTGGCTCAGCCTTCGTTGACACGTGAGATCAACGGGCCGCCTGACCCGACACCCCCCTTCGGCTGCCCTGCAGCTACATAATTACAGGGGGATATTGTTAGAGTTGGTGCCGGGCAGGGTGGCAAGGGGGGTGGGTGAGCAGTGAAGGGCATGTTAGGATGCACAGCAAAACCTGTTCAACAAAAGTACCATACAAGCACAATCTCACAAGTATACATGGTTGACTGATTAGTTTTTTGAGAGTTTTAGTGTTGCATAATGGAATAAACAGTTTATAAAGATCCTGCTCATTGTCTGACATCCTGGTGGATCCACAGAGGTATAGCCCTGACACTTTTCAAACCGTAGGTGGAAGGAAAACCGAACTCCATCTTAAAGAGTCAGGTCGAGTGAGACAGATAGTAGAAGAGGGGTGCGAAGATACATTTCACAACTTCTCTACACTCATTAACTTTTCACACATTGTACATTAAGAGATAAAGCATGGGATGGTGCTTCAGCCAACACACTATTGACTCAGGGGTGAGATGACACCCCTGCCATACGCACATACACAGCCTCCATGTGAAACCTGACAACAGATTCCCAGCAATGAACATTTTAACCTACAGGAAACAGCAGTGAAATCTCACCAATAGAGAGCTGTTAAAACTGTGTGCTGGAAATAAAGTCTCTGAAATATTTGGTGGTGTTACTGTGAATAATTACGTCTTCATATACCATTCTGCAGAATGTTTTCCATCTACACATTTTCATCGCTTTCCGAAGCAAAATTCAAACCTCAAGAAAGCACCGCCTCACTGTTGTATGTCTCTGCAAACCAGTCAAGTTGCAGTTTACATCCATGTCTATCCAGACTAATATCATATATGCAGTGAAGACTTTGAAGGGATTTAATAAGAGGCATTAAGTGTATATTTTTGCTTTGTTGCTTTGTTGTTCTTGTTCTGCTGTATGTGCATTAGTGCGCAAGCTCATTGTGAGAAACAAAAAACAGAGTCAGATTCCTTGTATGCATTCACATACTTAGACCAATAGCTCAATAAAGCTGATTGTGATAGAACACAAGTTGTATAACAGCAGCCAAAGCTTCAAATTTGGATGTTGCCGCAGAGAAGCTACACGTTCTAAAACGTGGAGGCTTCACACACATCTTCAACCTGGCAACACAGAAGATCTCCACAATCAGCGCAGTTTCAAGATGGACACCTAAGATTAGTGTCACCAATTCAATATCCAATATCCAATAGCTTCCCCTTCTGTTTCTGAGTGATGGTATTGAATAATAGCCAGAAAAAAGTTTTTGTAGAACATTAGAATGTTACAGTTTTATCACAAACATAATGTGTTTTGTGAAGTCACAGTGAACTTTGACCTTTGACCACAATTCTAATCAGTTTATCCTTCGGTCCAAGTGGACGTTTGTGCTGCATGTAAGAAAATTTGAAATGGGATGGAGTGATGGACAGAGGACAAGCTGAAAACATAACGCCTTCGGCCACAGCTGTCGACGGCACAGAGGCACAAATATCTTAAACCTCTGTGGTGTCTTTTCTGAGTAATTCAATTATGGAGACCAGGAGAGATGCAAGCTATAATTCAGATTTGGCTTTAGTGTCAAACCTGCACCCAGCTTTTTAATTTCCATTTACAGCAGTGAGGGCAGAGCTTGCTTTTCAAGCTGCTAGCTATTGAAAGTTTCAAACATTTCAGCGTCAGATAGAGGAACAGTCATTGCATGGTGACAGAAAAAGCCACCACAACCACTTCCCTAAGCACCACATGAACACTGCAAACTAAAAAGAGGATGCTGTATAGACATATATGATCATCCTCTAAATGTGGTATAACTTATCAACTCCACCAAGGTAAGATCCTAAAGATGTTTGCTTTTATGATGACGAGTGGCTACAGCAGAATTATCACAGCTCCATAGGCAGAATAATTGCAAACCAATACAGAAGGCAGGAGCAAGACACACGTAATGTGACACAAAAGCAGGCCAACGACAGGCTCATGTCATCGCTAGGTGAAGCTACACAGGTGCCCTTCAGTCTGGACTGATGTGGACTGGACTGTCAAATGTGTAAGTGCATTAGGAGATGGTGGACACTGCCTGAAGCCAGAGCAGCTGATGACACTGAGAAGTTTAAACATTACATGGGCGGGTAACAGATAATATCACTGAAGTGTAACAATGGGCGACATAAAAACACACATCATGTTTACAGTCTTCCACATAGTTACAGGCAGATAGCCATGCAGGCAAACAGGGTGTGGAGTAGGTTTCATGTTTACCTGATGAAGTATGTTTGATGATGTTTTACATGAAGTAGCAGAAAGCATGATAATGTGCAGGATTTTTTTTTATCTGTATGAAATCACAGTACATTCAATTAATTCCAGTACAGCTTTTGTGATGAATGTGTATTTACTGAGTTACATATATTTTTGGCAATTTTGCTCACCATCACCACAACTTATATTAAGCTGTTCTTTTTTTTTTTAAACTGTGATGACTTAGCCTAATTTTTTTTAATTACATATTCATTCTGCATATCGTGGAGGCTACCCCACTAGGAACTGAACTCCTAACCACGGCGAGTTACTTAAAGCTTTGCTCCGCTCTGGTAATCGCTCACATTTATTGCGAGTTACGACATAATTGCTTAGTTTTACACTGTGACACACCTGGTGAAGTTTGGTTAACTCGAATTACTCTTCTGTGAAAACTGGCTGGCAAGGGAGCTTTTCTCATTAGATTTTATTAAGAAATATGCTGGTTGGACGGGTTTGAGCATAAACTGGATTAATGAAGAGTAATGAGAGGAAGCAAAGGTGCTGTGTTAGGCTCTATGCATGAACCCAAAATAAATGAAATGCAAACGCCACACTATATCATACTTTTATATCAATATTCCTCTGGGTTTTCAAAGGTTCATAAAGGCCCAGATTAGTTTTCCTTTAGCTGTGTATATAGGTGAAACAGGAGTATTAAAATGAAAACCAAAGGAAAAACACCAAGACTGCTGTTGCAAACAGCTTGCAGCCACATGAAAGAGATCTCCTCAGTCTCATGGTGACAGCATGGTAATAATATCAAAATGCTTAGGGCAGCATCGTGAAGATAGCCGTGGGAACCACAGTTATTTATCAGTATTAAAAGTCTTAAGATAAAACAGCTGTCTGTAAGAGCAGCACTTATACAGATGATAATGCAGCTTTATATGTGATTTTACATAACCCACCAAAATGTTGTGAAAGCTCACTACAGAATTTTCTACAAATAATTGAATTTGGTTTATCAGTCTACACTTGTCAACTTAAAATATCACGGTTGGAAAAATAGTTTTTCCTGCATATTTAGAAGACTGAAAAATGCGAGCTTTAGTCAGCAGGGTGTTTTTCCTTCCATGCAGCTTTCCTCAAGTTTCTTCAAATGGCCTATAGGTCACGGTTGTGTACATGGAAAATCTGTTTAAAGTAGGAAATGATAATCTCCACTAATCACAGTACATATGGGACAGATAGCTTTAAACATTTATGTTATTTGAGACATGAAATACCAATTATGGCAATGTGACAAGAAAATGTAATCAGCTTGATCTGTTCTGACGTAAAAGAGACACATGTTGCCTATTTGCAGTCATGAGGATTGAGTGAATAAATGACGGTACAGCACAAAGCCTCAGCCTTGTGTTTACCGTGGTGAGGTGTCTCTAATCCCTCTGAACTCGCTTTGTGCGTCTGTCTGTGCTAAACAGAAACTTCACGTCAGAGACACATAGTCCATCTGCTGCTATAGGATCTTTCCTCCACGCTATCTGACCTGTGCCAGGCCTGCTGAACGCAGCACTGAACACCTTAGGCACAAAACAAGACACTCTCTTTCATTGCAAGAACAATGAGGTCCATTCAGATGGCACCGATCTCGACGTCAACAAAATCATGATTTACCACAGATACCTTCTCATCAGACAATGGGGCTTTTTTTGCAACAGCAAACCCATGACACTTATTTTAATGATGTGAAAAAGCAGCCCCATTACCTATCAGCCCCTGAAACATGCCTCTGAAATGAATGTATTTAATTAAGTTTATTAAAGTTCAGCCAGGTCGCATTGTCAAAAACACTCTGAAGATGACCTCTGAATCTCATCCTTCAAACTTAACTCATCTTATCCATGCACAACTGTAGCTTCTGTACATCCTGACCACAAAAGGCTTCTAATTATGAACACTACCTGGGCGTGTGTGCCAAGGTGAAGCGCCTCTGCAGGGCGATGCTACGGTTCATGAGGAGCTTGCGGAACAGCAGAGGAGAGTAGCGGGGGGAGTTTCGAGGAGAGCCGCAGGGGGACATCCTCGGGGATCCACAGGGCGAGCCAGGCGTCGACTGCGGTTTCAGCTGGATGGGCCGAGGGCTGCTGAGTGGGAAGGAACCAGCCTCCCCAGAGTTCTCCCAGAGGGCCTCGCTCATGATGCCGCGTGAGGGTTTAACAAAACCTGATCTCTTATGCTGATCTCCTGTGCAGCCCTCTCAGTCGTGACAGGTCGGCCGGGTCGTCCATCTCAAACAGCAGCATTCTTCAAAGGAAATCACAAAACAACTCTGGAGTCTTCTTGTAATGATGCACTTCATGCTCGCAGACACTTGCGGGAGTCTCTACATTCTTCAGATCCGCTGTTAGGGAATCTTCATCACCTTTTCTCACCAGCGCTATCTGCAAACACTGTTGATGGACACAGACATGAGTGCAGGAGTGAGCCCTCCCCTCAGCGGTAAGCTCTGTTTACATAGCACTGAGCCCTGCCTAAATATGGCGAGGCCTGAATTATAGCGTTGTTAGCTCGTACCACGGGTGAACTAGCCATGTCCAGCACTCCCTTCATGCTGGAGTAAACTGGCAACGGGCAAGCACGCCAGTTTGCATCTGTTTCCTTCCTCAGTCCATCAGTGCACAAACATTAACCTGCGACTGCAGCTCTGCCCGTGTAGACACATGCCTGAGCCGTGTTGCATCGAGAGGCTGGATGGATTTGCATTATGCTGCTCAGTGGGGCCCCTCTCTGTCTAAAAACAGAGCCCGCTTGAGATAAAAGATAACAAGAACACTGGAAATGTCACTTAAACTTTTATCTCAAGTGAATTGTGCATTTCCCAACAGGGTTGAGGGGGGATGGAAAAACAGAGATCAAGCAGAGTTTCATCTTTGACCCACAGGCAGCCAGTGACCCAAACCTCCTCTACCCAAAACAAAACCTTGTGAATTCAGCCAAAATACACAAACTAAAGTCTGCTTGTACCTAAACATTTCCCTTGATAAGTAGCATGCAGAAAATAGATGTTACTCCTACCTTACATACATAACAATTCAATGAGTTCACGTCACATGTGAGTTACATAGATTCTTTTCCTATCAAACATCAAATTAACAGGTTCACACTATGTTGAATTTCAGGGATTCAGACATCAAAATTTGCCAATGGTTGGCTCAGGGTTCAGCTGCACATGGGTGACAAAAGTATTTGTCAAGTATTTGACATGTAAAGACTGGCAGCAGACAAAAGCAAATATGACCCTTACACTGGAATATTTTGACTGTAATTTTGATCCATGAACACTTGTCTTTGTAAGAGCTGGTTAAATCCACACATTTATATCTCAATTTCCCAGATCAGAAAACAGATCAAGATAATGAATATGCAGAATTTTAATCTTTTTTACAGCTTCATCCATTATTCAAACTGTCAAAACTACTTTGTGCATGATCATTTTTCTTTCTTTTTTCTACACTTTTTAGTCTTCTTTGTTATTGGGATGTTCTTTGCTGTATCATTTCTGCACTGCAATTATTATAGATTACCAGTCAATCAAACAGTGTGACTACAAAGTCTTTATGGTTTTATGTTGATGAAGTTTGGATTTCAGTGGGCCATGCTCTTTCCTTTGTCTGTTCAATCATAGCAGCATCAGAGCTGCACACACCAAATGTTAGTAGAGCAAATGTTAAAGCTCTTGTTAGATAGCTGTAGGTCAGTTCACTGTTATTAATAGCAATGTGCCATAGTCGGCTGAGTAATGTGATTTATACCTAAAACGTACGATTACTGCCTTTTAGTTATGCCTCTAAATTATATAAAGTGCACTAACATCTTTATGGGGAATCAGAAAATGAGTCCAACATTCATGTCATTCTCTTTGTCATATATCCATTTTAATAAAGCATTAAAGTTGTGAGATAGAAAGGCTCTTGAGCCTGAGGGGCTGGCTGCCAAAGTACTGATTTAACTCAGGAGGGGTCAGGAGGGGTCACTGCAATGAGCTCACCAACAAAAACACAGCTGTCATATGAAGTGCTGCCAAATGTGACCAGCAGATGGTGCCCACGCACAAACACACACACACACACACACACACACACACACACACACACACACACACACACACACACACACACACACGCTCTGATGCAGACAAATTAACTAACATGGAAAAACCCACAAGACGTGAACTCAGGAGTACAAAATGTCAAATCATCCTGCGGGATTTTGGCTGGGAGAAATTCATCTGTTTCGGTGTTTTCTGGCACCTCACGGCATCATAATTATACCTCCAACACAGGAGGCCCCACTGTGTTTTGAACCTCTAACTGTGGAAACAGTCCACATCATCCACTAACACAGTCTACCATTACACCTGTGACTGAAAGAGGGGTTGACTGAGTGGGAGAAAATAATTCAAAACATGAAAAACTGTAGACAGCGTGGGCTCAGTCAATCAAAAGCTGCCATTATGAGTCAATGGGGAGAAAAGCCGAGGAGCTAAATCCCATGTCTCTTCTAAAAGTGACTAATGCTGGGATATGTGAAACTATTTATTCGAATGAGTCACATACCCTTCCTCCTCCCACCGCCAACACCAGCTCAAAACACACACACACATGCAAAAAAAAAAAACAGGGCTGATTGAGCTCACTCACACACACACACACACACACACACACACACACACACACACACACACACACACACACACACACACACACACAAATCCATTTTAAAACACACAGAAAAACTTGCATTAGATACCTGCCTTTGGAGTTAACAGAATACACACTGCTTTATCCATTAAGCCCCAATATCTGTAGGTGTAACTGCATCATACTGCCTCTCACATACTCAACCAAGGATGTTTAATAAAAAGGGATGGAAACAACCTAACTACATAAACACAATTTCATTTACATGACACACTTGTCCCTTCCTAAGCCGGCAGCAGCTCCTTTTGAAAGCTTCTCTCTCAAGGCTATGTTTTTAATAAAACTGAGATTTCCGTCTAAAATGGGTGTATTTTCGGCAGTTAAGCTTCGATAATGAATGACTCTTCAGGTGCTTTGCGCTGCTGCAGTAAAGGAGACAGGCAGAGGGCCACTCTTTCACAGTAGGTGACGGGAGATTTGGAGGTTATTTGGATGCAAGTGGATCTAGAAGTAGACGACAGCTCTACACAGAAACAATGACATCCAAACAAACCAAGGACCAGACCTTTCTTGAAGAAGGCATAACAACAACAAAAAAAAAGACAGGAGATAAGACCTGCAATATGCACCTTTTTCACAATATCTGCATATTTTTCTCAGGACATTTTGAGACGCAAACCATTACAAATGAGTGAGGCACAGTGTGGTTATCAAGTCACTGCTTCTTCTACGTATCAAAATGACATCCATCAAACGATGCAGCCTCAGGTGACACAGCCGGTGTTTGTTGCACATTATTTTGGCTGCTTTAGGCAAATCCCCAGCCTGATTTTCCTGAGGAAAGAGTGATGCTGTTGAGCCTCGTGACAGTGCCACCACGGTTCTTACACCTCTCTACACTAACCCTGTTTGCTGCCTTTCAAAATGCATCCAATCAGTGTACAGTGACTGCGATGCTGAAACATTTTTAAAGGTATGTGTTGATATAGTGTGAAGCTCAGATTAAATATAGCACTGTGGGTCTGTGTCTTATTAGTGATGATGATAGTTCATCAAGGTGACTGATGAAGTGTTGGAGTGGGAATTTGACAAACTGAAAGTGAAGAAGGGATAAACAACTAACACCTTCACTCCATCGAGGAGAAAATCGCACACTGTAACCCAGCCATCAAATTCAGCCTTTTCACTGTGAGGATTTATCTACAGTATTCCTTCTTAATGTTTCCTCCGGGGCAGAATTTCATTACTGGCGGCATATAAAAAATCTGAACATTCATTAGTGAGCATGTTTCTTCTTGGCTGTGGCAAGTTGATGTTAAGGACACCCCTAAAAGTTACAAAACTACATTAATATAAAATAGTATGTCCCAACACACACACACACACACACACACACACACACACAGATGATGAAAAAAAATGATCAGAAGATGTACAGCATGTTCCAAATATCAAATATTTCTCTCAAAAAAACATAAAATAGCAATGTCAAATATTAGTTTTAGTCCATTCATACACCATTTGGTCCAACTTAAAAAATGATAATGGACAAAAATACTTCTTGGGTAAAATACGAGACAAATTGGTTGAACAGCATTCAAATATTTGCGTTAAACTGTTGCTGCTTTAAAGAAGACTTTCATGTTACCACTGGCAGGTTTTTCTCTCGCTGCCTCTCTCGTCTCTTTTTGGAGGGCAGTGACTGTAAGCAATGTTCAACACTCAACATGAAATTTCAACATTAATTAAGTGTCCCACAGTCAGAGCTATCAAGATATCCACAGTAATCTAACGTGATGAAATCAGTAAAGAAAAAACTAAATTACCCCAAATCTAATTAAAAGCAGTCAAGGCTAACACTTTGAACAACATTGGCCAGATAATCAAAGACAGTCACAGAATGTGGTGCACTCAAGAGTAATGAAGTGATTAATGGCAATCAAATACAAAATGATTATGTAACACATGAAGCAAAACTGGTTAGGATTTAAATACCCTGTGAAATGATTGAGTACAACCTGCATCAAAAAGTAATAAATAAAGCTGTAGAGAGACAATTGCAGAGCTCTTGCTCAACTCAGACACTGCTCACACAAGATGATTGCTTAGAAGGCAGCAGCAACAAGAATAACATGAGCAATTAATGTGATGAAAATTAATATTTATTTGCTCCACAGAGGCACCTCAGCCAAAGCAGGGGGAGCAGCTAACTAAAGGATAAGGTTGGATATATTCTATATTTGTGTGACTCCCAACAAATCCTTTCTGAATTCCTAACATGTCCGTGACTCTCAGCCCCGAGCCTATTCCTTCCTACTGCAGATGTGAGTCTTTAAAAACAAGCCACAAAGATATAGTTTCATTTTTAAAAAAGGCTAAGGCTAATTTGTTGACAGGAAGACAATTACAGAATATCACTAAAAAAATAATCAGCACATTTCCACATATAATGATAACAGAGAAAAGTATCTATTTGTTATCTCCTGTGTGTAGTTATTCTGCTGTTCGTGTTCTAGGGATTTTAAGATTAATCTGCTGATCGACCGCTATTAAATTACTCAGGATAAGTCTGCCTGTTAAATACCTCAAAGGTAAATGAGGAAAACAGATAAGGTTACAGAGTGAGGAGAGATGCACAGAGCTGTGCGCTGAGCTTGTCCAGATGGATTCATCGAGTCCCAGCCAGCTCCTGGGGAGGAAGAGCCAGGAACATGAAGAGGCTCATTCTGGACAACTTCCTCTGGAAAAGGCCAAGAGCTGGGATCAAAGCCAGCATCCTATGTTGTAGAGACTCTCACCAGGGTTTCGACACATTCCTGCTGATCAAATGACCACAGATCACATCCCCCCATTTATATCTGTCAGTGTCCATGTTCAAATGTCAGGTCTTTGCTTTAATGGCAGGTAGAGGAGCAGCAACAAAGCCTTGTTTTGTCTCTGACTGACAGCTTCTGTGACTGGAAATAACACCACAGAATCTAAATAAGAAACACTATATTAACTCAAAATCCTAAAAATATTACCAGAACTTATTCGTCACGACAGACATAGATGGTAAATACTTTCAAACTGAGCACTGTTATTTTTAGATGAAATATGTTGGTTATACATACAGATTGTGCTAAATATATTCAAATTAAGGATTAGTCATCATTAATTTAGGTCAGTTGTTGCTTAAGGTTGCTGTTTATTCAAAATGACTCATTCTTCATATTTTGCAGTCGGCGTTCGGTGTTGACAGGCAATTATGATGCTCAAGATAATAAAATACCAACAAAAAACACAGCACTGAATATTTACTGTCGGTACAGTGGTGATCTAAACAAAATATAGATAGAAATATTTTCTAATGAAGGCTGAGAGTGCTCTGAGGATCTATGACATCAAGTATAGACAAACAGGTCGACATTATACTAATCTGTGCTACTACCATAAGAGTCTGGCAGCACATTGATATATGAATGTTCAAAACAACATGAGACTCAACAGGACACATCATCTTTGTCCAAACTGAAAGTGCAAAGGAAAAAAATTATGTTAAAAGAAAATTAGATTTTATTTTAAGAGGAACAGTTCACGTCAATCATGGCAATATATGCAAAATACAGATGAGCAGCTGGGCCAGAAAGGAACTGGTCCAGAGTTGAAACTTGCTGATAGAAATAGAGTTTGATATGCTTTTATGTAACTGTACATAAAGGACTGATGGCTCAACTACTGCTGAAACAATTAGTCGAGATTAATGAGTCGATCAACAGAAAATTATTCAACAATTTTGCTGATTAGTAATTGAAGTTAACTATCAAACTAAAACATTAATTGGTTACACTTACTGAATGCAGTATGAGGATTTGCTGCTACTCTATGTTTTATATCATTGTAAATTGAATATAGCTCCTGGTTGGAAAAGAAGCACGTGGAGAGTCACCTGGGGCTGTAGGAAATGTGATTTTTTTTCAATTATTTCCTACTAAATATTGAATTAAATGATCAAGAGCTTAATCAATGAGAAGTCTGCAGGATTTTCTGCTGCACTCAGCAACACCCACAACACATTAATGCTGCCTACCAGCACACGACCTGTTCGAGTTATCATCTCACCTCATTGATAATCTTAGTAAAGGATGAGCATCATGCCATTTCAGTGAAAAGAAGTCTGTGATTTATAAACCGTTGTCAAACAACAATGTGGTGCATGTGTGATGGCAAACATTATTACAACTGACATTAATGTGATTCCTTGCTGCAGCTTTATGTTGCAGGCACTGGAACACAAGAACAATGTTGTTATAGTCTACGTTACTTCTATCAGCCACGTGCAACTCATCTGAGCAATAAGCCTGAAGTACAGCACTTCTCATCCCGCAACAGTCCACAACATGACCTGCATCTATCACATATGTCCATATGTCTTGTGGCAGCTTCTCAGCATTGTTGTATCTGTCCATCTTGTATACTCGCAAGGTTCAACAAGGGCCATTAGTTCATCAAAGTCATGACAACACAAAAACGAACAACAAAACTGTCCACACCTAATATGGTGCAAAATACTACCATACTATCCTTTACTTAACTAGTGTCTATTAGAACTGGGACGGTCAATGTGTCTTGCTCTTCTATCAGTTTATCTGCCTTTATCTTGTGGGTAAGGTGAAGTGACTTTGATGGGGCCAGACTGTCTGCCAGAAAAAGACTCAACCATCACATCTTTCATCGCACAGCGTCAGACCAAGCTGTCTGTCAGGGCCTGCTGCATCTCCTTGGTAACTGGGAGCTCCTCAATGGCAAACAGTGTGTTGTTATTCAAACAGGGCATCTACTGAGGCTCCACCAGTGCTCGGTGACCTTGCATGTGCCTGGGCTGCAGCCACAGGGCTTGTGTATTTAAACATTGCACATGTGAAGATAAATGTCCAGGTGAAAAATAAAGTTGGACTGAAACATAAGAAATGAAGCAGAAAATGCCCAGATGTTGCTAAATTTTGTTTTGTTAATGACATTGATTGTATTGTTATCTATAAATACTGACAAGGCTTCTATAAGGTCCTGGGAGTTTGTCAGATTTTAATTCTAAGAAGACCCAAAAGGATTCCTTGAGGAACTCCCTCAAAAAGGGTTTGTAATATAAAAAAAGAAGTAAACAGTTGAGAGAATTTGAAGATGGAAAAGTGTTTTTACTCAATATCGTTCAATCTGCTGATGAAAGAAAAGATAAGAACAAAGGCAACAAACAGAAATAAGCCCATGTGACACTTAGTTTGTTCTGCAAACACTGAGTTCTTTTTCTAAGGAATTGTTACCACTTTGATTTTAACAGCAAACAGTCAGTGGCAGCACAGCTAACACCACCAAAGGGCAAAGGTCAATAGAAAGCACAATACATGGAGGATGTGACTTGATTACAAAAAGTAATTTTAGTTAGTTGCTATGTCTTTGCTACTTATGGTCTCTGGGAGCATGCAGCAGCAGGGAGCCAGCAAAAGAGGAGCTGTAATCTAACATTCCATATTTCAGTGCAACTGAAAATTGCAAAAAAAATGTCCTGGAGTAAAGATGAAAATCATAAACAGTAAAATAGATTTTTCTGGCACATTCACACCATTCCACTTGTAAAATTTTACCAAATGAAGCACTGAATGTAAAGGATCATTCTGTCCTGTCCTATCCCATGAAATGTTACAATATACTTCTGTTCCTGTCATTAGGAGTGTGATCTCTGTCAGCTGGCTTTGTTAAAGAGGCTTTATAAAAGTTGAAATACTCAAGTCAAATTCGGAATATTATTGCAATAAAATGTTAACACCCCCTGTCCTGATGGTCTGTCAGCCTCTCGGCAGCTCTGCTCTACAAAGGCAGTGCTAAGAAAATGTTTTTTCTGCAAAGCTATTCAACTTGTAATGTTCTGTTGCCTTAGTATGTGAATCAGCTGGTGTCTTTCCTCTTATCGATCTCTTTCTGAATCTGTCTCATTTGAAACCACAAATTTGCACTTCTGCTCCTCTGTTTTTTTGTGGCAGTCTAGATATCCATCAGCAAATCACCGATAGAAGATTGACTTCCCAGTACCAGCATCTCCAAAGCCCTCAGGCGGTTTCACCGCACCACTCAGCTGACGAGCAACACGCTGCTGCACAAAAACACATCACCTGGTGAGAAAAGACAGGCAGGGCTTCAAAAGAGCAAAGACTGCCTGCACTGAAAACCTCTCCATCGATAATGCTCGCAATGCTTCGATTGCCTCATCCTCAAGCTTGGCACAGGGACAGATTCAGTGGCACAGTGAGCATGATTTTAATATTTTTGTGGCCATTTCTGAGATTTTTTGTGCTTACTCACAGACGAATTTCAAAAAAATATATAAATATATGTCAAATATATATTTAAAGTATCATGGTTTGTGTTGTTATCTATGTTCCATCCTGTACTGCTTACATTTGCCAGACAGAGAAATTATTCAAAAAATGGCTATTAGCAAATTGTTTTTAGGCCTTGAATGTGTGTGTACTTTATAGTGTAAAACTCTTTATCCTTGTAGCCATTAATCACAATTAGAAGACACTCAGAAACATTTATTGTAGACTGATTAAATACCTGAAAAGAAGGGAATGGATTTTTTTTTTTGCCCAACAGAGCCAGGTCATGTAATATTGTGCTTTATTAAGATAAAGCCTCTTTTATCTCTTTTTTTTTTTTTTTTTATCTCCACCTTATTAGATTTGCTGTAGCTCTATCAGACCACTTTGGGGCACTGGTTTTAATTAAAAACTGCGTGTTCTTCACGGCAGGGAGGTAGAATGTTTCAACACCGGATGGTGAGGAAAGTAGCACCAGAATGTGTTACTAAAGCTGCAGAGTTTTCATTTACACATGTCCAATCTGCTTCTGTTACCATTGCACTGCGTAATTTACACTACGTTTGCTCATTGGCAGCACTGACAGGTGGTCAAAACCTTAAGTTATCGGGCAAATAATTGAAGGGGTTGCATCATGGCGTTTGTCTTGTATCTCTTTCTCAAAATAATCTTTTCTAATGCTTGTATTGAAGTAGACAGTGAATAGAAGGTGGGACTGGCTTAAATCCATGGGAACATGGACAAAACTGTATGTGGAGACAGTAAATAAAATTTAATATAAATTAAAAAAAATAAAACCATGTATGTAGCTCAAAATTGTGTCATTGGAGCTGCCAGGATCCAACAACAAGGACATCAAAATATTGTTGAGTAAATGACTTGACTTGTATATTCAACTCATTGTCTCATGTGATGTTTTCCCATTAATCAAATTTTAGCATTTATTATATTTTCAACGCCGACACAATCTTTAGTGAACAACATAATATGCTCTCAGTATTATTCACAGTATCATGGCTTTATCCAAGGACATGGAGTAGCCAGCCAGTGGGAAAAAGTAGTCAGCTATGGGGGTCTGTGCGCAGTAAAAGGTCAAATAATAGTAACATTACAATGTGAAGCTGAGTCATATCGTACACTTTCCTCATGTGACATAGGCCTGTTACTTTCACAACATTGTCTGTTTTAGTGTGTTTGCAATGAGGCTTAGAGATGGCTCTGCTGTAAAAAGGGCAACAGAAATAAAGCTGATTCATTAATTAGCTCATTCATTAAGCCCATAAATGTCTGTGTGGTGTAAAAGCACTTTCAGTCCACTTTTTAATGCCTTTTGCGCATTCGTCAATTTGCCGCCACCAGTGTTTTCTGAAGCATCTAATGAGGATGTCGCCTGTGCAATCAATGCAAGTCCTAATGTTTTTTGTCATCAATTATTTTCTAATATTTGTCGAACCCTGAAGACGACTCTCCACTCTCCACTCGGCAGGACACACCCTCTCAGCTGAGTGTGTGCAGACACATTCATATAGAGCATGTGGCGGCAGGACTGATACAGACAGATAGGCATGTTTGACCGGCAGCTGGCGCTTATGGAATGATCTGCAGTGAATAAACTACAGCAAAGGTGAAGCATGCATTCATAAGACACAGCAGGGAGGAAGAGCTAATCCAAAACAAAGGCGAACTCATGGATGAGCAAACGTTGTGACAGTCCAAATGAGGGAGGTTCATTGATAATGTTTCAACCAGAAGGTCACACTTTGTTCCTCATTCCCAATGAAGACCCCGGGTGAGACTATGAGGCTGACTGTCATCAAAAGGTCACAACATTAGGGGGTTCTCAGCCTTTTGGGAGAACAATTTTTATTCCATCTGCAATTTCTCTCCCTTGAAAGTAAAGAAATACCATGACATTTGGAGGTTTGTGCTATTTTTCTTCAATTGACATCTCTAACATTAACAGGAAAAGGTTTCTACATTAATCTAATTAGTTAATTGGTATTAGGAGTGAGTTTTCATTTTAAGTAAAAAAAATGAACAAAATATTTAATATAATTTTAACTTTTAAAACTTTAATATAATGTAAATTTTTAAACTAACCACAGTTGTTTCAATTGCCAAAATATAATGGTGATAAAAATCAAATTTGTCCAGTTCAGGAAACACACTGTAAACGCAAAATCTACACACAATCACAAGACAGCAGACACTCCAAATAAATTGAGTTAGACATGAAATATATCCATGAGCTTCACTTTACAGAGGAAGAAATTGATTCTGTGGGTTGTCCACAATGTAATCAGGGCCATAATGTAGATCTTTCTCTGTCTTGAGTGCTGAAACTCAAATGACATTCCTCCTGAATAATGATCCATTTGCAATGGCTGAGTGATAACGACTGAAACACACAGAGCTCTGCATCCCTGCCCTGATCACCCTGTGATGGGTTGAGATAATCATATATCTCTTTCTGAAATGTAAAAGCCACTCAGCCATGTGTCTGTTTATGTCGTACATGCAGGGTTTTTCCCTCTAGATTACATTCAACATACAAAATGGAGCCTGCTGGCCTGAATCAAGAAAAGAAAATGTCATGTATATAAACAACAATAATAAAGAATAGAAAGTACATAAAAGACTGTATTGTCTGCACCAATGCTCCCGAGCTTAAAAAAAATGTATGAGTTAATAGAAAGTGTGGCCTGCATAATGTTTCAAACTAGACTTACTGTGTAATAGAAACTAAATTGTTTACTCAGTAGTGAGTAGGGAGTAACCTGAGATGTCAGACACTTACTAATCATAACACTGCATGATCAGATGTTCGCACAATGGTAGTTTTCTATCTATATCTACAAAATGCATGTGCCCGTACACTACTTGTTTTGTTATATTGTGGAATATCTGAAGGCACTATATAGCAGATATATTTTCATACTCAGACAGTAAGCAAATGGGGTGTCACCCAACACTCAACAACATCGATAAGCCATCTAACATACATTAAACCTCAGTCCAAAGATGTGAGTTCATATAGGTAACAACTAAAGTATCACTGCTAAGTCCGAATAGGGACAAATGGGACCCTGCATCCATTTTTGTACTGATCCTGGCTGTAATGGACAATGCATATAAAAAAAAATTCTATTCTTCACTTGCAATAGTTTTGGAAGTTTTATGTTGAAAGTCCAACCAAATTAACACATTTCTCCTGTAGCGGTTTGTGCATTGTTCATTACTGCACAGTCGGCAAAAAACAGAAAAAGAAAACATTTTACAGACATTTCCAGGAGCTAATGACAAGTCCACCAATGCAATTAACAACTATTCAATAAGAAACCCATGATTTCACTGCAGCTGATGCCCTACCTGATATTCAGCACTTCCAAGCTCTCCTCCACACAACTCATCCTTAACAAGGAGCATAACCACAGCTTCTGCCACACCACCTGCTGCTGTTTGCTCATCATGCGATAGATATTCAGCCATGGATTCAACATACCAGCTGTTGACACCCCAGTTAAGCAGTTTTCCAGACCCTTGCCACTACTTAACATGCTGCATGCATGTTAAGCATTGCCAAATGGAAGGCGTCCAGTGTTTTGTGATTTGAGCAAGTGTCAGGAATTCACTGAAAATGGGGCTTGAGGATAATGCTGTGAAGGTGCTCTTCCTTCTTTGTGGCTTGATGTGGTGTTCACTGGGTCCACTTTATGTCTGAGAGTGTTGGTCTGTAATGGGGATATTAGCCAAGTGTGTGTGCACGTGGTGTGTTTGTGTGGGATGTGACATGGAAACCTGAAAGTGCAAATAAGAGAGAAGAAGCGAGAGACTTCCCTCCAGAGGCCCAAGGATGACAAATGCCACGGGACACAAACAGCCATTACCTAAAAGGTTAGAAACAGGAGACATAATCCCCAACAGGAGACGTCTACTGGTCCCTCCCATCCAGAACGAAGAAGCCTTCCACAGAAAATAAACTTCTGCTGTATGAATACACACATTTTTCATTATCACTCAGCCCTAAAAGAGCCCTAAAAAATGAGTCAGTTTTCCATTGACAAAAGCTCGCTGATAATAATGAGCTCATGGTGAGCATGACTAACAGTAAGTGCATAATGCAATGCACTATTTCTATTTTGTATTTCCATAAATCTAACATTCGTATCTTGTCAGGAAATTTAATAATGTACTTGAAAACACATTCAATTTGCTATCTGTGACTAAGCTGACAAGAAGATTGAACTCGAAATGTCTGAAAGATTACTGGCACACACAACATCAAAGGAGCTTACCACTGCAAAAGAAACATTACAGGTTTCATTTAATGAGTGAAAAATGATAAGAACTAATGAGGTAACTTCTGAAAAGCCTTGCATTCAAGAGCTATGCTGTTGAAATAAGAAGGTAAATAAGAAAAATGGACACTGAAGAGGATCATGTGGTCAATTCTTGCAAAAGGTCACTGATACTATATCATTTGGCAAATGTTTGAAAGTTATATAAATGTATAATTACTACAACATGCAAAGCTGCCAAAATGTTCCTCTAAAGCTGCTCATACAACCATGCATGCCGGTGGTATTTTACTTTAATTTTGTAAGTCTGAAAACAGTTTTTCCAGAAAATCATATAAAGTTCTCTGAGTAAATGTGGACTCCAAATGCCTACATGTCTTGCTTGTTGTGGCAAGCAAGGTTGGACATGATGGATAAAAAGTGCAACAAGCTCAGCCATCTTTTGCCAGCTTTCTCTGATTAGCTCATTAGACGACAGGTTGCAACGATTTATGCTGTACTTTCTTCAGTTAAGACTCAAAGTCTCTTTCTGCATGTATAGGAGAATTCCCAGCGGTCTCTATATGTCAGACCAGAATTTAATTAGATCCGATCAATAGCATCTGAACCAGGGGACGTGGCCCTGGCTTCTCTTTACAACGCCAGCTTGTGATTTGGGACGTTATGATATGCATGTAACATACAAATCTGGCTTAATGCTGTTTTAATTCTGTTAGGAAGAAATGAAAACACAAATTATTGCTTTAATCAAATTATAACAATCTCTCAAGGCAAAGGGTGTTGATTTGATTGCTGTTAGCGCAAAGCAAACATCACAGACCTACTGTGAAATTAATTTGTGAATAAAACACAGATTTTGGCTGTGCAGTGTGTAAAATGTAACTTAGCCCTTAGTTGTGTTACATTAAACATTTTAAAATTATTTGAGTCTTTAGTATGAGGTTACAAGTCACAAGTTAATTATATTATTTCATTTGGACTAATTCATGGCCCCTTGATTCTGAAAATATTGGCAGTTATTAGGTTTGTATTCTGACAAATTTAAACAAACTTAATTCACCCATTTCATATTAAAGTATCGTGTTTTTACAAGACAACAAGACATGAGACGGACGCTATTTATCATCTCCACAATAACCTCTTTTATGGCAATTAAACTGATGTATCCCAGTTAATTTGGCAATGATATGATGATGATGATGATGATGAACTTGCTGTAACAGCGACAGGAAGGCGACTGTTTGATATGTTTCTCTGCAAGGCGGCCAAGGACTTCCTGCTTAAATAGGAAGATGAATCCCATTTTCTGCTTGTGTCTGAGTAATCGGCGCAGAGATACCCCTCGACTCGACACACCAACAGATCTGCATCGGTGTGATGAATCAGAGTCATTATGCCTACCGCCTCCTGTTTGCTTCTGGAATGGATCTGTTGTCTTTGCTTCTCATATTACCGGTCAAACTAAAGCAATTACAGATATTACAGATTTATTGTTTCTGTATGAGGTGGCGAGGAGAGGGGCAGGTGAGGGGTGAAGGTGACTAAGCCGTTGCCCACAAACAATCAGCCGGTGAAGTGGCTTGTATCTCCAACAGAGCTGTGTTTAAAACAAAACAGCTGATGTGGCTCACAGTACCAGATGTCGCTGTCTTCTTTTTCTTTTTTTTGAAATTCTTTGTATAGTCTATCTGTGCTGTACACTGTAGACTGTCTTTAGGCACCTGACAAATGTCTCATCATTAAAACTATTTAAAAGCAGTCCAAAAAAAAAAAGTAAATGCATTGCAGTTGTCATCATCCTGATATTTAAAGCGTTACAACAATGCGAAGGCCTGTTTATACCTCTACTGATATTTATTGCATTGTACTTTAGTGTTTGTTGTTTTCCACTTTCACTCTACACTCAAAGGAGTACTTACTTACTGTACACTGTATGTGGGATTGTCAGTGATATTCTGTATGTAGCCACATCAACAAAATTAACACATACAGAGACCTGATCTGAAAATCTAAGACGATCATTGCATGATAACGTAATCTGTCATATAACGTCATACAACTGTTTGATTTTATTACTCTCCTCTCCTCTTGTTTTTGTTATTTTACTTCCTACCCTTGTGTGTTTCCTACCTGTTTGACTGTCTGCCATGCCCCAATTGGTTTCACCTGTGACCCTCCCCTCTATTGTATTCAGTGTGTGTGTTCCTTTCACTCGCTGCCAGTTCATCTTTGTGCCATGTGTCAGGCGTTCCACACCTTTCCTTTTCCTTTGCTTTGTTTTTCCTCTACCTCGCCTGTTTTTGGACTGCTGATTCGTTCGTGCTCCAGCTGGATTTGTATGCCTGTTTTGACTGTCTTCTCTGGCCTGCCTCACCATCTCGTAGGCCTGTTGTTCATTGCTTTTTGCTGCACCAGCTGCATTTGAGTCCAATCTCCTGGTTCCTGTAACGTCGCTTGCACAACCGTGACAGATATCTATTTAAAATGAAATTTTGTATCAACAAGCTCAAAGTGTAATTTTCCTTCTATCGTGACACACACAAGGAGCAGTAAAACAAAAGAAAGACGACTTGAACATCCTCTGACAACGGTGAGGTCAGTGCAAGGGCAGGGATACAAATCCCTATTCTATTCACCGAGTACCGCTTGGTAATTCATCAAGGTTTATCAAGAGCAACTGCATTCATTTCTCTGATCGGCTGTACCTTGACTGAATCAGTGGGCATTGTTTACACACGGACAAGAAGTGCTTTACTCATCTCCTGTAGTGCTTACCAAGCTATTGCTGTGTCGCTGCCAGATGGATCAGAAACCCTTTTTGCTGTTGTGATTGCTGGCTACTCAGAAATACACGGCATGTCATCTCATAACCTAATGTAGATAAAGGGAAAAAAAAGAGATTTTTCCGAATGATAACAATAAGCTTGGTTGAGATTGGAGGCTTCCCCTTCCTCAAACCCTTCTGTGTCCATTACACAGAAAACCACTTATTAGTGAAAGTGAAGGACTCACTAATTTGCAACTACAGGCTATGTTTAATTAGTCAAATTCTACTTCTTAATCCTCATGAATGAAACAGTACAGCACCCAGGGACCAGCTCCAGTTTAAAGACAAGCCTCAGTCAAGACGAGGACAGGAATGTTGGTATGAAATGGGAGAGCATGCAAACTCCACAGTGACCTCGCTGTGAGGCGACAGTGCTGGCTGATGCTAAGATGCTTGTGCCATTTGGATACAACTCACTTTCTCTCTTGTGAGTGGGACGCCACCGGAGAGATAATAAAGGAAATTCTTCACGTCACAGTGTCTGTTGACTCATATTTCTCATTTCCTGTTTATCTGGCATTCATGGCATTCGTAATTAATTGTCACGGACTGAATGGGAAGCATTTCACTGCAGGCCTGTGGGTAGAAATGCTCCTAATGTATAATGTAAATAATATAGGATACCAGTCCAGTTTAAGCCTGGTTCACAATACATATACTGCCTTGCCAATAAAACAGGAAAAGCAAAGTCCCTAGCTAAGATTATGTGGAATATCATACGTCATGAAACACATCAGATTTTTTTCCACTTGACAAGAGAAGGAAACAAAATTCTGACACAGGTCTTTTGTAGAGGTGCTGCATCGCTCGTCTTCCACAATGACACACTTAAAGGAATAAAATGAGCAAATGTTATGCCCGATGAGCCTATCTCTGTCAGGTCAGGCCATTATCGGTCTGATGCTGTATAGTCTGATCCCGGCATTATGCAAAAAAATTCCCATCAAAGGAGAAAAAACTACTTTGAAATTATTTGAGAAGGGGCCAATTTTGTCTGCCTGCTGCAATTTAAAAAGAACAGTATGTGAACTTGATGATTGAAGGCAGGCAATGGAAAAAAAATGAGGGTTTCAGGGAACAGTGTGTTGTGTTATCCTTTGGCATAAAGTATATAATGGAACAAGCAGAACTGGTTCATTGACTATGTATTTTTAAAAATTTTCCACATCAAATTAAATAGTCGCCTCTCTTTGCTTCCAAGGTAATAACTGAAAGAGTGAAAATCAGCATGCAGCATCTGTGGGTGAATAATGTAATGTAATAATGTACGAATCGTGTTTCTACATGAATTTACAATGTATAGATTTAAGGTAATTTATTTTACAATCTTTTATTTTTCAGATCAGATCAGATTATGAAAGAGTAACAGGGCATCAAAGCACCATTATACATCACATCCGGAGTAAAAACAAGTTTATCAAGCAGGCAGCCACTGCAGTTTCCAAGAAACGCCTGACCTGCTTCTGCCACGGGCGACTGGTCTGCCTGGGAAATAAGTAAACATTGTCAATTCTGCATGAGTCTGACTTCCAGCTGTAGGCAAATGCAAAGAGAACAAGGCAACAAGCAATATTTTATTGGATGTGCCTTAACATTACAGTTATGTGTGTAGTTTCAAACTATTTTATTATGTATGTCAGGCTGGAGGTTCTTCTACATTAAATAAATCATAGAGGGCTCAGTACAAGACGTACACAGTATTCATAATAAAATACAGGGAAGGAAATGCTTTCACATTCACCATTTGTCAGATCACATATGCTGTGAAATTATGTTGGTTAGAAGTCCAAACAAAAATGTTTGATCTTCCAAGCTAAAGCAATTTGTGAGCACTCCACTCAGCAGTGAACTGCACTGGCCTGAACATCGAAATGTGGTGATTCAGATTTCACATTAAAATAATGTGAATGCGTACGTGAATGGAACAAACTCGGACCGTGTTTTTAAAGAAATAGTTGATCATTTTTGGATGTGTTGAAGACAGACAAATCGAGGGGAGGGGAAACAAAGTGTCGCACAAAGCCGTATTAGCGAGTCACGAGTCTGTTTGAAGGAACCTGACTGCCAATTACATTTTCATACTAAATACAACAAGAAGCACACTATGACCTCTTAAGACATTTTAATGCAAGTGTCATTTCAGTAAATCACATTCAATTACTGCCATGTGATCAGAAGTCCTGCAGTCCTGCAGTCCTGAAATCTGGTGATTCAGAACAATGTTGCTTTTCATCCTCTCTGTATTCTTGGCAGGACTGTATTTAGTGTATGTATATGTACTGTATCTGTGTGTTTACAGTATATACACTATGAGGGAACTGTAGAACTTAAAAACAGATTTGTATAATTAAACACACAACAAAAAATGCTGTACTTTGACACAAAGTGCAATAAATAAATATGAAATATGAAGAAAAATAACATCTATTTTCGAACTAATAGCCAACTTTAAAGACACTAAATATTGGCATTTAATATGGTGGCAGCCGGAACAAACCCATATATTTTTATCAAAACTACTCCCTACTCCACTATGAGTTTTTCTTAGCTTGTCTTCCGCCTGTCATTTGTCTGAAAGCAGTCTCCAGTGTCCTGACTAATTGTTATTGGCTAACAGCCCAGATGAAAAACAAACTCACAGACTGAATAGTGTCTCCCTGGACCACTGTAATTGTCTTCGGCTGACAGTGTGGAGGAGGGGAGCAAGCTGCTTCGTGTTTCCTCTGTCAACTTTTCAATAAACCACAATGATAATAAATCAATGTCCCGTCCACTCCATGCTCAACATCACCTTTTACAGTCACTAACTCTTTGTCGGGCCTCACAAAGGAAGTACCTGGCTGCCTGGACTCTCAGCACCACTGACTATAAAGCTGGTGTTCAGGTCAGGATGAAGTGAGTGTAATACTGGCTGTACTGATTTATAAAACTAAGGAGTGGGAAGCCGCATACTCATAGCTCCAAGGCCATCATTATATATTTAGTTCCATAAATCCCACTGTACCGATTACTTAACCAGGAATTTCATTAGAGAAATAAAAAGCAGGAGAACAATCATTTCCTGAAGCTCTGTAAATGAAAACAGCATTACAGTGACTATTTTTCTATGGTAGCTTGTTTTAATTTCGTTTTTTTTTTTTTTAAGATGCAAATCGTGTAAAGAACCACTGGCATTGTGATTCACTTTGAAAAAAACATCAAGACTACTACCGCAAACATTTTCAGTAAACTAAAATATGTTTTTGGTTTTGTTCCTCAAAAATATTAAAAGAAAAAAATGACCCACAACACAATGGTGGTTGAGGGTTATACACACGGGAACTAAACAGACAGAATCCATAGTTTGACTGGAAAATCTCTTTTCCAGTAGAGGTCACAGTGGCGTGAAATAGTCTCTGTAATGTGAGTAATGCAACTTGATAAAATGTCCACACAGCAACTGACATCTGCAGGTCAGCTCATGCAGGTATATGCATTAAACACTACTTCATTCACTTTCACTAATCCTCCCTCTGTGATTTGACAGTCCATACATGTTTTTGTGTCTTTTGTTAACATGAGATTTGTAAGATAACATTCATTTCTCTGTCTTGATGGCTGCTCTCCCCTCCACTGATAACATAGTGGGGAACCCTTTATGCTATTATCCCTGGAAAACAGATGGGCTCCATAGCAACTGGTGTCATTTTTCACCATCCCCACATGAGAGGTGCTTTCGAAGCAGGCCGTTCCTGTTTCAAGTTAACCATCGGTCCTGATCACAGTTTTCTTTCTGTCTACTCGCGGCCTGGGAGCGCGGCCACTTGGAATGCATGAAGACACCACAGACCTCACAGCATGAGAACATCCTGTAGCCGAAAGGCCACCGGTTCAGGCGCCTGTAAGAGGCGACCAGTGTTTTTGTAGTGCCCTTGAGCAAGACAGTGAATCTCTACTTGATAATTCATTATAATTCAGCCTGGAGAGCAGGCTTCACCTTATATCCACAGCTGAAAGACAATTTATTTTCCATTGTGCATCTGCCCTGTTGGCTTTTGCTGGCACAGTCTGTGACATTTACGGGCCTGTCAGCGTGCCCCAGGTTACACATATTAGCATGCAGAAATGGATGCCGATAAAGTGAAGTGGAAATTAGCATTAGAAGAACACGACTTACACTGTGTTGTCTGAGGAAAGAAAGTCAAGTATGAACTTTGTCATTATTGTTAACAGCAAAGAGTTTTGCAATGCCTGTTTAGCAGAAGTAAAATGATCTGCTGAGGTTTACAAAGACAAAGACAGGGAGTTGAACCTTGCAACATATGATACTGTAGTTCCAGCTCTTTCAAAAGAAAGTTTCAAAATTAAAAAAGCCAACCAACCAAACACAAGCACCATGATGTTATGTGACTGTAAATAGCCTCTTGAATTCTAACTCACCTACAAAATTCTTTGTCCTTTCCAGTGCATTTCAAGTGATACACTCAGAAGTCAGTTCACGCTCATCACAATAGTGGCAAACAATCAACCTCATAAACAGCAAAAAGAGAATTTTATATGAAGGGATTTAGTACTAGCCATTCAATAAAAGCCAGCAAAGAACAACTGCACAGCAAGTACTAACCTAATGTCATTATCTTTAATGGAGCAAGTGGTCGTGCTCTCTGTGGTAGCTGTGCAACCCACAGTCATGGTCACTGCCCTGATTTGGGAAATTCTAATTTATAAAACCCAAAACTAAAGATATTGAGTTTTATAATACAGAAAATAAATAAAAGCAGCAAATCCTCACTGTTATGAAGCCAGAACTGTGAAGCTGTTGAAGCAAGAGAACCAGGCTTTAAGATCAACATATCTTTGCACAAATATCACAAATATCATGATACACAAAATCATCTGAACTATAATTCTCTAAAATAGGTTACTATGAGTCAGTAGAACTGTAGTGTACTGACTCATTTCACAAGTTATCATTAGGGCCAGATCACAGAACAGTGCATCACAGCTCGCAGCCTTAATATTAGAATTTAATTTCATTCATAATTTTATTTTTTCTAAAATAGTGAACAGCTCATTTAGAATGTCAACATTTTGGCTTATTTACTATTAATTCTAATTCTTCCACATTAGATAAGAATAGCATGGCCTTTGTAACAAAGTGCAAGTGTTACCACCAGGTATCGTGATAAAGATGCAATGATACAAAACAGAGGTGGCTTCATAACCATTCACGTTTTATATCGGGTTTTATATAAATCTTCATCCCACCTGTATTGAGGGTGTTTTATATTTAAAACTGATCTGAGTCATGTGGAATGATGCACAATCAGAATTATTCTGGGACAAGAAAGATGTGTTCTGTGAATAATAAAAGCCTGTGGTGCTGCCAGTGATGTTGTCATTGGTGCCTATAAAGCTGGCTGACTCATTGCTCTTACTCCTACCTACAGCTCAACCTGTTTTCCACCGCCATCATTCATTGGCAAGTCAGCGCAGACGGCATTCACGCTAAGCGGACTCAAGATAGTGTTGGAAAATGACTGACGTGATGTAGTCAACATAGCAGGCTGACAGTGAAGCTGAAGGAAAGCCTTGACAGGGCAGTCAAGGTAACATGACAGAGGCTGATGTCAGTGAATGCAGACCATTTGCATTTCTATTCATAATTTGTTTTCACACACACAGTCACACACATCTTCACTAAAAACATCTATACTTTCTTATTATGCTCTATCATTTACTTCGTTGTGCCAGAAATCACTCTACAGCAATATTGTGGCAAGCAGCGTGGCATGAGAGACAGGAAGCAATGCTCAGCGATATCAACTCTTTAATGACATCCGGGACAACGTGAGACAAAAGCACTGATTGTGAATGCAGATTTAAGTAGCTCGTAAATAAACACTAAGTGTGTCTAAGTCATTCTGTGGGAAACACTGAACTGACTCAAACGCCACAAACCTCTTTTACCAGCAATGCAACAATCATGTCAAACAATCTGGAAAGCGTCTGTGGATGAGTCACATCAAGTATTTTCTAACTTTTTATATTTTATACATTAATATTTTAGATTTTTTTAACATGCTTAATTGAAAATGTGCACAAAGGTTATAAATAAAAGCAGAAAAATAATCAAATAAGCTTAAGCACATTCTATTTGTGGAGTATTTAATTCAAAATGTATTAAGAACCAGACCTTTCCATGTGGTCATTTTATATAAACTATTCATTTGTTGAATTTACTGAAAATGTGCTGTATCATGGCATGAGATGACCTATATCAGGCTGTACTGAGGACAGCTTTTATAATGAATTGTTGAATCTCAATTTGTCATGTTCACTTCAAGGTAAGATTGTGACCCTAAGTAATATCTTGTTCTCACCCATGCATCTATTTATGTCATTTCATTCTAAACAGCAACTACTCCAAAGATTTTGCTGTCGCTACCTTCTCATCCTCATAACGATGAATAAGGTGAGTTTAGGCTGGCCTCACATTTCACACATTAATTCTCCATTTAGATGTTTTGTTTGGTGAGATCTGATATTTTTATCCTGACTGTTTACCTTAATGTTAGGAGGTGAACATCATTGTGAAACAACCTCAGTCCTAAATCAATCTACATGCATACATTTAAAAAAGAATTCAAACAAAGAAAAAAATCACATTCAGTGACACATTCAGTCACAGAAATTAATATAATTAACAGTACAAGTGTTTATTAATGATTATTCAGTAGTAAGGGCTGATGACAATTATTCCAGCTGTTGAGGGTGGGAGGTGACGAAGTAAAAATGCCAATACAAAAAATGTATAATGCACATCAAGGTGCACATAAGGAGGACGGCACACACACATTGGACAACAGATCCTCTGAAAAGTCTGATCAAAACTGAACTGATCAAAATACACTGTCACGACACTGGGCCAGATGATATGCGTGTTAAAGCCAGGGTCTTAATACAAATGTGCACCATCTTGCAGAGTCCATGCTTCACTGGCGTCAAGTCCAAAGAAATCCTCTTTCTATTACAATCTCCAATGTAAAAGAAAACTTGTGAATGTGAAACAGTTTTGTGGTGATTATCTTCTCAGTGCACCATCAGGGGACAACAACAGCACTTCAGCTTGGGTGTGAAGAGCCTCTGAGGTGCAACCAGCCACGGCATTGCTTGTTGACAGCAACCAGTGTCTGGGGAGTCTCAGTAAACTGACAGCGGTTTTCATGCCTGTTCTACTCTGCTGCAGCCAATCAGAGATGTTTCACTGTCTTTAACATTCAAGCTTTTCTCTTTCTTGTTGGAAAAACAGACACGGTCCAAATGTGGAGGGACAGTGTTTGCAGCTAACGTACTGTACAATAGGACACAAAAAACAAGATGATGCAATGCGAAGATGTTTCCCTACAATCTCTTAAGATGGTAAGAGACTGAATGAGAGAAAAATCTCTACTCAGAAAACGAGATAATAGTGTAAGAGTGAATTTTCACAAAATCCATATTGAATAAAATACATTTTTGACTTACGTGACTTTGTAAATTTTATGAATTTTATGGCTTTCTCCTTTAATGTATTTCTTTCTCTCTTCCACATTTTCAAAATAATCAATCCTAAAAACAAGTGTTTTAGCAAGCTATAAATGATAGAAAATAATACAAAAGAAGGTACGGCACTAACACCAGCTATCAAACTCTTCCGTGGTAGCGTTTGAGTACGAACGAATAAGGAATGACACACTGAAGCAAAGGGAGTTAGAGCCATTCATCAGCCTGAATGATGCTGTTTACAGAGGAGTTTACTGTTAGCTAAACTATCACTCACATCACCCCTTAGAGTGCGTGGAGTGCAACATAAAGCCCAGCATGAAGAGCAGGTAGATAACCTCTGCAGGAGACACCCACTTAATCACAGCGCATTATTTCAAGGGCTTTTAACTCTGCTGGCACCGTGATCAAAACTCCCTAAAAAAAACCCAAACATTCTTTTATTGTTACAAGTAGGGAACCTGATTAATTTCAACAATCAAGAGAACGAATTTCTCAATAATTGCATGTTTCTGAACTTGCAATAACAGGCAATGGCATGAAATCGCATAATTTCCAATTTTCCAAGAATGCAAAAGCAACCACTCCAATAATAACATCCTCTGTGTTTTCCTCGACCAGAGTTACACAGAACTGCATAGCAGGTCAGCAACAGCCTGAAAAGTTATGTGAACCTGATCTCAAAAATCCTCCTGCATTGTTGACAAAAACACATCTACTGATGAACACTCCCAAGGATACAACCACCAACATCTCAGTTTTCAATGTCTGCTAAGGGCTTATTGGAGCGTGGGCAAACTGAATGAGTTGGCAGGCTCCAAGAAATCACTGAAAATGAATGGCTCTTCAACACCACAGACACTATTGCTGGTCCATCTATGAAATCTCTTTTGTGCAGACGAGCATTCTTCAAATATATTGAAGTCTGTTACAGTTTTTTGTTACTGGCTCTGAGTGATGAAAATAAATATTTCAGTATATATTAAGTTTCCACAGACACTAAATAGGTACGTGTAAAAAATCATGAGCAATGCATCTATAATTTACTAGTGAATGGATTCGTTCAGCTATAAAAAATAATGTCTTTGACTTGCAGTGCAGTAGCACAGGCAGATACAGATTATAAGTGCATGATGTTGCTCTGATTTGAAAGGTACTTTAAGCAACATTTCAGGAGAACATTGGGAACATGAGGGTTGATAAGACACTGGTTTAGAAATGCACTCCGATGTGAAACAGTGGTTCACACATTTCACGAGTATGCATAAGAAAACAGATTCCTCACCAGCTGAAATCACGTAGTCATCCTATTGTGTCTTATTCAAAAAGAGAAAAATCTCAACTGTTATGGTCTAATTTGTTGCATCCAACTCAGAAACACTAGGGCAGACGACCCCAAAACTTTTGGTGTTAATGAACGATTTTAACAAACTTGACTGATGATTTTGTGATTCAGTATCTAACCATAAGGACATTTAGGGGAGCGTTCCCGGATAGATGTGTGACTCAGTTGTTACAGCCCATCTAACTAATATCAACAGCAAGAGCTTCACTAGCCTCCTGACATTCATCATCTGTTCATGTCAGCAGGGTTTTGGTAGGAAGCAACACAGAGGACGGAGGCAGAGACTTTTCTTTGCCATGTCAATACAACAGCTGGCACAGATTGATAACCAGGTTACATTTCTATCTAAGTAATATTATTTATAGATTAATTAGCAATAACATCTGGACAGTCACTAATCATTAGTGTCATCTAAACAAGGTATATGGAGATAGACATAAAGTTTTATGTGTGGGTGCATTACTACAAAAACACTATTTAATATGCTTGAGTGGTTTATAGCTTGTAATTAAGAAGACTTATTATATATATTGTCTTAATTGGTCAAAGCTTTTATTTATATTGCTACCCTTCTAAATGATCAAATTAATGCACTTTTCTTCATAAATAAACATAATGAATAAGAAGTAATACACAGTCTAAAAACAAGTCTAATAACAGGTTTGGGGCTTTTTCCTCTATAAACCTAAACTGTGTGAATCTTTATAAAGCGAACTTATCTCAAGTGAACAACTGAGCCGATTTAATCTGTGGTGGGTTTAGATACTTCACAAGGGAGACAGGTTACCGTTTCGCCGGGGACGGCCACGACATGCGGGGTTTCTTCAGACCGGGCCGCAGCTTCTCCAGAGTCCGGTTGCGGCACAGGTAGCGCTCGTTGTCCGAGTTGAAGCGCTGCTTGATCCGGATGTGAGTCCTGGGCTGCCGCCACAGATGTTTGGGCGGCTTGGCGAGTCCCGCTCCCTCTCGGCTCAGTGTGCTACACTCCATCTTATACTACAACTAGTTTGACTGTGTTTAAGAAGCCGACTTTCTCAATGTGGACGACTGAAGAGGGACGAAATAAAGCGTGGTTAGCGGACAGAGAGAGGAGACATGATGGAGAGCTGCTGTCCAGGAGCCTCAGTGCTGAACACAGACTGAGTCTGAGAGAGAGAGGAGAGGGGGGGGAGGGGGGGGGAGAGAGAAGGAGAGAGAGAGAGAGAGAGAGAGAGGGGGAGATAGAAGGAGAGAGAGGGGGTAGAGAGAGAAGGAGAGAGAGGGAGAGCAGATTTATGTCAACTCTTTATGTCTCTCTCTCCCCTTAACTCTTCATGTCTCTAGCTATCTCCTTCACTCTGTATGTCTCTCTTGTATGTCTCTCTCTCTCCTCCTTCACTGTCCATGTCTCTCTCTCTCCTCCTTCAGTCTTTATGTCTCTCTCTCTCTCTTTCCTTCACTCTGTATGTCTCTCTCTGCTCCTTCACTACTGGTGGTTTATATTAAAAAAGGAAGTTGAAGGCATCAATAAGGCTCAGAGAAATCCAATTCAATTTTCTCTCATTGACCAGGATAATCCCCTCAGTATCAATAATACTTCCCAGGGAGTCTAGAGATAATATACTGAAACCAAACAATTACACTACATCAAACAGTGGGACCTGTCTGTGCAGTACGAGTGTCCAGATTTCAGTTTGTATTTGAAAAGCTGCTCTTGAATACAGCACTCTTGAATGCAGGGACGTGAAGTCCACCTCTCAAAGGTCATGCTGACATTGTGCAACCATGAATTGTGAATTTTCCCACTGTGGGATGAATAAAGGTTTATCTTATCTTATCTTATCTTATCATTGTGGGCTGATAATGGAGATCATTTAACATTTCTGTCACACCATTGAAAGGCAGATTGTACACATGGCTTCATTAATCATCAGATTACTAGAAAGTGAACAAACAATAACTAGTTTCAGCCCTATTTGCAAGATATGCACATAAACTGTGTAAATTTGATTTTAATTTGGCTATTTTTTAAAAAGGGAAAATTAGTAACTATAGGACAAAAATTGTATTTAAAAAGAATTTATTCATTTAGGCTATTTTTGATTAAGGTAATGGAAACCTTTGGTCATCATTATGTGTAGTTAAGATAAGGTTCTATGTATATGTATATATGTATGTATAATATTCCTTTATTACAAAGGGGACATTTAAATCAAATGTCCAATAGTCTGCTGTCATTTTTATTTTAATGGGTAGCCTATAGCCCTTTCATTACTTCCTGGAAGACTTCGCTGCATGCCATACATTCAAATACATTCAGCTTTATTAGCATGACAGGAAAGCAGCACAGTTCAAATTACTGGATCTCACCAGACCCACTTGTTTCATCAGCCTGAAGGAAAAAATATGGGCTATGTCATTAAAATATATCATTGTTATGCTACAGAGTGCATTCCTCTATCTTTAATGTCTGGACAGCACATGCATATATGATGTTGCTAGATAGTTAAGCATGAGGATTGTGAACTGAGAAAGAATAGATACACTAAAGTCTATGCCAAAGAGACACAGAAAGACAAACACACACACACACACACCTCTGACCTTTCCATGACAGGCCTCTTCCTCTTATTGCAATTACCAGGTGTTTTGTAAAGGAAAGAGTGCTTTCATTATCACCTGAAGCCAAAAAATACATTCTAACCTTCTTCCTTGCTGTATGTGTGTACGCAGAGCTGATCCTCAGCGACTGTCACTCAGAAAGCTCCAGTTGTTCAGACAGAAACCCTGCTGTTTCCTCTGTGTCCAGCTGAACTCAACCAAACTCTGACATACGAGAAACAGACTCACAGCTGAAGTATGGCTTTTCAAACTAAATATTCACTTATTGTCCATCACACTGATAGAAATATCCTTTGTCGACCTTGGTGACACAGGCTAACAGATGCTCCAGATCAAAACCAAAACACACCAGAACAACATCTTCCAGGTTGAATTACAACAACAACAAAAATATCCATCTTTTTCAGAAGAGATCTGCGTGAAGCATGATTCTCTACAGACAAACTTGCGATGAGACACTTCAAGAGAGGCCTCAATTGTAATGGGTTTTAATAGTGTAGTAGTGGTACCAATAGTCAGCAGTATTATAAAAGCACTAGAACCGAGCAAGAGTTTTTAATATTCATAGCAGGTACAGTCTGTATCGTGTACCAACCTGCACAGTAATGCAAGAAAGAAAAAGTGTGAAAGTGTGTCACTGACCGGAGCTCATCATGGCTGGCCAGTGCTCGGCTGTACAGCACTTCCAGACGGTCCAGAGCGTGTGCTGCAGATGCCCGCCGGGTGTCAAGCGGGTGCTCCTGGGTGGAGGGTCTCCTGTGTTTCAGAGAAGGCAGCAGCAGCGGCCCGGAGAAACGCCGCCGCACCACCTGATGAATGGCAGGCAGAGACCCCCGACGACTCTGTACCCCGAGAGAGAGAGAGAGAGAGAGAAAGAACATGAGCATCTGAAACAGTGTCTGTAATGCTACAGCTTTAAAATGTATAGACATGACACAGTACTGGGAACAAGCTGATATAGTCTAATGCAACAGTCCTGCAATCAACTGTGTTGATTCAAGTTTTGGAGGCTGCAGTTTGTTCGTAATGCTGTTTCATTGCATTGCAGTTTACTGAGGTGTTAAATTCTTTGTCAACCAGATTTAAATCAGTGCCATACACTTCACATTAGAAACACGTCTCAATATAATGCAACAATTCAACAGCACAACGAACAAACTGCAGCCTCCAAAATGATCAGTAAGTTGAATCAACACCTCTCTAAAACAGTTATCTAGCTATCAGAATGAGTCAAAATTTCAATTTGTCCAAAGCTCTTTCAGCACTTCACCAATCTTACAAAATGTAAATGAACTGGACATTTTACAGCACAGTGCATCTCATTATAGATGTGTTTTATACAGCCTGGATGTACAATGTACCCATCCAGTATGTTGTGCATGCTTTCATTTCAATTAAGTGCAGAATACACCAAGTGACTCAAAACTCATTAATAAAACATTAGAATGAGACTTTTTATCCCACAGAAATTATAAAATATCATCTAATCAGTTTACAATTACCACGTTTGCAAAACATCACTCTTGATGCATGAATACTGTATATTATGTATGAATATGATTAAATAGCTCAAATGAGAATCATAAGAGTCCTTCCATAAAAAACTAAATGAAATTATTCAACAAATAACTTGGTGAATTGATAATGAATCTACACATATTTGTCCAGGGACATGTAGCATCTGCCCAATCTGTCCTGTGGGTATTGCAGGCAAAGCACAAACACTTTTCACATCTGACAGCAAGTAAGTAGTTTGTTTGTCTTCTTCCCTGACCATTAAATTGGCCTCTTTTTTTTTTGCATGTTCTCCCTGCTAATCCACTGAATATCCACCGAGGCCCTGTAATGGATGGCAGCAGCGAAAGACATCAGGAGGAGAGACAGCAGCTTTGTCTGCTTCACAAACAACAGTTTGTCTTGTGTGTGTGTGTGTGTGTGTGTGTGTGTGTGTATAAAAAGAACATCGCCAAGATGGCTTCTCTGCATTAAAAAGTGTTTAATGAGACTGAGATAGCCAAGAAACACATAAACTGAAAAATCCATGCCCATTTTAGACCCGCCTCCGGCAGCTCAGAGCCTCCGCTTCTATGTAATTTGCGCTTCAGCAGAGTTCGCAGAGTTGTCACCTGCTGGTTCAGAGAGAGGTGACAGATATTGATCTGCCATCCGAGACGCTGCAACAGAAGTCTCACGTCCCTGCTCGGTGACTGACAGGCTTCAGCCTACAATACACACCTGTCATCTCAGACAGTCTTTGCGTCTATTGTCTGTTATTGGATATTGATCTGACTTTTTTTTCTCTGGATCTGAAGATTTGGTTCTCTCCACCTGTTTCATCTGTGGTTCTTTTCTCCCAAGCCAATACAAACAAAGAATTATAAGCTGTGTGTTGGATACATATAAAGTTCCACAAACCGTTGATTTGAAACTGATGCATCTAAAGGTTATGCTGAAAAAGAAGGAGTCTGTATGTTGTCTGGCCTCGCTGGAAATACAATGTGTTTACATCTGACACGAACAGCCACACTTGAAGGTGGGGTGAAAAGCTTGCCGTCAGAGAGAGTGACGAGAGGTGTTATCATTTAAAAGTGGGAATAATGAGTCCAGACAGTCTCTCCTTGAAGACATTCATAGAGTTGCACGCAGAAGTCGATGTGAACAGCGAAACAAATAAGTGTAAAGAATGTGAAAAGAGCGCTAGAGAGAGAAACCCTGCTTACTTTCTCACACACACAGCTGGTCAATCATGGAGTGAAGTGGGTGTAAATGTCAAACTGTTCTACTGATGTAGAAAAAGTTACAGAAATGTCGAACACAGCCCCCCGGATCCAACGTCAGAGAAGTGAGGGGGAGGAGGTTTCCGAAGCTGTTCACCCATCCGACAGGCAGCTCTGATGAAACACACTGGCAGCTTAAATGTTCCTGGCCGTGGACCCGGTGCTGCGTTAAACATTCTGCTTCAGAAGATAGCGCTCTCCAAGAGTTGAGCGCACAAATTTACAATGTATCAAACCCCAGATCAGAGGGATTCATGCTTGTGCTCGTTGAACAAGTGAGTAAGTGGACTTTGAGCTGAGACGGTTTTGTCAGCTGCTGTTTCAAAAGCGTCGCTCATCTTTTAAGCCCACATGGACAAGAAAGCGCTCAGAATAATTGAAATATTGAACATGCACAGTTCCATCTGCTTCACCTACTGATGAAGGCTGCGTGATAAGGGCAAAAGCTCCAGAACAAATGGACCTTGAGTTGTGGCCAAGAACGAACTGTCGAGCTCGTCATCAAGCAAGTCGAAGAATCCTCTTCAGTAACACCAGGTTTACTGTGTTTGTTCCTTCACTCTTTTTCTGCTGCCATAACGATTCATTTGAATGAGAAATGTTCTGACGAGCAGTGTTGGTGTCCACAGAATCAGTTCTGTACAGACTCACACTCACAGACAGTTCACTTCATACACTGCAGTACCTTCACATGTACTCGAGAAACCAGCTTACTTGGAGAAATCAGGTCATGCAAACCTGCTTATACATGCAACCGGTCAGTTCTCACATTTCTCTCCTACCTCAACCTTATTTTGGAAGCAATACATACTTTTGTGTGTGTTGGAGAGCTGCAGCCCAGTGAGAGGACAGACTCTGCAGTGAGATCACACACTTTGTCCTCATAATAATAATGTGGCTGAAAAACGTGGCATTTGAGTCTCGAGGCGACTTTGTGTTCGTTTCAGTTTAGGTCTGACTTTGGATGGAATAACTTCAAACACGAGGATGTTTCACTACATCTTTTCTGTCATTCAGCCAATCAGCTGTCACAACTCTATTCACTTTGAAGCCTTTGGCTTTTTACATGTACAATTGTACATAATATTTAGAAACACGGCTGTAAGTATGCAGCTTGGGACATCAAGTTTCTCTAATGCCAAGTCCCAATTACAGAAGCCGGGTTTCTTCTTTACATGGTTTTGGGTTGACACAAATAAACATCCCAACCTGGATGAGGCAACGAATTCACTCCTTTATACTAAACTGTTTAGTGTGGCACAGAAAGACTGAATATTTAGCCATTAAGATTATTACAACTTAATTAACATTAATCTGTGCTCTATATTGATGCACACTGATGTTGAGATTTTCCATCCAGAGCTGACATTTTCACCTGACAACAGCCTAATATAACTTCATTTACAGCAGCACCATTCTGGTTTGTTTCAACAAGTTGCTTTTTTTTTTTTCTAGCTTAGTGACACATTTCCCTCCAGCCAATCAGCAGCAGAGAGGAAGCAGCTGGCTGTGTTATCACCTGGCTGATCTCCAGCCAGGCCACATGCGAGGAGTGAGAATGAGATAGAGGCAGTACGGCTGGTGTGTGATCAGATGGGACGGCGGGTGCTCTGCCTCTAAAAAACCAAGGAGCTGACGGGACTCGTCCTCGCCGCGTTTCTCCATTAAACAACAGTGCGGTGCTGTATCAGAGCTTGTGATTCACACAGTGGGGCAGGACACAGTGGGTGTCAAACCCCAAACCTCAGCCGTATTTAGCTCTCAAGTCACGCTCTGCTCACTTCAATACAGATGAACGCTTTGTATAACAATGACATTGATGCAACAAGTGAGTCATTACTTAGATGTTAAACTATCCTGGAGCAGTGTTTGATTCTGCTGTACTTTTCCGCAGCTACACGAGTAACACTAGTCTCAGTGCAGCTTCCATGATGGACTTCTCCCTTTATGATTATTGAGCTCTGGTGTAAAATGGTCCTATACATGTAAATAAGCCCTTTCCTTTTTGTTTGTCACTAATGTTTCAGATTGCGTTTTCAACTATCAAACAAATCTGCATGCAGAGCGATGGGCTGCAGTGTTACGATGCTTACCATAGAAGTTCCACTTCCAGTGCACATGTGAACATCCACGTCGACTTAATTTATCAGTTCAGTCGTCATAATTTACAAATGTGTGAGTGACTGGTGTGTTTCACTTTCTCCAAACTGCCACTATGTGAAACACGCTGTTCGCTCCTAAAGTCTTAGCCATGGCGGCAGCATTGGTCTGTCAGTCGGTTGATCCACCATTTTGATCCAGATATCTGATACATCTATCTGACAGACTGCCATAAAATTTTGTGCAGACATTTATGGTGCTGAAAAGATGAATCCTGCCGACTTTAGCGATTCCCTGACTTTTACTATAGTGCCATGATCTGGTCAAAATTTGAATTTGTCCAAGACTTTGTTGACTAATGACATTCCCATCAACCTCAGCCGTTTTATACAGTCTATGATGCTGACAAACTAAACTAAGATGGTAAATATGTTTAAAAATGATACCTGCTTATCAGTGTCTTAGCATTGTGATCATGAGTTGTGAGCATGCTCACATTAGCTCAAAGCATTTAAGTTGCTTTTAATGGCTGTTAACTCTCCGTCTTGTTAATATAGGGACTGTATCTACAGCTGAGCTAAATGGTTAAATCTGGAAGGTGTGCGCTGGAATTTCTATTCATGAAGTAGTTACGTTTTACCGGTGGGACAAAGAACTGCTGTTAATGTCGACTCAACATTTCCTACAGCTGCTTCACAGAAAACCCTTCAAACAGCAAACCACAGGAAGGATTTTACTATGAAACAGATGCAAAGTGTCTACTTAGCTACCATCTAGTTTAGATCGGAAGGAATAATAAATTGCACAGAAAGAACAGTGAAAGAAGATACAGCCACAAGCAAACTGGTTACACAAAGAGTGGCAGGTGACAAGTCATTATTGCAGTGTGGATGAACGTCAAACCTCCAACATGTCGCCCGCACGATGCTGGGTCTGATCAGAAGTGTGCTTTGTTGCACCTGTAACCACACCTGACAGTGACATCACAATGTACTGGCACATTCTGGAGTACATTTCTACACCACTGCTGCAAGGTGCGAAATTAAACTGCTGGAGGTCAGGTCAGGTCTCAATTTTCGACAAGCTCTTGAGATCGAGGTAATGCACTACGTATAATGCACTATTACATCATCACATCTAAACATACTGCTGTTTGTAAGTCATCAGGCCATACATGCACACTATAAATCTGAAACTAGCATACCAAGAGCCTCTAAGTGACATTTTCTATCAGATTTTTTTCATAGTACAGTATTAGTATTACATTCTGTGCAGTTGGCAAAACCAGTGGAACAATCCGACAGAATGTCAACAATCTGTTGCAGCCAATACAGTCTTAGTTCAGTTGTAGCTTCTCTAGAAAGTCTGGACTTTATTTCCATTACAACAGTTTATTTAGTTTTTCATCTTGGATTTCTGATCTAATAAATCTTTTCCTCTGCTCATCCTGTGTTTCTCGCTGTCTCTCCATCCCCCTCTTGGTCTCATTTTTCCAAATCAGTTGATTAGCTGATTGTGTAAATGTGGCGACTGCCCTCAAACGCAGCTAATCAAAGCTCTTCTGTCACTGAACAGATCCTTTACACCTTCCACTTATCATTTTCTGGCAGATAAACACAGGAAATGGCTTTCATAATTCAGGCTTTCATGCTCAGAATAAACAACTTAATGGGTGTCAGGAGAGCTGAGTGCTTAATATTTAGGATCTTTGCGTTGTGTATAACCAGTGGGGTTAATAGCTGAAACCTGACTGTTCTCAACAATTTAGTTTTTCACGCTATAATCAGACCTCCGGTCAAAATTTTAAAAAAGGAATATCAATGGGATTTATGCCATCCAAATACAAAGCACCTGATACTCAGGGTGTATTGGTGTGTGTGTTGAGTACTAACAGTGGCAGGTCAGACATCTTGCTGCTCTGACCACAGTCCAACATGTATCCAAACTTTAACGCCACAGGTATCCCACAATGCACTGGGCTTCCATCTGCTCCTCACAGCGTGTACACACTCATCTATACACTCTATTCCCTGGGACAAAAACACAGGTATACATGAGGAATATGCTATAAAGATAAGATAAACCTTTATTCGTCCCACAGTTGAGAAATTTGCAGTAATGCGTTACTGTGATTCCACTACTTTAGGTGGTAACTAGAAATGTAACGAATTACATTTTTAAACTAAATAATGAATTACTGAAATTTAAATAGGCTCATTACTCGTGACTTTTGCCTTACATGAAACTAGTGGACAACTGCAGAGGACAGCAGGCAAACGCTAAACTTGTGGTCTGGATTTGCCCGTTTATGATCTAACATTACTTGACCTCATGGTGGCGCAAGACAGTTCAGGCAACGTGAGCTTGGTTTTCATCATGGCGATTGTAATGTTTCTAATATAAACTGAAGACACTTGTAATTATTTATTAGCTCAGTTAACATGTACGTCCAGCATGTATGTCCAGCATGTACGTCCCGCATCATGTGGGTCTTCTTCTACCAAATCCTACTGTCTAACCAAGGCAATAAAAGTGTAGCTTACAGGTAGGAACACTGGTCGTTGCTGCCTTCTGGTGGTCAGGAGTATTAATAACTGTCACTACAGTGATGATTGGTACATTGATAGATATAATTTGACCATTATCAAACTTTGCCACGGCAACATTAAAATAATAAAGCTACATTAGCATTAATAAGAGAATTGAAGCAAACATTTAAAGGTTATGCAAAAGTTACTTTCTCCAATAGTAATTCAATTACTTTTGATAGACTTAACTAGTAACTGTAAGTAATGACTCATTTATTTGTAACATGCTCACATATCCTTTCGCACACACACACACACACACACACACACACACACACACACACACACACACAAACAGAAAAACTCTGACAATACAATGATGCCATCAGAGGCAATTAGAGCATTTCATTATGGCACATTGATCTTTCATAAACTCATGAGAACAATCAAAGGCACCACTGTTTGGCTAATTGGGAAAATTAATATGAATTTGTATTGAAGTGAGAGGAGCACAGGTGGGTAAACCTTCCCACTGAGCAAGTGATATGTGTGAGTATTTCACAGCCAGATGAAGCCGGTTCCTCTGATGCAAAGCTGAAAACATTCACCTGTATGTATAATGACACCCGGGGGTGCAAAGAGTATGATTATCATCGCTCCATAAATAGAGTCAGTCAATCAAGCCTCTCCTTCTCAGTCCCCCTCTACGTCTTTCTGTAGGTGTGTGCGTGTGCCATGATTAACACTGCAGGCGGACAGAAACAGAATGTTTTCCTGAAAGCTAGAAGTGCATTAAAAAGTCAACTTTAGAGAAGTTAGCCTTTATCATAATCATGATTCAGACAAATGGTGGTAAATATTCATTAAATCTTTGTCTTTAATGACCTAGAATAAAATCAAATAAGTCACAGATTTAGAAGATGTTGTGCAGCAGTTCCCAAATAAAGGAAAATGACTTAAGTCTTCTTGTAGGCATGAGTGGTTGAATTTGCTCTGCAGCTCAGAGACAACAAGGCACTAACACTGAGGCCATGTCCACATCCTAAACACTTTCCTAAAAAAAGGTTCCAGATAGTGAAAATGGAAATTTCTTAAAATGCTGACTTCATATTACTGACTTGTGCTTTGTTGTGCATGGTCACAGCAAATGCATTTGTGGATTTAAAGTATACATTATTGTTTTGGGGAAAGATCAAATGCAGATTTAGTTGCATTGGCTGCAGCCTGATTGAAGCAGCTTAGTTAACATCTTAGCAGCCTTAGATGCTAATACGCATCAAATGCTTTAGAAAAATGATGGTTTTAATTTTTTAAATTTAGAGTGCATTCAGCATCAAAATTCAGAGTTTGAATCATAGCTGTAAAAGAGCATTCATAGGCTGAGTTACCACACTATATGAGAGCCTCCATTCAATAATGCCATCACTTGATCCTTGCTTGACATGTGTATGACTACTGTTAGTAACTTGCCAGGAAGTTGAACACACACTGAAGGTAAATATTAAATTCATAATCACCCATATACCCTTGAAGGTGCATTTATATCCCACTAACTGCATCTATCTGAAACATTTATCAAAACAGCCTTTGAAACCAGCTCACCCTTTTTTCTAAAGGCTGTAAATTAAAAATCATTTCAAAACGTTTCTAGCTTTTCAAGTGATGTGACTTTGACTAGTTGAGTCACTCAGTGTGTGTGTGCGTGTGTGTGTGTGTGTTTATGAATATGGGTGTGTGTGTGTGTACGTGCCATGTGTCACAACAAAGCCAAGGAGTAAAGGTAAAAAGTTCATGGCGTGAGGTAATCCAAGTCCAAACCCAGTCATCATCAGACAGAGAGACAAAATATGACGCACGGCTGCAGAGTCAGACTGAGGTTTTGATCTGACGCAGGACTTATCATTAAAGTGAACAACAGACTTGATAAGGTATAGGAGGTGGGGTGTGTGTGTGTGTGTGTGTGTGTGTGTGTGTGTGTGTGTGTGTGTGTGTGTGTAGGAAGGGAAGCTGTCAATCTTATTTACCTCAAGCCAAGACATTGATGCTGGTTAGTTGTGGCAGCAGTGAGACAGAAGCTGAAACAAGAAAAAGAGAGGTGGTTTTAAAATGACATTCATCACTCTAATCCAGGTTTGTGAAAAGACAACACTACAAGTCAACCATGAAGTATACAAGAAAAATATGCTTTCAGGGGAATTAAAGAGTCTGGTTCTGCCTCACATGGTAAGACGAACAGAAAGTTTCTATTATTGCTCACTGGCAAATGAATCATGCACCACTTCAGTATCTGCAGAGATTTCTGGCATTCAAAAGTAATTTTCCCTAAAACCAGACTCACTTTAAACCTTTACTTTGACCAAGTCGAAGTAAGAAATCGCAATTAAGAAAGAAAAAATGCAAAATAAGCAGTACAGAATTGTAAGAATGTAGGTCTCTAATACATGTAAAGAAAACATTAAAGAGGACTCTCATCTATAAATTATTCATGTGACTCATCCCCACCTCCTGTCATTACCATGCACCCCGTGATGGTGGACAGATCCATGCGTACGCCAGAGGCATCACAAAAAAAAAATGATGAAACACTTTTATTACTCCGATGAACTGATTTGTTTATTTTCATGCCACACACAGGCACAACATTTTATACAATAAATAGAAACCATTATACAAATTCAACAGCTGGGACGAAATTGTTGTCTTTGGCATGGACGTTCTTCTAAATCATAAAATGGTAGATGGACTGCAAGTAGACAGTACAGTGCTTTAAACCTGAGATAAATATTACTGCATTGCATTAGCTCCGGTGTCTGCATTTGGGTCCGATCCCCTGTGTTCCTGCTACTAGCTTACAAAGTGCAACAATTAAGGTCACTGAGGAGCCTGGCGAGATTTTAAATTCCATTTTAAATAGCTTAGGCTTATTCCAGATATGTTTAGCTCATGCTGACACTTTGGAAATGATACCCTCATGTTGGGAAATGAAACTCAACAGTAAATAAAGTAATATTTGATGTCAGGGGAATTTTTTCTGTGGACGACGGGACCTGCCCCGAGACAACCCTGTTGATTCATCACTATGATATCAAAGAGTCATAGAGCACTCTTGACGAGAAAACAGAACTTCATGCGTAACACTGGTGGATTGCTCCTTTAATGTTGTTCCACCGGAGCTGCCTTTTCTGAGTCAGACAGTAAACAAATCACTGCCTCTCCTCCTCGCAAGTGTTGACATATCAACACTTGATATTTGTGTTGTGTCATAGCTCTCATAAGATTATTGTACCGAGCGTCGTGCCGTGCAAATTTGACTTTATTTCTGTCAGTCACAACCAACTGTAGCTCAAGGGGACGTGATATGAGGAAGGGAACCAGAGATTTGTGTGCGAGGAGGCAGTTTTATTCCTGCTGTTAGTCAGGAGAAGTCGATAAAAGTCATGGATTATCAAACCTTCCTTTAGGCTATAATAGTCCATCCAATCTACCATTTTGTTTTATTTTCCCACAAACATAATAAAACACAATACTGGAACCCTCACAACAAATGTTTTATTCATGTTTAACATCACAAACTGTCAACTATATCACGTTATCAGGCACCTTCAGATTTACACTCGTGCCCTCTGTGCTGCCTTCCAATGTCACCACGCTTGGATTCAGGGTATTGATGTTAATGTGGCGACCGATCAATACCAATGCTTTTACATATTTAACCCTTTAACACAGGGCGGACCTTTGCTTTCCAACCTCACCCATCAACATTAGGACTGCAACTAACAATTTTAATTGATGATTAATCTGCTCTGTATTTTATCAATTAGTTGATTCATTGTTTGGTCTATAAAATAATAAGAATGAAAAATGCCATAAATGCCAAAAATGCTATAATTCATAACAAAGAAAAACATAAAGTCTTCACATTTAAGAATATGAAACTAACCAATGTTTGGCTTAAAAAATAAACAATTGATTATCAAAATAGTTGCTTATTATTTTTTTGGACAAAATAATTGATTAGTTGTCTAACCAGTGCAGGTCTTCTCAACATCTGCTAACTCTGACCTGAATATCTGACCTTTCTCCTCTCTTTTCTGAGAGAAGCTTGCAGGTTGCAGTTTCCCCACACATAAACTGGTATTTTAACTTGTGTACACGGATGCAGGTTTCAAGATCAAGGACAGGATCTAATAATGCAACACTGTTCTTTTAAGTTGCTGGAAAAATTGAGCGAGGGCATCGACGGCATGTAGTTAAGTTCAAGTGACAAAGGTTTCTGGCAGTTGAAGAAATTGCGTCAGGAGCAAAGATGGAAGGTCAGGTGACGGTATATCAGAGGTCAAAGAGGGAAGAGGACATGGGACATCAGTCGTTCCCAAACTGTAACCTAGTGTTTACTTTTGTCACCATTATGACAAAAACTCTAATAACCTAAGCAGCCATTCTAACCCAAACCAAGACGTTTTCCAAAAGCTAACCATTGTTTGACTAAACCTAACCAAACAATAACTGTCACATTATGAAGCAGATTTACTTCTGTCAGTGATGGTTTTAGAAGGCAAGACAGTAAATGATGTCATGATAATTAACTTTCATGACAGTTCAGTTTTTGTTTCAGAGAGGTGCTGATTAAACTTAATGGTCTCTTCACAGTTTATGGTGCTTAAGGTGCGTCTCATCTTTCACCCTCTCGGATTTATATCAGTGAGAGTTTTCTTTTTATTTCACTCTTTTGATATGACGGCTGTAAACTAAAAATTATTTACAAACAGTTGATCTGAAGTGTATTTGCATCCATTTAGGGTGAACTCTGCAAATGGAAAACAGGCTCCTGCGCCTGCATTTATCATTAATTGTAGTTTTTTTCTACATTGCTTTTATTTGCTTTGTAAAACAGATCCACACTTACATCCATATACACGTGAATGCAGAGTTTTAGCCTTGAACCTACAGTGTTTCATGTATCTGATCTCTGGCCTCAGACTTCAGTTTCCCTTAATCTTATGCCATATCTTCCCCCCTGCCTGCCTTGAGGTAACCTTCATCTTACCTGCTTCACTCTCACAAACAAAATTGCATCTTTTTTGCATTCGGTGAATTTACTCGCATTGGTGTCTGCTAAACCCTTCAGTCTCTGATATACTGGAAGGTTTATCAGAATTATAAAAATATGATGTGACATTTTCGTCGTCTCCTTACACCATGACCAGTCAGCATACACGTCTTTTCTGCTCATCACTCTCCTGCTGCATGAACACAACATGCATGAAGAGCAGCCTGTGCCACTCACCAAACCAACAGTAAACAACAGACCTGCTGTTCACATGCTGGAGGCAGATTCCAGCCTCCACAGTCAAGACTTTTCATGTTTGAAATGTGGAATTACTCAATAAATGTGAAAAAAAAAAAGGGATGTGGTGTTTAAATGTACAATCATACGAATAAAAGTGACGGGAAAGTACAACAAAGTGCTTCCAGGCCACAACAGCCTATTAATCATAACTCTCCACAGGAAACTCTTTTATGACTCTCCACAACAATATCACAGCTTTGTGTTTGCACAAATGAGGGTACGATAATTGCCTTAAGTTTTAATGTATATTTAACAAGGGAAAACACACAATCTGCTTCTGGGCTTTATTGGCTCCACCAGCACATTTTAACTGTGCCAAGGAAGAAATTTTCTCTTGAGCTTAACTGAATTAAAAAAAAACTGTATCTCATTATTGTCTATGCCTGCTTGTATTTTGATGCACAGTAAAACATTTTCTATAAACCGTTTTCCAAGAAGACATTTTGAAATGTAATAGTAAGAAAAGCACAAACATAAATGATAAAATTAATGATGGCTGAAGTCCATTTAGCTGCTTCGGTTTCATGGTCCTGGTGTTGTGCCTGCTGGCTCACACTGTCATGACTTACTGCGACACTTGAATAGAACAGAGCCATTGTTAATGTTGTTATTAACACCTGAGCTTTACTGACTATAGAGTTGTGAAGTGAAGTGTGAAGTGAAGTGGGAGCGACTGTTGGTTCTGGAAATGCTTTCCTCATTTTGTGTTCCTATTTTAAAATCTCATTTAAAGGTTATTCACAACATTTCATAACAAAGACAGGACTCTCCCGGAGGATGCTGATGAATGCTATGATCTTACATGCTTATATTATGGCCATAGTTTTAATTATGTCTATTGTGTTTTGTCTGTCAGTCGTCTGTCAACGGATCTTAATGCAACCCTGATTCCAAAAATGTTAATAAAAGTAGAATACAATCATCTGTAAATGAACTGTGTTTACTGACAGCGGTTTTACAAAATGTTCCTGAGCCCAATCTCCTTTCTACAATCATGTATTTGACAAAGTGTTGAACCTCTCTCCATCCTTGCTTGTGAACGACTGAGTCTTTCCAGGATGAACCTTTCATACCCAATCATGATACTATCACCTGTTACCAATGAACCTGTTTACCTGTGGAATGATCCAAACAGGTGTTTTTGGATCAGTCCACAACTTTCACAGTCTTTTGTTGCTCCTGTCCCGACTTGATGGAAACATGTTGCTGCCATCAAGTTCAGAATAAACATGTATTTACAAAAATCAATGAAGTTGATGAGGTCAAACGTTAAATATATTGTTTTCAATGGAGTATATGTCATAAAGAATTAGCAAATTATCACAATTTCTTGTGTAACAGTTCCCCTTTTTTGGAATTGGGGTGGTACTACAATACCCATGAGTGTCAATTACTGGTACGATGGAGAAGACGACAGCCAGCGGCACAAATCAAAGTGCTAGCGATTTCAAAATGCATCACTCAACATGTGAAGAAAACACAGTGTCATAGTTGCTGAATGAATCCAAAATTTGCCCAGAATCCAAAAGTAAATGTATTTAAGTCGCAGATTTTGTCTTCAGTTTTCTCAACAGTGTCATCTTTAGCTTCTGCATGAAACTAAATTTCAAGCTCTGTGACTGGATGTTTCTTTCCACAGTGCACCTTGTGAGTCATAGTATTTTCTACCAAAGTTCTTGGCTTGTACAGTCAACTTTTTATCAAAAGGACCAGATATTTTCATCTTTTGGCCTTGTGATTCAACTGAGTGAGTTTCACGCTGATCCGACACATAGAAATGCTCCAACTGTGAGTCACGTAACATTGTCTATCATTGGGAATAATTATTGTGACTTCCGGAAGCAAAGGCGCCTGAAATAGTGCCTCCCACTTCGCATCTATGTGACAAGTCAAAATGTCTGCTGTGAAAAAGGCCTCGTGTTGAAATATAATAATTAGGAATGTTTGCAGCCTTGTCAGAAGTATGAACTCTCTGAGAGTTTTCTGGTTATAACTACAGAATAAGGATCCTTCCTCGTGTCTAAGTCTACTCGCGGTATTGCTGTGTTCTTTAGAAAAAGAAATTCTCATTTTTCACTCTTTCTGTGGGCCAGGAAACCCTCTGCCCTCTGATACGCTCCACTACACCACCTCTGCCGGCTCTTTTTTGATTGCACCCCTACCCAGTTTGAAGATTTTTGACAGTGTCAGCCACAGCACTTTGAAATTCTGGTCAGTTTCTGGTCAATCGTTCACTTTTCAAAAAACGAACAGTCTTTTCTTTGCCATGAGCTAACATTTAGTTCCATGGATGAAGAGTTTCTTGTTCCACCCAGGAGCCATCATTAATGTTATTAGTGTCGTTTGTGTCTTTTTTTGCAATGACAGGTAAAAACATCTGCTGTGAGAAAGGTCTATTTAAGGGCCGAACTGAGCAGCTCTCAGATACTAATGAGTCTCCTAATGAGTGCTTCATTGCAGGCAGGTGCATTAGGAAGGTCAACCACTTCATGATACAACATGCAAACAGGTAAAAGACAAATATGCTGTTTGTTGTCTGCTATAGCTGTTCACAGTCATAAAAATCTGGATATTCAATTAATCAAATTTCAAAAGCATTTCTCTGTTCACTAAAGTGTATTCAGTAGAAATATTTCATGTCATTTTTAGAGCAGTGACAGTGACTTTAAAAGTGGAAATGCTTTTAATTTAACCATTTTCAAAACACTAACTTGCAGCATGATATACCATCATAACATCCCCTGCTGCAAAAAAAAAAGCTCCCAGTGCACGTAGTGTGAGTGAACCTCTCCAACATCGTCTGTAATGATTAACTATCTCTGCAGCAGTGTCCTTGTCTTAGAGGCAACAATCGACCGTCATAAAGTGAACTCCTGAGGCGTCTTGTGATGCCGTTGTCATTATGACGCACGGCAGATACGCTCGTTAAAATTCAAGCTGATAAGGCTCCAGAGTCTGTGCAACGTTCAAGAGCTTCACTACGAAACGAGATATGCACTGAGGGAAAATGTCGTTCACACCTTAACTCCCCCGGAGGTAGAATGTAACTAAGTACATTTACTCAAGTAGAAATTTTTATCTTTCCATTTTCTGCTACTTTATACTTCTACTCCACTACATTTCAAACATTTCAAATATTGTACTTTTTACTCCACTGCATTTTTCTGACAGCTTAACTTACTAGTTACTTTTGCGATTACAAATTTTCATCTCCTTCCTGTCCAGTTAAAACCATGTATATCCAAATTTTAGTGATTTTGAATTTGAATTTTTCTGATAAACTGAAGGCTAAAGTGTTCCTTTATGGGATGAGCAAAGTCTACTACTTTTTAAATTAAATAAACTATTTAAAAACCCTCTTGGGGTATTGTTGTGTACCAAAAATACTTCATGAAAAGAGTATCACATGTTAAGTTTGAGTTCAAATAGTTTTTAGATGTCAGAGAGTGACCTCTGACCTCTCTGACCTCCACTGCAGGCAAATATCTTTGCCTTTGACTCCCTGGTTATACAGGAAGGAGCTTAGCTAAACCCACATGTTGGTTTATAGCTCAAACAGTGACTTACTGTCAGGCAAGCAGGATGCAGCCCCTTTGGACAGTTATCACTGAGATACAGGATAGTCATAATAGACTGACATACAGGTGTGTTTCTACTCTATTTCTATGTTTTCTATTGCATTTTGTTCAAAACAACAGCTATAAAAACATTTCTACAACTGGACAGCGTAAAGCCTCAACCAGCCAAAGCCAGTGATTTCTGAGGAAGTGACAAGACAAAAGCCAGTTTTCTGTCAAATTACCAGTGAGTCATGCAGACAGACAAAAGCAGATTTAGGTAGTGGCTCTGCAAATGTTTGCAGATCAAACAGCTTCAGATGGTGATGGATGATAAGAGCAGGAGGAGGCGGCTCAGGGCTGCAGTAACACGCCATCTAATGGACACAGTGAGGACAGCCGTGACTGGTTTTCTGTGTGTCTTGTTGAAGTGATGACGCTGAAGAATTCCCAAAGTTTCCAACGTCAGAGAAACAGGTCTGACAGATTGACTTTAACTCTGAGGAGACTGCTGAAAGTTCTGTGCAGCATTATGTAAGTGTACTGTAAGTGTGAAGGTGGGCGCAGCAGGTATAGTCAAAAGTCAGTCTAATACATCTCACTGCATTAACCTCATAACTTCAAGGATCACTTTTTCCTTTCTTACCAGAACCAGTCAGACAAGAACTCTTCAAAACACTGATGGAGAACAATTAAAACAGGCAACGATCCCTGACCTGTTGACATTTTGTTGACATAGTCTCATTCATTCAGACATGAGAACTACAAACAATATCCTGATGAACAGCATAATAATGACAAAAAATGAAGAATTACAATGAATAATCGTGCAGCTATATTTTGAAGAATAACACTGAAATCAAACTCTTTTTCTTATTTATCTTAATGATGCTAATTTTAATCCACGGACTGACTAAAACAACTGAATGAATGCTCTTGTCATTCAAATAATACTTTTGAGCAAGGCACTAAACACAAGTAATGGACCCTACCAGACCAACAGCAGCTAAAGAAAAAATGTGCGATTTAGATTAAAATAATAAAATGTATAATTTAAAGAAGGCTAAAGCCAGAGGATGACTGGGGAAAAAACAACATTTTTTCCTTCCCATTCTGAAAGTGCGTGTTTGCATGAGAGACAGATATAAAATTAACAAAAGAAATGGTGATGGATTAAGTGAGATAAGTTTTTGCTGAAGCTTTTGCTCTTCCACTGAATGAGGGAGGAGGGACGGAGCTATACTTTTAAAAATACAGAAAAGAATTCAACTTTTTCAAAGTGTGTGTGTGTGTATGAGAGGGAGAGAGTGTGTGTGTGGTGGGTTATAGAGACAGAATGAAGGAAGCAGATATGGAGGAAGGAAGGAGATAAAGACAGGAGGAGGGAACGCATAAATATTTTGGGGAAATACATTCCATGTTGGTTTGCTCATGAAGCTGAATTATTCCAGCAAGTCAGCTGAATGATGAACGCTCGCTCTCACTTCAAGCAGTGCTGCTGACAACACAACGCAAAACAATACAAACCAACACAACTGGGACTGGAAACTAATGAACATGCACTGCACTGATCTTATGAAAAACACTACAGAGAATATTAGAGTATGTGGAAGTATTACAATGACAATGACAAATTTCCATAGAAAAGTTTCATGTTTTTACAGGAATCACATGGGAATATCAAGAGAGAGAAGAGAACATACAGTAAAGAAACACAAACGCACAATTAAATCTAATTATAATACTATAGGAATTGGAAATTATATCAATTAATATCATATAAGTCTAAAACAGCTGCTGAGTATCACAAACAAGCTTCATGTTCCTATGTGTTAGTCTATAGAGACAGTACAAGACTCCCTTTGTAAAAGCAGTGATTTTGATGAAAGTTGTTTTCGCAGGAGCAAACCCTCACTTTTCATATTTACTTCTTAATAGGAAACATATTAAAGCCATCAGCTGATCTCCGGGTACCTTTTCTGCCGTATGACAGTTTTAAAGTTCGCAGACTAATTGTAAAGACTCAGTTTCACTCACCGCAGCGACCGGCTCTCTTCTCCCTCTGTTTTTATTTTGCTGTGAGGAAAAGTCCGCTGAAGCTGCTGGAGCTGTCAGTCAGGTAATGCTGCTGCACTTAGCACTCTTGTCCATTTTTATTGCTGCAGCTCACTTTGCTTAGTTTAGACTTCAAACTTTAAAACATGCAGCGCTGCGTGCACGGTCCGCCGGGGTTGTGACGTTGGCGGCCGGACCACGTGACAGGAAGTGAAGCTCTCAGACATAAACAACGCTTACTACAAGGAACCACGAGTTCTGCTGAAGCGGCTCTTTGAGGGTTGATCTGAGAGTTAAAGACAGAAAATGACACACACACAGTTTTTACTTATGTTACTTTTGGGGAATTTACATAGACTTACATACATTTTCTGGAGACTAACCTGAAGGACTACCTGACCTTAACCTAACAATAACCTTAACTGTTGACCTAAAAATCATAGTTTTCCAAAGTGAGGACACCACTTTTTGTCCCCAATTGCACCGCTGTCCCGAATCAACTGGTCTTGAGTCTAGTCTCTCTCTCTCTCTCTCACACACACACACTCATTTGTGTTTGTCTGCTTCTTGTCATTTATTTAGGTTACACAGGCTTATCTGTAGTATCGTGACTGTTTATTTCCTGGCATATTAGTTTTCAATATTACTCCTATTTTTGACCTTTTGCTCTTTGTGGACTCAGTAACTTGTTTTATTATCTACCTGTCTATCTGTCTGTCTAAATCTACTCAGGGTATCATATATAATATAATATATGATATATATATAATATATATTATATATATTATAAATATTATATTATTGTATACAGGGATTATTTTACTAATGATATATGTGTAAACAATATTTTAATGTTTATTAGTTATTTGTTTAATCTTTATTGAACTAGAAGTCTCTTGAGATACATAATCTGTTTTACAAGAGAGACAAGGCCACATTGACAGCTTAGAGATGTGAAAGCTTCCTCATACAGCACCAATATACATACATATACAAGCCTTGCCTTTTATGTCATTGTTAACAGGTTATGATACAGTAAAGGCGTTTTTGCATTTAGCACAAACAGGAGAAGTAGTTATTTTACACATATGGCAATAAAAATGGTTCCCCCGAAGAGAAGAAAATGAGGAAACAATATATAAATTGTCCATTGTCAGTCTTCAGGTCTTTGGTGAAAATCATGTTGGTAACCATTTAAGATGCAAAAAAAAGTTCAACTTACATCTTCATATCACAGATGATTCTCTTCCTACTGCATTTGAAAATTAGTCAAAAAATGAAGAAAGAAAAATGTATGTTCTCAACCAAAGTCAGCCCTTGAGTCTAATATGAAAACATTGCAACCATCCCGGATGTCAACATCTAACTTCTGCTTTTGTGTCTCACTTACACAAATAGGCACAGAGTTATTCTGAAGTAAGGGCTCCCTCACAATTACAGATTTTACTCAGATGACTTTTACTTCTGTTTTCACTGGAAGTGTCTCAGTAGTGATATTACACTCACAGTCACTGAGACAGCAAGACCACAGTGGCGCAGTCAGCTTAATAGTTTTCAATAGTTGCTAATAGTTTTTGGGGTTTTGTTTGGGTAATCCTTATCATCAAATCCTGCAGACAACATGCTTGATCTCAAGAGTCTGACTAACATATCTGGGGACACTTAACAGGTTGGCAATCCTGTATGAAAGTATGAAAGTAGTTTATTCTTGATTTGAAGAAGGCTGTGTGTGTCTCAGTCATCACTGGAGAGAGTTGTGTATTGGAGGTTAAGAGAATTAACATTAATGCGAGTATTAATAACGAGAGCAGATATGATTCAGAGGATTACATGCGTCACACATTACCACAGTGTATGTGAAGAAATAGACAGAGTGAAAACTATTTTGTCTTTGAGCTTTAATCAAAATGTGGTGAAATACAACAGTTTGCCATGTTTCTGCAAACTAGTTTCAGGTCTATTGTGTATCTGAGGCAGAAATAATCTGATTGTTCAGGATTCAAGTTTAACAGCAGAGTCAACAAAATAAACTATTTGAATTTAACAGATCAGCAACCAATAATACTTAAATGTCTTTCCATGGTTAGTTGGCAGCCTTAACGTTTCATTGGCATTAATAATTCAGTCAAATGTTTTTTCTTTGTTCCTGCTGAAAGTGAACTCAAGTAAAATCAGTAAGCTCATTTCTGCATCTGCAAACTGTTAGGACTTCAGTCTGCACAGGAGGTCTCAGGCCAGGGAAAACATTATTCATACGTCATATATGGCGATAAATAATATTATGCAAATTTTATTTCACACATACTTGTATATTCCAATTGCCCCAAACAGGCATCTGTACACGCAGCTAACACTGAAATACATCTTCCTGTGAACTGCTGGACCTGTTACATGTAAGAGTGCAATTATGAAGTGTAAGTGCTTATGAGATTACACATCACCAATTTGGGAAGCATTCAATTTATGTTTTTGGCTGATTCTCTTTTCAAAAGAAGGAGGAAGAGTTAGTACAACAGTTGATTAAGCTTCAGACTCTAAATTAGCAGAATTAAAAGCGGCCAAATAAGCAGCTCAGTGGTCAAAGTTGAGGCAGAAATACTCCAATGCCACTGACAAAAGTGCTACGTAAAAAAATAAGAGTCTGAGGGAATTTCTTTGTTTTGTCTTTTGTTCAGAAACATCAGTCATACAGCAGACTGGACTCCTCCTGAACTTCAGTGTCTGACAAAGTCTCTTCTGTCATTTTGAGTACAGAGCGAACGGAGAATCCTCGCTCACTTTGCCCTGCAGAGATGAGAGGAGACAGCAAAGGGGTTAATGGAGACAAAACATTGTCATAATACTGCAATCAGTGTGGTGTTAAAATGTCTGCATTGGATGAGTGTTTTCCAACCTGTTGTACCAACTGAACTAAACTCAGAAGTAAGGCTCCATGAGTCTGCAACATCATTTCCTCTTTCCTGATTTATTTTCTGCTTCCTATCTTCTCTGCAGTGTCGTCGCATTAATTTTAAGCTAAATTTGAGAGGATGGAACAAGATGGACTGAAATTATGACATATTATAATAAAAGACGTTATTCTCAAAATGCTTTCAACCTAACACAGTGTCAAAATGTCCCTTCTAAGGATTGACGGTAGATAATCAGCGTCCAGTCATTTACTTTTGTAGTTTCGTTGTGGCCGTGTGTATTTGCTTTTGATCCACCTGTACCTGCCTACCAGTACTAGAAACCCAACCTAGGACCTGAAACCTGCACCTGCCTTCCTGCTTGCTTAGCTTTGCACGTTCACTACTGCAGTAAATCCCTGAAATGTTGCGGTTGTGCATTGTCTGCATTTGGCTCCTTCCCCCGCTGCCTCACACTCACCACCTTGACTGTGTCTAGACAAAAGCTGGCACAATCGTTTTGGTTTTACGTTTTGGTAAAGGTTGTGTTTTCAGTTTTGTTAATATATATTTCATGAAATGGTGTCGTGTTTTCTCACCACAGGGCCACTGTAGTTCAACACCCAACTGACTAACACAAGCTGCTGGTCACCACCAAAAAAAGTGTCCACTCACATGTCAATGCAGATGTTAATTTAGTAAAATGGAATATAGTGTGAAAATGTGTTTCAGGAAATATAGTCTCGTCATTTATTAAACCTGCAAATTATCTGCTAATCATCACCTGCTCAGTTTGCTAAATCAGCTCTTTTTGTGTTTGGACCCATATGTTGTTGGCCGTGTGCTGTATGCATGTGTTGCTGTGTACATTCATATGCAGTACGTTCTGTCCTCGTCCAGCAAGACGTCCTGGCAGCTCTTCACAGCGTCTACAGCCATGTGGCAATAAAGATTTTTAGATAGCTGCTGACAGTAGATGTATTTTATAGAGTTTTTTGCTTTTGTCTCTGGAGAGAAATCCCTGTTCTCATGGTGGAGACCTGACGCCTGGTTAAACTTTTTCTTGAAATGACATCTAAAGTCTACAGGATGCTGAGAGTGTGAACAACTGCTGACGCACTGATGGAGAGTAATGATAAGCTCTAATTTCTGAAGAAAGTGCCTAGTCATTACATGCTCACCACACACTCTCCTGTTTCTTGTTCACGCACTGACAATCCAGTCAGGCTTCCTGTTTGTGTAAAATAGAGATCAGCAAACCACTGTGTTCATCACTGAAGGGGAAAAGGAGGAAAGTGGCACATGGCGGCTGAAAACCCTTGAACACTGCTGTTTTAATCATATTCTACTCACCAGTAAGTGTTGCCCCCTGCTGGTGGAAATATCAGGCAACTTGCACACATAAAGTAAAACCACACAATTTTCTAGTCATATCATCATTTACTGTGTTTGTTACTTGGTTCTTAGTCTCTAACAATTAATATTTCAACTTTCCTTTTCACTCGGAGTTGATATTTGCTTGGCTCATCTCAATGTGGTTACAACTACACAAGATGTTGAAGAGATACTATAGTTTATGTCAACTCAGCCAAAACATCAGGTTCCTGTTTTCTAACTCACCATCGGCACATCATCAAGCCTCTCAAAGTTGGGCCTCCGCGATCGGGCGCACTTCACGATGACGACCACCAGCACGAGGGCGAAGATGATACAGAAAATGCACAGGATGGCCACGAGGCCAGGATTCTCCTTCAGGTCACCTTTTCCATGTGAAAGACCTGAGGGGGAGAGCAACAGAAAAGTTCACTAAATACTCATCAAACTGGATAAACTACTTTTATGCCTCTGTTCAGAAAGAAGGTGTTGAAAAGGAAAGAACTGCAACTCTAAACATGCCAGCAGCAAAGTGCACAATGTGTTACAATCAACCTTTTGTACCAAGAGCAGGTGTTGGGCTAACCTTTGTGTATTTTACTCTTTTCACTTCATCTGCTCTGGGCTCTATATGTATGTCTACTAGAATAACTTTCTTTCTTCTTCGCACGAGTTACAATGTAGCCTAACTAGTTTGACAGCTTATATTTGGGTCTAACTATTGTTTGTGGTATCTCTTACTAATTTGTGTTCACTATCATTGTTCTACAGTTTCACAATTGCACCGAGTAAAAGCCTCAAAGGCCAAATGCTGTCTTCAACCTTTACTGAAGTGTGTTTAGTTATGAACAGTTGTGCATGTACACACACAGTGAAGGCGGAAAATTAAGTGCATTCATTTCTCTTAAGCTTATACATAGAAAATACAGTTTGTTTTGGCGTCTGTTGGCAGGTTTTGAAGATCTTCTGCCCCCCAGTGACCAAAAATTGATCTATGCAACTTTAAGGTGAATAACCGTCATTTTCAGTCTGTTATTTTACTGCTGAATGAAACTTCATCCTGCTCTACTGACCTGTTTTACTACATTAAAAACAACAACCACAAAGGGACTGTTTCGATGTGAAAAGGTTGCAGGATTTTAGTGGTGTAGACTATTTAGACTGAATCATTGTTCTCTGATTCAGAGGGAAAAAACCCATCAGTCAGCTCTGACAGCAGTCTGACCTGGGCTGGTTGCGTTTACGGTGGTGGCTGCAGTGACGTTGGGCGACTCTGATCCTGGTGATAGTGTCGGCTCATGGGAAACTGTCTGGCTGAGCGTCTGGCTGATTGTTGTATTCTGGGGAAGAGGGCTGAGATGTGTTTCCTCCGTCCTGTTGGGTGTTTGTGGGGAAATTGAGGGCGGTGATGACGACTCTTTTTCTGAAGTGACTGCAGAGGTAATCCAGTGTGTTGATGTTGGAGACTGTTGTGTGTTCTTGGTGGATGTCACAGCGGTTGAACTGAAATCATTTTTCTGGGTCTCAGCAGCACTTGTGGTTGTCACCTGTTCAGTTGTAGAGGAAGCTGTGGCGCCTGCAAACGAAAAAAACAGCATGAAAAACAGATGATGCATTACATTCACTGCTGATCAAGGCTAGTGGAGAGTGTTGGCTTTTTCAACACAGATAGCACAGCTGATATTTTAAACTTAAAATACAGGCATAGTGGAGAAATTCTACTTAAGTATGTGAGTATTATCAGCAGAATTTACTAACAGTATAAAAGTAAAGTATTCTGCAGTAAAATGGCCCCTGTGAGTGTTTTACTGTTGTATCAGGTGTTTTTGATTTTTTTTAGTTTAAAAAGCAGGAGAATTTCTCAAACCAGAGGGAAACACTTAATCCTTCAGTTTATCAGAAAAATTCTAATTCAATATCAACAAATTTGGAGATTGTTTTCATTGGACAGGAAGGATGTAAATAAATGTGATCTGAAAAGCTGTCAGGAAAATGTAGTGTGAAGTGTAAAAAGTATTTGCCTCTGAAATTTATTAGCCTACAAGTAAAAAGTTACCTTAAATAGAGGTAAGGACAAGTACCTCAAATTAGTTTTTAAAGTATTTGACTAAATGTACTTAGTTACATTCCACCACTGGTACTGTTGCATATTCACATTGCTGTAACGATCACAGAAGCAGTAAGTCTTAAGTAGAAAAGCAAGACAATATTTTAGTTTTTTTTTTTTTTTTTTAATGGGAATGGATGTAAATTTAGCCTTTATGTTGAACTTAAATGTTTGTTTTCAAGAGGATCTTTCTGCTCGGTGAGGAAAGAGGCAGTTTGATTGATCAGAGTGGAGCCAATTGATGGAGTATGTTTGCTTTCCTGATTCAATATAAAAGTAAGAAGGTGTAACAGTTCAGCAGAGTTGGACTTTAAACTTAGTGCATCAAACTGAACAACAATATTGTTAGTGTGTGAGCTGAAGCCTTCGGTGCCTGTAGCTCCACCAAGGTAAATAATCACCAGAGGCTCATTTCACACTGCTCTAAAAGTATTTACAGAATCCTCAAAGACCCCTCGAATCACCTGGATGAAAAAATATTTTGTCGACTGCACAATCAATTTGAGCTATTTCTAAAGTTGCAACTGTATCTTCTAATCCAGGTAGACGATATATGTCCATCCATGGTTTTAAAACACAAGCAAAATATGAATGAATGATCATTTTGTATGAAGATGTTTGTAAGTAACATCAACGTTTGCCAATATAGCTGACTGACATTTTTAATTCTTGATCACTCAAGCAAGGAGGTATGTCAATTCCAGCTACCAACTTTCTTTGGATGAGGAAACAGAGTCGCAGTGGAACAGAATATTTTAACATCCAGATGGTTCAAAGAGTCTTTGATGGTGAGAGATTGACAGAAAAACAGTATACTGCTTATCTGTGGGAAAATTAGTGACTTGAATGTATTGACATTACATGAGAGGGACAAACTGGAAATACACTTGGCCAACAGGATAAAATGCTCTATCGCAAAATATTGAACCTTTTACTCCTCTACATTTATTTGCATATTCATATTAATAAAACTCACAAGCTACCCAGCAGTATGAGGAAGTATAAGTAATTAAATTCACGAACATTAGCTCTTCTTTATTTCACTAAAATTCAACTTGGATCCTGTTTTATTAGTTACTTCCCCATTATTGTTAATGATTGATCAAAATTGGTGGGACGACGTGAAGTTTTTTTGTCTTCTAAAGGAAGGCATGAGAGAAAAAGTTTGAGAACCACTGACTTCAGGGGTCCTCCTTCAGGTTGGGGCCCTGTTTAATTCAGCAGGTTCATTAAGTGGCTACTCTGGGGCCTCAAATCATATCGGTACATATATTGTTACACTGTGATCAATGCTTGAGAACAGCTACAGCACAAAATGGACCTTGAGGTGAGATTGTCGTCATCTGCTGCAAGAATAAACTTTGAAACTCAAGTCCTCAAAGTTCACAGGAAAAAAAAATGATCATCTACATTTGCACAAGAACTGAAAAAACTTCATCTGCTGATGAAGACTGTGTGATATAATCAAAGGCTCCATAACAGCTTCTAAATGGACCTTGAGGTGAGATTGTTGTGTCGACTAATGAAGCTCTTTTTCATGTCATTAAGGTCCAGATCAGATTGAGGCTCAGATGAGGCTGTTGACTCTGCAGAGTGTTTATTATAATAAAGCAGAGTTAAAAGTCTGTCAGGTAATGATTTGTTTTCACTGGTGATGCAGACAAACAGTTGGTGGTTAGCTGGCTTTGTTGTGTGTGTGTGTGTGTGTGTGTGCATAAAAGACGCCACAGTAGGTTTAGTTCAGGATCACTTTCACTGATTAAATATTTGCTTCAGTTTCCACCCAGACGTGACCTACCCACTTCCTTTACCTTCCTCTTATGACTTACTGACGGCACTTCATACTTCACTTTAACAGTCTGTCTCATAGAGAATGCAGAAAGATAAACTTTGCCTATTTCACAGCAACACACATTAACATATGGTTTGAATATAAAGGTTTCTGTGTTAGAACAAGGGTGCGTGGTGTCTAACTTTTAATGCAATCCTGACCTCACACTTTGCTATTGCTGTTGTAGATGTTAAACATCTACTAAATACAATGTTTTCCTGCACACTGACAAAAAAACCTGCAGCAAACGACCTCAGATCGAGCCGCTGAACCTCACTCTCACCACAGGAAGTTTCCTATTTGCATAACTTTGCATCTTTTTCAGACTTTGACATAAGTCTTCACACACACGTTGGACGGTAGTTTTTATAGGTGAAAATGTGAAATGTTGACTTACCTGTACAAACTGTCAGTGCAAGCAGGGGTACCAGCACAGTGAGGTGCATCGCTGCAGGCATGTTGAGAAAAGGAAGAAGCTGGTGGTCATATCGACAACATTCAAACACACACATACACAGACTACATCCTTGACAGCAGGATGTGTTGAATGCCTGAGGAGGAGTGCTCTAAACTGTGGGCTGGTGCATATCAAATCTTTCAGGCTGATGAGTCAATGTTTGAACACGACTCTGTGTTTGCTCCATCTCTGCTGTTATTCAGCAGACGGCTGCAGCTCACAGGTTTGTTTCTAAACTGACACGCATTTAACACATTAAAGTGACACTTATGTCAGTTTTATTGTTTTGCATTCATTTTATTTGGCTCTTTTAAACCTCTATTTTTGTCTCTTATGTCTTTTATATGCAATTTAGATTTTATGTACAGCACTATGAATTGAACAATTCAGTTTAACTATCTTTGTCTCTTTTTTGCACAACCTCCATATCCGCTTGCAGTGTGTGTTTGCAAAGTTTTACACTCCTCATCACCAAATTGTGCACATAACCTTTTTTATTTGTTGTATACTTTTAAATATTTTTAGCAGGCTGCCATATCTTGGAAAAGCAAGACTTTCACTGTATGAAAGAATAATGTTGTTGAAAGGTGCACCAATAATACACTTTTTTCTGTGTGTCTGACAAATAATTAAGCTTATGCTTTTTGTAATTTTAGTTATGTTACAAAGATGGAATAATTATTTAAAACAATTCCATTTTTTTCTTGCTGGATGGACAGAAATGCACAAATTCTTAGCTACAATGTTCTCAAATTTCTCCTGTTTGATGCAAAGTAAATCACAGAGCAATAAATATTCTCATCACTTGACTCTTAATTATGAGGAAACGTCAGCACTGTGAGCAATAAAGTGCTAAGAACTGAACCTCCTCCCTATGAAAAGCAAACCAATATAATTATAACTGAACAACTAAGCATATCAGACCATAAGAAAAGAGCACTTCCTGGAAGATTTCTATCTTCCCTCATTAATTCTTTATTGTTTAATTTATAACAGCTCAATTCGCACAATTCAAGGTGCTACAAGAAAATTACCACACTGTATGAAAACACAATTTATGATAGATGTAATTATACCATTTGGCCAATTTCATGTCAGTTAATTTTCTTATTGCCATGTCTTTTTTAAAATTACACTGATACACTGATGAATAAAACAAACACAAGTCATCATCATTCAGAATCCTTCAAGGATCTCTATGATGTATCGTAAAATGTAACAAACGTGCTTTCAAATTGACACCATTCACACATAAATACCTCACCTGACATCAAGTCAAATTTACAGTCACAAGTGTGAAACTACTGCACGGTTTGAAAATAAATGAATTTCATTTGGCATGAAAACAGCACTGGTCTATTTATTAAGGCAACGTCTATGCAGGCTAATTATTAGCATGACAGGCAGTGAAACAGCTTTTCCAGCACTTCAACTTAAAAAACAAAAAACAAAAAAATCCAAAACTCCTCTGAGTTCAGTCACAGACATGTGGTCAGTTTAAACTTGTGAGACAAGGAGTTTGTCGGAGGAAAAAGACCATCAGAATCACATAAACTGTTATAACAGTTTCACAACATTTTGTAAAGGTGGAAAAGGAGTTTGAACAGCAAAATGTTCCAATGAACCACTTCACAGTTGAGCATGAACTCTGTTTCTAAAGTTTCTCCTCCAGAGATTTGGATGGTGGAAGTGCTTCCTGTTGTACATCCACAGACAGAGACAACAAATGATATGATTAATGAAAAAAATAACTACAATGTAAAATAGATAATATAAAAAGAATTTAATGTTATCATGAAACCCCTCAACAAACAAATCTATTATTTAGCACTTGAGGTCCCTTTTCTAATTTGACCGACTGTTCATTACAGAAACACAATAATGAATACATCTAAAGTAGTATCCAAAGTATCCAAACACATAAAAGTGATAACTTACAAGCTTATGAAAGTTAAAAGCTGTTAAATGGTCATACGGTAAGTAAAAATGAGTGGAAACTATCCAGGAAGCACAATGTCCCTGTAATCCCCCAGTGTGACTGACTTACTCTGTGTTTCAGGTAGGACAGGTAGGTGTCCCACCCTAAGCCGATAACGTTGGTGTACATGACATGACATTTGAGTGAGAGGAAGTAGAAGTTGCAAACACACCAATCCGCCTGCAGACAAGAACAACACAGATTAATATAAACAAACCTGCATAGATTACCCAGAACAAACATCGATTAAGACGATGAGAAGATGAGGGAAGTGTGCTCCAGCTGAGGGATGAACACAGGACACCAGCCAAACCCTGGAAACCACTGGCTCATACTGGGAGGGTTGTATTTGTATTAGTCACTTTCAGCTGGCAAGCAACTAAGATTTGTTCTTAGAAATCAAGTCATTAATAAATATATTTAGCATGTGGTGATCATAGATTGTTACACTTCAACTATACAGACCACATTTCAGAGGGTCAGTAGTAACACAAAGAAAAACAGCGAGGAGCTGTTGGATGCAGGAAGGTGGATGGCGCCGCTCTAGTGGCAGCCTGTTGCAGCAGCTCTTGCTCACCGTTGAGTTTTTTCCTCTTTTGTTTTGTCTTTTTTATTCTTTTTTAATTTTTCGAGGGCTAATGTTTCTTCATCTTGCTGCTGTAACGCTGTAAATTTCCCGGTTGTGGGACTAATAAAGGAATATCTCATCTTATCTTATTTCACAGTCTAGAGGCAATTTCACGGCAATCCATCCAGTAATTGCTATCTGATAGCCACGCTGCTGGCACGCCTGCTGGCACTGTCTCAAGAGTTTTAAGTTGACATTGGTTCTATTGGTCCTGGGTTATGTTACAGATTTGTTACACACTGTCTATTGGTTCTATTTCGTTCTTCTTTGAGCTCTTGTGGCTGCAAATAACTGCACTGATGTGACCCTAAAACACAAGGGTTATAGTTAGAATGTGGCAAATTTAGTCAGAGAGAACTGGACTGATGCTCACATTTAGCTTTTTTCCTTGTGTTTTATATGAACACCAAAGAACTGAAGCACAGACACAAACACAAGACAGACATGTTCTGCAGTTAATTCATTTGCTGACAGGTGTACTTGCCGTATACAACTCCCAGAACTTGTCTTTAAACTCCTCCCATCCTTCGGATAAAGTGTGTCCTTCCATGAGACCCATACCTGCAATAAACAGATGTGCGTCAGTGCCACACTTCATCAACACCAACTTCAGATAAGATCAGAGGCTGGAGGAGTAAAACTCTTATAAATTATAATTGATAGCCACATAAAAAAAAAGTCAGTCAAACTCTTTACAGACAACCTTTGAACTCCACCTCTGATATTGACATATGCCAACTTTTATCTTACCCCACTCACGTCTTCAAGTGTGACCTTGTTTGACGTGTGTGTGTGTGTGTGATAGATAAACTGCTTACGTGCAAACAACCTAACAAATGTTGGGACATGCATGCGTGCCCGCAGGGAGGAAGGAGTCAGGCTGCTTACTGCCAATAAAATCTGAAATCCCTCTCACCTAAAAAATACCACATCCCGATTGTGGGTGAGGCGATCAGCTGGTCCACCAGAACCTTCTTGCCCACTGTGTTCATGGCTTTTCCAATGTACACTCTGTCCAGCCAGCCGTACCAGTAGTGCTGTGGCAGACCCATGGAACAGCCCACTACAAACATGAACCCTTCAGGGAGAAAGAAATATGTTGTTGTTTTTTTAATCTCTCTTTAGTAAAACATTACGTATTACAAGATCATAAAGAATTGTGCTGGTGGGACTTGAGGCGCAACTTCACACCAGGCTGAAAAGCAGAGTTTTACTGCCCTCTCTGGTTAGAAGTTTCAGGACTGTTTCACCTCTGACCACACCCAACAGTGATGTCACAGAGTCGTGGAGTACACCTGTACATCGCTGCACCAAGGTGAGACAAGAATAAACTCCTGGAGATCAGCACAACAAGATTTTCCCAAACCCAAAAATCTCACCTAAAATCTAAAAATCTAAAATGTGATATACATACTATACTGGAGAGGTTGTGTTATGTGTTTATTGTGCTGGAACTTAATCTGGTCTGCAGAGTTTGTGTGTCCGCAAACTTAGAAAGGCAGTTGTTCATTATCACAAAACCAACCCTGATGGGGTGAATCATTAGATTAGCTTACAGTGTGATGGTGGTGCATATGGACACAGTGGCCACTCCCTGCCTGGTAAACATGTTAAACTGTTGTTAGTATTTATCTGGTTTGGAAAAGAAAACCAGCACACGTGTCCTTGACTATGTCTGAAACAGCTGGAAATTGGGGCTTGGCTTCAATACGACATTAAATCCACACTTATGAGGAACAGGATCCAAAGCCACTGCACCGCCCACTACTGTCATCTGAACGAGGAGGAAGGAGGAGGTCAAATTTGTGACCAGAGGGGTGAACAGTCTGGACTGGACCTACACAAACATCCACAGCTCATACAAGGTTGCACCCTGACTCCACTTTAGCTTCTCAGACCACAGACAGCATGCAAGGCTGCTGCATGTGACAATGTGCTCAAGGTGTGCACAGACTAGTCTGCAGGTGTCAAGAATAGAACCTGTCTCTGACAACAATCAAATGACACTTGACTTCAGGAAGGCCCACACTGACCTCCACCCTCTTCTCATCAAGTGAGCCTGCATGGAGCAAGTGAGGAGCACCAAGTTTCTTGCCGTGCACATTGCTGATGACCTTCGCTGGTCACCATTTTCTCCTCCTTCACCAAGAAGGAACAACAGCATCTCCAATGTCTTTGTCATCTGAGGAGAGCCAGCCTTCCGACACCCTTGATGGGAAACCATCAACAGTATCCTGATCAGCTGACTACTACAAACACACAAACATATCCAGTAAACATAAATATCCTCAGGGACCCACAAACTGCTATTTGTTGGTTCTAACAATGTTGAATCATCACAGCACAGCTGTGGAGTCCCTGTTGTCAAAAAGCAGACACAGCATATCTTCTTCTCTGTATCCTGCACACCGTCAATCACAGAAACCAGTACATTACATTCATTTGGAGGACTTGATGATTACGCCTCTTCATTTTATTTCATTGAGCCTGGGGTCAGTCAATCAGTCATGGGTGGAGCAAGGCACCTGCAGAGCTAGAGTTGATGGTGCTATTCCCACATCACAATGATGACATCCTTCTGGCTCCACTTTTCTCTGTGTTATCATATGTGGGAGAAAAACAAGGAGAGGTTTCTAATTTTCACTGGCACAGGGCCTTCAGGGTCATCTACCAAATGTGTACTATACCTATATAGTCTACAAGAAGGCTGACTCCTTTTCAGTTATCCAATGAGAGTGACAGACATGGATGGCCACACCTCCAGCACAACAAAATAAAACAAACAACAAAACACATCTCCCAGAAGTCCAGTCTTCATTTATTCCCTTTGGTTGTAAGCCTCTAGAAACTGCAAATCCAGAAAGCCTCTTTTTGCTTCCTTAGTAGGTTAAAGTCACTTAACCTCTGGGTCTGATACCAATAAAAGAAAAATCCATCAATGAATGTTTGGCCTCTGAAAAATGTCTGACTAGTGGGTGTTTCATTTCTCATCTTCTGATGAGCTCATGTGTTTAGCGATCCCATCTTTTGGTTAATATACTTTAAATATATTTCGTTGCATGGACAGCTCATTATGTATATTACATTTTTTTTGTTTTTTTACATCTTCTCACCTGTGACAGGATGAATAAAGCTTTTCATGTTTCTGGGAAATTTGCTTGATACAGACACCATTTTAACCCCATCAGAAATTTTACCATGCTTTAGTACATACCGTGGTATACTACAGTATTCATTTGAGTACAAGATACTACAAGAAAGTCATCACATTTTGAAAACAGAATTTATATATTTTATTATATGTGGCAAATTTCATGTCGTGTCATTTTCTAGTTGTCATTTCTTTTTTAAGTTGCAAAAATACTAAAATTCAACAATAAAACAATAAAATAAATACCCTCTTGTTTCATCTTTGTGAAGGAATCATACTGCAGCAGGATCATGTCCTAAAAGCACTGCAAGAACTTGAGGACCGAAGAAGACCAAGGAGTCCCGACTGTCATGGACTTTCCTCCACAGTCGCCTGACCTCAACCTCAATTCATGTACACTTTTTAACACAATCAACTTTTCAAATTATTAAACTGATATTAAATTACATTTTAAATAGAAGTATCTTGATCAATGGTATTGGACTTTTGAACCCCACTGCATATATACCACCACTGATTTCTGCTTTCATATTGACACTATTTATGCTGTTTTTTCCATCATCACATTAAGTATTCCGTCATAAAGTAGCTGCTGTAGATGTACAGTACAGCACATGAAGTCAAGTTTACAGTCAGGAGTGTAATACCACTGCA